>CM057450.1:1197816359-1198444692 GCA_016271365.2 Neoceratodus forsteri | reverse complement strand
TGCAGGGCCGGGTACCCCACCCGTGCATTGCACGCTGAACAACGCAATGCACACAGGGCAGCATCAGACAGTAGCCATGCTGGGAGACAGGTCAGTCACGCACCACAGTCACCACGGATGCATGGGCGGCCCCGCCGAGACCCGCCAGCAGTGACAGGCTGACCAACGGCCTCATGGGGTGGCACCGATGGTCCCCCAAGGGTTCCACTGCATGAATGCGACCGTGCTCGCGCAGGGGTCTGCAGCACACCGAACATGCCTGAGCCAGGCGTGCTCAGGATGCCCACAGCTGAACCCGGTGTCGACAAGGAAGGTGTGGCACGACGCTGGGAACGGAGGGTGGACATTGTACTGCGCGGTGTCTGTGACGCATGGGCAAATAACTGTGTGCCATTGTGGCCATGACAGCTGTGAATGCCTGTGTCTGCCTGTCAATGGCAGCAGTCACATCCTCCCGCAACCGGTCCATCCCTGCCAGGAGCAGAGCGGTGTCTCTGCTGTGCCGCTCCTCTGCCTGGCGCACAGCTGCACTGAGTGCATCCACCGCCGTCACAAGCTGCATCTGCTGATTGACTGATGCTTGGAGTATGCGGGTGTGCTCATCTAAGAGGTCATCTGCCTGACTGGCATGCTGTCCCTCATGGTGTTCGCAGCCCTGATGGTCATCACCCCTTGAGGGTGGGCGCTGCACACCAGGGCCAGGCCTGGGCATGTCCACAGGCGGTGCACTGATGCCACCCCCTGACACTGTACCCCCATGGCCATTGGCCGACTGCTGATACTGCCCCTCCGGCTGCCGCTCTCCAGGGCTCAATGGTGCCACCGCAGTGGCCGCAACAGCCCCACTGTCCTGGACACACAGCAGTGCTGCCCCACTGGTGCAGACAGGCACAGGCTGGGACTGTGATGTCACGCAGGCTTCCACGGCGGCACCACCCACAGCCATGGCCACGATGTCACCTGCTGTGTGGCCATCCTGTGGCCCACACGTCTCACTGCCCATGACGTTAGCTCCATCATCATCAGTGACGAATCTGGCACCAGTCCGAGTCTCAGCATGCTGGCATCCATGGACGCTGGCACGCTGGGACACAGGCAGGGCCTCCTCCGCACCTGCTCCACCAACATCAGTCCAGACGTCTAGGCGGGCCCACCGTCGCCCTGACCCCTGTATGCCTGTGGAGGTGGATGGGCCCTCCTCCATTTCCATGCTACTGCCCTCAGTGGAGAAGCCCGTCACCGCTGATCCATGTAGACGCTCAGGAGCTCTAAGGGAAAAACAGTAGCATTAATGTATGTGACCTACCCTGTCCCCCCCTCCATTGACAGACCAGGACCTACCATGCAGTGACGGGCTACCACCCATCTGGAATCCACCACCCGGAACACCCTCGATGGCACAGCTGCATGCTGCCAGCAACCCGCTCTTCTTGTGGGGTCAGGCGTTGCACCTCCGGCTGTCCCCCACCGGTCGCAGACCGTGCTGCCCTGATGGCAGCTACCTTCTCTTTAATTCTCCACCTGTCCGTGCCCATCTTCTTTTTGCACTCCTGCACGGAGCGCTGGTGGCTGCCATGCAGGTTGACAGCGCGCACGCACCTCTTCCAATGCAGCAGCAAGGGCCTGTGGTGCTCCCTGGCGTCCGCTGAGGTCGAGGTAGGCCTCAAACAGGGCATCTGTCTCTGCCTTTGTGAAGTTCGGCCTCCTCTTCCTCCCACGTCTCTGTTCCTCTTCCTCCACCTCACAATCAGTCATGATTCCTCCTGTGAGACTGACAGGCATTACCTGTGACTGTGCAGTCCCATGCATGTCCCAAACACCACAGTCCACACTCCCAAACAGCATGCAACTCACCGCAATAGACTGCAGTAACCGACTATGGCCAGTGCAGCCCAATGTCACATTTTTATAGCGCAATGCATGCAAATGAGGCGAGGCGCATTTTTAAGTGGATGCAAATGCAGTGACTGCGCCATTGAATGGCTGATTAGCTGATTTGCATATGCCGGCTGAATATCACGCTGTTGCGCTTTGCACAATTGTGTTGAGCGTGCTGAGCCAAGAGCGCGTGTTCTGTGACATCGCAGCGTACCTAACTCGCATGCCGGGTTGATGACGCAGGCGCCTGCCGCGCTGCTGACGTGCTGTGCTCGGGAGGCAATGCAGGGCACAGCCACCATTGTGCCAGTGGCACTACTGCGCTGTTCGCATATATGGCTCTGTGGCACTGGGGTGTCATAGGCACACTGGGGCAACAGCGCTGTAGGCCACTACAGGAGGTGGCACACAGGCACCCAATCGTGCTACATGCATTGGGTTCCAATCGCGCTGTGGCTGTCCGTGCACCAGAGACCCTTGACCCTGTGCCCGACCTTTGCCCCCTAGGCGCCATGCGTCAGGCATGGGTGCACCACTATCGCGCTGTTCGGTGACAGCGTGATAGGGAATGGCAGCGCTGTACCGCGCAGCATCTGCACGTGGCAGGACCGCACTGCCGGGCGCCATTTTGACTCCGCCACATTGCTGAGATGGTGCGGAGAAGGGCAGTCATGTGGAGCCAGGTGAAGCTTGCCAACCTGGTGGCAATTGTAAAGCCCCATGCTGGGGCACTGTATGGTGATGCACCCCTGGACAGGGCCAGGAGTGCAGTGTGGCAGGAGGTGGCCGATGCTCTCGAGGAGGCCACTGGTATGGGGCGCATGGCGGAGCAGTGTCGCCACCGTTACTGGGACCCGGACCTGCTTGCCCGTCTGCGGGCATGTGCCAGGAGGGGCACGGTGCCACGGCCAGGTAGGTGCCCCATCCATACACTATCGTCCATACGGGTATCACGGTTGCATGTGTCCAGCACATGGGGGGGGCCATCCAGTGTGGCCGTGGTGGTGGTATCGGGGTGTGGGGTGGATGGGTATGGCTGTGAGGGATTGCACACACATGGGGGTGGGGGGACTTTGCTACCGGATTGTACTGATGTTCCTCTCTCCATGTTTGCACCTTAGGGCCAGAAGAATGCAGACAGGCGAGGGAGCGGAGGCGCCGCCTGGAGGAGCAGCAGGGCTGAAAGTGTGCAGCGGCCCGTGGACCAGCCTGATGATGGTGAGTGCCTTACATCCATGATTACTATTGCATGCTGTATAACTGGGCGGGCAGCGGGGCATGGCCACCATCCATTGACACCACTGCCATGCACGCAACTCGTTACAGTCAGCACTGTCCAGTGGCACTGCATGTCTGGGAGTGCGTCAATGGTGGTCCATCCGGGCACATGGCTGTGGCACTGCCTTCACACCGCATAGCCAAGTCACTGTACGGCTACGGTGGTGCTGTGCAGGACATGGGCGGTGGGTGTGTGCAGTGGTCCACATGGCTGTGGCTTCCTGGGTAGGCAGGTCTTGTGGACACGGTCACTGTGGGTGGTCGCACACTATCACAGGGGGACGGCACATGGCTGTATGCCATGCACAATGGGTGGGCTGCAGGGGGCTGGACAGTCACACTTATTGACTCTGCTCCCTCGTCCCTGGGTGGGCGGACTCCAGGCGCTGGAGAGGTGTGCAGGAGCTGCTCCAGGTGGCAAGGCGACCCTGGAGCTCTTGCAGAGGATGGACCGCACGGGTGCGGAGGAGGAGACACATAGGCGCCATGTGAGGAGGACCGGGCACACGATGAGAACTCCATGCCCTACTAACACCTTTCCCCTGACCCACCCTCACACCCCTTCTTCTCTCTCCCATATGTTCACCCCTGCCTCTTACCCGCCCCCACCTGGTAAGTGGCCCTCCCCCCCGTAAATACTTGTACATAGTTTTTTGTTACTTCTTTTGAATATATGCATTTTGTTATGACAACTGTGGTGGTCTCTGATTTGCAGCAGGCTACAATTGCTCAGCTGCAGTGGTGTGCACGGCGTCAGGGGTGGTGCATGCATGGGCACGTGTGTGTGCAGAGGTGAACCGGCTATGGTGTGGGCAGGGGGATCAGTCACTGTCTGTGGTTTTTGTGTTGTACTCTGTGCACTGGATGCCTGTGTGCAGTGGTCCACGGTGCCAGCACTGTGTGCATGGCACCCATGTCAGACCGTCCATGGCCTGTGCAGCATACACCCTTGCATGTCTGTGACATGCACGGCCTGCTGGCGTGTCAGTGGCAGTTGTCCATGATGGATAACAACTGTACCTGGCACAATGCCAGGTTGCCTTCCATCACCAGTATGGTGCATGTCTGCCTCCGGTGGCACTGTGGCCTCCGCTGTTGTTGTCCCCCTCCATGCTGTCGCTTGTGTCTGTTGCAGGGGATGTGCTCCAGTGTCTGTCACCTGTGCTCCGGCAGCATGCTGGTGGCATACAGCTTCATAGTGCCTGTGCAGAGTGGCTGGCACACCTGTGCAATGTAGGGGTGCTGGCCATGTGTACATGTCAGCCGTGGCCACATGCCAGTGGCTTGGTTGACCCGCTACTGTGTCCCTCTGTTGGTGTGCCCTTGGGTATGTGTGGGTGTTTGTCCATGCACTGTGTTGCATCCTGTGTGGTGCATGCTTCCATGCAACACTGTGCGTGTCTGTGATGGCTGTTGTGGCCAGTGCCGGGATGGGATGTGTCCCTGGGAGGGTGTGCAGGGTGCTGTACCACTGGTGGTGGGGTCCGGGGCATGCCCTATCGCATGTGGGGTACCTCGTGTGGCGACGCATGGTCGGTCTCTCAGCTGTACCTCGGGGTGGGGGGGACGTGCAAGGTGGCACTGTGTATGCTGTTGTTGCATTGCTGTCTGCTGCCGCCCGCAGCAGGATGCACATGGTGGGGCTGCCTTGCATGGCTCCGTGATGCACAGGGCTGCATTGTCACAGTGGGGGTGGTGGCATGCATAGGGTGTCCTGCACTGTTGGGCGCTACTCCTGGGAAGGGTGTATGGTGATTGTGGTGCAGGGTGTGCTCTGCATTGGTGGGATGGTGTGGCACGGGGTGGTCGGCCCTCCTTGTGTGCCAGTCACAGCTTGCCGAGGGTGTACTGGGGCACCATGGCCCGGCTGTGGGTTAGTTGCTGGTATCCATGGGCCAGTGGTTATTTCAGCTCTCCCCCGGTTGTGCAGGGCATGGGGTGTGGGGATGATGTCTGTTCTGCTGTGTGCTCCTCTGCCCATCTGTGGCATGGGTGGTGGGCCCCTGCATCCCTGGTTGTGCTGTTGCATTGCTGCCCTGCTGCAGGGGGCGTCCCTGGTTGCGCTATGGCGCATCTGGACTGCTCGCTGAGCATCCTTGTTGCGCTATGGCGCATCAGATATGCACAACTTCACATCCCTGGTTGCGCTATGGCGCAGGTGGTGCGATAGTCAGTCGTCGGCCGTAGGCGCATCTTGACCCGCACAGTTTTTGAATATCGCGCTTCTTGCACATGGGCTTAGTGGACTTGCGCTTGCTCCTGCTGTTGTGCACTTTTTGGGCACAGTTTGAATATCTGGGCCACAGTGTTGTAGTTTTTTGTTGTTTCTATTGTTATCACTATAGGTTATTTCAGTTAAGGTATTATAGTTTTCTGCAACATTTTGAGGAAAGTTGGAACATATTTTTTTTTCTATATTAAGCCGTAACATTTTTCATATTTTTTTTTTCAGGACACAGCTGCCAAAATCAGAACTGTACTGCGAAAAACAGAATAGGTGAGAACCCTAGTTGCCTAACCTTGGACTAAACTGTTTCAGCGATTCCCGGCGACTAGCCACCACTCTCGCCAAGTGTTCTGATCTTTCTAAGCATGAACTGCGATCTCGCCTTCAGCAATGTACCCATAATCGCTGCAGAGTTGCCTCAACAAGACAGCATTCAAACTGCTACTGTCTGGCAGGTAGGGCAACCAGCGGTTACCCATCTGAAGACCAACACTCACTGCCGGAAAATTATAACGTGTATTCACGAGACTGCGATGTTGGAATTCCACACCAAAACAGAACTAGAAGTCTATTACCCGAATCCTGCGTCCCAGCCCGTTAGTGGGCATAAAAGCGCGCACGCTTCACCCACGCTATTGACGTCATAGAGACGGAGGGCAGTTGTTCGGGACAGTGCGTGATCATGGCGGTAGCTCGTGCTGTTAAACTGAAGAAAGTCGTGGTTTCTGAGCTAGGGAAACATACAGCGTCTGTCATCTTTCTACACGGATCAGGTTTCTGTACATTTCCCTTTAACAGGAGGGTTGGGAAAGTGTTACCCTATAAATGTATTTACATAGAAGCGGGGCAGCACATTCTAGATTTAATAGTTTATTAATTGACTGGGAAAGACACACTGCCGAATTTCATTTCCAGATGCGTCTCGGGAGCTTGCTGAGTGTGACTTAATATGCAAGTGGCGGTTGTGGGAACATACCTCTCAACTTTTTATCATTGAAAAGAGGACATGGGCACTGAAAATGAGGGACAGTGACCCTCATAATGTGGAACGCATTCTCAAACATGGAGGTACAAGGTTAGAACACTGGGGGGACCATTGTTTACTATAAGTAAAGCCTGTTTTTGATTTCGCATCTCAGAATATTACGTATTTCTGCGGTAAAGTATAAATTTACAGCACAGTGTCTGTGAGGGCAGCTGCACCTTTTCTATGAGGGACGGACAAGGAACAGAGCAATTTTGAGGGGTAAAATGAGGGGCGTTCCTCGTAATCTGGGACAGTTGAGAGGTATGTGTGGGAATTAAACCCAGATTTGCAAGGGGGAATCGAACCTGTTCACTGCTGGTTGCTCTAACCTCAAGGCTATTGTATATGGCATTGCTGAAGAATGAGCACGGAGGACACTCGTTTCAGTGTTGTGTGACAATAGAGGTGGGCAAACCAGAAATCTTTCAACTAGAGCAAAGCCAGAGCCGGTGGTCTGTCTCGACTCTACCAACCAAAGCACAAGCCGAACCATGGCTGCTGCAGGCTGTCCTATAACTTAACTGAAAGTGTCCCTTATAAGTTGCAGACACTACACTAGCTGTTCTGCCTGAATGTTCAGGTTGACAACAATGCTAGCTTTGACCATATCTGGCTTGGCTCGACTTTGGCTGCCAGTTGCTTACAGAGGTCAAGCCATGGACAACCCTGCTGTGGCTTGCCCACCTGTATGTGAATACCATGCTCACACACTTGTGCTGTTACTACATATAGCATTATTCCCTCACATCAAGTAAAATGCAGACTTTTTTTTTTTTTTTTTAAATCTTAAAATTTATTATTTTATGTTTCCACGTTACTCTGACCCCCTTCCTTTGGGGCACCCGTGGGACCATGTCTCTGCCTCCTGCTCTCTCCTTTCAACCCCACACCCCTACCCCCCCCCCAAGTGGGGTCTGGTCAAGCCATATATCCGCCTCTTCCTTGTGCAGAGGCAGGAGGTCCCAAGGTCAGTGAGAAGTGTGACAAAGTTCAAGGCCAGAGTGCATCCGAGTTATCCTGGGCAGAGTAGGGATTTTTCCTTGTTCTGGTCCGTGCACCTTTTGGATGCCAGCCCATAAGTCCAAGCATCATGCAGTCTGAGAATGCAGAGTGGAACTCTGCCTGCACCCCCCTATATGTTGTGTTGCCACTGTACAGCTGCCTGTCATCCAGATGGCAGGATTGTAGCGGCTGCAACAACCCTCTCGCCTCAGAGGAGGAGAACATTCCCTGGTACGCATACCTGTCCTTCCTTCCCCAGCTGAACATTTTTAAAAGAAACAATTACTACTTGCTTACTAAATCAAGGGGTGTAGAGCCCCAGTCTTAACTCTTAAAGCAGTAGTGTAATGAAAAATTATTTTACAAAAAGTTAGTTTTAGCTACAGTTATTACAAATGTTAGCATACCTGCCAAATCTTTCTCTGGTGCCTTCAGTGCCTGGCACCATGATTTTGTTTTTGTTTTTTATTTTCTTGGTCCTAACCCTTGCAAGGTCTACAGCAATATTTGTAAACCAAATGTAGTGCCCATCTTTTTTCTTTCTGTTTCTTTATTCCGTGGCAAAGTTTTAAACATGTTGGCCATTTTTTTTTTTTTTTTTTTAAATCAAGAAAAAAGAACACACCTGGGGCCAGATATTGAGAGCACTGCACCGAGTACAAACCATTAGCGCCTCATTTGAACCCGGCTGCAGTATTCAAAAGCCCAAGTAGTGTCGGCAGAACGTGATAGCACCGACGCTAAAAGGTAATGCATGCAGGGAATGGAGTGTGGGGAGGGGCCATGAATGTCAGCACTCCAGCATATTCAAAGCAGTAGTGTCGCACTACAGGTGTTAGTGTGACCTGTAGCGCCATGCACAATACCGCCACCAAAAGGCAGGCAGTAACAGCAGGCAAACTGAGTCTGGCAGAGCACCTGACCCCCCTCCCCCCACACATTAAATGTCAAAGTGACACAAACCCTAGTAGTCTAGTGGCTCCACAACCCTGATCTCCCATACAATGCCAACAGTAACAAACACCCACATTTCCTGGTAGTCTTGTTCCCCTCCAGCCCCAAACAAAGATCATGCACACTGTAACAAAACCCCACATTTCCTGGTAGTCTAGTGGCCCACCCTGATCCCCGATACATACTGTCCTGTAGACTCGGCAGTGTCGGCACTGACCCAATGGACTGCACAAGCCCCAATACCCCATAAATGGTGAAAACTATGTCCTGGTGGTCTAGTTGGACCCCCCCCCCACTCCTCAGTGCCTACTACCCCACTCCACTCCCATGCTGTAACGGAGCCAGGAACTGGCTGGGCCCACCACACACTGCCGCAGCCAGCTGCTGACTGAGCTATGAATGATGTACTGTATTAAGTGCTGGCTCATATCTCAGTTAGCTGACTATCCAAAATGTGAGTGGTCTCAGAGTCAGTCGCTATCTCATTACAGCATGGGTGGGGGAGCGGGGTTGTAGGCACTGTGGGGTGGGGGGGCCACTAGACCACCAGGATGTCATTTTTGCCACTTACAGGGTATCGGAACTTGTGCAGTTCACTGGACCACCAGGGATGATGTACACATGATTATTGGTGATCGGCGCTGACACTGCAGCGTCTGCAGGATAGTATGTATCAGGGATAGTGGGTTGGGGGGGCCACTAGACTACCAGGGAATGTGAGGTTTTGTTACAGTTGGCATTGTTTGGGAGGATCAGGGCTGGGGGAGCACTAGACCACCAGGACACTGGTCATATATACTCTCTATATTTAGATATATACAGTTCTATACATATATCTCTCATGTCCCTCATTACGAGTGACATCCATCATTGTCAATCATGATTGCCCTGACCCGCATTTGTCCCTCATGGAAACAGTGGTGCACACACACAGTACACGTGCTGTACATCCCAACTTGACAGCAGCCATTCATTAATTGGTTATGATGCTACGGACAACATGAGCTTTCTACATACAAAGGTGATGGTTACTATTGTGTTATGTGCTTGTTTCTCCATGTTTAAGGACGTGTCCCTCATTATGGGGGTCAATGTCCCTCTTTGTCCCTCATTCTGAGTGTCTGTGTCTCTCATGTCTCTGATGAATGGGCGAGAAGTATTTATTTATTTAGTTTTTGTTGACCGGGTAAGTGCGCTAGACAAATTCTTGCCAATTTTTAGGCACGACCCAGGGAGGGGATACAGATGAATGCCAACTGACCTTGAACCAGATTAAGCTGTTGGTGGTATTTTTAGTGAATGGGGGGAGATTTGGCCAGGGGCACCAGGAAAATTCTCCATCTCTTTTCGAGAAGTGCCATGGGATCTTTAACATCCACCTGTACTACCACCAGAACAGGCAGATGGGAACTTGGTTTAACGTTGCACTGAGTATTTGGGAGATTCAGGGAGAAAGGAGGAGGTGCTACATCACTGAGAGGGTGGTATAGCCATGGAATCGCTGCCCAGGGGGCTGGTGGAGGCAGAAAAGGTGATCCTAGGTCTGGCATACAGGTGGAGCTGTGTGCACACCCTGGCCTGTGGCTTCCAACCTGTATTTTCAATCTGACATACAAGTGGAGCTGTGTGCACCATGGAATAGCACCAGGCAAACCACATGGTAATGTAAGCTAAGCAGGCTATAATGAGATGCTAATGTGACTGTTAGTAAACAGATTGCCTAAGTAGGCTAATTTCCATAGGAGCTTTGAATATAGCAAAATTTAGCCACGGGCTAATGTGTTTGCCCCAGGCTAACCTGCCAGTAGCATAGCACAGTACTGCTGTTCGTGGCCAGGGATGTTGTTTTCAGTTGTGCATCACTCCATTACTAACACTCACATTGGCCACCTACTGCAGCTCTGCCTTATTCCACTTCTGTGTCCATTGGGCTGCTGTTGCAGTTTGGCCTTCCCAGTTGCAATATTCAGAGCTGTCTTATTTGCCAGGCTATTTTTGCACTGCAGTGCACTCCACTCCCAGCCCTGTTTGCATGCTATATTCAACTGTTTTAGCCCCGGGGGAGTGCTAATTTTTTCCCAGGCCTAAGTTTTGAATATCTGGCCCTTGATTGTTTTTTATTCATTTTAATTATTCAATATTTTCTGGATTTCGGGGTTTATCACTTCTTTTACTTTAGCAGTTAATATGGTGTTCTGCCATCATGCTTCTGCGTGATGTGCCAATTTGTAATTCTATGCCTTTAAGCATTTTTTATAAATTTGAAGCATCCTGACTTGAAGTCACACCTCCTGATAAAGCACCATGTTAATGGTGTGAGGCTACAGGGTTAATGGTGTGCCTTTCACTTGGGTCTGAGCAAATAAATTATGATGGCATTAATTACTTATTTGTGTGTATCTTAATTTTTGCTGCCCAGCAGTTCAGGTGAGTGTGACCGGTTCTGATGTTTGTATTGCAGAGGTGGTCAAGGGGGGAAATAATTCTTCAGCTATATTGGGGGAAAAGGAAAGATGGGAGGGGGAAATGTTAGGCTTGCAGTGGGAGGCAGGGTAATAGAGGAGGATGAACAAAAGACAAGGGAAGACAGTGGGCCTCTGCCAGAGATTGGCATAAAGATGGTTGTAAGGGAAATCCGAGAGATGAGGCAACGGGTATTTACTAGTGAAAGGGTCCAAAAAGGGCTAGCGGCCCTAAAACAAAGATAATGCCCCGGGGCTGGATGGGATGCATCTGAGGGTGCTAAAGGAACTGGCTGATGCCTTGATAGGTCTATTCAGTAGCTACATTCAGACAGGGGTTCCGAAAGGCTGGAGGGTAGTGGATGTAGTTCCACTCCATACAGGGGAATAGAGAGCAACCGGGTAATTAAGATCTGTCAGTCTTACCTCTGTTGTGTTAAATTGATAATAGTAGTCAGAAAGGAGATGATAGACTGCCTGGAGAGAAATAGACTCCAGGATGGTAACACTGCTTTGTGGCAGGGAGGTCTTGTCAGACCAACCAGATATTATTGCTGACTGAGTAACAAGGGCAGTGGATAAAGGTAATGCTGTGGATTTACTCTGCTTTGATTTCAGAAAGGCTTTCGACTCCATGCCTTACAAAAGGTTGCTGAAGAAGCTAAAGGATCTGGGTGCCACAAAGGACATGGTTAGGTGGGTCTGAAATTGGTTGGGAGGGAGACAGCGGAGGGTTGTGGTAAACTGTCAGATCTGAGGAGAGAGAGGTTTCCAGTGTGGTGCCAGAGGGATCGATCCTGTGTCCTGTCCTTTTCAGTATGTTCATTAGCGACTCATGAGAAGGACATGGCAAGGTGTGTCTCTTCACAGATGACACTAACCTCTGTGGTAGGGTAAACAGTGATAAGCAGATCAGGAAGATGCAGAAGGAGTTGTAGAGGCTAGAGAGGTGGTCTAAGATTTGCCAGTGGAAATCCAACATCAGAAAGTGTAAGATGGTGCACATAGGGAACAAGAACCATAGGACAGAGTACTGGATGGGAGCGGTCAAGTGGGCACTACTTCTGTGGAAGAGACCTAGGAGTAATCATAGGTGATGCCCTTAAAAATCTAGCCAGTGTAACAAGGCCTACAGTAAGGCAAACAGGTTGCAGGTGTGCATTGGGAGGGGAATAGACAGCAAAGGATAGGTGGTATTATCTCTCTCTGTAGATCACTGGTGAGGCAGCGCCAGGAGTACTGTGCCCAGTTCTGGTGTCCTCACCTGAGGAAAGATAAGGACAGGCTTAAGACAGTGCATTGTAGGGTAACCAAAAGGATTAGGGGCCAGCAGGGCAGTTCTTATGAGGATTGACATAAGGCACTGAACATGTACTTGCTAGAAGCCAGACAAGAGAGGGGAGGAATGATGGAGACAGAATATTTCAGACTACCAGCAAAAATTGTCTGGTCGTTGCATATCTCCCCTTTTATTTTTACAAAATTGCATATTTGTGAAGTCCGCAAATAACTACTTCATGCGGGCTATCTGGCCAAATGTTTATTCATACTGGCGAGACAGTCCATCTGCATTAGTATTTTGCACTCCACTGTGATGCTGTACAGTGAAATCGTAGTCCTGGAGACTGATTCTGCAGCGCAGCAGTTTGGTATTTTGCCCACTCATTCTATTCAACTATTGCAGTGGATTGTGGTCTGTGACCACTGTAAATGACCTTCCATACAGATAGGGGCACACTTTCTTGACTGCTCACATGATGGCTAGACTCTCCTTCACAGTGGTAGAGTAGTTAATTTCCCTCAGTAGCAGCTTCTGGCTGAGGAAACAACTGGCCTTCTACCCCATCCCTGGACACTTGAGAGAGCACTGCTTCAGATCCCTGTCATAAACCCCAGATTGTAATCTGGGCTCACAGCAGTGGCGCTTGGCATAGTGCCAGTTTCAGTTGCTGAAAGGCAGTTTCACAGTGCATCATCCACTGAATCTTCTCTGGCAGCTTCTTAGCTGCGATGTGTGTTAAAGGGGCTGCAGCGGTACTATAATTTTTAACCATTTTACGATAGTACCCCACAGTTCCCAGAAATGCACTCAGTTGCTTCTTATTTTGAGGGGTGGGCCAATCCTGGCTTAAGTTCTGCGTTCTGTAGTCTGGTCAGGACTTCTCGTCTGGTTGGAGAGATGCTCATCCCATGTATGGCTGAATATAACTATATCATCCATGTAGGCTAGAGCAAATTGCCCAGTCCCATTCAGGACCCTATCAACTAGCCTCTGGAAAGTGGTGGGTGAATACCTCTTGCTGAAAGGCATAACTGTGAATTCAAGCAGACTGAATGGGGTGACAAATTCTGACTTTTCCTGAGCATTCATGGATAGCCACACTTGCCAGTATTCTTTCATCAAATCTATTGTGGTCAGGTACCTAGATCTTTCTAGCCTGTTCAGTACCTCATCTGTCCTAGACATGGGGTATGTGTCAGGTACTGCGACCTCGTTTAACCGCCTCTGCTCAACACAGAATTTGGTTGTTCTGTCTTTCTTTGGAATCTGAACCACTAGTGTTGTCCCAGGGGCTGTTGGATGGCCAAATCACTCCTAGGCCTAGCATTTCCTGTACCTCTTCCCTCATTGTTTTTTTTTTTTTTACTACTTCCAGCTCCTGATACTGCATCTCCCTTGTGAGCGTCTCACTGTGAATGAGGTGACAACCACTGCAGAGATGCCTGGGGATGGCAGTAAAAAAAGAGAGTAAAGTCAGTTGGCGTTTGGGGGGGCGCTGTGGAGCCCGAGCTAATGGCAGCTAGATTTTTCAGCTCCGCGGAGATCTCAATATAAAACTTAAAATTTGCCTATTTGTAACACCTAGTAGCCGAAAAGACTTACATTACTAGAATCGGGAAATCTGGAAATATAAAAATGGGCAATCCCTGTAAAGATCGTGCTGGTACTTCGGGAAGAAAACCTTCAAGTTCTGCACAACATGAGCGTGCTGGCATCGACAACCAGGCCTCCTGTCAGCCTTTGCCTGAACCTGAAGAAACGATGGCATCAATCGGGTTAAAGCTGCAAAGAATAATTTCCTGTGTCTCTGATCTGAGCGCCAAGATAGACACTTTTAATACTAGAATTAACGTTGTGGAAAAAACGGTCGAGACTATTCAGACGGAGATGGTAGAAATGAAACGGAGTAGTGAATCAGCGTCTACAGCTACTAGTCTCCTTATAAAGGAGAAGTCTCACCTACGAGCTAGATTGGAGACAGTTGAGAACCAAAACCGCTCGTCTCACCTCTGGATCCTCGGATTGCCTGAAGGGATCGAAGGGGATCACCCTCTTATGTTCCTACAAGACTGGTTCAGTGAAAAGCTAATACCGGAGGATCAGACAACTAGATTTAACCTACAAAAGGCCTACCGAATTACCCCCCCGGGGATACCGAGAGGACTCTGAAATACCACACACCTTGCTTGTAATAACAGACGGAATTGGAACCAGAGACAAAATTCTACAGCTGGCAAGACAAGCTAGCTCAATTCTGCAAGACGATCGTGTGGTTTATATTTTTCCAGATATAAGTTTTGCTACTCGGGAGAGGCGCAAACGTTTTGAAGGAGGTGCGCAAGAAACTCCGGGAGGCCTCAATTACCCACGCAATGGTTTTTCCAGCGCGCCTTAGAGTGGTCTTCGAGGGCAAAGTTTGGATGTTTTCAGACCCTGGAGAAGCAGGCAAGTGGGCTTCTCGGTTAGTAGAAAAGCGGAGGAAGCATTTAAGAAGTAATGGCACAGAAGATAGTGATATGGAGGAGGCTGAGGGAGATTGACTCTGATAAAACATTTGTTTTTCTTCTCCTTTCCTCTTCCCTACTTGATTGATCTACTAAATAACCGGTGAATGGCTGGATTACTAATTGTGGACTCTAATGTAACCTGTATAGGGATACTGTGTTTTAAGTTTGATTAAGTAATAGTTTGTAAAAACCTATCATAGGTTACTAGTTCCATTATTAACAGGCTTACAGCAATATTCCAAGACTGTCCATGCGTGTTGTCACTGCTAGATTATTATGATTGAAGTTTAAACTCATGTTAAAGTCATTTTGAGCCTTTGTTTATTGGTAATGTTTGGGCTTAACACTGCTATCTTATGCCTCACTAATACAGTTATATCCTGCCAATAATTGCTCCATGAGTATGTATTAAGACTTGAGGGATATAGAGCGATGCCAGAACTCCCAAGGGGGAGGTGAAAGACTGGACTTTAAACAATGACTTTAGTATACGAAATAGTCGCTCTGCTCCTGGGCTTCTTCAACAACTTTAGTTTTTAATAGTTATAATAGTAATAATGTAAATTTAGATAACCCCTCACATGAGGTATCAAAATATTCAGGATGCACATATCCTTGTATTAAGTTGTTAAACTCTCTCTGTACTAAAATGATGTATGAGGTTTGTCTTGAATATGCACTGAACATATGATATAAATCAAATGAAACTAAAAAATAAAGTATATTAAAAAAAAAAAAAAAAAATGTCAGTTGGCCCCGTGGTGAAGAGTGTTGAGGCACCCTTGTGCCTTACCTTTTCCCATGCTAGCAAGCCGGGTTTGGGAACAGACTTGGGTCATCAAGGATTGGCCGGGGAGGGAGAGGATTGAGTGCCCTATGGACTGCTTTCCTCTCATGGGGCGGGGAGGCATGCTTGCCCAACCTAGGCTGCTCCCAGGTGGAGTGGAGGCCTACTGGCAGAGTGGCACATATGGGAGGGAACTGTCACACGAGTCCAGTGTTCCATGGTGGGGTGGGGAGAAAAAGTGGAAAAGGGCGTCGTAGGGCTTAATGAAGCCCAATGCAGCTGATCCCATGCTTGCACCACAGCTCAGTCACCTTACTGGGTCTGTCTTGGATATATTGTAAAGGGGGGGGGTTGAGCAGGATGAACCTCCCTTCCTCGACCTACAATGAGGGGGAAGCTTGTGGGGGAAAAACAATAAGACCGGTAGGTGGCTGAGGGAGGCGGCGTGGGGGGACACGGCTGAGGAGCTGCCCTCCAGATGGGAAGAAAAACTGTGTATGGGGGAAAAAAAATTAGAGCAAAGTCTTTAAGCACGTCCCTCAGCTGGTCTGCATGTCTGGGTGTGAGCCTCTCAGACATTGTCACAGCACTCCAGTAAGATTTTCTCTTTTGTCTTCTAGCATACCTGAAGCAGGCTTCTGCTGATCGCCATATGCTGTGCTGCAAACCATAAGGGCAATGTCGGCACATTCGTAATAGGGTTTCATCATATTTACATGGAAAACCTGTTGAGTGTGTTTCCTATTGGGCAACTCTGTGACATAATCCACATCATTCACCTGACGTATGACCTCATCGGGTCCCTTCCATGCTGTCTGCAGCTTGTTATGCATCACTGCAGTGAGTACCATTACCTTCTAACCCAAATAATCCCTTACTTAGTGTTCACCCTTTAGCAGTCATCTTGGTTGAGAGTGACACTTCGGAGATGGAACCTATGCAGATTTTTAGCATTTGGAATGAAGGTTCAAACTCTGCATCTGCGCTCCGCTCTGGCCTTTGTTTAGATCCGTTTCTCCGCCCAAAGAAAGCAGTTACCCTGCAGTGAACTCAGGTAAGGGCTGGTTCTCCAGTTTGTTTAAAAAATGTACTCTTAATTTATTTTTCAATGAACTCTGCGTTAGCAGTTTTTTAAATTTTTTTTCCCAGTAATTTGTGATTTCCGTGGTTCCTGACTGATTCTCAGGAATGGGAAAATAGCTGGCTACCGTTTTACTTTTTTCCCTTTTTTTTTCGGCTGATAATTTCAATAAAAAGTGATTTTATCAGTGGGTTAGCATTTTTTAACTATTTAAATTACAGAGAATGGCACGGCACGCTTTCACACTGCGTTTCTGTCTGCACCCTTTCACCTTAGTTAAATTGGTGCCTGTTTCAGGAACTGTGTGATTTGACCTTTGGTACAGTTTCTTAATACAACAGACATTTTTACTGTTGGGCTGTTGTATCGCAGTGTTGTGGAGAATAGTTTTCTGTAATTTTAAGGTTCTCCCACATTGGTAGGTCAGAACGATCTTGTGGACCCTACAAAAATTGTAAAAAATCTTTCCAGCTCCTGGCAAGGGCAGACCTCCATGAGCTTTGCTTGAAGTGTCTGGGTCTACAACATGGGTTTATAAATTGTAAGTCCTGTCCTATATCTTTTGCCCAACAACGTCATTCAAAAGGGGGAAAAAAAATTAAAAAGAAGTGTGACTTCTTGGTCTGCCTCTGTGTCACCTAAAAATAATAAGGGCTTTGAAGTAGTTCCCAACAGTGGTGGAAATCACACATCTGAAGGGTCCATCTCCTCTTGTTCAGCAGCAAATAACGGTGACAAAAAAAAACCCAGATAAAGCTGCACAGCCAGATAAGCTTGGTAAAGATGGTTCAGACATCAGGGTGTCCAAAAGGGGGAACCCTGAATCCAATGATGTAAAAATATAAGTACAGGAGCCTTAGAGCAGACATTGGAAGTGGTGTGTGCCAAAAAGAAATTTTTAAAAGAAGAAGAATGTCACTGCCACTACTCCTGAATGGAGAAAGGAGCAGGCAGATGGCACAGAAAAATGACAAACATAGACCGTGAAGACTAAAGGTCCATCCAGTCTGTTCGAGTACCCTGTTTAGCCTGGGGCCTACTGTTCCTGCAGAATTCTAGCCCTCCCCCGTTCTCCTTCTTGACTCTGAAACCCTGAACAACCACTATATCCTTCATTCTGTTCTAGCAGGGTGGGGGTGGGGGTGGCTAGCAGCTAAAAATGGCGGACACAGCTTAGCTGAGCTCCGTACAGCACTCAGCCTTTTCAGTATATTTACAGGAGTCTACATGTTCTAAATCGCCTGGTGTGGTGGAGTTTCACGGATTGAAGTTGATGGCATTGGGCAGGAATAAAAACCAGCAGTCAAAACTGCATTTTACTCCCTCCGATCCGCCGAAAACTCAGCGACGAGGCCTGGACAGTGTTAGTAGATTAGATGGCCCTATGATGGCACAGGAGGGCTCCTCCAAATTTGAGTGCTTGTTAGCTGCAGTTCCATCTACTCTTGCTCTAATCCAGCATGATATGAAAGCTGGGTTCGATAACATTACATCCCAGATTTCTCACCTGCAGTCGGTGGTGACAGGATTGTTGGAATTGTCAGCCTCTCAGTCTAACCAGATAACAGAACTAAAACATCGTGTGGGGCTTCTGGAGGACTCATTATCTGAAACTACAAGGGATAACACCACATTAAAACAACAGGTTGAAGCCCTAATAAGTAAGATGGATGATCAGGAAAATAGATCACGCAGATTGAACCTGTGAATTATTGGGCTACCAGAGGGCACCGAGGGGGCTAACTCAGAGAAAGGTATCCATTCTTGGCTCGTTGAGCATCTAAACCGGTGCCCACTCACCAGTTCAGCGAGAACCAGAGGAACGTTGAGGCCCATGTATAGATAAAGTTTTGGATTTCAACTGATTCTGTTGGCATAACGTAATGGGGAGAATGAGGTCCATTACGATATTTCTGAGGGGGTAGTAATCCTCCTAGCTGACTGTTCTTTCCTTTCCTTGCTTGATCAGCTCGATGGAAGAACTCCTGGTCAGACCTTTACTTTTGTACAGATGCGGCCTCATGGCCCTACCTCAGGCGTTCATGCCTTCGGCTCTGCTCGTTGCCTTTAATATTTAGTTGATGGGCTACCTTATTAATATGGCTCTCGTTTTTATTTCCTCCTTCGAGGCTTTGGACTGAGTTGATCTTACATGTGTGAGCAGTACATTTCCCTATGGGCTTGGTAGCCTGAAATAATCATGCTCTGACCTGATCTGGGGACAAGGGTAACAGATGCATTCTTAGTTCGTTGATGTGGCTTGGCTATCCATATTTCCTTTCTATACAGGTTTGACTGGAGTCCTAAAGGCCAGGCAGGTGTTTTTGTTCAGAATTGATTTCTAGGCCCTGTCTGGAATGCGCATGCCATCTGTATTGATTTCTGCCCTCACCAGGTTACTTGGCAAGATGCGATGTTGAGGAATGGCTTATGGTTTCAGCCCCCTTGCTGCGGCTGTGGGTTGCTTTGATTTTATGTATAAGGGCTGTTCATCCTCCTCTTGGACTTGGCAGTCTGATACGACCATGCTCCGACCTGATCTGGGGATCAGGGTAACCACGGATGCATCCTCCGACTAACTGTATTTTGTTCACTTGGACTACTCACTCTCTTAATTTGTTAATTGGATTGTGCCGTAATGTTATTTTTGTTAAATAGGAGGGAATGCTGTCTGGATCTTTTTGTCACTGCCCGTGGGTAGTGATTATTTTTAGACTTGTGCATGCCTACGCATAAATTTAATTATTGGTCTAAAGTATATGCTTGGGTTCTGTTGTGTTTAATATAAGGAGTGCTGTATAAAGATAACCATAAAGGTTCGCCACCAGTTTGTAGGGGAATTGGGGATGGGTCATGTTGGCCCTTTGGGGGACTGTTTCTTTTGTTTTTAATGTTTAGTGGGGGATTATTTAGTTCTAAGGTATTACAGTGTGACGTTGGTTGGAGGGGGATAGGTTGGGATGGGGAGACATTGGGGTTATCCACTTAGTGGGGGGTGTCCATTTTGCTGTATGGGTTTGTCCCCTGAAAGGTGGATCCAGGTTTCCTAACTCGGGGTTAAAATTAGTGGGGTTTAAAATTCAGTTATTAAAAGTTAAAATTAGGCACAGAGTGGCACAGGCACAGTTTGCAGGATTATTAGTTCTTACATTTTCCAAGAAAGGCTTATGGTTAGGCTCTACAAATGCTGGAATGTTTTATATATTAAAATATAGTTAATTCTTTTAAAATAGCAACATGGAATATTAATGGGCTGAAGTCAATAATGAAGAGTCAGCGTTTTCCTGCTGAGGTGAGGAGGGCTGGTTGGCAAGTGGTTCTGATATAGGAAACACATATGTCAAAGGAAGAGGCCTTAAGAACTGAGGTTAATCTGGGTGGCATGTGGATCTTGGCGACCTTCTCTGCCAAAGGTAGAGGAGCTGCAGTATGGTTCCCAAAGGGCTCATCGGTTGTGGTGCTGGATGGACATGTTGATCCGGACAGTAGATTTGTTTTGGCTAATGTCGAAATTCCTGGGCCAGGGCAGGTAAATTTAGGAGTAATTTGTGCTCCAAATGTTGAGGACCCACAATTTTTTCAGAGGCTCTCCCTGGAGTTGGTTAATTAGCCAGGTAGGTGGATAGTCGGGGGGGAGGGTTTAATTGTGTGCGGGATGGCATATTAGATGGATCCAGTACTAGACCCACCAGGATTTCCACAAACGCTCAGACATTGGGAGTTGTGGAGGAGGAGGTGGGGTTAGTGGATGCCTGGCACATCTTTATCTATCGGGGAGAGACTACAGCTTCTGCTCCCATGCACACACATCTTATGCTCGTATTGATAGAATTTTGGTTAGTCCAGCTCTACTGCCAACTATACAAAGTGCTCAGTATTCACTGATTTTAATATCTGATCACGCCTCCCTTACTGTTGCTTTTGCTCTTTGGGGGGGGGGGGGTTGCATGGGGAACAGACTGTGGAGGTTGGACCCCCTCTTACTGAGGGACCAAGACGATATACAACACATGCGGGCCAGCATTCAGTAATTTTTATTGTACAATCGTAGAGGGGACACCTCACATAAAATAAGGTGGGAAGCGCTAAAAGCATATATCTGAGGTCAGTTCATCTCCTTTGCAGCACATAACCCACGTGCCTCACATAAAGAAATCGAAGCACTAAGATTGAAGCATATGAACAGGCACACAGGGCTAATCCTACATCGGCCTTGTATCATATAGTGCAGAAATTAAAATGGCATTATAACTCTGTCAGCAATGCCAACCTGGAAAGGGCGATTTTGTTAATGCAGTCTAACCAGTACTTTGATAGGGACCGAGACGGAAAGTTTCTCGCTTGGCAGCTACGTAGGAGAAAGGGGGAAAGGGCGGTAAATCACATCCATACCTCTGATAGAAATCAAGTGGTTGACCCAGTGGAGATTAGTGCTGCTTTTGGTGATTTTCTATAAAAAGTTATACACCTCCGAGGTTTCTCCCCCTCTAGAGAGAATACAGGTCTTTTTTGAGGAGGGATTGTTGCGATCTATTAAAGACGAGCAGGCAGAGATGCTGGAGTCTGCTAACAAGTGAGGAGGTCAGTAGCGCCATTAGGTCACTTTTGGGTGGCAGGGCTCCTGGACTAGATAGTATACCTGTTGACTTTCTAAAAAGTTTCCAGGAAGAATTGTTAGAACCTCTGAAAGATATGCTGTTGGAGAGCTTGAGAGATGGCAAGTTGCCCTGCTCCACCCAGTCTTTGGTTGCAGCTTATCCGTTAGGTAGGGAAATGGGCAGACTAGGTGGGCCAAGCGGTCCTTATCTGCTGTCAAATTCTGTGTTTCTAGGTTTCTATTACGGTCTTGCCTAAACCGGGCAAGGACCCGGCCTGGTGTGCCTCCTATAGACCCATCTCACTATTGACTGTCGAGTATAAGGTACTTGTCAAGGTTTTGGCTGGACCCTTTGCTTCTGGCCCTTATTCACTCTGATCAGACTGGTTTTGTGAAGGGCAGGCAAGGTAAATACAATATACGGAGAACCCTGAATGTCATCTATCAGTGGGGAAAGGCGACAAATAAACATGGAGCTGCCATTGTCGCTCTGCATGCAGAGAAGGCCTTCGGCTGGGTGGAGTGAGCGTATCTTTTTGCCACTATGGAGAGGATGGGATTTGGAGCTCAGTTTGTTTCCTGGAAGATGGGGGCCTCCACTTTCTCCATTTGAGAAGGGCTTTTCATCCTCAGCCTGATGTAAGAATGTTGTCCACACTGTATGGCTCCCTGATGGGAGGATGTAAAGATGTCTTGCATAAGGCGGTTACTAAATGGGGAACTGACCTGGGTATAACCGTGAAATCTGATATGTGGAAAAGAGCTTGTAATCATTGCCAAGTTTGCTCAAGGAGCAATAAATTGAGACAAGTTCAATTTAATTTTCTGCATCAAGCCTATTATACCCCAGTTAAACTGCACCAATTTGATCCATCTAAATCTATTTCTTGCCCTAAATGCCTGGTGGCCGATGGTGACTTTTTGCATCTTGCATTGATATGCCATGCCCCAAGGTGGCCCCCTTTTGGTCCGCAGTATACGATATAATGAGCCAGGTGTTAGGCTTTTCTCTGCCTTTCACTCCTGTGGAGCTTTTACTGGGGGCTGATCGGGATCACCTGATGGGAGGTCCTGGAGCTCTATGGGCCCTGGCTTTGGTCACTGCTAGGAAAACAATTGCCCAATCCTGGATAGCCAGTCTCCCCCAAACTGTACAACAGTGGGCTAAAGTTTTGTATGGCTATTGAAAGAGCCCAGTTTTCAATGCAGGGTAAACTGAAGGTATTTCAGACTCTCTGGAACCCTCTTGTCTCGGCCATGGAATCTGGTGTCTTTCCCATTTAATAAAGAAAAAGAGTCTGTCTCCACAGATTCCCTTGGGCTAGACCTCATATAAATCTAGACAATTCTGTATATTTAAGGTGGGATATCTTTTGCTAATGGCGGTACACCCCTCCTAAATTATTGGGCTCCCCCTCTTCCCTTCATCTGATACTTGAGGCACTGAGCAATGTTAATAATACTGAGGTATATTGACTTTGACCCTATTTAACCAAATAACTGTTATGTTTTTTTCGTTTTACCCATTTATCTAATTTACTTGTTGTGTCAATTTTTATAGTAAATGTATTGTTTTTTCTGTATTATTCCAAATATGCAATAATGTTGAATTCATCTCTTGCTAATTAACTCCTGCTGTGTTGCATATTTATGTATCTAAATTGTGCTGTTTTCTTGCTCTGTGTCTTAATAAAAATTATGTTGACAAAACAAACAAAAAAAAATTCTGTTCTAGCCATGGTTAAAATCACTAATGGTTTTTGCCCCCACCACCTCGGCTGACAGCCTGTTCCAGGGATCCAGCACCCTTTCTGTAAAACTTATGTCCCTCCTGAGCCTCTGTCCATTCATAACCACGTGACCTTGAGCTGGTATTCAAGTTGAGTAGTTCCCTGCAGTTCTCTCTGTTAATTCCTTTTAGGAATTTGAATGTCTCTATCATATCTCCCCTCTTCCTTCTGACCACCAGCAAGTACATGTTCAGTGCCTTGAAGCGCTCCTCATAGGACATGCCCTGCTGACCCTGAATCATTCAAACAACATGAAGTCTTGCTGTATTCTGACAGTAGCAGTGGGTCCCAACCTTCGAACTGCCCCAGAGATGAAAGAGTTAACTTTCCATGCCAGGCATGGAACGCTGAGCTCGAGCTCAGTTGAGACTCTGTCTGTTGCTGTTTAAACTCAAACCATCAGATTCTTTACTCTGCCTCACTGAACAGTCGCTCCGGAGATTTCTCCTTCTGCTCAGTTCAATTTGTCGGTTAAAGTACCGTTTTTCTCGGTTTTTGACCGAATTTAAACCGCAGCCTGTCTGTTCAGTCTCTGTATGTGGTATTCGTGAGTACTAGATAGGTTTTATATTTAATCTTATTTTGTGTGGAACTTGTAAACGGTTTATCAGTTCGGTTTGAACCGATCAAGTTGTTTAAAAATCCTAAATTGTACTTTTAGAGTGTGGTTACCGGTTCTTATCGGTTCTTAAAAAAAAAAAACAGATTTTATTATGGTTTTTTCCATGACCCGTGACACGGTCAGGAACCGATAAGAGGGTCTTGCCTGGCGGATTGCCATTAAAAGGGTAAGTTTGGTTAGGACTGGCACTATGTCTGAGAAACTCAAAAGAAAAACCGGGCCCACTGGGTTTCAACACTGTAGTGTGTGTGTGGGGAAGTCTTTGCCAAGGCTGACCCCCACACCACCTGTGTTTATTGTCTGGGGTTTGACCACCTCAGTGCAGACTGCCAGATTTGTAAAAATTTTCCTGCAGCTACCCTAGAAAAGAGAGTTGGTAGGTTCAGGGAAAGCGAGGCAAAAAGTCCGCTGAACCGGATGGCCAGCCCGGTTCGGTTCAAACCGAACCAGAAGGAGTGCCCTCTGACCAGGGCGAGACTTCTTTGGGCAAAAGGAGATCCGACTCTGAGGAGTCGGTTCCAGCAAAGAGGACTAGAAAATCAGCTGGTGTGGAGCCAAAACTTTCCTCTCCAACCGCTGAAGAAATAGCCAAGGCGATCAAAATTGTCCAGTCGCTTTCCCCGGTTCCGACCGAACCGGCACCATCAGGGAGGCGCTCGGTTCGGTCGGTTCCACCGGTTCAAGATTATGATTTAGAGGAGTATTATGAACTGGAGGAGGGGAAGAGGAGTATGAGGAAAGTGAATGTGGATTTGAAAATCTGGATGTGCCCATTGACCCGGACATCTCCCCAGACAGACCTTCAGGAGTGTCTCCTCCGAGGCTTTTTGAGTCCCCTTCTCATTTCATGTTTTATAAAAAAAAAAGTGGCTGAAACCCTCCAGCTTTCTGTGGAAGAAGCTGTGGATGACCAAGAGGAGCCTGACTTTGTGGAAATGATGGATATCCCAGAGTGTAGGAGGCTGTCTATTCCCATGCATAAATCTTTTGGGAAACAGACATTTAAAATTTTAAAGACTCCTAACACTATACCTCCTGTGGATAAAAGAATGGACAAGAGGTATGCATTGTCAGGTTGTGATACCGAGTCCCTTACACAACAATGCAGCTATGTTGGGGTAGTGCAGGCTGCAGCCTGTGACAAGGCAAATATTCCCTTGGCTTCACACCCCCCAGACAAGGACTCCAGGAGGATTGATGCCATGGCAAAGAAACAGTACATGGCAGCATCCTTGGGACTCAGACAAGCTAATTATATGGCTTATGTTGCTAGATATCAGAAATCCAGATGGGACACTGTCATGGTTTTAGCAAAACAGGTCCCTGGTCAGCTTGCCAAGGAGCTGGAGCAGGTGGCTTCTGATGGTATTGAGGTATCCAAGGTGCAATTTCATGCTGCGGTGGACTCAAATGATATGTCATCAAGAGTCATGGCTACATCTGTGGCACTTCGCAGAATGGCTTGGCTCAGATGTACTAGCCTGTCATAGGATACCCAGACTAAGGCCATGGATTTTCCTGTTGTTGGTAATTCTTTGTTTGCTCCCCAAACAGAGAATTACATGAAGAAAATGGATGAGTATAGGACCACCTACAGGAGTGCCCAGGCCAGTTCTCAGAGGCAGCTTCCCAGGCGCAGGGGCAGGCCTTTTCACAGGCCTTTCTACCAAGCCCAGGCCTCCTCTTCTGCATATGCTCAGAAGGGGTTCTTTAGAGGGAGAGGCAGAAGGGGTACCAGCAGACCTGCTTCCACCCCTCAGCCAAAACCCCCTGGCAAGCAGGCACCCTGATGGGTTTGCCAGGGCCGATTCTCCACCATCTGTAGGGGGCAGGCTGGCTTAATTTGTCCAGGACTGGAAGTCTATAACATCAGACAAATGGGTCCTGGAAGTAGTAAGCCAGGGACTGGTTCTCAGCTTAAAGATTTCCAAAGCTGAGAACCAGATCCTTTCCACCTGCAAACCCCTCGGAGGCACTTGCCCTAGAGGCAGAGATCTCTTCCCTCCTAGCTCTCTGAGCTGTGGAAAGGGTTCCACCCCTACACCAGGGCAAAGGGTTGTACTCCAGGTACTTCCTTACCCCAAAAAAGACAGGAGAATGGCGGCCCATCCTGGATCTCAGATACTTAAACAAGCACCTGTTAAAACCAAAATTCAAAATGGTGACTCTGGGAATAATTTTACCCTCTCTAAGGCCAGGGGACTGGCTAGTATCCCTGGACCTCAAGGATGCCTAGTTCCATATTCTCATCAGAAACTCCCATCGAAAGTACCTCAGGTTCGAGCTGCCCTTAGGCCATTACCAGTTCAGAGCAATGCCCTTCGGACTAACCTCTGCTCCAAGGATGTTCACAAAATGCCTGGCAGTAGTAGTTGCTTCTCTGAGAAGGCAAAGGATTGCCATCTTCCCTTACCTGGACGACTGGCTTATAGTAGGCCAGTCCCCAGACAAAGTCAGGTCACACTTACAAATAACTCAGCAACTGCTCACCTCATTAGGTTTCCTCCTGAACCTTTCAAAGTCAGTTCTAGAGCCTGTCCAGCTCCTCACCTTCATAGGTGCAGAGCTAGACACAGAGAAGGCCAGAGCTTTCTTTCCCCTGGACAGGGCAAGGACCCTTATCTCTCTGGCCTCCTCTTTCACCCTGCTGGTATCTCGACCAGCAAGGGATTTTCTACAGCTCCAGGGGCACATGGCTGCTTCTACAGCAGTTGTGCAGGGAGCAAGATTTCAGATGAGACATTCAGTTTCATTTGAGAGCCTTCTGGTCTCAAAGGAAGGACCCTCTGACCAAATTGATACCAGTGACTCGAACCCTGATCCAGGCCCTACAGTGGTGGCAGGATCAGAGCAATCTGAGACAGGGAGTCCCCTTTGTTTCTCAGTCCCACTCCTTAATCCTTACTACAGATGCCTCCCTCTTGGGGTGGGGGCTCACTTGGGCACCTGACCACCCAGGGGTTGTGGTCCCCTCAGGAGTCTCTGCTCCACATCAATCTGTTGGAACTCAGAGCAGTATTTCTAGCACTTCAAGTTTTTTCCAAGTCTGTTCAGAACAAAGTTATTCAGATCAGAACAGACAATACTACCACAATGTGGTACATCAGTAAGCATGGAGGCACTCGGTCTACGGCCTTGTGCACAGAAGCAATGAAGTTGTGGTCCCCGGCTTACTCCCTGAACACCTCCCTCACAGCAGTACACCTCCCAGGCAAGGACAATGTCCTGGTAGATGCTCTCAGCAGGATATCTCAGGGCCATCACGAATGGTCACTGGATCCCTTGGTCTTGGAGGTGATCTACTCCAGATGGGGCACCCCACAGATAGATCTTTTTGCAGCCCCAGACAATCACCAACTTCCCCTTTTTTGTTGCAGGCCCCCAGTGTTGGGCTCAGTCCCCCTGGATGCCTTAGTTCTCAGTTGGTAAGGGAAGTTCCTGTATGCCTTTCCCCTTCCCTCTCCTGTTCAAAGTGCTAGTCAAAATCAGATCTCAACCCTGCAAGATGATCCTGATTGCTCCAGACTGGGCCAGACAGCCTTGGTATCCACTCCTTCTGTCCTTAGCAGTCCATCTTCCCCTGTGTCTTCCCAGGAATCACAACCTGTTAACCTGTGCTCAGGGGAGGGTTTGGTACCCGAATCTCAAATCTCAAGGCCTGGCTCTTGACGAGTTAGAGTTTGCTGATTTACTCCTCTCCCAAGGCGTAATGGATGTTCTGAAGGCTTCTAGGAAACCTTCCACTAGGGCTACTTATAATTCCAAGTGGAAAAGATTTTCCATATGGTGCTCTGGAAAGCATACTTCCCCAGAGTCTGCTGATCTGCCCACAGTCCTTGATTATATGGTCCATTTAAATAGCTTAAAGCTCAGACCAGCTACACTGAAGATGCATCTGGCAGCTGTCTCTGCTTTTATCTCAGCAGGTAAGCCCTCTTCTCTTTCAGCTCACCCTGTATTCTCCATGTTTTTCAAGGGATTGCTTCACACCAACCCTCCTTTCAGGGACCCTGCAAGGGCAGTGACGAGCGGTGTTCCACAGGGCTCGGTGTTGGGACTAGTGTTGTTTGGGATATTCATTGCAGACATATCATGGGACATCAAGAGCAAGATCAGTCTGTTTGCTGATGATACCAAGGTAGGCGCGGTGGTGGATGACCTAGGGGGATGGCAGGGGTTGCAGAATGATCTGGCAAAGCTTGAAACCTGGTCAGACACCTGGCAACTGGGCTTTAATGCCAAAAAGTTCAAGGTGCTACATTTTGGGATGAAGAACCCAAGGAGGAGTTACCAGCTGGGGGAGTGCAGCTAGCCCAGACGGAGGAGGAGAAGGATCTGAGTGTGCTCATTACAGGGTCAGTGAACAACTCTGCACAATGTAGGAAGGCAGCTGCAAAGGCCAACAAAATGCTGGGTTGTTTGCAAGGGGTATATCCTCGAGGAGGGAGGAGGTGATTCTGCCACTGTATAGGTCATTAGTTAGACCACCTGGGTACTGCATGCATGCCACTGGCGTCCGGCATCGAAGAGGACATTAAGTTACTGGAGGGTGCAGCGCAAGCGACAAAGATGATCAAGGGGCTGGGGGACTTATCATACAAGAGAGGAGGTTGAAGGAGTTGAACATGTACTCACTGGAAGAGAGGAGAGACAGGGGTGACATGATTGAAACCTTTAAATACATGAAAGGAATAAACAAGACAGGTACAGAGGGGCTGTTCAAAGTAAGGGAGGGGAGGGACATCAGGGGCCATGATATGAGACTGGAGCGAGGAAGCTTCAGGAGGGAGATGAGGAGACACTTTTTTACAGAGAGGGTGGTGGCTGGGTGGAATGCGTTACCTGCTGAAGTGGTATGCAGTAGAACAGTGGACTGCTTCAAACGAGGATGGGACAGGACAAGGGGGAGGGTTAATGAAGGGGAAGGGTGGAAGGGAGGGGCAGCTGCAGAATAAGGGGTGCTAGCTGCACATTTGAGCAGACTTGATAGACCTCTAGGCCTTTATCTGCTGGCAAATTTCGTATGTTCGTATGCCCCTGCTTGGGACCTTAATGTTTGCATTGCTCAGCTTATGCAACCCCCTTTTTGAGTCTTTGTCTTCAGCAGAGCTTAAGTACTTGACTTGGAAAACTGTGTTTCTGGTAGCCATCACCTCTGCCAGACGCATAAGTGAGTTACAAGCTTTGTCACTGGAGCCTGATTTTATCTCCTTTCATAGAGATAAGGTGGTCCTCAGGACTAACAGGAAATTTTTGCCTAAGGTGGTTTCAGATTTCCACCTTAATCTGTCTCTTCCTGTGTACTTCACTGACCATTCCTCCTCTGGCGAGAGGAAGCGCCACAGTTTAGATGTGAAAAGAGCCCTTAGCTACTACATAGAACGTACCAAGGGTCACAGGTTTGACTCCCTCCAATTGTTCCTCACTTATGGTGAGGTTGGTAAAGGGAAACCTGCCACTAAACGATCCATTGCTAGGTGGATCGTCTCTTGTATCCAATTTTGTTATGGAAAACTGGGTAAGGTTCCACCCTCAGGCCTGAGGGCTCACTCCACCAGAGATACAGCTGCTTCCCTGGCTGCTGCCAGGGGTATTCCTGTCCTAGAGATATGTCAAGCAGCTACCTGGAAAACAGTTCACACTTTTACCAAGCATTACTCCTTGGATATTCAGGCTAGGAGTGATGCTCGGTTTGGCACAGCTGTGCTTCAGAGCCTATTTCCTACGTAGGTTCTGTCCCTCCTCCATGGAGGTACTGCTTGGTAGTCTGCTACTGTCAGAATACAGCAAGACTTCATGCTGTTTGAAGAAAAAATTACTCACCTTAGTAATGTTGTTTCTTTTAATGGAGTCTTGCTGTATTCTGACCCCCCCCCCGCCTGCCCCTCTCAGAACCTCTGTTTTGGGATGTGGGTGGGCAGTGGCAGTGTTGCCACTCGGTAGATGCCCACCTTGTTATTTCACCCCCTTTTCTTGGTTGATTTGGTGTTGTGTTTTTCATTTTGGTCTCCTGACTTGAGTCTTTGTTTTGGACAAAAATGTGTTTTATGTTAGTAGCCAGTTGGCTAGTGTGAGTTTACAGCTTCCACACAGGGCTCTAGTGAGGTTTGCTCAAAAAAATCTTACGGTTTGAGTTTAAACAGCAACAGACAGAGTCTCAACCGAGCTCGAGCTCAGCGTTCCATGCCTGGCATGGAAAGTTAACTCTTTCATCTCCGGGGCAGTTCGAAGGTTGGGACTCACTGCTACTGTCAGAATACAGCAAGACTCCATTAGAAGAAACAACATTACTAAGGTGAGTAACTTTTTCTTTTTGTTACCCTGCGCTGCACTGTCTTGAGCCTATCCCTGTCCTTCCCGAAGTGAGGACCCAAAAACTAGGTGCAGCGCTAGAGGTGTGGCCTCACCAAGAATCGATACAGGTGAAGTACCTTATTACCTACCTTTTTCTGCCATCCATTCTCCTCCCGATACATCCAAGCATCATATTTACCTTGCTGTAAGCCTTGTTGCACTGACTTATCAGATGACATGTAAAAATATGACATTTTTTTTCCAGGTGATCCAGGCCAAGAGAAATTTTAATAAGATACCTGCCACCCCCTTCCCCAGGCTTAGGCTCCAGCCTGTGGAGGAGGAGGGGGAAGAATATTATGTACAAATGGAGGAAGATGTCCCCATGGAATTACAGGGTACACCTGAGCAATATTTTGAACCTCTTCCAAGGCATGATGACTATTCATCTTTTTCCTCATTTGTCAGAAAAATGGTTGCCCTCAACATCCCCATTAGAGACAGAGGAGAATAAAGAATATGCTGATTTTATGGACTTATTGGGTGTAGCTCCTCCAACAAGAATGCTTCTTCCCACACATCAAATCACTTAAGAAGGCCATAACAAAAATCATGTGTGCAGCCATCTCAGCTGCAGCCATAGATAAGAAAATTAAAAAAAAATATATCGGGTGGACTGGTAGGGAGTGAAATACCTGTATGTCCATCCTGATCATCATGGAGTAGCCCAGGCTGTTGCTTCTGAGAGAGCAAGAATCATTCTATCTATGCAGCCCCTGAAAAGGACTCTAAAAGATTGGATACTGTGGCCAAAAAGGTTTATGCTACAGCTTCTCTGCTTGTCAGGCAGGCAGCTAACTCAGCACATATGGCACAGTACCAGAAAGCTATTTGGAACACAGTTCTGACGCTGTCAGAAAGAGTGGATGGTGAATAGGCACAGGGCCTGATTGCCACAGCAAGATCAGCCCTGGATGCCACAAAATATATCCATGCTATGATGGACACTAACGACACTGCTGCTAGCATTTTGGTTCATGCAGTGTCCTTAAGAAGGTTTTCTTGGCTGAGGACTTCCATCCTTTCTCAGGACACTCATAACAAGGCCATGGATTTCTTCTTTTGAGGGAAATTCATTCTTTGGTGACAAAACAGAGGCCCAAATGAAAAAAGTGGATTACATTACCACTTTCAAAAGTAACATTGAGAAGAAAAAGGCCCTTACTTCCTGCAGGTCCTGCGGAAGGAGAGGTAGAGGCAGGGGATACTTCCCAAGAGCCTATGTCTCTTATGCCACCACTGAGTACCAGTCACAGAGTGGTTACTGTAGGGGAAGGGGAAGAAGGGCTTGCGGATGTAACACTGCAGCTCCAGTGCCTAAGCCCCAGGCAGAACAAAACCTCTGACAGTTCTGCCCAGATCACCCGACCATTGTCTGTGGGAGGAAGACTGGCACACTACTTCTAGGAATGGGTAAACATTACTACAGACAAGTGGGTACTGGAAGTAGTTGGCCAGTAGTTGTCTCTGCAGTTCAGACACTTTACAAACCTGCAGAAACACAGAAGTTTTCCAGCTCACTTATCCACAAAAAAAATCTGCTGGAGCCGGAGGTAATAAAATGTTGCTATCAAAAGCCATAAAAAACATACCTGCCCCCCCCCCAGTGGCGCAGGGGTCTATTCTCAAGATACTTTCTGAACCACAAGACAAATGGGGAGTGGTGACCCATTTTAGATCTCAGGTTTCTGAACAAACATTCGAAATAGAAATTAAAGATGGTCACGCTAAGGACAGTGATACCATCTTTGCAAGCAGATCATTGGTTGGGATCCCTGAATCTAAAAGATGTTTATCCCCACATTCCAGTCAGATCATCCCACAAAAAATATTTCAAGTTCAGGCTGGGGAACTGCCAATATCAGTTCCATCCCTTCCCTTTGGTCTTGCCTCAACTCCAAGGGTTTTCACAAAGTGCTTGGCTGTGCTGGCAGCACATCTGATAAAACAAGGTGTGGTATTTTTTTTCCCTACCTGGACAACTGCGGAACAAGAGGCAAGGTGCTCTAGTTCGGTTGGTAAACAGCACCTTGGAGAACCTGGCATTTTTTGATGAAATTGCAAAAGTCCTGGCTAGAGCCCATTCAAATACCAGATGTCATAGAAGTAGAGCTAAACACCCTGCAGGGAAAAGCACTTCCTCCACAGGCTAGAGTTTCAGCTTTGATAGCAACAGCAGAGTGTTTCACAGCAGATCAGCCAAGACCTGCAAGAGACTTTCTGCAGCTACTGGGACACAAAGCTGCATCCACAGCTTTGGTTCCATGGGCCAGGTTCCTAACGAGAGCTACCCAGTATCACTTAAGAGACAACTTGGTCCCTTTAAAAGGCAACTCCGACTATTCCTCGCCTCTACCACTCAGTGTGACTGCCTCTCCTAAGTAACTGCCTCCTCATTTTACCCTAATTGAAGGTGACCTGTAACCTCCCTTAGAGCTCCACTTTATTGGCACCAGTTTCCCCCACTCTTACCCTCCCCCCCCACACCACACTGCCTCACCCACCCCCTTCCCTCTCCAATGGCACTTTCAGATATGGGGCCCTCCAGCCAATCCACCTTGCACTTTGGCCACCCACCTCTACCTACCGACAATGGCCCTTTAGCCTGCCTACTTTTTCCTGACTCCATCCTACCCTATACTAACTATACTGCTCGTCCTGAAACTTGATTGAAGCTGGCTTATGTTGTGTCTCTTCATTTTTGGCTGTATAATAAATGCTTAGACATATTTGTGTTTTTAAGACTGTAACCATTGTTGACCTTTGTATGTCTGTTACCCTACATCCTTTGACGTGGAACCTTTGTAAATAAGCAGTTCCTGCTCAAAGGTATTTGTAATCCTAGAGTTTAATAAAATAAAAAAAATAAATAAAATTGGTCTCTAAGATGAGACGACCTTTCAAGGCTAGTGCCAGTGACAAAAGCACCTAGTGGAATCATAAGAGTGGTGGAAGGAAGAAAGCAACCTCAGAGTGGGCATTCCTTTCCTTCCTCAATCACCAACAATTATTCTTACTACAGATAACCTCACTTATGGAGTGAGGTGCCCACCTGCAGGACCTCACAGGGCGTAGCATATGGAGCCCACAGGAGTCACTAGAACACATCAGCCTGCTGGAGCTCGGAGCAGTACTACTAGCAATGCAGTCTTTCTCCTCCCAGCTACAGGGTCAGTTTGTCCAAATCAGGACAGACACCATCACAACACTATATTACATAAACAAGCAGGGAGGAACTGGATCCTCAAAACTGTGTGCGGAGGCAGTGAGGATTTGGGACCTGGCATATTCCTTAGAAGCAAACATATTTCCAGTGCATCTGCCAGGCAGAGACAATTTCCTGGTGGATTCCCTAAGCAGAATAAGCCAGGGAAATCGCAAATGGGCCTTACACCAGCAGGTTCTGGGCTGGCCACATTTTTCAGAAGGTGGGGCACTCCAAGTATAGACCTATTCACCTCTTGGGAGAACTGTCAGCTACCGCAGTTTTGTTGCAGACCACCAGTCAGAGGGACAGTCCCAGAGGATGCACTGGTGCACACTGGACAGGGAAGTGTCTGTATGCCTTCCCACCATTCCCACTCATCCAGAAAGTACTCATCTCAGGAATAATAGGGACAGGCTTGTGACAGAACAGTACAGGATAACAAAAATGATTCAAGGCCAACAGGGTATGTCCTATGAGGAGCGCCTCAAGGCACTGAACATGTACTTGCTGGAGACCAGAAGGGAGATATGATAGAGACCTTCAAATTACAGTTAATTAACAAGGTGAACTGTAGGGAACTGTAACTTGAATACCAGGTTGTGGTCACGTGGTTATGAGTGGAAGCTAACAGCATACCTCTCAACCTCCCTCATCACAGATCAGGGACAAGGCTTAAAATGATCAGGGACAAATGACCAAAATCAGGGACACATCTGAAAAAACAGTAATATTAGTTCCAGAAGTTGTGTACAACATGCTTCTTAGTATGACTGGCATTTTCTTAATGAGAACTAGACAGTAACACCAATGGCTGGCATTATTTTGTGATTAAAATCCCTCCTCTTCAGTGACAGAAATGCCAAATTTATGAGGGACAGAAGAAATTTCTGAGGTAAAATCAGGGACATCCCTGAAAATCAGGGACAGTTGAGAGGTATGGCTAACAGGCGGGAGGTTCAGGAGGGACGTGAGGAAATATTATTTTACAGAAAGGGTGGTGGAGCTGTGGAAGAGGCTGCTAGCCAAGGTGTTCGGTGCAAAAACCATTAGTGATTTTAAGCATGTCTGGGACAGAAGTATAGTGGCTGCTCAGGGCGTCTGAATCGAGGAGTGGGTGCAGAGAGGGCTTGGACCTTGGAGGGCCAGGCCTAAATAGGGAACTTGGGTAGACTTTTGGTCATTTTCTGCTGTCCTTGTCTACGTTTCTTTATCACTCCTGAAGTTCAGGAAGGAACCTGCAACAATGATCCTGATAGCTCCAGAATGGGCCAGACAGGCCTGATGCAGTACTCAATGCTCCTGAGCCTGCCACTCAGTCACAGTCTGTTGACTTTATCCCAGGGCAGAATAGCATTCCCAGACCCCAGGATCCTGTGGTTCTTGAGCAGGTAGAATTTTCTGGATTGGATTTCTCAGAGGAAGTCCTGAAGGTGCTTGTGGTTTCAAGGGAACCTGCTACCAGGAAAGCATATTCCTGCAGGTGGAAAAGGTTTTCTTAGTGGAGTGACCCTAGAAAAATAAACACAGGAGAGGCAGAGATTTTCCTGTAATTCAGGCATAGTTAGTATACCTACAGTTGTTAGGCCTCTACAGCCTTCAACTTTAAAACTGCACTTACCAGCAGTGTCACCAGGAGGCTTCAGGACACATTCCACAAGGGGTACCTCTGCCTATGTGGCTTCCTGAAAGGGGATCCCATTGTTGACACTTGTAAAGCAGCTATCTGAAAAACAGTACACACCTTCACAAAGCACTACTGTTTGGACATACAGCCAAGAAGGAATGTCTGCTTTGGAACTGCTGTTTTGCAGAACCTTCTTTCTAACTAGGTTCTGTACTTAGCCTCCCACAATAGTGCTGTGATGTCTGCTTAAGCCATATACCACGAGAGGGTGTGGGTTATGCCAGGATTTTCCCACACCGGTGTGGTTTGGTCATGGACGTGGGCAAATGAGGAAAGCAGCCTGGGTGTGGGTAAATCTAACATCATACACTCTCGAGAGGATATTCTATTATACAATATGCTCCTGTATGTTTTGTATGGAAAAAAAAAATATGTATGTATTTTTTTTTTTTTGCATTAAATTTTTATTGGTTGTATAGCTCCACCAGAAAAAATAGTTCCCTGTTGCTAGGGAGACCGAGCTTAATTTTTAGGTAGGCTAGGGTGTCAGTGCAGGCAGAGGGAGAATACAGGCAGCAGAGAGTGTAAGCGTGGCACCATCCTTGTTCAGCTAAACAAACAGTTAAACACTGTGAACAATGCTGAACTGTGGAAAGTGTGTCTGAATTACAAGCGAGGGCTAAGTTATGAAAATAATGGCGGAAATGCGGCGTTGATGGGCATGTGGCTGTGTTTATGCATAGGCGGACACAGAGTATCATGGCTTGGCTTTTCGGGTGTTGTCTGTAATTTGTAGCCTTAGTTTTTAATTCAGAAATACTTTCTCCACTTAAGCATTGTCCCGAGTGTCATTGTGTTTGTTTAGGTGAGCAGGGATGGTGCGGCTCGTGTAGAAGTTAAGTGTTCTGATGTCCAGTCGGGAGGTAATAATGAAGTGGTGCTCACTCTTTTTTTTTTTTTTTTCGCTTTTTTCGGGGGCACTGTGGAGCAGAAATGCGGAGAGTGTGGAGATGCAAAGGAGCGGGCAGTACAGATAGAGGAGCTAAAAAAAAAAAGTACTGATTTGATTTTATTTATTTATTTATTTATTTATTTATTTTGGTGGTGCAGAGTGGGGATTTAACATGGCAGTGTTTTGTTTGGATTTGGGTCGAAATCATTCCTTGGCACATACGGCTGACTGGCACTTGTTCCTGTTGGGTGATGGCACGATTTATGTGTTGTAAATTGTGCCAGCCAGCCAATCAGGAGCCAGTATTTTTGATGCCATTATGTAATAAACTTTAAACACTAAGTGAGGGATTATTGGCGTTAGAAGAAAAATTACTCATTGTAGTAATGTTGTTTTTTCTTAAGGGATAACTATGTTTAGATTCCTTAACCCTACCTCCCCTTCCAGAACCTGAAATAGGGTCACACAAGAATCGCTTCCTTTTTGCTGAGGTTGCTTGAGCATTATTATTGCAGTTCCTACAATTAAGTTTCTTGTCATTGTGTGTATAAAAAAAAATTCACAAGTCTGCCTTCAATTTGTTTGGTTTTCTTAAAATGCTGTAATTTTTTAAAATCTTTTGGTAGTCTTTTTAGCTAGTTTCACTAACCACTGCTCCACTCTGGCTGGGGAAAAGATCTGAGCAATAGCCAGGGTAGAGTGTGGATGCAGAGTTTGAACCTGCATTCCAAATTCTAAAAATCTGCCTAGGATTTCTCTTCAGGGCGTCACTCTCAGCCGAGATGACTGCTAAAGTTTAAACATCATGAGGGATCCCTTAAGAAGAAACAACATTACTACAATAAGTAATTTTTCCTCCTGCCCTATGGTGTATGATCAAGCTCTGGCCCCTTTATCCTGCCAAGGCTTTTGCTTCTGCATTGCTGCAGCTAAATGATCCTGAGCAAGACTTGTTAACTCCCTAAGTTGGTCCCGGAAACGCAGTACATAGTACTCAACAGACTCCCTCAGAGTGGCAATAGAGCCTTCCCGCTCCTCTGTAACCAGATCTAGGGGTCCTCTGACCCATGTAGCATACATGAGCTCAAAAGGTGAAAAGCCCAATATGACTTCTTTGGGACTTCCTGGTATGCAAACAGCAAGTGGGGTAGGAATTTGGCTCTGTACCTTTTTATGCCGTTCTGTGAAGGTGCAAAGCATACTTTTTAAACTTGCGTTAAATATCTCAACTAAGCCATTTGTTTGTGGGTTGTGTTGTACGAGGTCGTATGCAGTGGCTGTACCTCATATTGCTTTAGCTGCTCAGTCATCAGATCAGACATAGTTTGTTCCCTGATTTGACAAAATCTTCCAGAGAAATCCAACTCCGCTGAAAATCCCTATCAGTTTGTTTGCTAACTTCTCTGCCTCTATGGAGGGCATGGTTACTGCTTCCTGATACCGAGTGACATAATCCACTATGACCAGAATGTACTTCTTTCCCCTTGAGCTAAGCATAAACAGTGGGCCCACAGTGTTTACAGCCAACCAGTAGAATGGTTCATTAGTAACAGGGTGTGGTATCTGAGGAACCTTTGCTCGATCCTACACGCTGACACTGTGGGCATGAGCAACAGTAGTCTGACACATCTTTGTACAGTGTCGGCCAGTAAAAGTTCGGAGAAAATGCGTCTTTGTCTGTTTAACTCCTTGGGGTCCCAACAAAGGAATTCAGTGTGCTACATCCAGGATGTCTGCTCTGTATACCAAAAGAACCACAATCTGCATGCACACATTCCACTCCTCAGGTGGGTTCCTAGGAACCCAATCTCTATATAACATATCTCTTTCTCAAAATATTTTCCGTTGCACCTCACTTGCAGAATCACTGCTGCTGACTGCCAATAGCCTAAGTGCTGCTAAAGATGGATCCGATAGCTGAGCCTTTTGCAGTTCCTCTCGTGAAACCCCTCTCAGCTTTGTCTTCCTTGCAGCTGGCTGCAACTGCTGCTTATCAGTGAGGTCTTCTTCTAGTGTCTCCTTTGTCAGCAGGAGTGTAGCTAGGAATTTCAGATTTGTTCACAGAACTACCCACATTGCTACCCCCCACCACAGTAGATGTGGACAGAAATATCACCATAACCGTGATACTCTTAGAGGAGCACAGGCTCTGATGTAGTGCTCAAGCAGCTGATGTGCCTGAAGCACTTGTGACTGCAGAATCAAAGGAGTAATTCACATCTGCAGTCGTGTAAGTGGGATCACAAAAATGGATGCTTCCATGAGGATCGGCACATAGAACATTGCCCAAAGGAGAAGCAGAAGTCCAAGACTGAATGGAAAAAACACTTAATTGAAGAAAAAGGACATTGGAAGTGGAGTCTTTACAGGGTCTCATATTTACTCCACTTTGGGTAAATAAGATCTGACGTGGATGGGACTTGCCTGTGTTATCTTTGTGGCTTTGATGCATATGTAGTGCACTGGCCGCATGGCAACATGGATAGCCTCAGCTCTGACAAGTCTACAGGTTCCTGATGCTGTAACTTACCATCTAATGTATATGGCTCTATGGAGGAGATCTCAAAGACTGAAACAAGGGCATCACTAGCAAGAGTCAAGAAGTGATCCTTCCCCGTACAGATCCCTGGTGAAGCCAAACCTGAAGTACTGTGCACAATTTTGGAGTTCCCACCCCAGGAAGGACTGCAAATGCTTGGAGATAGTGCATGGAAAGTTGTATGAGAAGATGCTGGGCAGCCTGAACATGTACTCACTCTAGGCAAGATAGGAGAGTGGAGATATGGTAGAAACCTACAAACATCTTACTGCTCAAGCAAAGTGAGGGTTCAGGCTCCAGGGACCACAAGTACAGACTAGTAGGTGGTCAATTTAGGAGGGACGTAAAAAAACAGAAGGGGTGGTGGACAATTAGAACCACTACCAGTTGTATTGGTAAGACCAAAGACTGTCCAGGGACTTAAGGTAGGGTGTGACAGGTACAGAGTCATCGTGACTGTGAAATTGGGGGTGGGGCTGTGTGAATAATGATGCACAGTCGACAGAACTCACATCAGTAGACTCAGTCTAAGGCATATAGTGGTAGGCTGTAGTGGGTAAAGATAAGGGCAGACTTTTTTTTTCCCATAGAGATGTTTATGCTCCCTTGGCAGAACTTGGAAGCTTTCAGCCCTGTCCCTCTGCACCGCTGGTCGGCCATTTACCTTCCTCTGTTATTTCCTCCTTGTTCCCTCTCTTATTGGAATGGCAGGGTGGACCACATTGCTTTGGACAAGGCTTTACTAGCCTGGTTCCTCCATCCATTTTCCTCTTGACTTTTCACCCCAGAGCTACAGCAAACATGGAAGCGGCTGCACGTGGAAGTGCACATGCACTCCAGAACCACCAGCCCCACTTCACCCACCCGGCATACAGTCAGTCCAGAAGCATTGGTGCTACCACTGGACCTCCACCTATTTGCAGTTAAGAGCTGGGGATCTCCACCTCTCCAATCCAGGAGAGGAGTGGTGCCAGGCGGCAGCTCGATCCTCTCCCGGCCCTGCCCCCTGCTGACCCCTGGCAACCCGAGCTAATCCCGAAACTCTGGTCGCTGGTGTGGCAGAGGTAAGGTGCGAAGGCACTTCCACCCTCTGTGCCATTGAGCTGGCTAGTAAGGGTAGACTTGATAGCAATTTGCAGGCCAAAAAAGACTATCTTTCTATGACTGTCAGATCAGAGGAGAACAGGTCCTTAAGGGCAGCAAGACCTTGTAGCACAGCCAAGCCAAAACTAGCACTTCCATACCTCTCAAATATCCCTAATTATGAGGGATGTCCCTCATTTTAACCCTTGATATTACTTTGTCCCTCATGGAAGAGGTACTACCCACACACAGAGGGTGCTGCAAATTCGAGCTTTAAAGTAGAAATTTATAATACTCTAAAATGCTAAATCAAAAATATGTATCAGTACAGACAATGGTTTTCACTGTGTTCTGATCTTTTACTTCCAAGTTTGAGGATGTGTCCTGCATTATGAGTGCCTGTGTCCCTGAGTGTCCCTCATTTTAAGTGCTGGTGTCCCTCATTTCAGTGCCAAAAGGTTTAGAGGTATGGGCACTCCTACAGGAGACCAAATGCAGACTGCAGTTTTTTAATGAATAACTGAATTCCTTCTTCCAGATGGGTTCCAAGGATGCTGAGTGCTGAAGGCCAGAATCCAAGTGGGAGCCTTCCTTTAAAGGGGCCATTTTTGATTTTCTTCCATAAACACACTGGGCTAGATTTTCAAAGCCCTGAGAATGCCCCTGGTGCACCAATTGTTTGGCACACGGGACTTGTGGCATTCCCCAGGCCGGTGATTGGGATTTTCAGTCCCATGCACTAAATGTTGCAAGGTAGATCAGCTTTTACCTAGGTGTAACTTGCAGCATTCAGGGGACCCTTTTTACAGGGCTTGCACCAAATATTTGGCACAGGCTGCCGTAAACTGAGGAAACTGACACTGCTGTGCCTGACAATAGAAAATTGGGTGCAGTTGCAGCATGCTCTCTAACCTTCCGGAGGTGCTGCCTGTCCACGGCTAGGGGTCTCTGCACCAAGGACTTCAACTCTTGGCTGAAGAGCTAGTGCAGAGAGCAGGGTTTTGGCTTCATTGAGGAACAGGGAACCACCTGGAGGATGCAGACCTGTATGGGGCGATGGCTTACATCTCTCCTGTAAGGGAGCCGATGTTCTGAGTGAATGGTTTTAATGCTTTACTGGGAAGCCTTTAAACTAGCCAAGGGGGGGTGGAGAATGGGAGAAAGGGAAATCATACCACCCACCCCCACAGATTAATGTAGACAGCAGGGAAAACAGAAATATAAATGTAGCCAGAAATGAGGAACAGGAATGTCGATTGCAGAGTGGGACACCAGCATTGATGATAAATGGCAAGGCAGAGAGAGGAAGGCAACACAAAAAAGGAAAAGGGGTTGGGGAAAAAGAAGCAGGAGAGCAGACAGAATCGAGGAGGGACAGGCAGCGAAACATGGAAGGCCATGGTTGCAAATTCCTGCAGCCTGGGAAATAAAATCCCAGACCTGGAGGCCTTATTAGTGGAGGCAGACCTGGACATAGCAGCAATAATGGAGACCTGGCACACTGCTAACCATGACTGGGATGCAAATGTTCCAGGTTATGCTCTATTCAGGAGAGATAGGGGGAGCAAAAAAGGAGGGGGAGTGGCCTTGTACGTAAGAGAAGACATGGAAACAACGGAGGTGCAGGGCAGACAGGAGGAGGCCGAGGCACTGTAGGTCACCCATGAGTCGGGCAATGGCACAGCAGTCCGCACAGGGGTGATTTACAGACCTCCAGTGCAGGGGAAGAAAGGGGATAGGGATCTAGTGGACAAAAAGACGAGATGGCAGCAAAGGGTGAGGTATTACTGCGGGATGATTTCGATATCTCTGATGTGGATAGGACAATTCCAGTGGCCGCTTCATCCAGGAGCCGGGACACCCTGGATTCCCTACAGGGGCAGGCCTCTGACAGCTAGTGAGTATTCACGCCAGGGACAGGGTGATTCTGGACCTCATACTAACCAGTGGGGACAGAGTCAAAGATGTCCACATGGAAGGTCAGCTGGGATCCAGCGACCACCACATAGTGTGGTTTAGCATGGGGACAGAGACGCAAGCTAGTCACACAAAGGTGAAGGTATTAGATTTCAGGAGGGCCAACTTCGCTGAAATGGGTCGATGTATCAAAGTAGCCCTGGAGAACGGGGAGGTAAGAGGGGGGTGGAGGAACAGTGGAGACAACTAAAGGGTGCTATAGTGGAAGTGACGAAGCAGTGCATCAGGTTGATTTACAAAGGGAGGAAAAGGAGGAATCCACTGTGGTTCTCGAAAGAGGTAGCAGACAAAGTAAGGGCTAAAAGGGTGCGTTTCAAGAAGTATAAGGGGACCCAAAGGGAGGAAGACAGGGAGGTGTACCTTGAGTGTCTAAGGAAAGCAGGGAAGGCTGTTAGGAGTGCAGAGCCACGGACAGAGGAGAGATTAGCACAGACAGTGAAGAAAAGGGACGACATTCTGTAGTTGCATCAGTGAAAGAAGAAAAACCAGGGAACGGATAGTAAGGCTCTAAGGGGATGAAGGAGAGTGTAAGGAGGGAGACCTGGAGAAGGTGGAAATACTGAATAAGTACTTCAGCATTCACTGAGGAGGGGGAGGGTTGGGGACCATAGCTGGGTGACACATGCGAAGGGGAAGGAGAGGTGGACACCAGTCCATTCACAGTGGGGAGAGTCCTTGAGGAGCTCACAGAACTGAAGGTGGACAAAGCTATGGGGCCAGATGGCATACACCCAAGGATATTAAGGGCGCTGCAAAGGGAACTAGCAGTGCCTCTGGCAGCCATGTTCACAGAGTCACTCAACACTGGAGTGGTTCCAGAGGACTGGAGGAGGGCACATGTAGTCCCTTTACACAAAAGCGGTAGTAGGGAGGAGGCAGGGAACTACAGTCCAGTCAGCATCACCTCAGTGGTGGGGAAGATCATGGAGGTACTGCTGAAAGAAAGAATAGCGGCGCACCTGGAAGCCAACAGTGCCCAGGATCCAAGGCAGCATGTATTCACTGCAGGAAGGTTGTGTCAAATGAATCTTATAGATTTTTTTTGATTGGGTGACAAAGGAAGTCAATCGGGGGGGGGGGGGGTGCGTGGACATTGCCTACCTTGATTTCAGCAAAGCCTTCAACACCGTCCTGCATAAAAGGCTGCTTTAGAAGATGGGTAATCTAGGCATGGGGCACAGGGTGGTAGATTGGGTTAGAAACTGGCTAATAGACAGGAGACAGAGGGTGGTGGTGGTAAATGGGATCCAATCCAGGGAAAGAGGGGTGACCAGCGGGGTACCACAGGGATCAGTCCTGTTCAGTGTCTTCATTAGTGACATTGCGGAAGGGCTGGAAGGAGAGGTCTGCCTGTTTGCAGATGACACAAAGATCTGCAACAGGGTGGGTACTCCAGAAGGAGTGGATAAAATGAGGGACCTGGGGAAGCTTGAAAAATGGTCTAAAGTGTGGCAACTGAGGTTCAATGCAAAGAAGTGCAAAATAATGCACTTGAGAAAAGGGAACCCTGGGGGGAGGTGCTGATCACAAAAGAGGAATGAGACCTGGAGGTTATCATTTCGGATGACCTGGTGTCAAAACAGAGCACAAAGGCTGCTGGGAGGGCCAGTGGCATACTGGGATGCATAGGCAGCGATATCACTAACAGAAGGCGGGAGGTGGTGATGCCATTGTATAAAATACTAGTGAGGCCTCACCTAGAGTACTGTGAGCAGTTCTGGAGGCCATACCTTTGCAAGGACATCGACAGGAGGGAGGCAGTCCAGAGAAGGGCGACCAAGATGGTACAGGGCTTGCACCACAAACCATACGAGGAGAGATTAAGTAAGCAATAACACACACCCTGCTGTGGCTTATTGCACTTATGAAATGGCTTGTCAATTTATGGGATGAAATTAAAAAATATAGATCGGTTTAATTTGCATAAAATTCAATTTATTCCATCACATAACACTGCGCTGTAAAAAATAGTTCCATTTGTTTACATCAAAGGAATCCAACAATACATTTCATTCATTTAATTATAACGTCCAGCACAAAGTAGCAACACACCAACTAGCAACCAAGTTAATTAATAGAATAGTGTAATGACGTCCACTACCAACCAAGTTAATTAATAGAACAGTGTAATGACGTCCAACACGGCCAGAAACTAGCAACGAAGCATAACGTCCAGCATGGTGGTTGTAACAGACTATGTAAATGATTCAATTAACGTCTTAACGCTAACATTTCAAAACTTTCTTTTAAGTGTTTTTTTTTTTTTTTTTTTTTTTACCAGTTCGTTCGGATTCATTTTCCAAAGTAGACGGGACCATTGAAAGTTAGGTGGCACTGTTGCATGGTGATTCTGTCGAACTGCACGCTTGGACTGCTGTCTGCTGCGGTGCTGCTCAGCGTTGGTTCTCTGGTGATTGGATCTTGCTGCTTCGCATATTAAATGCTGGTGGGAGGGTTTTCCTGTTCTGCACATTGCACTGTTGGTGGGGTACTAATGTTCAGGAAATTACATGATTTCCTGTTTTCTGGATCCGGTGAGCACACTTCAGTTTTTGGAGCAAGGGGACAAAATTTACTGCGCTTTCCATACGGGCTTCCCATTTCTTTTGGTGCCAGGATGTCTGACCACTTCTTTCTTTTGTCTGCTCTAGGTCTCCAGTAACTGTGGAGACTTGATTCGTTGCGGTGGCCTGTGATGGTCATTATTTCCCCGACTCTCCAAACCGGCATTTGAGAGGAGCTGGACTGCAGTGGCATGGAGGCAATGATTCGTATACCGGCGGCTGAGGGATGCTTCTTCACTGAGTCGGGGCATCATAGTTGCGAGGCAGTTAACTCCCATTGGCTCCGAACTGAACCATATTTTTTGCTGATTTAATTTATCTTGTGGCAGTCTGCGAGGGTGCATGTACAGAGCCTTGGGGTCAGGAGGGAGTTTCGATATGTATTGTTTGAAACTGAACAGGGCACAGGGGATTGCCAGGCTGTGAGTACATGTACCCCCTGTGTCCCTGCTTGTCACTTTCTAGTGGGTTGCCATGGGTTTTTGTGTGCTCGTTGAAATTGAGCATAATATATTCCAGCCCATTTTCATCAGTTAGCAGCGTGAAGTTTTCAGGCTTTAGCTGTCGGAGTCGCTCTCTACTGCACCTGGCCATGTGGATTTGAATGTCAGTCCACACTTTCCGGACTAAGCCAGGCGCGGTTAAGGGAGAAAGTGCTGGGGAATTTCTTAGTTTTAATAAATCTGCATCTGTGAGGGGTTCGTGGTGCTGTGAAGTGTCTTCTTGCACACGTCTGTAACTTTTCATTTTGGCTGTGAACATGGCGTTACTACTTTTAAACTCACTGTCAGTTATTATGTTCATCGAGCGGCCCACAGCAGTGGAACCCAGGTGCCTATTCAACGCGGCGCGTAGACCACAAAAGCTGGATATAGCATACTCTTGCCCAGCGGTGGTTCATGCCTCTGCATAAAACTTTCTGAATATGTTGTTTAACTCAGTTTTTGATGCGGTTTTCCAATTTATGACAGTATTTGTTGCCACTGACCACTTGGCTATTACTTTCAGTGCCCAAGCAGTAGCTCTCAATGTATTTTTTTCATTTTTCTGAAGCTATAGGCTGCCTAGCTGACCGTTGCTTAACCTTTCAGAACGTTTACTCACATTCTGCTCGGTAGTCGGCGGTTGGCAGCACTGGATGTCTTGTGGATTTTTAACTTTTTCTTGCTCTATTGGCTCATGCTGAGGATCGAGGAACAGAAGTAGGTCTTCCTCAGTAAAACTTATTTCAAAATTTGTGTCAGACATGGTGGGCTGTAATTTTATTACTTCTGACTATTCTTGGTTAGTGATGGCATTAAACAAGATGGCTGTCTTTACTTTTCTCAACGTTCTATGTTGGCATTCTACTGGGATCAGTGCCCAGCTGGCATGACCTGATCTAGCTTGTGTGTGTTAGACACTTTAACACACACCTGGCATCCAATGAGATGCCTTGAAATTGACAAGCCATTTCATAAACTACCTCAATATATACTCGCTGGAGGAGGTGAGGGAGCAGGGGGACATGCTAGAAACATACAAGTACCTTAAGGGCATAAACAAGTTGCGCGGGGAGACATCTTCCAATGTGTAAGGAATACAAGAATGAGGGGATATAATATGAAGTTGGAGGGGGCAGGTTAAGAGGTAATGTGAGAGAGTTTTTCTTCACAGAGAGGGTGGTGGACACATGGAACAGTCTGCCACAAAAGGTGGTGGGAGCGAGCATGGTGGATGGTTTTAAACATGCCTGGAACAGGCACAAGGAAGTCTTGCAGGGGGAGGTAGTGATGAAAGGCCACTGACCGGACAGGGTCAGAGGCTGCAGACTAGAATAGGGGTAATGGGCATAGTGGATGGGCCTAGCGGTCTTTATCTACCGACAGTTTCTATGTTTATATGAGTTTGGCGCAGCTATGCCGAAATAATGGCTTTGCAGGAGTTGACGCAAGCCCTGTGTCAGCCTTTGCAAAGCGTGCTCTCTGTGTTAACATGACATGTTGTCCCCCTGGTCTCTGGTGGTAGAGCAATTGCATTCGATTGGACTATTGAGCTGCCAGTGACTTTGTACTTTATTTTGTGGTTATGTCTTGTGTGGTCAGAGATTACCAGCGCAGGTCAGTGCCTACTTTCCATTTTCTTTGCTTTGCCAGTTTGAGTCTGGCACCACAGACACTGGAAGAGGTCCTCTTTGTTGTTTGTGGCTCCTGTCTCTTTTTTTTTTTTTTTTTTGGTTGCTGTAGTATGCAGGGGTTGAAAGTGGCACTGGCCTACTAGCCAAATGCTGGTACATTTTGTATTGGGTCAGTAAGATTTTCCTTTTAACTAGCCCTGCGAGCTTGTACTGGAGAAGTTGACATTTCAAAAAGTACACCAGCTGGGCCAGTGAGTGGAAAAGTCTGTGGGGCTAGTGGAGTTTCCCAGCCACTAGTGCTGCTGACTAGTGGCTGCAAAACGTAGTTTCAACCCCCGAGTATGGAAATATTCAGTCCTGTAGTTTAATTGACATTTTTATGGTGGGCTGGAACACCTCCTCACAGTTTGTGTTTGACACTACGTCTATATGGTGTACAGATCCAGCTATTTCTGTACTGCACAGCAGACAGGAGTAGCAAAAAAAAGCCCTCTAACTGTGAGGAGACTGCAGTTCAGCACAAAAAAGCAGTTCCACTATAAGATCTAAAACATTTTCAAACTACAATGAATTTGAAAATTTAATGACAAGGAGCCACCATATCACCCAAAATGAAATGGCAGGAGCCATAACAACTTTAGTCCTGAATTTGTTTAGCTATTGTTAAATAAAATTACATTTTGAAAGAATATAGCAGTTGGACATCTACCGCAGCCCTTTCAGTCTCAGATAGTCATTGAGATGAGCTTCTCCATCCTGCAGAAATTAATCTTCACCAACCCTAGAGGATGGATGGGCATCTTGGACACCCCAAACAGACTGACACACTCCATCTCTCCTCCCTCTCTCTAAGTCTCTTGCATAAAACAGTTATTATACCATGGTCCTTGGAAAGCAACCAATCAGAACGGCAGGCTGGCACCTTACCTCCGTTGTAAATCCTCTGATAATCACACCAAAGGTGCCAGCCAACCCGCATATTAAAAACAATCTGACCCCGAAATCAGCGTAACTGTAGCACGCCATCTTCGTTTCCCGCTAAATGCAAATCAACATAGCACCCCCGCTTCTCCCACAGGTCACGAAACATTAAAAAAATAGTAATAATTCTTGGCATAAACACAAATTCCACTCTCGCATTTCTCCAAAAAGTAACTGCAGCTTTAAAAACGTGGCAAACCTTCTCAAATATGTCCCTGTAATGCTCGCTCCCTCCGAATTCCATCGCTATCGCTGCACCATAAGAATACTTCCGGTCTCCCAGCTCCTCGCTCATACCTCCTACCCCCCCTCCCCCGCAGTGCTACGACCAGACCACATTCACAGTGTTAGTGACAAAACTCCATATTACCACATAAGAAAAAAAAATTCCATGTCTCACAATGTTTTTTTTTTTTTCCTTTCAAGCTGTACCCCGAGGCAGCAGTTCAAGCCTTGGCAGCTCTTAGCGTTAAGCGGCTCCCGTGCACACCACACCAACTGCCTGCTCCCTTAATATCTCTCTGTCTCAACACAAACTATAAGCAAAACCCAAACAGCACATAACGGCATACTCACGTAGTTTTGTACGGAGGGAGAGCCTGTATTAGAAACTGTGCAGTGCCTGAAAAAAAGGGGGGGGGGGGGCAGTGAAGCTGCATTTCAAGATCCACAGCACATCTGCCTAGCAACAGGGCACTATTTACTATAGAGTAAGAATACCTCACATTAAAATCAATAAAAAACATTTTTTTTACTTTTTTAATATTTTTACTTCCCTTCCATAGTATAATCGCAATAAGCCACTCTGGCGATGTGAGTTATCGGGGGATTTACCACGGCTGGCGAGGATTCACACCAGCCGTGGTAAATCCCCGGATAAACCCACACCCCCTCATGGCTTATTGCTTAAATAGTACACGGATAGAGCCCACCTCTCAAGTCACAAAGTAGCAGGCACAGGCATCACAAGATTCCAGATGTAAGAATGCCACAACTATTTCTTGATTTTTTTTTCAATGCTTTATCTTCCTGGATCCGCCGCATGCCCTCCAGCCATTACTCAGAAACCTGCCATCTGGTCACTGAACTGATCTGTCCAAATTCTGAAATACCAGCTGCAGCATAAGACTAGTAAAACCAAGTGTTACAAAGCCACTGTGTTTATCAGTGACAGTAGTGCCAGGAAAACCAAGGATACACCCCCTATTCTGATGTAGCCAGTGGACTGTGGGGACAGCCTATATTCAGCGAATCAGCAGTTGTCCTGGCTTTCTTGTCATGCCCATTTCTCCCCCCCCCCCATCTGATAAGTTAGTTCTGCCAACCCTGTCATGTCCACTGCACACACACACAGCCCCTGGAAACAACCCATGAAGGACAGTGTGGCAAGGAGGAGAGAAGATCAGACTTTGTCAACAAAGAACAGGAGAAATGGAGTCTGCTTCTGGAAAGAGCTGATCCTATTGATGCCCCAGGTCGTGGGTGTAGGAAGGTGTACTCCATGATGTACAATTTTATTTTTAGTGGGCAACAACGAAGCTCTGCACTGCTGCTACTGTTCAGTGCAACAGAACAGAGGCCCAGCTGATCCTCTTGATGCCCCAGCCCAGGTTAAAAAAATATATACGCATTCGTGTACACTGCGTACACCTGCCGACACCCTTGTGTGTCAGTGAACTGCTGCCTCTTACAGAGCTCACTGGCACAGCCTCTCCCTGTGCCCGAGCAGTGGGAGGTGTTCTCTCAGGCTGCTGAGACCCCTTGAGCTTAGTGGCCACAGTGTCTGGTACAGGCCCGAGGTTATGAACCGGGTCAGATGTCTCCCTCCTAGTCTTCCCATTTACCTCTACTGGTCCCCGTTGTCAAGCTTGCCTACGAGTCACAGCACAGACCATGTTTTTTACTCCTTCTCATCTCAGTCATTTCCTAGTAAAATATCTGCAGGTAGCCCAGAAGCAACCACAACTTTCCTCTCACCTTCACTCGCCACTTCAGGTGTACTCTGGCTTTTGGAACTGTGGCCCAGGGGGTAAGGACCAACTTTATTTGATACACCATTCCCAGGCAGGATCTGAGGCCCAGCTCCTGCTGGATGACTGTGACATTGGCCCAGGTATTCCTCAGTCCCTGTTACAAGGTGTCTTTTATCCAGACTAGCCTCAGGTGCTTGTGAGTATTCCTGGAAATAGCATTTCACACTGGTTTATCACATGCTGCTGTTTAGTAGAGGTATGGCTCTCACCTTCCTCAGCAAGCGTGAGGTTGACCACATTGGGTCCCATAGTGGGGTGGTGGCCTTCCCCTTGCCATAAATTTTGGCACACATAACACTTAAGACTTTCTACTCTACTTTAGGCTTTGTCATGGTATTCCTTCTAGGCTCAAAGGGCTGCTTGGTTTCTCTCCCCCATGTACCTTCTTGTATGTATCAGGGTTTCTGGCTGAATACTGATAGGCCAGTTCAGCAGCTTCTGTCCCAGTACTAGGATTCTTATCCATTAACCATATTTTAAGATCAGCATGCACACGTTTTAAAAAACTGTTCAGTGAGTATTACTTCACAAATTTCTTCAGCAGTTACAGCTTTTTTCCTATTTAACTATTTCCTCAGTAAAGTACTCAGTTGCACACTCAGTTCTTTATAATTCTTTCCCGGCTGCTTTCTTAACTATCTAAATTTGAGTCTGTAAGCCTTGGGGGTTAACTCATAATGTTTTAAAATAACAGCCTTGATTGTCACATATTACCTATCATCTTTAGGGTCCCAGCGTGAATATGCTTGCCATGCCTTCCCCGTAAGCAGTGGAGTCAGACGGACTGGCCAGTGCTCCTGTGCCCATTCATAATGCAAACACAATTTCTCAAAGAAATTAAGAAAATCATCATTATCCATGTCCTCTGTTGATTCTGGAAACAATTTGGACCCTATTTTTTTAGGCGTGGCTGCCCCATCTACCCCATCATTACTCGCCTGGTCTGGCATCTGCCTCTGCTGAAGTGTTGCCATCCAGAGTTCATGATCTGTCATCACAGGCTGATAGAAACATAGAAATTTGCCGTTAGAAAAGGCCCATCCAGTCTGCCCAAAATACCCCCCTTGTCCTTTTAACTTAACCCCTCACTTCCATGGCATTTTTGCTTCTATTTAGCCCCATGTAGTTGTCCCAAGCCTTCTTGAATTTGCTCACCGAATCTATCTCCACGACCCATTCTGGCAGCCTATTCCAGGGACACACCACTCTCTCAGTGAAGAACTTCACCCTCTCATTTCCTCCAAATCTTTCCGCCTTCCAGCTTGAATGTGTGCCCTATTGTTGATTCGTTTTCACTCAACCTGAATATGCCACCCTCCCTCAACTTGTTTATTCCCTTTCGATATTTGAAGGTTTCAACCATATCTCCCCCTTCCCCCTTCCCTCCTCATCTCCAGTGTGTATAAATTTAGTTCCTCTAATCTTTCATTATATGAACTGTGGTGCAACCCTTGAGTAATCTTGGTTGCTCTTCTCTGGACCCTTTCCAGCCTGTCTCTGTCCACTGCAAGTGTGGCCTCCAGAACTGGACCCCATAATCCTGATGTGGTCTGACCATAGTTTTGTATAATGGCATGATTACCTCCTTCCTCCTGCTTGTGAAGCCCCTCCCTATGCATGCCAACATTCTGCTAGCCTTCCCTATTGCCTTATTGCATTGGCTCCCCACCTTCAGGTTATCTAAAATGATGATCCCCAGGTTCCTTTCCTGTTCCTTTACCTCTAATTTCTCCCCCCCCCCCCCGCCAGTATTTTGCCCTTGGGTTCCTACTCCCTATGTGCATAATTTTGCCTTTTTTCTTTTTTTTTTGCATTGAATTGTAATTGCACTTCCCTAACCACTCCTCCAACCTGATCAGGTCCTCCTCATTTTTCCACCCTTCCAATTGAGTTCACTCTGTTACAAATCTTCGTGTCATCTGCAAACAGACACTTTCCCATGTAGTTCTTCTGAAATGTCCCTAATGTAAATGTTGAATAGTATGGGCCCCAGCACTGACCACTGAGGTACTCCACTCGTCACCCCTCTCTCCATGGAGTGCACCCCATTTACCACCACCCTCTGCGTTCTTCCCTACAGCCAACCAGTTTACTAGTTTGTTCCCTACTCCTAAGCTACCCAACTTGCTTATCAGTCCCCTGTGAGGGACGGTGTCGAAGGCCTTTCTGAGGTCCAAATAGGCCGCATCCACCATCCCTCCCTGGTCACATATCTTCGTTAACAAAGAATTCAATCATTGGTCTGACAAGACTTACCCCTTGTAAATCAGTGCTGGTTTTCGTCTAGGAGCCCCTCCTCCCTCAGGTATTGTCTCAGCCTTTCCTTTATCAGTGTCTCCATTATCTTACACACCACAGAGGTCAGGCTAACCAAACGATAGTTGCCCAGCTCTTCCTTTTCTCCCCCTTTGTGCAACAGCACCACATCAGCTCTTTTCCAATCCTCGGGACTCTCCCTTTGTTGAAAGAAACTTCACCTTTAACTCCTTGAGCACCCTGGGGTAAATTGCATCGGGACCCATTGCCTTGTCTGTCCGCAGTATTCCTAACTCCTCCAGCACCCTACCCTCTGAAAAGGGACTTGTGTCCCTCTTCCTGCCCACACTACCCATGTTTCTTAGTTTTGGGCCTGTCTCCTCTTCTTCAATCATAAAGACCGAGGTAAAGTATTTATTTACCAGATTAGCTTTCTCCTTATCTCCCTCTGTCAGAGCTCCCCCTTCCCCTTGGCCTCAATATCCACTGCCACTGCTCGCTTTTCCTTCATTCACTTACATACCGAAAAAACTTTGTTTCCCCTTTTCGCCTCCCACACTATTTTCTCTTCTGTATTCGCCTTGGCTCTTCTGACTATTTTCCTCACTTCCGTCAGCTTCTCCCTGTACATTCTGTCCCCTGTGAGGCTTTGTAAGTCCTAAACGCCTTCTGCTTTAACCTGACTGCTGTCTTCACCTCTTTAGTAAACCATAGTGGTTTCCTCCCCCTCTTGAGTTTGCTCACTCTCTTGATGCATTGTACAGTCGCCCGCAGAATTCCCCTCTTTATCGTTCCCAATAGTTCCTCAACTTCCTCTATATTCTCATTCCCTTCTAACTTTTCTTTGAAAATGTCTTTCATTCTACTGAAATTCGCTTTCTTGAAGTCTAGTACCCTAGTGTGGGACTTATTTTTATCCATCCTAGTCCGAAGACTAAACCTTAACCATCCTGTGGTCACTATCTCCCAGATTTTCACCGACCTCCACATCCTCAGTACTATCCCCATTGGTCATCACCGGTAGAGTATGGCCTCTCCCCTAGTTGGTTGTCTGACCAGCTATTGAATAAATGCCTCCTGTACTGACTCCAGCAGCTCCCTGCTCCTTTTGGATGCTGCTGCTGGGGTCTTCCAGTTCACATCTGGGAGATTTAGAGCCCCTATAGAATTTTCTCGCTTTAAGCGCATCCTGTGTATTTCCCTAGCTAGCTCCTGTCTCCTCCTCTCCCTGGTTTGGTGGTCTGTATGTCACCCCATCCTTACTACCTCTCCAGTACTCTTAGTTATTGTGACCCAGAGGATGTCAGCTGAGCCCTGTCCCTCCCTACTCACCATGGCTCTTATCCCATCCTTTATGTAGAAGGCTACCCCTTCCCCCTTTTTCTTTCCTGTCCCTCCTATACAGACTATACCTGGTATTTCCACTTCTCAACAGTAGTTATCAGTCCGACACGTCTCATTTACTGCTATTAGGTCTAGGTCTTCCACCCCACCACTGCCTCCAGGCCCCCTATTTTATTCCCCAGACTCCTAGCATTTGACAGCAGCCTCCTCCACCTATCCCCTCCTCCTGATGTCTGCATTCTTTCTCCTGCAAGGGCTGCCTCTGCTGCTCACTACTTTTGCTTCTCCTTCTGCTCTGTATCTGTGTCTGCCTTGAGCTATTTTTCTCTCTCCTCTGCATCTGAGTTGTGCTGTTTTTCCTCTCTCTGCATCTGCCTTGCACTGTTTTTTTTTCTCTCTCTGTATCTGCCTTGCACAGTGTTTCTCTCTCCACTGCATCTAGCTTAGCTGCTTCAGTTTTTAACTGGCAAGTTCGGTCTCCCTGTCCTTCTGTCTTTCTGTAGTGTGCGCTTATTTCAACTCCGCTTGCAGGGCTGCCTCAGACTTCTCACTGAAGCTACTAGGGTCACCTAAATATCCTTGGTCCGCTGCTCCCAGAGCCTGAATCAGCTTAGGTCTGTTCAAACCATCATGCAGTATGCCTCCTTCCTCATGCAGATGCTAGAGCTTAGGCAGCTTCACCACGTAATACTTGCCTGGCATTTCTGTCTGTAAACTTTGTTAACCTGGATAGGAAATTAAAAAAAATTAGACATGAACGAAGCTAGTTGTAGTGCTTACTGTGGTATACCTGTTAATACTGCCTAATTTGTGACTACCCACTTAGGTACTAGAATAACCACTTAGGTACTGGATAACCAAACTGTGCTTTGTGCAAGTAAGCCTCACTTTCTCATCCTCACTGCTTCCACCATATGTGATGGTCAGAGCACTCCACAGTCCCCAGTGAGTCTCTTTCTCTGTCTCAGGCCTTTGCCACTGAGGCCGTCTGGCCTAATGTCAGCACTGTCAAGGTCCCCTCTTCGGCAAGAGCTTAGATCCCGATGCACTTATGGCCCTTTTGCACCACCTTCTACCCTTTAGACTCCCCATAGTGAGTCTCTGCTCTGGATAGGACACACTATACTCTCTTGGAGACCTTTTACTATGCACCCATTTCATCCAGGTACCCTTCCCACAGAGATACAGTCACAAACAACCAGTTACTGCAGCTTTAGAAAAATAACTAATGTTTTAATAAACACTGGTTGTGTAAATACAGTAGTAATAATCAGGTATAACATTATTTACACATAGTAAAACAGTACACATACACAGTTGTAAAAGAAAGCTTGCACACTTGTGAAAATAAACACTTCTATATTTCATACAGGTTACATCCACTTACCTTGTTACCTCAACCTCTCTCTACAGACACACAGTATGGCTTCTTCCTTGGACACACAGAAACCCCAGCGAAAAGAGGAAGAAACTACCTGGGTTGAGCATTTATGCCCTTTGTCTCTGTTTCTCTTCCTGTTGCCTTGATCAGGCAGGGCTGATGTCACTCTCCTGTACCCAGGTTCATCTGATTGGCTGAAACTGATTCAGGCCTGGAATTTTGGGTGGCATATACCTTGCAATATTATCTGTCCTTGGTGTATTTGGAATCAAGCTTCCTTTTTGTAGATTATTTAGTATCTGAATGTGTGTGTTCAGATGCCATTGAGACTGTCTATCTCCAAGTCCATCATGTACTAATAAACGCGTTCCTCTACTAAGAAGTCAGTACAGTGAAAGTCCACACAGTACTTAAAGGGGAACTCTCAGAATTTCTTAATGTCTGAAAGCCCATAAAAAGCTAATTTGAGTGAGCTATTGTGCTTACCTGTAAGTCTTAACAGTCCAGAGTTATTCATATGTAAATCAGCCTTTTATTAAGGGCTGGGGGTAGCCATCAGTTTAGGCTTCTGACAGGCAGTGATGTCACCGCAGGCTTGGCCCTGCTTTGACTACAGATAATCCAGTAGGTTAAATAGGAAGTGGTCTGTTAAGTGTGTTTTAAGGTATTTTTAAAAAACTTTCTACATTTATAATAATTGTTGTGTGTGCATTGAAAATAGTGAGTCATCACCTTTACATTTTAAACTGTTAGAAAAAATAATCCAGTAGAATTCTGGTATTCTTATGTTAGAAAATCCTATTCCGTCCAAAGTATTTCAGTAAGAAACCATCATTTTTAACTTTACCAAAAGAACAAAAATACTCTCTTAATGACGCTTTTCAAGTTAGGTATGTTCTAACACTGGCGTCCATCTATGTGTTTTTGCAATTAATAAACAATTCTACAATGGCAAGGAAATTTCCTGTATTCTGATTGGTCAGTGGGTGCTTGAGACAGTGATGTTATTGTGTAATAACATCACTGCATGGATTTACTTGACCATATTGACCATTAGTTTGACCACTTTTTTCTCTTCAAAAACCCAAAAAATCTACTAAAAACATTTTTAATGTTTTGTTTATTTTGTATAACATTGAGCCATTGTATAATTGCTATAATGCACTCCAAGGTGTTTGTTATTGTGTAATAACATCACTCCTGGGATGGTGGAAGCACTCGGCTTCGCCTCCTGCTTCAACCCACCCCAGGAGTGACGTTGTTAAACAATAACACACACCTTGTCATGCCTTATTGCTTAAGTAATTGTATCTTATTTTTTTCTCTCAAAGTCAAATCTGGAAAGAAAGAGAATAATATTTTCAGAATCATAACAAATGCTCAGATTGTTTCTACTATCTTTGTCTAGGAAAGGCGCACTGAGCTACAGCTTGTTCCCAGGTGTGTTTTGGGACCACAGGGAGGTTAAGTGGCTTGCTCTGGATCACGCAATATGCAGGTAGAGCATGCTGGAATCAAAATCTGTTCTGCTGAATAAACCAAGCTTGTTCTCAGCTAGTCTGTGCTGCCAGCTGATCATCAAAAACTACACATTTCAAGGCTGGCCCCACAAAACATAGAAACATAGAAGTTGACGGCAGATAAGTCCCATTTCTTTTTCTGTCTTATGAATGTGCCATAGACCTTTACTTTGTCAGTGGCCTGTGTACTCATACTGCCAGGCCAGTAGGTACAGGGCCACTTTTGCATCTTGTAGGCCTGAGTTCACACCTGAACCTCATGATTGTAGGAGAACAGGCTGTAAGAGAGGGAATGGAAAAAGAAAGTTAGAAGGTGGTGCTGTGCAGCCCCAGAAATTTGTACTGACTTGAACACAGCCATGGTCTAGAAATCCTGATATGGGGCCCCTTACCCATTGGCACCATAGAGCCAGCCTTGAAATGCGTAGTTTTTGATGATCATCTGGCAGTATAGCCTACAGGTTGGAGCAGTGAGCTGCGAACAAGGTTGGTTCATCCACCATGCTCTGCTTGCATATTGTGCGACCCTGAGCAAACCACTTAACTTCCCTGTGCTCTCCAAACACACCTGGAAACAAGTTTCAACTCAGTATTCCTTTTTTGGACAAAGATTAAAAAAAAAAAAAAAAAAAAACTGTAAACATTTGTTAATGATTCTGCAAATATTATTTTCTTTCTATCCAGATTTGACTTGAAAAGAAAAGGATAAGTCATTTATTTGTTTAATTGCAAAAACACATAAATGGACAACGGTGGTAAAACATGCATAACATGAAATGTGTTATTAAACGAGTATCTTATTTCTTGTGATAAAGTTAAAAATATGACAGATTCTTAACAGATATATTCTGAACTGAATAGTCATGGTATTTACTAACATAACAATACCAGAATTCTATTGGATTATTTTAACTAGCAGTTTGAAACATAAAGGGTGATAACTCACTAGTTTCACTGCACGGATAACACAATTATTATAAATGTAGACAGTGTTGTAATAATACTTTAAAACACACCTAATAAAATAGCCAACTTCGTATTTAACCTATTGGATTCATCTGCAGTTAAAGCAGGGCCAAGGGTGTGTTGACCTCATTGCCTGTCAGAAGCCTAAAACACAGGGCTGCCCCCAGCCTTTAATTACAGGCTACTTTACATATGAATTACTCTGGACTGCTAAAACTTACAGGTAAGCACAATAGCTCACTGAAAATAGCTTTTCATGGGTGTTTCGGACAATCTTGAAGATGAAACCCTTCTGGGCTATTGGGAATCTCCCAAATAGTCCAATGTTCTCACCTCTGAGCACTGCCTTCTGGCCTTCCACTACTACAGAAGGTACTAGCATTTGACAAAATATTTCAAACTACCAGCAAAAGTTGTCTGGTCATCATAGCAACCCACATAGCAGATCGTATGATAAAAGTGTGATCATACCAGAGTATTTTGGGGGTTAATACTCTTGCTTGAGAAAACAGTGTGAATTCATTTATTTGTAAACTGGTGACCTGGAGAGGCACATGGATCTGAGGCTTATTTCCAGGAGTGACCTAGGAGAGGGAAGAGGTTATAGAGGAAACCGGACAAAAAGACAAACCATACAGTTAAATAAACATAGGAAAATGGTGAAGAGTAGCAATAGGTTACAAGATTCAACTACACTGGAAACAATTAGAGGAGCAGATATATAAAATAAACTAAGCAGATACATTAACCAAAATGAAACATGGAACATAAACGAGGATTATGTGTAATATACAGTGAGTATGTAGAAGAATATGCCATTATAAGTAAAATCGTATAACTTCATGTATAATGTGCAGCTTACATGGGGAGTAGTAATGTTGCATGATAGTCAACTGTCGGTAGAGCTATAAGGCAGGAAGAGGCCAGTCTGCTCAGAGTTGTGTGATATTGAGGGAGAAGTGGGCAGCAGAGGTAGGGTGTCCAGAAATGGGTTAGGAGGGGTAGGAAGGAATGAGGGGAGCTGGAATCTCAAAAGGGGAGGGGATCAAGTGATGGAAGGGGGATAGAATGGGAGAGAGGACAGCGGGGATGGCAGGCATAGGAAGGGCTAAAATGAGACCCCTGGAGCAGTTTGAGAGAAAAATAGAAGGAAAGGTGAGTACGGAGGGGACAGCTCTTTCATAGGTGGGAAGGTGGACAGAGGAGGTCGATTACCTTGCAGAGGTTTTGCAGTGGAGGGATGGAAAAAGGAGCAAGACTAAAGAGCAGGGACAGTAATAGGAGGGGATAGAAGGGGCGACGAGTCAGGAAAGGTAGGAGAGAGAGAGAGAACCAAAATTTTGAGAGGAAGGGAGGAGCAGTAGGAGAGGCGGCGAGACTCGGTGAAGGGGAAACTGAGGTTGAGCTAGTGAGGGCAGTGATGAAAAAGTGGCAGGACATTGACGGCGAAGCACCAGGAGCAGTGAAAATGTTCCTGAACTGAACTGTGAAATATGAGATCACAGGTTTGAATCTCAACATATCAGTTGTCTCTCTGTGTGACCTTGGGCATATCACTTGACCGCCCTGTGCTTCAATCCATCTAGCTGGAAGATTGAATAGAAGCAGGGACCTTCATATTTTGTGACACAATCTGGACACTTTGCGATACACAAACCCTGTAGTGTTGAACTGCTGTTTTTATATATAAAATGCAGATGAAGCTACTCATGGTGCTAGGTCCTAACACCTTCTTATTATATTATCTGCCATCTACATGTCATTATCAAAGTAGATTATTCCACACAGTGGATGGAGGCTGTGAGCCGCAGAATACAGCAGAGCTATCCAGTTCTACTTGTGGGAAGGGTGGGACAGAAGGATGCAGCACAGGGTTTTTACATAATGACAGCAATGTATTGCTGTGTTTAGGGAGGCCAGCATGTATGGTGAAAGTGCTTGTTCACGTTTATTCAAGGTCAGCTATATAACTGCCCTCCACCACCCTCTCCCTGTTGTCATATGTTATGCCCTTGGTGCCCAGTGAACCCTCTCCTTTTCTCCATCCACAAGTATCATATCCCTGTTGTCCAGTGGCACCCTCCTCCCCAAGGTGTACCCTAAGCACCTCGTCCCACAACAGTGGCAGGCGCAAACCCTCAACTCACCTCCTTGGCTGGCTTTCATCTATGACTCTTGCATGCACTATATCAATAGATATGTCAATATAATAGTTGCAAGACAGCTGTGAAAAACTACAGAAGCATTAATTAGCACTGTGTAAACTGGCTGATATCACTTCCAAAAAGCTTCCAATGTGCTCTGTATGCATGATTCTGCCTCCCATTAGCATGTGCCTCTGGGATAGGTAAACATTCATACACTTAACATGTTTGCGCCGCACTAACTGAAGCTTTCAATATGCCACATGCTGCACTAACTACCTCACAAGCGTGCAAAGCCTAGGTAGCACGACTCAGACCCTATTAGTGTGGTGCTAAGGTCTGAATAACCTTCTTTAAGTTTAAAACCATTTCAAAGGATGTGTTTTTGGGGAACATATGGGGGTAAGGATATCACAGTTTCAAATCTCGACACTGGCCCAGCACCTTAATTTTATGCAAGACCTATTGTGCTCTGAAACAACCATTGACTTCAGATTTTGAAAACTCTAGATGAAATCTGAGTTACTGTTCCAAAATAAATGTAGTATACAGTAAACTCGTGTTATATTGCTAAACATCAAAAACACATATCTAATTCAATTTCTTTGTAATTTTTGGGATATTTTAGGTGACACTGGGCCTGGAGTACGAACATGGATTACAGATGTCCTGAAACAGGACCTTGCCTTTCAGCACATCAGAGTAATTTATCCAACAGCTCCTGCCAGGTGGGTATTATTTACACAAAGAGTTTGCTTATGTAATGTTTAATGAGATGGGGGTAAAGCAAAGACCATGACCATGGTGCTCCCCTTACTTTCCAGAATGGACACCAAGAACTTGAACAAGATTTTGATATACATGTCACTAAATATGATGCTCTACACTTTTAAATTGTATATAGAATTTGTTTTGCAATATTTTAGAATAACTAAAATGTATTCTAAACAGTAGTGGGAGTGCTCCCCTTCAATTTTATAGCTTTTAAAAATACTGTGCTATCCAGTTTGATCATACTGATGAGATTGCATATGAAATCTCAAACTTTATTCTGAGAACTGAAAAAGATGTAGTGTGTTCTGCAGTTGATCTGAGATGGGTCCATTGCGTGACTTCTACTTAGCCTCTGGACACCTGTGGGACTGGCTACGGGGATCTAGAGCTTTTAAAAACTGTGTATATTTCCTCATATTGAATCTCCTGTGGCTTTTCACTTATTGTAATGTCAGCCATGGGGGATTGTGGGAGGCTGCCCATGCAGCTTTTACAATAAAATGTCGGGGTGGAGAAGCTGGTGGGATCAACCAGTTAGAATTTCTTTTGAAGTGATTTTCCCACATTTTCTCAGGACCTTCTCACTTACTTTATCGGGTACCTTATACTGGCGATAGTTCGTTCCTGCCATTTTTATAAAATTAAACTGCACCTATATTTAGGTGGAAGGGATCATAATTTGGCTCCGGCATTCCTGCCATTTTTATAAAATTATGCTGCACCTGTATTTAGGTGGCAGTAATAGTAATTTGGCCCTGGCAAGGTGGCCAGTCGATCCCTTCCACTTCCTCTGGCTCTCCCTTGTGCTCAGTACATAATGACGTGAAGCAAGGGAAAGCACCGGGGTGAGCCCCATTGAAGTCAGTTGGGGTTGATTTTCATTATTATTTAATGCATAATGATGGCCAGTTAGAGATGAAAAGCCACCGCTTGAAGCGGTGACCTTCTGTAATCTCCAACTGGCCATCATTAAATAATAATTAATCTGCCAGTGACTTCAGTGGGGCTTCCCCCTTCGCTCTCCCTTTCTTCACATCATTGCATGCTGAGTGCAGGGTCATGCCAGAGGAATCAGGAAATGGATGGGATCAGCTGGCCACCTCACTGGAGCCAAATTACAATCGCCTCCACCTAAATACAGGTGCAGCATAATTTTATAAAAATGGCAGGACTGAACTATCGCCAGTATAAGGTAAGTGATACCAAAAACTGGGAAAATCACTTTGAACTGGAAAGCAAAAATAATCTTTATGCACTAAAAGTGCAAAACAGGGGCTGCCTCACTCTATGGTGGGGGCAAGGTTATAGATGTTCTTCTTTAACGCAGTCCCTACAGAGTACAACTGTGAGTATTCTGCCACTTTGTCTGAAGCACACTGAAAAGGGTGGGTAGCAGTAGAGCAAGGGTGCGGAGTCCTTAATTGCCACTTGGGACTCTGCAATATGAGCAGACTAGATAGACCACTAGGCCTTCTTCTGCTGGAACTTTTCTTATGTTTGTATGTTCATATGCAGGTGTTATCCTTAGCCTATACAGCCAAAATGCAGCCCGACACACCATACCTCAAACAAATGCAAATAGCTCCCAAACCATAATAGCTACATACAAAGTGTGAGTGGCAGAGTTGTTCGACATAAAATTATCTTTCTAGTGATAATAGGTAAGCAAATGTAATCATTTCAGTTTGTTTTTACTACCTTGGGAAACACCAGAAAATCTTCCTCATCTCTGGGTGGTGTCTCCAGGGGCTGGGGCTACTGCTTGAAAAGCCTGTGCTACCCTGCATCTAACACCCAGCCTTTCCTTGAGTAAACATTGTCCCCAGAGGTTGCTACAAGTCATTGATAAGAGGCAGCTCACTCCAGCAACTTGCTGCCTCCTCCAGAAACTGTCTCCCAGTGCTATTCGTGTTCCCATTTAGCTGGCTAGGGGGCTTGGTGGCGATCCAGCAGCTGGGCGACATCTCCCGGGGATGGGGCTTACTGTTTGAAAAGCCTGTGCCACCCTGCATCTAACACCCAGCCTTTCCTGAATGAATATTGACCCTGGAGGTTGCCACAAGTCATGGATAGGAGGCAGCAAGTTGCTGCCTCCTTCAGAAACTATCTCCCACTGCTGTCTCTGTTTCCGTTCAGCTGACTAAGGGTCTCGGCGGTGAGCCAGCGGCTGGGTGGTGTTACCGGGAGGTGGGGCTTACTGTTTGAAAAGCCTATGATGCCTTGAAATGCGAACGTTGTGGTGCAAGTGCCACTCATAGAAGAAATTGGGTAGCAACTATTAACCATTCCATGCCTTGAGTCTTGTAAAACTGTGTGGCTGGCTGTAGTCTATTAACATGGGACTGAACTGTAACAACTTGTGAAGCCTGTAATGCTGTGTGCCTCCAATCTCTTCCTGCTGTCAGCTTCAATCAATCTTTATTTAACTAAGCGTGAACACCATTGAGAAGAACTCATTTGCAAGGCGGACCTGGAAATAATACAAGTACAGTGCAGAAGTGAATTGCAGTACACAATAGGTGAAAAACAAGAAACAATATATGAAAGGTTGAAGAATACAGAAAGTACAGTGAAACTGCTTCTAAAGTCAACAAGGCATACATATCTTAGTTACATTAAGTGTGCAAAATTTCCAGCAATCCGCCAGTGATAGAGGGAAGGACTAAGGTAGAAAGGCAGCCAAAGGAAAACAGGGTCAGTGATAGACTTGGGTCCTCAGCATTAGTTCAGGTTAAGAGTTATGGAAAACAGCTACAGGAATACCTAAAGGGAGCATAAGAAGAGTCTTTTAAAAGTAGGCAGGTTTACAGGAAGAACAACCTTTAGAGTTTTTTGCAGTTTGTTTCAAAGGGTAGAGAGTGCATAACTGAAGGATGACCGACCATAGCGAGAGACGACTCTCGAGATACTTAGGGTGGTATATTCTCTGTTCCTTGGTGGGTAACTGCCTACAGTACCCAGGGACAAACACTCTGAAATGTAATAAGGAAGCTTCCCAATAAGTGCTCTAAGGGTCCAGAGGGCCGCGTTTTTCTGTCTTCTGAGAGTGAGAGATGACCATCCTATCAGGGAATACAGGGAGCAATGATGGGTAGAATACGGTACTCCATTGATGAATCTTAATGCCCGGTGGTAGAGAGTGTCGAGTTTGAACAGCAATGAATTGGGGCCATGACCGTAATGGGGCTTAAAGCCCGTGCTTGTCCATAGAAACTGATGGCAGATAAGGGCCGCTGGGCCTACCCACTCTGCCTATTTTTCTTACCTTCATTTTTGTTGCAGACTCTAGTTGATCTACTGTGGTGTCTCCTTACCCCAATGATTCCTTTGTGTCTATTCCAGGCATTTTTGAACCCCACCACTGTTTTCACCCACACTACATCTGCTGGAAGGCTGTTCCAGGAATCCACTACCCTTTCTGTGAATCGTAGAATCTTGATGGCAGACAAGGACCAGACCGGCCCATCTAGTCTGCCCTAATTTCCACCCGCCCTTCCCCTGCTACTCAGCCCCATATGTCTGTCCCATGCCCTCTTGCATCCCTCCAGTGAATCAGCCCCCACCTCTTCTGGTAGTCTGTTCCAGGGCTCCACCACTCTCTGTGTGAAGAATCTCCCTCTCACGTTACCTTTGTGTCTTTTTCCCTGCAGTCTGAGTCTATGCCCTCTAGTTCTGACTCCCTGCTTCTTTATAAGTAAGCTCCCTTCCCTTACTTTGTTGAGCCCATTCACATATTTAAAAGTTTCAATCATGTCTTCCCTTTCCCTTCTAGTTTCCAGTGTGTACAGACTCTGCTCTTCACACCTCTGCTCATATGACTTCCCTTGCAAACCTTGCATCATCTTGGTTGCCGCCCTCTGAACCCTCTCCATCACATCTGTGTCCTTGCGGAGGTGAGGTCTTTGGAACTGGACTCCATACTCAAGATGCAGCTTCACCATGGCTTTGTAGAGGGGCATCATTACCTCCCTCCTCCTACTTGTGATGCCTCTGCTGATGCATGCCAACATTCCATTGGCCTTTCCCACAGCCCTGTTACATTGGTTTTCCACCTTAAGATAGGATAAGACTATGATCCCCAGATCCCGCTCCTGTTCTGGTACTTTGATTGCCTCCCCTCCTAGGGTGTATCCTGCTTGTGTTTCTACTCCCCACATGCATCACAGCACACTTTTTGGCATTAAATTTCAGCTGCCATGTCTCAGACCACTCCTCGAGTTTCTTCAGGTCCTGCCTCATGTCCTCAACCCCCGGGTGTCCACCCTATTGCAGAACTTTGTATTGTCAGCAGACAGGCACCCTCCTCCTCGTCAGACCCTCAGCTATATCGCTGATGTAAATGTTAAAAAGGAGGGGTCCCAAGCAGGGGTGTGCAAATCCCATTGCCCCCTGTCCGGGGCAAGTAAATTTCATTGTAGGGCAAGTACCAAAACAGAGCTAATTTCATTGTAATTAATGAGAACAAGTGAAAATTCAGCTATAGTCTTGGCTGGGCACATAATAAAAGTTTTGATTTGAACACCACTGGTCCCAAAACTGACCCCTGGGGCACTCCACTCCTCACCTGCCCCATCCTGGAGTACACCCAGCAGTACTTCTTCACAACTCTCCTGAATCTACCTCCCTCCAGCTTCATAGCAGATACCTTTGTTCTAGAGCACATTTTCATCTCATAAATACCCCCCCACCTGTACCTTATTAACCGCTGTGAGGTATTAAAGGTCTCTATCATGTCCCCTCCTCTCCTCCAGGGTGTACATATTGAGCTCCCTCAGCCTCTCCTCATAGGGCTTTTGATGCAGACCCTGCATCATTTTGGTAGCCCTTTTTCTGGATCACCTCCACTCTCTTTCCTGTCATGTGGTCTCCAGAACTGGACACAGTACTCAAGGTGGGGTCTTACTAGTGTTTTATATTGGGGAAGCACCACCTCCTGCTTCATCCTGGCAGACCCCTACCTATGTACCCTAGCATCCCGCTAGCCCTTCAGACTGCCTTGTCACACTGCGTGGCCAGCTTTAGGTCATCCAATATGATTACCCCCTGGTTTCTTTCCTGCTTGGTTGTTGTCAGTATCACTCCCCCCGTTTCATACTCCGCCCCCCGGGTTTCTAGATTCCAATTGGATTATTTTGCATACACAGCACCAGAGTCCAGCACTCTCCACCTTGAACTGAAAAAACAGAGCTCTCTCGGAAATAATAAAAAGCCAAATTTATTATGTGCAAAGAACTGAAACATGCCTTGACACGATTTGGATTGTAGATCCTCTATCACAAAGCATGTTGAACACACTAAGATACAGACCTTAAATACATAAATTATGACGTCATAATTCCTTTCGCCTGAATCACATAAAAATGACAAATTCAACAGAAACTTATTCCTAGTGTAGATGACATTGTTTAAACTAGTTTTAATTAAGAAAAAAATACCTACACCTATTAAAAACATAATAATAATAAAAAAAAACACGTACAAAATTACAAAGCGTTCCTCCCTTTGCTATTTATGTTGCTACCCTTTCCCCTGATACTTTTCAAAGGGTGCTAACTAATAGGAACTAATTATAAAAGTTTTCTTCTTGCCAGGCTGTAATGTTTTTCATTATTAATAAATTAATATGTATTATATCATAATATAACAACCAGTGCAAAGAAGGCAGCATATCTGAAACCCATAGAATTTCTGAGGACTGAAGTTATATATAAGGATTTATGTTACAAACTCCATTTAATCCTGGCTTGGTGCAAGCTCCTAAAGTGTAAATCCAAAAGCCCTTTTGTTTTCGATAAAAGTGCATCAAAATCCTCATCCTTTGGTCTAGTGGCTACTTTATCTATTGCCATAAAATTAAAGCTGTGTTCTAAATCACTCTGATTTCGTACGATGTACAGGGCGGTTGCATACTTAATGTCTTTATAGTGTATGGTAGAATGTTGTTATGGTAACTAGAATGGAGTTGTTATGCTGCAGTAGCTATGTCACTACTGCAGCATAACAACTTGGAATGCTGCCACAGTTGCTTTCCTCAATCCAGTTAAGCTGGAAGTTGCATTTTTTTTTTTTTTGGTTTTTAAACGTGAACTTGCAGAAACATCTGTAGGACACTGTCAGTTAAAAAAAAAAAAAAAAAAAAAATGTTAAAATTTCTGTTCTCTGTCTTCTCCAGCTGGTTTTGTGTGATTTTTCTATGCTGTGACTGCCCATACACTATAAAAGACTGTGTATGAGTAGTTACAAACAAGGAAATTCTTGTATCTTGAGCTTCCCTTGGTAACAGAGTACCTCATCTGTTACCAAGGAAACCTCTCGATACAAGAATATCCTTGTTATGTATGACTGCTCATACACAACCCTCTGTTTTGTATAGCTCTACAATGTTCTGCAACCCTTTGTTTAAACATCCTTTTAGTTTTGCCTATGTAGAAAACTCCACACCAGCATATTGCATCATAAATCATCCCCATATGTTCACAGTTAATGTACTGTTTTATATCAAAATTCTTTCCAGTATGGGGATTGCAAAAAGTGTTAGCTGTGGCAATGCTTTTACATTGGTGCATCTATTGCATTTGAAGCATCCTGTCCTACTATTTTGCAACCATGTGGATTTAGTGTTTTTTTTTTTTGTTTGTTTGTTTTTTTTCCCCCTTATCTGCTATGCACCGTACGATCTTTTAAAGTGGACACTCTTCTGTATGCCATCGGGGAGTTTATATCTTGTAATCCTGTATCCCTTTCAAAATATGCCAATTCCTTTTCATAGTAGATTTTTTGCCTGCAGCGTGGGCCGATCAAAGTTACAAAATTGAATCTGTTATATCACCATTTGTTTTTTTTTTGTTGTTTTTTTTTTTTGGATACCAATGAATCTCCCCTGTCTGTTTAACCTCTTCCAATGCTTTTTGCAAGAGTTGCTCACCATATCCTCATTCCCTATATCATCCATGAGGCTCCAGCACAACTTCTATAGTGGCGATCACAGCTGACAACCTGTCATAGCATACCAACACCCGAGCACGATGGCCATCAGAGGAGAAAGCAGAATATCATTAGAACTGGCAAATATCACAGAACATTTAAACAAAATATTGGTTGACACAGTACAGCTAAAAATGACAACCTGTACCACAGTAAAAAAAAAAATGCAAGCCTTGTCATTGCGGGTGGTGGGGACCAAGAAAACAGTGATTACCCCATGGGAAGCTGCTGCATACACACCAAGGCCACCTCAGAGACCACCACTCACAGATGCAATACCTTATACACAAAGTGGTCTATATGGAGAACAGGGCCCGACATAATAACATAAGAATAGTCCGGGTCCCTGAAGGGATGGAGGGCAAAGACATGCTGTAATTCCTGAGATCGTTCCTCCTGGACCTTCTAAAACTAAACAGTCCCCAACCAGACCTGGAAAGGGCACATGGTTCCCTGGCACCCAAACCCAGGGAGGGAGACAGGCCACAGCAAATACTATGCCACTTGCTCAAATACCCCATCAAAGACCTGTACCTGACAACTGCTAGGGAAAGGGGAACCCTAATGTGGGATGGCCAGAAAATACTCCTGTTTCAGGACTACTCCCAAGAATTATCAAAGAAACGTAGAGCTTATTCGGGAGTAAAGCAGGTGTTATATCATCGGGGGATCCCAGCCTTCCTCCATTACCCCTCTCTGCTCAGAGTGCAGTTCCGAGGTGAATACTTAATGTTTGAGGATGCGGCACAGGTAGAACGGTTCCTAGTGGATATCCGCCACGAGACCACCCAAAGGCCACAAATGTCCCTGCAGCTGTGGAGACCAGCCTGGCAGATACCACCACCAGTGCTGATGGCGAAACCGCAAAATACAACTGTTAAGGAAGGGGACCCCATCCCCTCGGAGGCTTGGCAGCAGGTGCAAAGAGGTTTTCAGCAAAAAAAAAAGAAAAATAAAGGTACTGCCAGTCCTAAGGAGAGGGCACCCAGGAAGCGCTCTAGAAGCCGCCGAAGACAGCATCACCTCTCTGGGACCAACGGCACCTCACCATTGATCACCCCAGTGAAAAGTTCTAGCAGATACTCTCCACTTCGGGAGCTAGTTCCGACAGCGCTGGACCTGGCTGACACAGGAAAACTGGCTTCCCCTGCTAGTTATACAGCAGTAGGCCTGCCAAGCTTGGACAGAAATACATCGAAGAGGAGGTGCTGGTGGAAAAAGGTCTGATAATCATCCCTCTGACCAACTGGACAGAATTTTGATACAAGACTGTACATTTACTGTGTAAGTATGGGGTGATTTATGCTGCACTATGCCGGTGTGGAGCTTTCTACATAGGCAAACAAAGCATTGTAGAGCTATACAAAACAAAAATGTTAAGTATGCAACTGCTCTGTACACCGTATGAAATCGGAGTGATTTAGAACACAGCTTTAATTTTATTTTTTATTTTATTCTTTTGGTAACCAGGTAAGGCCCACTAGGCACAAGTGCCTATTTTTAGGGGTGGTTAAGTGACTTGCTCAGTTACACAGTATGCAAGTGGAGGTCCTGGGAATCAAACCCAGGTCTGCTGAATGTACCAAACTCATTCACAGCTTGTTACTCTAACTTCTAGGCTATACTGCCAGCCAATATGGCAATGGATAAAGTAGCCATAAGACCTAGGGGTGGGGATTTTGATGCACTTTCACTGAAGCAAGAGGGCTTTTGGATTTACACTTTAGGAGCTTGCATCAAGCCAGGATTAAACAGAGCTTTTGTCATAAACCCATATATATAACTTTAGTCCTCAGAAATTCAGTGGGTTTGAGATATGATGCCTTCATTGCATTGGTTGTTATATTATGATATTATACATATTAATTTATTAATAATGAAAAATATTATTATTACAACCTGGCAAGAAAACTTTTATGATGGAGGTAAATAGTTCCCATTAGTTAACACCCTTTGAAAAGAATTGGGGGGGAAGGTAGCAACATAAATAGAAAAGGGAGGAACTCTTTATAATTTTATACATGTTTTTGTTTAAAATAATGTTTCTAATAGGTGTAGGTATTTTTTCTCAATTATGGCTAGTCTAAACAATGTTATCTACGCTAGGAATAAGTTTGTGTTGAATTTGTCTTTTTTGTGCAATTTGGATGAAAGGAATTATGATGTCATAGTGTATGTATTTAAGGTCTGTATCTCAGTGTGTTCAGCACGCCTTTTGATAAAGGATCTACGATCCAAAATGTGTCAAGGCGTATTTCAGTTCTTATAATAAAGCTGGCTTTTTAATATTTCTAAGACCTGTGTCTTTTCAGTTCAAAGTGGTGAGTGCTGGTCTCTGGTGCTGTGTATTTCTATGTTTTGCCTGTGAGCACCCTGGCCCAGTGTGTGTCCCGTCTTTGCTTCAGTGCATTATTTTGAACTTGTTTGTATTAAAACCCAGCTGCCTTAACCTTGACCAATCCTCCAGTTTTTTTTTTAGATCCCTGCTCATCATTTCTAGCCCCAGTGTCCACTCTGTTGCAGATTTTGTATCCACAAAGAGGCAGACCATCCCTTCCAGCTCCTTTGCTGTGTCATCCTACCTAGATATCGGCCTAGCAGCAAGCTCCGCAGCTGAAACGCAAACCTCAAACACAATAAAACCCCATACACAACACAGCTACAACACAAACCCCAAACCTCTAAATATACAGTACAGCACAACCCTCAAACACAATCCTACCGACAAACCCCCAAACAATACAGGTGTACCTGGGTTCTGATGGGTAGGGGTTCGTGGCTGTTGGCTGTCACCTTGGCTGACTCCTAACAGACTTCGGTTGCTGTCCTGTGTACGAGCCCTTCATGCGAGGACCGTAATAGTGGAAGATGGCTCTCCTAACTTTGCTCCCCACTGACTCATGTGTCCGCCCAGTTGATGGACAACCTCCTCTGGGGCCTGGTTCAGCACACTAGAGAGCTGCCTTTGTTCAGGCTGCAGTTTTTCTAACAGGGCACCCCAAACCGTGCCAGCTCACTCTGTTAAGTCATTTGTTTTTCCTTAGGAACTGTTTGGTAATCCTAATGACTGTGTGATTGAACATTGCTTCTTATATTTGAGCATTAATGGCTATTTGCATGACCAGACTAAATTTTTTTATTTATTCTCAGTTGCTTTAATACTGTTGTTTTTTTTTTTTTTTTTTTTGTTTAGCAATTCAGTATTTATCATTCATCTGTTAAATGATGGTTCCTAAATAAGCAGCTTCAGTATATTGCATTAGCATCCTATATTGCTTCTACAGAGTTTCTAGATAACACACCTTCACAGGATTATGTGATTTGGAATTGACGGTTTATAATAATGTGTTTGATTATTGTATTTAAATTGACACTGCTAGTAGCCGTGGTCCATTTGATACTCAGTAAACTTAACACTGTTTCTTCTTAAAGTTTAGTTTTATTATTTTTAAAGTACAATTATTTTATTTATTACTTAAATTGTTCTCAAGTTTTCTACCTTGGTTAATATATAAAATGTTTAACTTAGTTCTATTAATATGGTGGGTGTGATGCATTTGACCTAATTCCAGCTCATTTTGCAGCCGGGGAGGGATTATTTATGCAGCCTACTACTCTGTTTGGTGGTACTTGTTTACATATGTATAATGGTTCATGAAGTTTTATCATGATTTATTGTATTTTCAGGGTACAGTCTTAAAATGAGTATTGTTAAAGCTCCAGTTTGCGTTTTCATTTCAGGGCCCAGTTTCTAGTTCTCTTGTACGTTTAGTACAATCCAAAAGGGTAGCAAAATGGTTTAAATACTTTTGGGTCAGTTGTGTGCGTGTGCGTGTGTGTGCGTGTGTGTGTGTGTGTGTGTGTGTGTGTGTAAACAATTTGTATATAGTATTATTTGCTTCTGGTCTCTGGAAATATTCATCAAAACCCCATGCCCTGCGGGACTCTGCCATTGGCATCTCAATTTGCAGTAGTGGTTTAAATATGGCCTATTTTAACATCCAAAGTCTTTTGCCCAAATTGGATTTATTGGAAGCCAGGGTACAGCACCATAAATTGGATATATTATCACCAGTGGACACCTGGTTGTCACCCCGTCTTTTTTAAAGATAGTGATGTGCTCCTACCTAGAAACCAATTCTTTAGGTCGCATAGAATAGGTAAAAGGGGGGATTTTATATTAAGGATTCATTGACTGTCACCAAGTTACATATTACCTCTGCTGCCCTAGCTGTGAATTTTTCTCAATGAATTTATAACTTGGTGGGCATATGCACTTAAACGTCTTAGATGTTTATGAACCACCAAGTAGTAATAAAATTGGATTCTTTCACTTTGTGAATTGCATTAGAGAATTGAACAGACATACCGAAAAAAACATTTTTTGGCAATTTTAATATTGACTGATCCTGTAAAAAAAAAAAAAAAAAAAAAAAAAAAGTAAGGTGGTTTCACTATAAAGTTAATTAACTTTTTACTGAGACAGCTAGAACAAATTGTAACACAGGAAACAGTTCTTTATTTCGATTGTCTGCTTGTGTCTAATCCAGGTCATGTAAATAATGTTTTATCTGACTTATTGAGTAACCGTTCTTCATTTAAATGCGTCTGGTCCTGTAAAGTTACCAAATCATCCCCAACTACTTTAAATGTTTGAATATTACGAAAGCCCTACAAATAGTTGATTGGTCCTATATGGATCTTATTCCTGGCATTAATGACTTTTTTCTAGCTCAGTTTTCCAGAATTTGCAAAGTTTATGCTCTTTTTAAAGGTTATGAGATTGAAGGGAAATTCTAAAAAAATGGGATGCTCAAGAACGTAAGAGTATGTAGGATTGTGTTTGAGGGTGATGCTGCAGCTGTACTGTACATTTAGGGATTTGGGGTTTGTGTTGTAGCTGTGTTGTGTATGGGGATTTTATTGTGTTTGTGGTTTGTGTGTCAAGAAACAGTGTACTTTGAGAGTCCAAGACAGGGCTTGGGAGATTTATCAAGTCAGTAGGGATGATAGGACATAAGTAAAATACCAGGAACTGCGGAACAGGTGTGGTAGGCTAACCCGTGATTGTAAGTCCCTTAATTTTACTGAAAAACAGTCTTCAGCAATTAAAGACTCGTGTAATTTTTGGCAAAGACTAAAGGAGCTGGTAGAAAAAAAATCACCATACTACTTCCTCTTCGGTTCAGTTGACTATAACTCTTTGTTCTGATTCTTCACTAATTTCAGTTTCCTTTAATAAGTTCTTTACTTGTTGAAGTTGAAAAACAGGTTGTTAATATTCATTTGAGTGACACTAATTTGCCAGAATCTCCTTGTTTTCAACAGGATGTAAATCAGCATTCATTCTGTTCTAGAGTTATAAGTGTTAAAACTTGTTTAAAGTATTTATGTAAACTAATGTTAAAAACTTGATTTGGCCCTGATCAATTACTTATGAAGTTGTTAGCTGTTGCATTGGATGAGTTGGCTATTCCTATTACCAGATTGTTTAATCATTCACTTGTAAACAAGGAAATTCCTTCTGTTTATTCATAGGATTAATAGAATGACATACTTGGTCAGTTAGTGTTAGCCATAGTAGACTGGTACCGTTTTAAGTGTACTGAAAACACCTATTCACATGGTAGTTATGTAGTGCATTTTTGAACCCTCTTGTAGTTTGGCTTGGCATTATTTCAGATGGCAGAGCATTCCATTTTACAACCAACTCTCTAAGAGAACCAGTGCTCTCTTGATCTTTTGTTAAATGCTTCTCTACTCAGCTGAAACTGGTGCCCTCTGTTCGTAGTGGTCGCTATTCTACTCTGTAACCCCAAACATTACCACAGATCTCTCTGTTGAAATGCTCTGAATACCAAACATATATCGCCTCTATATTTGCGATACTGAACTGAATACAGTCCCAAGGCTGCCAGTCTCTCGTCATATGTCCTCCCCTCTACACCTGCTACCATCCGCGTGGCCCGCCTCTGTACCCCCTCCAGTCTTGCCACATCCCTCCTCAAGTATGGCGACGAAAACTGGCCACAATACTCCAGGTGCGGATGCACCAGTGATACATACAGTGGCATCACAACCTCTCCATCCCTGCTCCTTATATTCCTTCTTATTCAAGTCAAGATGGCATACCCCTTTTTTTGCCGCCATGACACAATTTTCAGTGGGATCTAAAGTGTTTGATATCTGAATTCTCAAGTCCCTCTGTGACTTCGTGATCTTAAGTTGAAAACCTTTTATATTATAACCGAATTTATGTCTCCCCCCGAAGTGCATAATCACACACTTCTCTAAACTGAACCGAAGTTTCTTATTGTCAGCCATTTTTACCAGTGATCAATACTTTCCTGGAATTTTCCTGCATCATTTATATTTGTTACCAATGCTCCCATTTTTATGTCATCGGCAAACTTTTCCACCCATGCCCCATTTACCATAGTCAAAGATGACACCAAGACATTGAACAGAGTAGGCCCCAGAACAGATCCCTGAGGGACTCCACTGGTCACCGGTACCCAAGATGATAGTGCCCTTTGATGATCACTTGCTGCCTTCTCTTCACCAACCATGCAGAAATCCAATTTACTATACCACCATCAAGATTTATTTCTTTTAATACATTGATAGCCTCACCATGAGAGACACTATCAAATGCCTTCTCACAATCTGTATACAAGATGTCTACCGGAGTATCATTATCCAGTGCTGTACCTACAGGGTCAAAGAACTGGATCACCTTGGTCATACACGACCTTCCCCTTTGGAATCCATGCTGGTGGATATCATTTTTGCCTTGTTCCCTCATTTGCGCCTCAATCTTGTCCTTAACAAAACCCTCAAAGACCTTCCCTATAATACTTGTGAGACTAATCGGTCTGTAATTGGAACACAGGAATTTTGACCATTTTTTATGGATTGGTACAATGTTTGTTGAAGTCCAATCCTCCGGTATCTCTCCTATGCTAATGGACTTCTGAAACATTGCAAGTATAGCGTCACAAATTACTGATGATAACTCTTTTAACAGCCTAGGATATAGATCATCAGGCCCCGTTGATTTTGTTGGGTCGAACTTCTGTAGTTTCTCAATAATCCTCTTTGTGGTAATTAACATGTTACTTTCCAAATTACCCTCATTATAAATCGGGAAGCTTTCTCTGGGGAGGTACACACATTGAAAACAGGCGTTGAATTCCTTGGCCATCTCATCACAGTTAGATATAATCAGGTCATCCTTTATGATTTGACCTATATTGATAGTATTACTTTTTATACTATTAATGTAATTATAGAAAGCCTTTTTATTGTCTCTTGCTTTGGTTACTAGTTTAAGTTCCATGGATTTCTTTGCTTTTTTTTTTATTTCTCTCTTAAGTTCCCTATGCTTTGATCTAAGCTAATCCAAGTTTGGAAGCTTGCATTTTTCTCCCCGTCTTCAAAAGTTATAATAGACAGGATGTTTCAAGCCATCAAATAATTTCAATGCTTTCCCCATTATCCAAGGCCTTAGAATGTATATTACATGATCAAATAATGAATTATTTACTGAACTATACTAACTAAAGACCAACGTGAATTTTTGAAGAAACGCTGCACAACTACAGCTCTCGCTTGTTTTATAAACTTTACACATGAGGCCTTGGATAGTGGTGAAGTTGTGGGTTCTGTTTATATTGATCTCTGAAAGGCATTCAATCTTATTCATGATTCTTTACTATTAAATAGTTTAGATTGCTTTGTTTTTTCTTCTCATGTTTTGCAGTGATTTGATGATTATCTGCCTCATCATGTACAAGTAAAATCTCGTAATGTTTATTCTTTTCCTCTGCTGGTTACCTTGGGTGTCCCCCCAGTGGTCAAATGTTGGCCCATTGTTGTTCAGTTTATTTTTAAATAATCTCTCTCATGTATAACAACTTTGAATATACTGTTCTTCATGGATGACACAGTAATTTATTGTAAAGCTAAAGACATTCAGAGATTAACTTGTTCACTGCAGTCCAATTTTGATTCAGTGCAGTCATGGTTTATTAATCATATACTATGCCATAACGCAAATAAGACAAAAGTTATGGTCTTTAGTTCTCAGAAAATACACAGTACCCCCTCCATGTCTTTATATTATTACTGAGTTTATATTATGACTTGTGGCGGTACTGTCTTGGAACAGGTTGACGCCTATAAGTACCTTGTTTTGACATTGGATTGTAAACTGAGTTATAATGATCACAATCATTTTGGTAAAAATTTTAATCAGAAATTTGGAGTGATCTTTTGCAATCGCTCTAATCTTACCCTTGAAACACAAAAATTAGTTCTGACATATACATTTCCTGTCATAGGTTATGGCCTGGTAATTTGTTTTTCTGTGTGCCAGTCATTTTTACAACATGTTGAAATACTTTTAAATAGAGCCTGCAGATTTGCTTTTGCTTTGTCCTTGGACAAACATTCTCTAAGCGTTATATGATTTCGAGCTGGTTAAATTTATTTCGGCATATATGTTATCAATTTGTTTATTGAGCTTGGAAATTGAAAAATAATGATGCCCCCTCTAAATTGAGCTCCCTAGTTATGGCCCCCGTACATAATGGAATTTCTACCAGATTCTCTGCTGATTCTCTTTTTAACTAGTTAAATGCAAAAGAAGTGTGGGACAAATGTCATTTGTATTTCTTCCTATATGAACTCTATGCCTAGTTCTTAAAGGACATAGATAATTTTCCTTCATGTGTATCCCAGCTTAAAAAGTTTATTTTGTAACTATTGTAATTTTCTATCGTATCGTATTTTATTCTGTGTGTTATCTGTTTTTTCTGACCATGGGTGTCTTTGAAAATGGGCAATATTGTCCAGAGACCCTCATTTAAATAAAATAGAATGAAAAATTAAATTAAATGACTTTTTTAACAAAATCTGCCACAGTAACACAATTTCTTGTGAAATGTAAGACACAAGGTTATAAGGCAGCATAGCGTAGTGGTTAAGAGCAGTGAGCTGCAAACTTGGAGACCCGGTTTTGAATACCGTCAGCCCCCACTTATATATTGTTTGACCCTGAGCAAGTCACTTAACTTTCTTGTGCTCCTAGGTCGCACCTGGAAACAAGCTCTGGCTTTGTGTGCCTTTCCTGGTTAAACGATTTCCCTTTTACCAAACCCAAACTGTACATGCATATGTAATTTACAGTTATTCAGTGTACTAGCTAACACAAATAATTTCATATGTGATGCACGTATTTTTATAGATTTATTTAATTTTACAATTGGAGCTTTGAAATTCAATCTAAAACACCATTGTAAACATTTGAAAAACCATCATAGTTGCACACATAGTACGAGCAGCAGAGTAGCTCAGCACAAAATTACCTTTCTCATAATGGTAGGCAAGCCAATGTAGTTACTTAGGGTTTTTTTTGTACTGTAGGAAATCAGGAAATTACTTTTGTCAACAAAATTCAACCACGGAAACAGTTATTTTGTACAATATAAGTAAATAAGTAAAATGTTATTTTTAGAAAGGAAAGAAACGTGTCATTTGAGCTGTAAAGCCCAGTTTACAAGACAGTCCTGTACAGTATTCTCCAATGTTTCACAAAACTTACATCGTAACACATATTAAATAGTAAAACCAAAAAAAAAGTTAATAATTAAGCAAAAATAGTCCCATACTATGTGCAAATACAGTTATGAATGAAGTAAATATTGACTGCTTTAATAAAAGCTTGTGAGTTTGTTTTAACATGTATTCTAAAAAGAAGTTTATTCCAATATACTGCAGCTCTTGTGATAAGGGTTCGGTCACCATATTTATTTGAACATTTTCCTTGGTAAATTTTTTTCCAAGTGTACTGATCTTGTTAGTTCTTTCCTCGGATTGGGTACATCAGGGAAAAGTTTACATGTAATGTTATGCTCAGGATAATATGTTTTGTATTTAAAAATAAACTTTGTCTAAGTTCTAGGGAACTCAGTATTAAGTGGTTGACACCCCAGACTCTCTAACATAAGGCAGTGGTGCGTCCTGTAGTTACACTGCAGGATGTACCTTGCTGTATTGTAAAATAATTTGTCAGTTCTTTCCAACAGATTTTTATTTGCCACCCAATAAATCGATTTCCCCATATTTCAAGGTGGGCAAGATGAGTTGTTCCGCTATTTTTTTTTCTAACTTAGATTTTTAAACCTCGGGTGGTTCTTCTCAAAGCTCCAAGTTAAGTAGTTTTTGATATTAATGTTAAAATATGATCTTCAAAAGTCAAAAAGAATCAATGAGTACTCTGAGATAACAGTATCTAGGTACTAATTCAGTTTCGTTAAGAGAACTTGTAAAGATCTGCAAGTGTGTTGTGCTTTTTTTTATTTTTAGGAACAAAATGCATCAGTTTAGATTTCCCTGTATTTACAAGCAACTGTGACCTGGTGAACCACTCCTCCACTCTACTAAAATTGGCCTGGAGCTTTGTCCGAAGGTCCAACTCTTCTACCCCTGAGGCAATCAAGACTGCATCATCTGCGTATAGTCTTGTATCTGATAAGACATATGTAATCCAAGTAGCACATGCATGTTTAGTGCACATGTAACTTGTATATTCATGTGCAGTTTGAGTTTGATGTGTCTTATATTTTATAAAAAGAAATTGTGTTTCTGTGGCAGATTTTGTTTAAAAAAAAAAAAAAAAAAAATTTAAATATTTCCCAAGTGTTCTCGAGGCATGGGTCAGGAAGCATAGGAACACCGGGAGTAGTTTAAAAATTCGCAAGTAGTGTTTTTTTTATTATCAACAACAATAGAATAAAAATAAAATGTTCAGGTTAACTTTATACAAAGGCAGTACAAATAGAAAAAAACAAAAGTCCTTCATCTGAGGGTTTCTTTTCAATTTCAAATCAGTCTCTCTAGCAAAAATATTGCTGCTGCAAACAGAATAATTAAGGAGTACTTGGCTGATCTGTGCAATTTACAGTAAAACTATTGACTAGGTTCATTGCAGCCAGAATTGAGCATAATTTTTTTTTCAGTATTTTTATGCTCCTGACTGCCCTCCAGACCCCTTTTGTGTCCAGTCTGTCAAGCTGTCACCTACCTTCTCCAAGACTTACCTGGCTCCTGAGATCCTAGGGCCAGGGGTGGGAGCGTCATCCTCCCCCTGAACCCAGCGTCACTCATCCAGATATTTAGAGCCGTAGTCTGTTGGGTGGCATAGGGCTGCGGTGGGCTGGACCATTCTCCTGCTGCCTACATTTTTTCCTTCTTGTTTCTTGCCATTGGGCCATTTCGTGCATGTGACGGTTGGGCCATTTCGTGCATGTGACGGTTGAATCAGGCCCTGTCCCATTTGTTAGAGAGAGTGAGTTAAATGCAAGGATCTGTTCTAACATCTCCTCTTCTGTCTCTTGTCTGTCTGGTTGTGCAACCAAATATTTCCTTGAGATCTAGGTACTGATCACTCCCGACGGTCTCATGATTCTCCGCCTCCCACTGTCTCTGCCTTCACTTGCTGTTTTTGTCTTTTCTATCTGCCTTTATAAAATATATGTGAATATTTGTGCGAAACTGCAAATGATACTGGGATCCCTTTATTTGAAATTGTGTATATATAGTTATACTGTTCAAATGATTGCAAAAAGCTATTTGAAACTCAAGCAGTTAAACTTGCCATGCAGCACAAACTTTTGCAGAGCTGTCAGCAGAGGGGCAGCTTGAGTCATTGTTCTATTTGTTGCACCTTCAAGGAAAATGGCAAAAACATTCTGAGAAACAGGATGTTCTCTTAACGAGTTCCCAGGCAAAGACTTCTAAGAAGAGCAGCAGTGCTTTTGCTAGAGAGAGACTGAGATTTGGAATTGAAAAGATACCCTCAGATGAAGGACTTTGTTTTCTCTTTGTACTGCCTTTGTAAATAGTTATACTTAATAATTTTTATTTTGCTGTTATTGATAATACTAAAACGCTCATAGCGAATTTTATAACTGCTCCTGGTTTTCCTTTGCTTCTTGACAACAGATGGTGTTAGCAGTGGGATTTACTCTGTGCGTATTCTAAGCCAGGAGTTTGTGCATGGGTACTAGACCTGGTACCAGGGAAGCATAGATGAAATGCATGGATTCTGCAGTGGCAATTCCAGGAATGATTACCAGATGAATGGCAGCCAAATTAGCAGATACAGAAGTCCAAGCTGAGACTGTACAGCCAACACCAGTCATGGAAAAAGAGAACAGGCACTGACAGAACCCAGAAGCCTGACTGCCTTTTTGAAATGGTGGGCTATGTATATATGTGAGAGAGAGAGAGAGAGAGAGAGAGATTGAGAGAGAGAGATTGAGAGAGAGAGATTGAGAGAGAGAGATTGAGAGAGAGAGATTGAGAGAGAGAGATTGAGAGATTGAGAGAGAGATTGAGAGATTGAGAGAGAGATTGAGAGATTGAGAGAGAGATTGAGAGATTGAGAGAGATTCAGCGTCTAGAGACAGAGAAAAGAAGAGGTGCAGTGACAGGAACAGCGATAGCTGGAGGCCTTGCAAGCTATTAAAGCTGGAGGATCTGGCACAGGTCTAGCAGACCAACAACTTACAAAGCTGTGTCCTTCAAATGATACTGAAGCATATCTGACGACTTTTGAAAGAGTTGCCACAGCCTGCCAATGGCCAAAGCAGCTCGGTCAACAATCCTCGAGAAGCCTTCACCCAACTCTGAGAACTCCTTAGTAAATGGCTCCAACCAGAGGGCAAAACAGTTGCACAGTTTCAGTGGAGCAGTTCATCAGTATCCTGCCTACAGACATGCAGCTTTGGGTAAAAGAACACCAACCTGAAAGTGGGGGAAAAGGCCGATCTTCCCTTGTCAGTCTTCACCATTCATTACTGCTGGGTGTAAGCTGGATGTTTTCCCGCACGGGAGCTTTGTGTTGTTTTCTTTTTTTTTTTTTTTTGAGGTAGGAGACGGCGCCGCCCACGTCTGCGATGCACTGCGTGGTGTGCGCGGGGCAGCTCTTAGGCGCCAAAGACTCCTCCTCCATCTCAGTTCTGTTTCTCCTGCTGTTGAGGCCGCACCTGCTGGTCATTTTGTAAATGGTGCCTTTTCGAACTGGAAAACATAAAGGCAAGGATTTCACTTTCTCACAAATTAGGCTGTGTGTGACAAGAGATCTAGTTCGGTAAGTTAAGTGTTGGTGTACTATGCATTGATTAACAGTCAGGTGACAGGTTTTAACCAATGGGTTTGTCATGTTTTGCCTGTTGTTAAGCCCATTTTATAAGCTATTAAAAGGTGCAATAATTTAATTCAGAACCATTCAGAAAGCACATGAACCTCTCTCCATTAAGAAATGATTCAAACACAAACCTTTGACTTCTTTGCACCATGCTGGTATGAACCCCCAAAAATATATTGGATCATCATACCCAGTCCAGAGTTGAGGTTGTATCTGGTAAGAATTATTGAGATCAGTACCCTTCTGATGGCTGAACGAATTATGGTTTAAAACTTCCTGAAAAATCTGCAGTCTTCTTAAAAGCATTGCCCATTTGTAGTTGTCTACTCTGACACCTCTATTGGTGGGTAATATTTCACTGCAGTCAGGCTTCTTTCTGCTGTGGGTTGTATCTTCTGTCCAGCATGGCTGTCTTCTTTTGGGTCTTTATTGCACCTTTGCATCAAGAAGCAGAAAACTAAATGTCCTTGTTTAGGTTCACTGTTGAACTGAATATAGTAGGATTGGCTGGTTTGTATGTGGTCAGACTACATTGCTGGTACTGGAATTGTGTTACTAAAGTTAGTTCTTTGCAACAGGTTTCTTGGATGGACTGCTTCTACTTCCTAGAATGGTCTGAAGGTCATAGGCTTTCCGATACAGTTTGCAACATCCTTTTTTTAACTCAGGTGGCCATCACTGCTGTCATTCTTTTAAATCTTATCTCCTGTATCTGTAATGTACATATTCTGGTCTGGTGGCTGCACCTTTCCGAGTGCAGCTCCATTCTCCAGTTTGTTTCGGTTATTTTGCCAACTTTGTCTTCCATTTGAAGTCTAACTGCACAGCTCTCACAGTTGTCACTCCAACTCACCTCTCTCCTTCTCTTGTCTACATCTTAACTGACTCCAGATTTTTACTTGAAAAACATCTGGTACGCTAGCTCAGACCCATCCCCAAAGCCTTTACAGAAAACTCTTTATCTAAGCAGATTTGTGTTCCAGCTAATAGGAATACAAGAACCATCCCTTAGCGTCTTTTTCTACAAGCCGAATATATTGGAATTTATCACCCCTCTGTTGCTATGGTATTAAGCTTCAAAAGAAATCTCTTTAGTTACTTTTTTTTCAGTCTGCGAGGCTAACTGAGTTTGATAAGAAACCTTATAGTGGCCGGCCCGGTGGTATGGAGGGCAGAGGCATCCATGCCTCAACTGCCGCCACACCAGCGACCTGGGTTCAGTGATGTGTCTGGGTCGCTCAGAGGTTCGCGGAGAGAGGAGGATTGAGCATCCCACAAGACGCTCTTCTCCTCCAGAGAAGGTGGATTCCATGCTGCACCACAATACTTTCGGGGGAGGGTAGATTCTGTGCTCTACCGAAATACTGTCACCTAGGTGCACACAGGTGGTAGTGTAAGCAGAAATAGTTGTAAAGGGAGGGAAAGATGTTGCGACATCAGCTGGCAGATGCCTGCAAGTGCGCCCATGCACACCTTGACGTCCTGCTTGCGACACCCTTTGGGGGACTACTGGGATGGAAAAAAACACCGCAATCCCAGCGCCTTCCTGACAAAGACAGTACCCGGTGTGATCCAAGTCCCAGCTCCGCCAACATGCACCCTGCCTGATGAAATGATGACGGGGGGGGGGTCTCCCCCATCCCGACCGTGATTGGGGGGGTGAAACCAAGGCAATGTGGAGGTGAGTGGTGGTGGTTGGTGGGGCCAGAGAGATCGGCAGATACCTGGAGGTCCCAAGTTGGGAGGGGTTGATGTGAGGGGGTATAAAAGAATAAGTTAAAAAAACCTTGGAGTGTTTTTCTAAACTTTGATTGGAGGATGCATAAAAACACAAATGTAGACCGTAATGGTAGAAAAAGACCAAAGGTCCATCTAGTCTAACCATGGTTCCCTGCCTGCTGTGGGACCTATTGCCCATATGTGGTTTTTATCCCTTCTGGTCTTCCTACTGCTCCCAACCTGAGCAACCATCAAACCCGTCACTCTGTCCCAGCTATACTCGAAACTGTTTATGTTCTTGTCGCCCACCACCTCCGCTGACAGACTGTACTGTGGCTCCACCACTTTTTCTTAAATTGTCCCTTCACCAGTTTCCACTTGTGTCGTCCTCACATCCTTCTTAAACATTCCCTCTCCCAGTTTCCACTTGTAACCTCGGGTTTTTGACTTGTTACTCCTGCTAAATAGTTTCCCTTGTTTATTTCCTTCAGGAACTTGAAAGTGTCTGTCATATCCCCCTTCTCTCACCTGGTCTCAAGTGAGTACGAGTTCAGTGCCTTGAGATGATATTCATAAGATCCTCCTTATTTGCTGTGAATCATTTTGGTCACCATGTGTTGCACTGTCTCCAGTTTGTCCTTGTCTTTTCTTAGTTGAGGACTCAAGAACTGAGCACAGTATTCCAGATGCAGCCTCACCAGTGACTTATATAGAGGTAGTAGTGCCTCCTTTTTCCTGCTGTCAGTACCCCTTCCAATACGCCCCAGCATCCTATTAGTCTTACTATTGTAATTGTTACACTGACTTGGTTGTTTCAGGGAGTCATTAATGATGACTGCCAGGTCTTTTCCTGTGCCATAGTGCTCAGTTTAACCCCTTCCATACAGTACACTGTCCTGAGAGTTTTTTTTTTTTTTTCCCTAGGTGCATAACTTTGCATTTTTTGGCATTGAATTTCAACTGCCAAACCTTAGACAACCTCTCTAGCCTTTGTAGATCCCTCTGCATCATCCTGACCCCTTTGTCACTATCTGCTGTACCTCAGAACTTCATGTCCAGAGGTCGCATGACTGTCTGGAAGAAATAGTCATTTGATTCAGTAGCTCTGTGCTGCCCTCTGTGTTTCTCCCTGCATTCTCTATACTTATCAAGTGAGGTACTTCTGTTTTCACCTACTGGGAAGCTAAGACACTATGCAAGTCGGGGACAGGTCAATTGCTGATCAACTGGGTCTGTGGAAATGCTTGAAATCTATTGGTAAATTTACCACCCCCCTTGCAGCCAACTGCTGGACTAATAAATGGCAGCCACCAGGGATCGCAACACTAAACCTCTGGACGTTGAGGCAGGGCCTGTTAATTGTACAAAAAGCCTCTTCAGTGGAAGCCACGGTGACAGATACTCAAAACTAGCCTCATTGCACTTACCACCAGAGTTGAGAAAACTGAACATTCCATCGCTGAAGTTGTAGATCATAGCTTGGAGCAGGATTGGTGTATTCAAGCTGCAGAGGATCAAATGTCCTGGCTCACAGTGAAACTCGAAGATTTGGAGGGCCGAGGGAGACTGAAAAATACTTCACTTTATAGATCTTCCCGAGGGTTTAGAAGGTAGAAACCCAGTTCAATTCCTCAGAGACAATCTTCCCAAATGGCTCCAGCTACCACCCGATGAGTATGATTTTGAGATCGAGTGTGCCCATTAGATTCGCCGAGCCCAGTCATCTTGGTCCGCCACAAAGCTTCAGCCATTCATTTTCAAATTGCTGCATTTTCAGGATGAGCTTATTATGGCCAAAACTCGAGAGCTCAGAGATATTCTGGTTGGTGGCTCTCGCCTGATTATCCCTGGGGGCTGTATTGAAACGGCACCAGGCTTTTGATAAAATTAAGCATGGCTTGCACAGTCAGGGAATAACCTATGCCCTCCTGTACCCAGCCACATTAATATTTACTCTTAATGGGCAGGTTGTACAATTTCTGAGCCCCGAGGAAACAGACCGCTACCTGCAGCTCCATCTAGGACCAGCATCCTCTTCAGAGAATTCAGCTGCCTTGCCACTGGCCATTGGGGATTAGATGGATGTCCACTCGCTGGAGGAAACTCATTCTTCAGAGGCAGCGACTACTTGATCCTAGGAAGTACTCTGGTTTCTGCACTCAATTTGCAATACTGGGTGACCTACAGTTATTATTCTCTTGTTTGATAATTTTCTAGTTGCTATCTTGGGAAAGCTGCCCGATCTCTCTTCAGTCTGCCTCACATGGCCTTATCGGTACCCTTGATATGTTCTTGGCTAATGGTGTTGCTGGTCTGCAGCTCCTCTAATGTTTAATGTTTTCTTGCTGACTTTCTTTACTCGGGGACATAGATTCAGCCTTGCCCGATTATGTACCTGACTGGACTTTTGGCCCCACATCACTTGGATGTTTCTGTGTCCCTTTGCAGTTGATTGGTGCGGGCACTTTCATCCTCCTCAGGCTTGGCCATCTCTGGTACCAAAGGTGAAGGTATGTAGAGGGCACGATCTCCTTTTGAACTCTTCCTCGCCTGCTGGTTTCCTGGTCCATTGCTACCTCCTGACTGTTACTGGAGCCTTTCTCTGATCTACTTTAATGTTGGACTGGAGGGACTCTGTTGTAGCTTTGGGGACTTTGATATGGCACAACTTATTCTGTTTAGTCTTATTGATTTATCTCAGTCTCCTCCCTGCATGGTGCGGCGAGACGCTGTACGCTCGGCTCCTTCATGTATTTGCCTCTGTGTTGCATAGCTGTTATCTGTGCCTCCCCTTTTCTTTTTCTTAATGCTTCTTATTCCGATTTGGGGTCACTGGCAGTTTTGCTCCTTACCATGCGGGAGAGCTGGGTTGTGCTTACTGATCAGTTTAATTTAAAATGTTTACTAGTATATGTCGCTCCCTTAGACTTGCTTTATCTTACCAAACTGTTCTTTTGCTTTGTTTATATGTTATACTGTGGGGGACTGTTTCTTGTGCAAAAGAGGTGGTGGTGGGGTTTATAATTTCTACTATTTGTGCACGTTTTTATGTTGTTCAACTGTGTGCCTACGTGTTTTGATATCCAGGGATGTTACATATGGTTTGACTTGTTTCAGTATGCTGTTTTGCAGTTTTTACCCTTGTGTGAGTTTGTTGGTATTCCCTTTTCTTAACTGTTAAGGGATTTGTTTTCTCTCTCTCTCGTCTTATACCATTTTCCCCACCTATGCCTAGTGTTGTGCCTTACTTATTCTCTAATACTTTTCTTCCTCACTGATTTATACACTGTAGTGTGCCACCAGTGAGCAACCCTCCCCTGCTCCACTCTTGTTTGTTGATGCGGGAACTTAGTCCTTTGGTTCTTGTATCTCCCCAGCTCCCCTGTCTGTCGTATGCTCCATCCCCTGCAGCACTTGGGTGAGCCAGGTCCCTCCTTCCCCAATATAGTTTTCTCCTCATTTTCCTAGTTGTTCTGCCCCCTCTGGGTCAAACAGGGAGGGGAACACAGGTAGCAGGGGATCCCCTATTGGTCCTCTTAATTCCAGATTCTATTTAAATGACAACTTAATAGCCCCTCAGCATCTTCCATTAGGGAAGTGACCAGTGTGCCACTACTGGGAGTGGGATTGCTTGGGTTCACCATTATTTTTGTTTCGTTTCACCTCTCCATTATATTTTCTTCCAGCCTAAGCTTGTTATTTTATTGTTACTTATTTATTGAATGGTTATCACCTCATTTGTATATACTTGGCTCATGTTTTTCTACTGGTTAATTCTAGGTAGCCTTGTGTATACCACTTGTTGGAATTTTTGTAAGGCGGGGGGGTGATGGAGATCTGGGTGTGTCTCTCGATGTGTAGCAACTTGTTTAATATTTGTATCTGTTGTGACCATGACCAGTGTTAATCAATTAAAAATTGTGTCATGGAATGTGAGGGGCCTTAACTATCCCAAGAAACGCAAGACAGTCCTTGAACTCCTTCAGCATATGCGCTGTGATACAGCCCTCCTCCAGGAGACGCACTTGGTGGAGGGAGATTCTAAGCTGTTGGGCCGAATGTGTGTGGGTCAATATTATCACAATGCCACCTGGCAGAGAGGTATAGCAATTCTATTATAATAAAAAAAAAAAAAAAAAAAAAAAAAATGCCACTGGGTATATTCTGGGAGTTTAAGGACCCTGAGGGTCATTTTTTTACTTGTCTCTGACAACTACTTGGGCCTCCTAATTATATGAGTAGCCTTTATGCTCCTAATGAGCCTGACCTCTGGTTCTTTCACTCAGTTTTGGCCAAGGTTTCGGATGATTCTGCCTCCATTATACTAGGTGGGGATCTAAATTTGGCCCTGGACTCCCAACTGGACCGCAAGTGGCTGCTCTTATAAGAGATTTTATCCTCCATGATATTTGGCAGACCATCCACCTGTCTGATACCAACTTCACCTCTTACTCCCCGCCATGACTTCTGTAGTCGAATTGATATTATCTTGTGATCTCTTTGGACCTTCTTTCTAAGACCCGGTGGTTTCCATGGGAAGTATTTTGATTTGCAGCCATGCTCCAGTAATACTTTCCCTAGCTTGGGATGTTGCTATGGGTAGATGCAATATGTGGAATCTTAACACCTGCCTTCTATGCCACGAGGATACCTGTACCTGGCTACGACACACTATTCAAGGATATTACTCTTTCAGTGACCCTTCTAGTTGCTCCAAGGCTACTCTGTGGGAGGCCATTAAAGCCGTTGTCTGGGATAAGCTGATAGCCCATTCCACGTGGCTTGAGAAATCCAGGGACTCTGTGCTTAAGACTCGGGGAAGCTGAGTTAAAAGCTCTTGAACTCTCTGTGGCCCATAATCCCCCTGTGAATACCCATATTAAAATTTGAATTACTCAATTAAAAACTGAGATTGAAGATATCTTGCAATACAGAACAGAATATGCCTTATATAAATTAAACCAAAAATATTGGTAGGCCGGGGAGCATCCAGGGAAATTATTAGTGTCTAGTCTCCGTGCTCTTGCTATGGAAAAATATATCCCTGTATATTACTGAACCCTCTGTTACCCAGGTGACAACCCCAAAAGATATTAATCAAGCCTTCCAAAATTATTGTAAGACCCTGTACTCCTCAGAGGTCAGTCCCACACTGGACCACTACTCCTCCTTTTATGCTTGTTTACATCTTCCCACAGTCCCGGATCATTACCTCTCTGCCCTTATAGCCCCAGTCCACACCGATGAGGTCAGCTAGGCGATTTGGAGCTTGGCACAGGGCCAAGTCACCTGGCCCTGATGGATTTCCATCCAAGTTTTATGTGACCTTCTTGGATCTCCTGGCCCCAAGATTGGCTCTCGTGTTTAATGAAGTCTGGAACACCGGGAGGCTCCTGCCCACTTTTTTGGAGGCGATTATTACTTTTATTCCTAAGAAGGGCAAAAACAGTATCCTGTGTTCCCACTTTCGGCCGATTCCACTCAGGAAATCATTTCTAACTGGCAGCTGTTTATAAAGTTTTTTTTTTTTACCGAAGGGGCTATTGGATTTCCAAAGTCCACACCTGCACCATTTTTTAGAGCAGAATTGGGTCTTATAAATATACTAGCCTTGGCAGAATCTAGAACCATTAATTTCTGGATTAAATTGAATCATCTTTTGAATCAGCGTCGGGCAAAATGTTGTTTGGAAGAAAAAATAGTATGGGATTCATTGGGATATAAAAAAATCTGGTTATCTCATAAAAAGAAATTAACTTCCATAGGGCTTTTGAATTTTTTGGAGTTAAATTTACAGAATATAACAATGCGGGATCAGTATAAACCTTATATAAAAAAAATTATTGGTTAAAAAATATAACACATGATTTACAATATATAGGGTCTTCTAGATTTGCTGTGTGGTATTCTAAATATGACTGTTAACTATTTTCGGTATTAGAATTTTTGACTTGCAAAAACTTACGAAGAACTTAAGCAAAGTTCAGGGTTTTATTTATTTATTTATTTATTTATTTTTTACTCAAATGTTTTGTTCTGTAAATTTACTAAAAATTGCTGACCTTGTATTTGCATATCGTTATTGTGGTGGAAATGAGAAAGAGGATATTGAACATGTTATTTTGAGTTGCCACTGATACGAGGCAGCTAGAAGTAAATGGCTGTGGTTTACCATAAATTCCTTATCAGGTTGCCCTAATTATTGAGGATGTTTCTATCCACTGAAAATCAACAAATTATTAAAAAAAAAAAAAAAAAAAGCTATGTTTCTTCTTAATGTACAAAAGATAAGAAGGATGGTCGCTTCTATTCAAAATTAAGCACTTTTTGTACTGTATAACCTTTTGAGCATACAGTGCCTTTTATCCGGAAAAGTTTTGTATATATGCTGTCGTGTTTGTATTATAAGTTTTTGTATTTTGTGTTTGTAATAATCTCTCTTTATGACTGATCAAATCAAACCAATTACTGCTACTACTAAATATTTAACTGCATCTAAATTAAAAGTGATACAAAAAGCTGTATTTTGCATTGTTTTGTTTTTTGGGCAGCATTCTATTACTGTTCTCTTCATGGAACCAATAATTTGGAGTTGTAACTATGTCATGGTTTGTGCACAGAACTCTAAAGAGGGTTCTGATAGGTCAGCAGCTCATAATTCTGTACACAAATCAAGTCATAGTAAAAACTCAACATAAGAGATTCCATGAAGTAAACTGTAACAGAATGCTGCAATACAAACTACAGTTTTACCTTTCATTTTTTATTCAGGTACCGTTAAATATGGATACTTTAGGAGAATGCATATCGTGTCTGAGAATAAGAACTTTATAAACAGCTGCCAAGTAGCACAAATTCCCTGTCCCTTTTAATGTTGACATCAACATTTTTGCTAAGATTTTGGCCAAACACATGGAACCAATTGTGCCCCTTTTGATACACTGACCAAGTGGGTTTTGTCCCAGGAAAATTGGGTTCTGATAACATCTACCGGACTCCGGATCTGATTTGGAAGGCTAGCACCCTTTCCCAGCCCACTGCCGCCCTTTCACTCGATGCTGAAAAGGCATTTGACAAGGGTGGAGTGGGCATGCTTGTTTGCCGCCCTGGCTAAATTTGGTTTCCTACCCCAGTTCATCTCGTTGGTACAGCTCCAATACGCTGCCCCCACTGCTGCTGTTCTCACTACTTTGGTTTTCTACCCTTACTTTCCCCTTCACAGAGGAACCAGACAAGAGTGTCCTCTATCCCCTCCGAGCGGTAGAGGCCCTGGCTATTAAAATCAGAGCTGATCCCCATTTCCCTGCTATTATAGAGGGTACCTTGTCCCACAAAATTGCCCTTTTCTAACCCCAGGAATCACTCATTATGATTAAACTTAATGCAGTCAACCTCCTGTATTGAACTGCCAGGAGAGATGGAATTTTATGCAAATTATGGAACTCTCAATTGGCTCATGCCACTTTCAAACTGCTGCCCTAGCAACTGTTGCACTCTGAGTGCTTCAGATTCTTTACTCCACCTGCCTAGTAAGGACGTCCCGGAGAACTCTCCTTGAACTGTCTTCAGAATAAAGTTTATCTGTAGAGAAGTACTCATTTTAGTTTAAATTTAAAATTGCTGCCTTAGAAACATTGTTTAGTATAGTTTATTAGTATTATAATAGTTTTTTGTCTCTATACGCGGTTCCCTCACGGTTCCTTGGAACCGAAGGTTCTGCGTCTGTTTGGGAAGTTTTTACCTCAGTTTTCTTTATTTTTATTTATTTAGCAATCGGTTCCTTGAACTGCTTTATTTTTGTTTAAATTACTGTATTTTGTCGGTTCCCTTTTTCTTCAGGAACCGAATAGCGATCTGTTCCAGGAACCATTAGCGGTAGTTATTTTAAAGAACCTCCGGTTCCAAGGTACTTTAAATAACATTTTTTTGTTAAGTAATCTTTTTGTCTATCAATGTCAGAGGTCCATTTAGATAAACCTAAAAAACGCACAGGACCCACAGGTTTTAAATGTTGTGAGTCTTGTGGACAACTTATAGCAAAAGCAGATAGACACACTCTGTGTATTTCTTGTTTAGGTACAAGTCATATATTTGCAAGACCTTTTGCCCTAAAACACTAAAGAAAAGGTCTAAAATTTTAGAAGAGATGGCTCCTGCTTCTAGTGTGGATAATTCTGCTTCTTCCTCTTCCCACAAAAAGGATGGAGGTAAAGCCAAGAATCCTGACAGGAGTTCAGATAAATCTGAACAAGGTAAAACAAAAAGGGCTGTGGAAACAGGCTCTGATCCTGTTCCATCAAAGAAGAGGTGTAAAGAAAAACATGTCGCTGCGCCTCCGGCCGAGAAGGCTAAGGAGCTCCCAGCAGACAAGCATATTATGCCCTCGGCTGAGGACATTGCTAAGGCACTACTAGTGTTACAAGCCCTACAGGGTGCAATCCTGGTTCCTACGCTGGCTGCCCCGGTTCCTCCTACAACCCCAGCAAGGCAAGAAGTGCTGGAAGTGTATGGGGAGGAGGAGGATGTTTTTGAAGGGGAACCAATAGATCCAGATGTCTCCCCTGAGCAAGAATTTGGGTCCCCTCCTAGGGGTCCTGAGGAATACTCCTCCCACTATGCTTTTGTTAAGAGCATGGTGGAAACCTTGAACCTTCCTCTTTAGGAAACAGAAGAGGATATGGAGGAGGCAGACTTTCTGGAGATGATGGGGTTAACCCCCACAAAACATCTGCTTCTGCCCATGCATAAATCTTTAAAAAAGGCTGCAGTGCAGATTTTTAAAACTCCAACCTCTATCCCTGGTGTGGATAAGAAAGCTGATGAGAAATATCAGCTGGACAGAACTACAGCTGATTTTCTGTCTACTCATCCTGATCCTGAGGGAGTAGTACAAGCTGCTGCCTGTGACAAGGCCAGGATCCCCTTGGCTACCCATCCCCAGACAAAGATTCAAGAAAAAAGGATGCTGTGGGAAAGAAGGGGTACATGGCTGCCTCTTTATTAGTTAGGCAAGCCAGTTAACTTGGCATATTCAGTGCAGTACCAAAAAGCTCTATGGAACACTGTTCTAGCTTTGGCTGATAAGGTACCAGATGAAGTGGCTGTAGACTTGCAGGATACAGCAAGGGCTGCACTTGATGCTACCAAGTACCAATTTCATATGGCAGTAGATGCCAGTGATACTGCATCCAGATTAATGGCTTTGTCTGTTTCGCTAGGAGGTTTGCGTGGCTTAAAGTCACCAACCTGACTTTAAACACCCAGGCCAAAGCAATGGATTTCCCCCTGGACTAAACTCCTTGTTTGTGGATAAAACAGAGGCATACATGAAGAAGGTGGAGGAATGTAAATCCACCTATCGGAGCAATTCCAAGGATAGGCCTTCCACTTCTTATAGACCCCAGAATAGGGGGGGGTAGGGGTTTTTACCCCAAACCCTTCTTTCATACTCAAGCCTCTCAGCCTCAGCAGCAGGCCAGAGGTTATGTTAGAGGAAGGCACAGGAGAGCCATGAGAAGAATGGCTCCTGCACCACAGGTTCAGGCACAGCCCGCACAGAATCCCTGATGGGCTAGTGCAGGTCGCATCCCCTATTACAGGACCATCAGTAGGTGGCAGACTGGCTCATTACCTTCACGCTTGGCATTCCATTACCACAGACAAGTGGGTGTTGGAGGTAGTGAGCCAGGGTCTAGCACTGAGTTTCAAATCATTTCCAAAGCTGAGAACAAGAACCTTTGCTCCAACAACATCTGCAGACAGGATTCTGTTGGAGGCAGAAGTACTGCACCTGCTAGCAATCAAAGCAGTAGAGGTAGTACCTCTAATTAGCAGGGGTAAAGGTTTTTATTCCCAGGTACTTCCTCATAAGGAAGAAAAATGGGGATTGGCGACCTATTTTGGATCTAAGACTTCTGAACAAGCACATTTTGAAACCAAGGTTCAAAATGGTCAGTCTTGCAATAATCATTCCCTCATTACAAAAAGGAGACGGGCTAGCCTCCCTAGATCTAAGGAATGCTTATTTCCACATCCTCATCAGACCATCTCACAGAAAATTCTTGAGATTCAGGCTGGCTTCAGGCCATTATCAGTTTGCAGCTCTCCCTTTTGGACCAACTTCGGCACCAAGGGTTTTTACAAAGTGCCTATCAGTGGTGGTAAAGTTTTTGAGAAAACAAGGTGTAACAGTCTTCCCCTACCTGGACGACTGGTTAGTAGGACAGTCTCTGCAGCATGCAGTACAGTCACTGGCACTAATAAAATCTACACTAGAGTCCCTGGGATTTCTGATAAACGAAGAGAAATCTCAGCAGGTACCACTTCAGGTACTGGAGTTTATTGGAGCAGAACTAAACACCAGACAGGGCAGAGCCCTCCTTCCACAAGACAGAGTGACAAGCATTCTGCAGATTGCAAAATCCTTTGTGTCGGGGAGACCCAAATCAGCCAGAGAATTTCTCAGGCTACTGGGCTACATGGCATCTGCTACTGCAGTACTAATGGGATCCAGGTTTCAAATAAGAGATATTCAGTTCCATCTCAGACAGTACTGGTCTCAAAGGACGGATCCTATGTCCAAACTGGATCCAGTCACAAAAAGCTTAGTCCAGGCTTTACAATGGTGGCTGGATGAGCACAACCTCCGGGTGGGTGTACCTTTTACAAGGGAGCAGCCCTCAGTAATCCTCACAACAGATGCCTGTCTTCTAGGTTGGGGGCACACATGTTAGACACACAGCAAGTGGCACATGCCTCCCAAGAGTCTCTGTTGCACATAAATCTCTTGGAGCTCAGGGCTGTTTACCTGACTCTAAAACCATTCTCTCCTTACCTGCAAAACAAGGTGGTGCAAGTCAGAACAGACAACACCACCACCATGTATTATATCAACAAGCAAGGAGGTACCAGGTCAGATCTGCTGTGCACAGAAGCAATGAGACTGTGGTTCCTGGTATACTCCATGGGAGTATCCCTGTCAGCCATACACCTTCCAGGGAAGGACAGTGTGCTGGCAGACTCTCTAAGCAGGGTAAGTCAAGACCACCACGAGTGGTGCCTGAAAACTCAGGTACTGAGTACAATTTTCAGGAAATGGGGCATTCCAGAGGTGGATCTCTTTGCCTCCACAGAAAACCACCAGCTTCCAATGTACTGTTGCAGGCCTCCGCTAAGGGGCACAATTCCTCTGGATTGGACAGGTAGGTTTCTGTATGCGTTCCCTCCTTTTCCTGTGATATTCAGGACCCTACTGAAATTGAGGTCCCAACCAGCAAAAATGATTGGGTGAGACAGCACTGGTACTCTCTTCTACTGTCTCTGTCAGTGGTTTCCCCCAATCCACCTGCCCAGGAGGCACAACCTGTTGTCCACCTCTCAGGGCAGGATCCTGTACCCCAAGCTCAAATCACTGAGACTCAAGGCATGGCTCTTGAGGGCTTAGAATTTGCTAACCTTAACCTAGCAGAACAGGCACTGACAGTGCTTAGGGGTTCCAGGAAGACTTCTACTAAGAAAACATATTCCTCTAAGTGGAAAAGATTTTCTATATGGTGTTATGGGTAAGGGTGTGAGCCCTCTCAGGGCTGATTTGGCTATTCTTCTAGATTACCTTACACATTTACATTGCTTAGGTCTGAAGCCTTCCACCCTCAACGTCCACTTAGCTTCAGTCTCTGCTTACCTGTCAGTTGGTAAGGAGAGAGATCTATGGCCTCTCATCCGGTATTTAGAAAATATTTTAAAGGCCTTAATCTTCTGCACCCTTCCCTAAGGGAACCAGTTCCGGCCTGGAATCTAAATGTTTGCATTGCTAAACTTATGGATGCACCATTCGAACCTGTGGCAACCGCAGATTTGAAGTATGTCACTTGGAAAACTGTTTTTTCCTGGTTGCCATTACTTCAGCCAGAAGGATCACTGAATTACAAGCCCTGTGCACAGATGTGGACTACATCTCATTCCACAGGGACAAGGTGGTCCTTAGGACTAATAGAAAATTCCTTCCCAAGGTGGTATCTGATTTTCACTTGAATCACTCCATCACTCTACCTGTCTTCTTTACGGGCAACTCCAGTTCTCCAGAAAGGAGACTTCATTCCCTTGATGTCAAAAGGGCACTTAGCCACTGCATTGGCAAAACCAAGTCTTACAGGACAAGTCAATCACAGCTCTTTCTTACATATGGTGAAGTTGGTAAGGGCAGAGCTGCAACAAAATGTGCAATTACTTGCTGGATAGTGGCATGTATACAGGTTTGTTATAGTAAGGTGGGTAAACGGGTACCTCTGGGCCCGAGAGCACACTCCACCAGTGGCACAGCTGCTTCAGTGGCAGCTTCAAGAGAAATTCCGCTACTGGAAATCTGTAAAGCAGCTACATGGAAAAAAGAACACACCTTCACAAAGCATTACAGCCTGGACTTGCAATCCAGAGGTGATGGTAGGTTTGGTACAGCAGTACTGCAGAGCTGGTTTCCGAAATAGGTTCTCTGCCCAACCTCCAAAGGTACTGCGTGGTAGTTTGCATTAAGTTTAATCATAATGAGTGATTCCTGGGGTTAGAAGAAAAAAATTACTCACCATAGTAATCTTGTTTCTTCAAAGGGATCACTTATTATGATTAAAGACCCTCCCTACCTCTCCTACTAGTACCTATAGAAGTTGCTCTGCATCCCTGCATTAGGGTTTTTTCTCTTTCTCATATATAGGTTAAGATAGAGACTCTCTTTGTTTAACCAGTTGGTGTCCAGGTGGTCTTAAAGTTTCTTAGGTTTGTTGGTTAAGGATGTTTTGACCTAAAAGGGCAAAAATGTTATTTTAATGTTGTTAATTTTTAGCTAGTGGGTCTTTTACCCAGTTAGGCTCTGTAAGAATCTGAAGCACTCAGAGTGCATCAGTTGCTATGGCAGCAGTTTGAAAGTGGCGTGAGCCAATTGAGAGTTCCATAATTTGCATAAAATTCCATCTCTCCGGGCAGTTCAACACAGGAGGCTGACTGCATTAAGTTTAATAATAATGAGTGATCCCTTTGAAGAAACAAGATTACTGTGGTGAGTAATTTTTTCTTTGCTGACATCACTCTTTTTCTCTCCAAACCCCCCTCCTCCTCCCTTCCGGCCCTGCAGGACATTACTTCCCACTATTCCTCTCTTTCTGGTTATAAACTGAACAGTACCAAGTCTCAGCTGTTGCCTCTTAATGCTGTTTGAACAGTGGATATGTTTTTGGCCTCCCCCTACCAATGAGGTCCAGATGGTATTGTTTGTTTGGATATTATTCTTAAGCCTACGCTATCGGCCACACTCTCGGCTAATGCTCAAAAAATGTTGAATACTTTGGATGCTGACATACTGCACTGGAAGTCCCTTACACACTCTGTGGGGTAGGATCAATGTGCTGAAACTGGTGGCTCTTTCTAAGCTACAGTATATTTGGCCAGTTTACCCCTAGCCCTTCCAAGTTCCTTTTTTCAGAAGCTTTCATCCAAAATGTTGGCATTTATGTGGGATGGTAAGCCCCCCAAAATAAAGATTAAGGCTTTGTGACATCCTTGGCGGGAAGGGGGTCTTGGTCTTCCTGACATGAAGCTGTTCCATGATTTAACCAGTCTCCATAAGGTAGTTCTGTTACGCTCCTCGTCTGGCTCCTCTACCCCCAGTTGTATTTCTTGGGAATTAGTTCAAGGTTGGCTGCCAGCGGTACAAGCCTTGATTTTCCCGGACTGGTCCTTTGCACTAACATTTCTCCCTGTGCACAATATACTAAACGCATCTGGAGTCGGTATGCCAGCCACTTGGATTGGAGTGCTCAGGTCTCGCCTGCTAGGCCGCTCTGGCATAATCCCAGTTTTCTGTCGATGGTAAACCTGTCTATTGGAAAGCCTGGGAGGAGAGGGTATTACTGTCACCCAAGACCTTTTTGACTCGGTGATGGGTTGCTTTTATTCCTTTGCTAACTTTTAGTCGAAATATATAGCCTACCACAGACTCATTTTTGGCGGTATTTGCAAATCTGTACTCTTACAAAACAAAGGACTACCAGGGACCTTGTCCTTTCTCAACCCGCATCCTCTTGACCAGTGGGTTGCTACTTTGGACAGCCCTCAGCATTTGACAGCCAAACTAAAGACCTTTTGGACACATGCTTGTCCTTGTCCTCCCCCAGCAGGCCTGAAAGATAAATGGGAGCTGGAGTTTGGTCTCCTGATCCTCTCCTCAGAATAGGCCCAAGTGTGGATTAATGCTTCCCAGTCCTCCAGCGAACTACAGGCTAAGTCACTTCAATTCAAAATTTTACATCTGACTTATAGAACTCCTCAATGGCTCTATCAGGTAGACCTCCTAGACAATAGTGATTGTTGGAGGTGTTATTCCACGGAAGCATCACTAACTCATGTCCTTTGGTCCTGCCATAGTATTGACTTATTCTGGATAGAGTAAACAAAAAATGCTTGGCACACAAGATATGCTACTTAGTAGATTCAGTTTATTTCCGTCTGGATACAGATAAAGCCAGTAAAAATGAAAATTTGGTGCAGACAGCTAGCCAAATCAGTGCTTGCAGAGGGAAGTAAAAAAAAAAAACATACAAGATGATCAGTTTGCAAATTAAGAGAGCATACCTCAGAACTAGGTACAATATGTTCGTCATTTTAATTGGTATAATCACTACGACAAAGCAGATAAAAGGGACAGCTCCTAGATTCAAGATGTACCACGGTCAGAAGCCCATTAACTGCCGGCCTGGTGGCACTGAGGGTTGAGGGCGTGGTGACCGGGTTCGAGGCAGACTTCCAGGTCGTTGAATGGAGATTGGCCGGGGAGAAGGATCGAAGTGCCCAATGGCTTGCTCTCCTTCTCCGGGGGATCTGCACCTTTCTCGCCTAATACCGTCACCTCCTGGTGAACTGGGGGGGAAGTCGGTGCAAAGAAGAAAACGCAGTAACGTAGCTGGTTGACGCTGGCAGGGGACTGGGAGGACACACGTCTCCACGTCCACCTGACCCCTTGTTCCCATTGCACGCTGGCGTCAGGGGCGTGGAAAAATCCTTCACCTCTCCTAGGTGACGATCTCCCCAACAAGCAGGCATGCCACCACCGACAACATCAGGGCAGACTCCTCTGTGCCAAGGCCCTCTCCCTGTGAGCATTCGGGGGACAAGGTAAGGGGTAATCCGGGACATCAAGGTCGTAGGGGAGTCGAGCCGAGGTACTCTAGGGGCAGACCTTGTAAGTCGGATAGGTCGCAATGCTTGTGGCATTGGGAGCTCCGATTGAGTGGAGAGTTGAGGGTAGAAAGAGGCGCTGGGGGATAAATAGAGAGTATAAAAAAAAAAAAAGCCCATTAACTTAGATTGCCCACATGTAAACGCAGTGTGATGTGTAAGAGGAGAGCCATGAACCTGCTTGTTTTGAACAGGGAAAATCTACAATAAATAAGATTGAGCAGTTTTGTACAGAGTTCTAGAGTATGCTGTCTTACATTAGTAAATGCTCCCACTGCTGGTTTGATGATGTCACTTTTTTTTTTTTTTAACAATTACATAAGAAAGTGTAGTAACTGCCACTGTTGGACTCCGTAGGTGACTCAGAAAAGAATGTCATATGACATGCCGTATCTGCTGTTAGTACATTTTCGAATGGGACCAACTAGCATATTCTGAAGACTATCTCAAAAAACCAAAGGACAACTGATGGACACCTAAGTGTGTGTGTGTGTGTGTGTGTGTGTGTGTGTGGGTAAATGGCGCTAAATTATAGTGCTGTATCAGTTTTATTATGTAAAAAGAGAAAACTGAAAGTTGTGTTGATTTATTCTGTCATAATATTTTGGTCAATGAGCAAATACCCACTAACGGCATATGTCCAACAGATGCTAAAGAATGAAAGGGTTTTTACTCTTTCTTAGTTTTTTTTTTATTATTATTATTATTTGTATACGGAATGCTTGATAAGATGTACTGTTGATTCTAAGAAGTGAAACTAGTAGCACTTGTGTCTGACATGGCACAAGTATCTCTTTATGCTGTATTTGCATACTGATCAGGATGTGCACTGGTCTATTGCCCCACACTATATTCTAAGCATGCCAATGCCATACAACACTGAACAATGAATATGATTATTTTACAATGAAATGTAAGCTGCACAAATTTTAAAACAGAGTTTCTCGACCCCTATAAATCAGGTTTTAACTAAAAGGGTGTTTGTGTTTGTGTTGGTGGGGTGGGGGTGACGGTGCTAAAATCATGATTAAATGCTGTGCTCGAAATTTAGAATTTTTTTTTTTATATATCAATCGGATTCCTAGAAGGTGATGTCATCATAGCACCATAGTTGCATGTTACTAATAGCGTTGCATTACCGCAGTCATGATAGGGGTAACGGATAGTAGATAACATCTTTTTACCTGCCAGCATAAAACCATCCAGTCACACCATATTACTTAATTAGCAAAGTGAAAAGATTTAGGACAGTGAACTGTGAGCAGGAATATGAAATTCAGCACTTTAATTTTAGTTCCTTTGGGGTTATATACATGGTAACTTGCACCTGTGGTGCTTTTTATGTGGGTTAAACCATACAAAGCTTTAAAATGAGGATGGGTGAACACCTTAGGGCGATAGAAAGAGGTGACCCTACATATGCCACGGCAGCTCATATCCAAAATACAGGTGATAGAAATGTACACAACTTTACTTTTGTGGCCATTGATAGAATCTGTAAGAACCCTAGAGGAGGAAATTACAATAATTTCCTCCTGAGAAGAGAAACAGTTTGGATTATACAGCTAGGAGCTCTGCATATTCTTGGTTTGAATATGGGATTCGAACTCCATCCATACCTAGAGGACAGGAGATAAATTTTGCTGCAATCCCTATTTATAATTTCACTTTCAGCCATGATAACTTTACTTTTAACCTGAAGTAGAAATTTTGCCTGTCTTGGCTTGAGTCAGATATGAACTAAATAATAAGTATATATGCATTGGTAATCAGATATTTTTAACTAGAGATACATGAGGGTTTTGTTATAAAATGAATGAGTTACTGATGTCAGAATAGCTCTGTGAATGTTACAGGTGCTTCAGCAAGCTTTAAGCAAGGGCAGAGAATCGTAGTTATTTATTTATTTTAAGTATGACTTGGGGGCTGAGATTGTTGAGGGGAGAGAGCCTGAGATTCTTTTGTTACGGGTGCTTCATTAAGCTTTAAGCAAGGGCAAAGAGTCTTTTTTATTTTGTTTTCTTTTCTTTTCAGTACGATGGGGGCTGAGACTGGTCAAAGGAGAGAGCCTCAGACTCTCTTTAAATCAGGTGAGAGGAAAGATGGAGGGACACTGATAGTTTACTGTAGAGACTACAGAGACACCTGCAGGCAAAACATTTAGCAGGGAAATTGACTCAAACAGCGCAACATGGCGCATTTCAGCACTGGGGGAAAAAATAATCAAAACCGAGTACTGCATACTGTGCGCCACATACAATTACCGCACCTACCACATCATGCTGGGGTACCGTGCAACTTTTCACTAGTGCCCACTGTATGTATGTATGTATGCATTCATTTATGTTGTATGTATTTCTTTATCTCACTTTGAAATAGAGCTCTTGCAGCAGTTAATTACCAATAGGACTATGCCGCCAGGCACTAGGACCCCACGGAAAACTTCTAGCTAGCAGTCCAAGGCAGGGGACCGCTCACGACGTTGGCTCCGCCCATGACATCAGCCACTGTATAAAGGGGCGGTCCCCCAGCGCCACCTCAGTTGTTTTCCCGCCGTTGATCCAGCATCTCGGCTCCACGGAAACCTCCTGCTTCCCGTCGACCGCCATTTTTTTTCAACACTCAGCACAGTTCAACTTACAAGTATTCGATCGCCTGTTTTATGTCTACCGAGCCTTCTACATCTACACTGCGTCGGAAGGCTGTGTGTGTGCGTGCAGCAAGCTGATTCCAGCAAAGGATGGCCATTTGGCCTGCCTCTTGTGCCTTGGACCAGAGCACAAGTTAGACGACTGCCCGCACTGCCTAACTTCAGCCAGGACACTCGCATCCACCACCTGAAGAATCTAAAGCCCTACCTCCTGGAACAAGTGGCCACTATGCAGAAGTCACATTCTGGGCACAGCTCCCCCTCATACTCCGCTCACGACATTTCCCCCAAGGAGAAAAAGCACTCGAGGAAGCACCACAAGAAGGATAAGGAGAGGTCCAGATTGGACTTGCAGTCACGCGCCCCCCCCCCCCTTGCACAAGGGTAAGGCCTCCTCCTCCTCCGGCTGGAGGTCGGACTCTGCCCCTCCTTGGTTGTTAGCCCTTCTGGTGGCTTCGGCCACAAAACCTCCTGCCTGTTCTCAGAAGTCAGGCGGGAGCTTGGGGCATGGGCTTCTCAGGCCCTGTCTTCTGTTTCATTGGTCATCAGACCCTACAATCAATCAATAGGATCTAGGGCCCAGGACATGGCCGCTTCTTCCTCCGCACTGGGAGTCCGGTTAGGCTTATCCGTCGTCAAGGCCTCATCCTCAAGTTAGTCTGACTATGACAAGTGCCTGGGGGTCAATGCTCCAAGCAAAGCACCCACGGCTGTGGTGCCAGACAAGGCTTCTGAATCCCAGTTGCCTCCAGGGCTTTCACCAGAGGACCTGACTTGACATCGGAACCTTTGAACCCCCTGACGACAGGTTCCAACATCCAGACTCCGTAAGATCCCCTGACGCCAGCTCCCAGGGAAGATGACCAGACGCCAGTCAATGAGACTGATGGTGGTCTGTCACCAGAGCCTCCTCAGAGGCAAGACTGACCATCTGCTGTTTCAGGACCGATCGGCAAAGAGCCAGAGCGACCATCAAGCTCGATGAGTCCTTTGGCAGAGGTCAGCACATTGTTCACCAGCTGGTGGAACACCATCAAAGGGGACCTCCTCCCTAAGCTGGAGCCTAAAGAGGTGCCAGGGGCTGTCCCCCCCACTGCAGCTGACACCTCCCCTTAGATCACTGCACCCCCGACGCAGCCCACTCGACTCCAGGTGGCTTGGACCATAGCTCTGATGGGCGTCCTGAGCCACGGGTGTTGCACCTTCTCATGATCTTCCTTGCGTAGGAGAAGCAGGTCCAGAGACCGTGTCTCCAGTGGATGGAGCAGGTCAAGGGAACGCAGCTCCCGGCATCACAGTAGGTTGTCTGACCATCAGTCAGAACACTCAATGGGCTACAGTGACTCCTCCTCAACCTGTGCCTCTCCGGAGGACAAACTCCCCCTGCCCTCACTGGATCCCAGGAAGGACTCACCGAGGTCACCACCTGATGATCCTAACTTCTTAGAGGTGATGAGGCACATACAATTCCTCAGTCAATGGGAAACTGGACACTTGCACCCTGAGAGGAGACACCTAGCTAAATTCCTGGGGGCCACCAACCCCAAGCTACTGGTCATCCCCCCCTCTTGTGGAAACCTTTCAAAACATCATGAAGCTGGTATGGAAACACCCAGTTACTACGCTGACAGTGCCCAAAAAGGCAGACTGTCTTTACAGAGCACCTAGCAATGAGCCACACCTTGGCGAGCAGCCTAAGGTGGATTCAGTTGTGCTGACAGTGGCCCATGGATGGTCGCAGCAACTTAGACATACCAGATTCCAACCACCTGACAGAGTCTAAGAAAATAGATCTACTGGGGCGGAGAGTGTATGCCTCGTCCACCTGTACCATCAGGTCTTTAACCTTTCTGGCTCATATGGTCATGTACCAGAAGTGCCTGTGGCAGAAGGCTATGGACCTCGCAAAGACCCAGCCAGAAGCCAGACTCGCAAAACAAGACAGAGCTCTTGGCAGTTTTGCAGTCTGGTTCTGAAAACCCCCTTGAAGGCTAGTTAGCCGAAGCGCAGGGTTCCTGGCCGTGGATATTCTGGCACAAATAAATATTCTAATTTAGCTTAAAAAATCACTGGTGTGCTCATACTTTTGTTTCTTGCTAGTTCTGATGTGGGCAAGCTCGTTCTCTGCAGGTCCTGTGATGCAGCGGACACTGCGGCCTGGGCGGCCGCCTCAGGTGTGTGCCTCAGGCGACATTCCTGGCTCAGGGTGTCTGGATTCAGGCAGGACCTCCAGGACACCATCCTGGACTTGCCCTTCCAGGGCCCGGTTCTTTTCAGTCAAGAACCCAAAAAGATTATAACAGACCTCTAAAATTCAGGCAAGGCAGTTTCAGAGGTACATAAGATGTGCAAATCTGAACCCTACCCTCCAAGGCTCAGACCCTTTCGGAGGCATCAAGGGCAACAATCAAAGAAACTGCCAAAATGAGGAGGGCTCAAAAGAAAGGCACCCTGTCAAGCAGCAGGCTGTCGTGGACAGCGCACATCTAAGCAGCCCAGAGCCCCCCTTCCTACCCCTTCCGCCTCTTCCTGACTCCTTGCCTGCCCCCCAGCAGAGCTGTTAGGGGAAGCAGTGGGAAGGCGGTGTTCCTTTTACTTCGCCGGATGGTCGAATATCACCACAGATCAATGGGTGCTACAGTTCATAGAAAAGGGTTATGCTCTGGAGTTCTCCCAGTTACCGCTGGACAACCCACCTATCCTATCGACCTGCTCCTCATCCCACGCAGGTCTCGTCCGGGTGCAAATCCAGGCCCTCCTGTCCAAGAGAGCCATTCAAGTAGTGCCAAAACCCCAAAGTGGCAAGGGGTACTACTCTTGCTTCTTCCTGGTCCTGAAGAAGACAGGGGACCTTCGTCCCATCCTAGACCTCAGTCAGCTGAACCTGTTTACAGAGTACAAAAGGTTCAGGATGGTGACACTCCAAGGGCTACTTCCCTTGCTGGCCACAGAGACTGGCTGTGCTCCCTGGGCATGCAGGTTGCATACATGCACATCAAACTTTTGCAGGATCCTGCCCTTTGGCCTATCCTCGGGTGTTTACCAAGTGCCTAGCGGTGGTGGTGGCAGCAGCTCTTAGGAGGCAGGGACATTACATTTACCCCTACCTAGATGATTGGCTACTGTCGGCCTTGTCCAGAGAACAACTCTGCCACACACTGGGGTGCACCTTCAGCGTGTTCCAGAACCTTGGGATTACACTCAGTTTCCCAAAGTTCACGCCATGGCCGTCCCAGAGGCTCCAGTTTATAGGAGCCATCTTGGACACGGTTCAAGGGAGAGCCTTTCTCCCACTGGACAAGGCATATCGTCTTCGGGCACTGGCTTGGAGATTAGTCTCCATAAACCAGACTCCTGCCAGAATGGTCCTCCAGCTCCTGGGGCACATGGCCGCTGCCACTGTGACCGTGCTGCTTGCTTGTCTGCACATGAGGGGACTCTCCAATGGAATCTCAGAGTGCAGTGGGATCAGCAAAGCGATATCCTCAACCAGAGAGTCAGGGTCTCAAAGGTAGTGCATCAAACCTCATCATGGTGGTTGATCCCCTCACGATTATCAATAGGGATGCCATTCAGCAACCGCTTTCCTCAACAGGTAGTCACTATAGGCGCATCATGTATGGGATGGGGTGCCCACTTCAGGGACCACCAGATCAGGGGGTCCTGGACTCTGGCAGAATCCTCTCTCCACACTTATGTACTAGAGATGAGAACTGTGCTTTATGCCTTACAGGCATTTCAGAATGAACTCCTTCCAGGCCCCACTTTAATCCAGATGGACAACATGTCAGTGGTGTTCTACATCAACAAGCAAGGGGGGGGACACATTCTTACCTCCTTTGCAGAGAGGCCATGAGGGTCTGGTACTGGGCGATAGACCACAACCTGGAACTTCTGGCAGTACACGTTCCATGTCTTCAAAACATGCTTGTGGATAGCCTCAGTTGCTCACAATCCCAAGCCCTTGAATGGGAGTTACTACAGGATGTAGCAAACAATCTTTTTGACAGATGGGTCACTCCAGAGTTGGACCTCTTCACATCCCCACTCAACACCAAACTGCCAAGTATTTGCTCACTAGAGCCAGGGCATGGTGCTTTTTTGTGAGATGTGTTGTCCCTTTCCTGGACCGGGAAGTTCCTCTATGCCTTCCTGCCCTTCCCCCTTCTACAGCGAGTCCTTCTCAAACTACAGTCTGAGCCAGCAACCCTGATACTGGTAGCACCGTTCTGGCCCAGGCAGATCTGGTTCCCACTTCTGCAGCAGAACTCCCAGTTCCTCTTTCGCTATCCTCTCGCTTGCTATCCCAGGAGCAAGGTTCTCTACTGCACTCCAATCTCAAGTCTCTGCATCTCCACACATGACTCTTGCAGACTTAGTCAGGAGCAGGTCCGGGGTGTCAGAGGGGGTAGCAAAACTGTTGGCATCCGCTAGGAAACCATCTACTAGGGCCACATACGCCATGAAATGGAAGCAGTTCAGCCTCTGGGCTGCTACCCGTGACCTGGATCCATTCTAGTGTGAGGTAAAATGGGTCCTGGAGTATCTGTTATCCCTGTCTGACTCTGGTCTAAGTTGCTCCTTCATAAAGGTACACCTTTTGGCTGTCTCAGCCTATCACGTACCGGTGGATGGCAAGACCTTGGCGAAGCTTGATCTGTCGTATACCTTCCTGCGAGGTAGCCTGCATATTAAGCCTTCCATATGGGATCCTGTCCCTCCATAGGATTTGCTATTCAAGTTAGAAAAGTTGACTTTGCCCCCCTTTGAACCAGCCAGAATTGCGAGCTTCGCTTTTACTCTTGGAAAGCATTGTTTTTAGTTGCTGTCACCTCAGTCCAGAGAATCTTCGAGCTTCAGGCTCTCATGTGTAAAGAGCCAAAGGTGGTGTATGAAGTGACTCTCTCAGCCAAGACATTAACATTAAGGTTTATTACCCGCAGTACTCAGAGAGGAGGCACTGTTGCATAAATCTGACCAGTTTGTTTCTTTCACTCAATGGATGTTGGGAGCACCAGTCACTAAACAGACCTTGCCAAAGTGGCTGGGTCAGCTGCATTGTCTTCTGCCATGAGAAGCATAGAAAACCCCCTGCTGGGGCCTCTGAGAGGTCACTCAACAAAAGTGATCTCGGTATCATTTGCTTCCCTCAGAAACGTGTCTGCAGCAGACCTCTGCTGCAGCCACCTGGAGTTTGGTGCACACCTTTATCCGGCACTACAGTTTGGACATTGCTTCCAGATGGAGGGCAGGCTTTGGCCTGGCAGTCCTTCAAGGGCTTCTCTCTTAATAGCCCGGGGGTATTACCTTCGTTTCCACTGCCCTTCTGACCTGGTGACATCCCAGTACCGCTTGGGACTCAGTCCTATTGGTTATTACATGCTGCAAGAGCTCTGTCTCAAAGTGAGAGAGTACAGTTAACGTAAGAACTTACTGTAACAGTAGATCTTTGAGAAGAGCTTTTGCAGCAGGTATACTTTCCATCCCTCTTTCCCCCAGTACTTTTTCTCCAGTTATCCCTTTCGGGATGACAAAGCCTCCTTGGTTTATCCAATCCGTTAAGCTAGCCAGGTCTCCAGAGGGCGAACTGAGGTGGTGCTGGGGGACTGCCCCTTTTATACAGTGGCTGACATCATGGGCAGAGCCAGTGTTGGGGGCAGTTCCCTGTCTTGGACTGCTAGCTAGAAGTTTTCTGTGGGGTCCTAGTGCCTCACGGCATAGTCCTATTGGTTATTACCTGCTGTAAGAGCTCTTCTCAAAGGTCTACTGCTATGGTAAGTTCTTACGTAACTGTACTGTTTGTTCATTCATTTATTCAGAAATCCAGACACTTCCCCTAACTGGATATGAATACTTGAATTGAGGGAGACTAGATTTCAATGAAAAGAATGAAGCCATTTATAGTCTTACCACTAAAACGATGGCACTTTAATATATTTTTTCCTTTACGATGCTACTCTTTCATGTGTTCCTGCTATATTTTCTTAATTCTTGAGTATGAGTTACATATCTGAGTAGATGTTGCATGTTCTTTATTTGTGAATTATGAAATGCAGTGGGAGGAATTTAACAATTGTCTTCATTTCTTTGAATGAATCACCTAGGAAGCATCATCAAAACAATCCACATTGTTTAGACATTTGTTTTGAGGCCTTCCTTAATGTGTGTGAGAGATGTGCCCTACCCAGCCTTGGGGACCCATGTGAACCTCCATTTTTGTCCTTGGTTTAGGAGTGTCCCCTGGGCAATGTGACACCCAGTGCTTGTGATCTCTTCACAGCAACTGAAGTAGCTCTGTGCTAGTTAATATCAGATGTTCTAGTCATAGTCAGTTCCCTTTTTGTTGGGTATAGATATCCTCCCATGTCAGTCTGACCAGTCCATGGTCCAAAATTAGTATGGGCAATATTCAGTCCTGATTGTTACATCTTACAGATGTGAGGAAAAAATTCTGTATGGGAATATAAAAGATGAAGCCTGGAAAAAAATATATTCCTAGCCTTTTGGGTTAGCAGAGTACCATGTAGAGACCCAGGTCTTGAACTAGATGCTCAGCCAATTTGTCTGTTTTAGTTAGCTGATACAGTTTTGCATTGCAGCTCACCATCTAATATCAAACTGGTCTCACCTGACACAAAATCTGCTCTCACACCTCAGGTATAGGAATAAGCTGTGAAGAAATTTGAAGTTATTGTGGGTGTATAGTGGCAGTCAAAGATAGGTAGCAAGATTGTATCACTGAGAAATCCCAGTGAAATAAATGGGATTGTGCTGTGATATATTTAAATGTATCACTACCTATCTATGGCTGATACTGATACTGATACTTATTTCTGCCTGCAGTTATATGATTCCTGCACTGACTCTTACGTTTACCATAACCTTGTCTGTTGCAGTGCTTTAAAGAATACATGGGATATGTTTGTATACCAGTATTGCTGCACCTCTGGCACGAAGAAGAGGTTGCCATACAATTCTGTCCAACCCAGTTTATCTTAACTTATCATAGTCCTTGTCATTTCATTGGGACTCCTGTAAAAATGATGCATCTGTTTTTTTTTTTTTTTTTTTTTTTTTTTAATATGCAAGTACTGTTTTCTTTTTGAATGGGGGGGTGCTGGTAAGCCTATTAACAGCACGTTAATGTACAAAGGGCTGTAATTACATGCCATATGTATCCTTATATAAGTAGAATTCTCCTCCATTCTCTTCTCCCCCAATTCTGTGGAATAGAACCTCCTTATAGACTGCCAAGTATCTAGTATTTCATAACCTGTAAGTCTGCACATGCCTGTTTTCCATTCCTCTAGACACAGCATTTTGGGGCTTGTCCATTTCTGATGCAAACATTTTTTTGCCTCTGTCGGTACTTCCATGCGCCATTGTGACAGGGCCCTGTCTTGTTTGTGTAGGCAGGCAGTCAGTTACCCAGTACCACTAGGGGTGTCTGCTAGTGTGATTATGACCCCCATTATGTTCTTACATGTTTCACCTTTTCCTACCAGAGTTTTACAGTGCTACATGACAATAAGATGTGAAGCAAATTTTCCCTCTCCTAGCCACACCTCCATCATTCAGAGATGTTCAAAATGTTCAGTCCTCCTACCCTCCAGCCAAGAACGAATTACCAGCGTTCCTCCAGTCCTCCCCTCCCCCCCCAGCATGATCGTCATGTGACTGTGGTGACGGGCTAATGCGTGAGCAGAAGTGTGTTAACAAGATTATACGCGCAGTCATCATCACATAATGACATGCTCAGTAGTGTGGTTGGCTATGCTGATTGATCGATTCCCTCACCATGTAAACTGTCGGTGCCAGAACCACAATTGGTGGTAATTGGAGGTGTGATCTGCAGCAGCAACAGAGAGCTGTAAGGGCTGTTTTTTCAAAGTGCAGTTCTTTTAAGGAGTTTCCAAATTGCTGTCATAGTACAGTGTTTAATATTAAATCCCATTTAAGGAGGAAGAGTGAACTTGGCTGAGGCAGAGCGCAGATCAGTAAGTCCTTTAAGGATGTGGTAGGATCAGCAGAGCACAAAATCAATATATTAAAGCCCTTTTAAGGACTAAGAAGGAGAGAGTTATCTTGGCTGAGGTAGGACTTGTACAGATCAGGAAGTCCTTTTAAGGACTTTGAGTACTCAGCAGAGCACAAAAGTATTCCAAAACCATTATAAGGGATAAGTAAGGGAGAGTGACTGCAGGGTGCGGGGAAGGGCAGTTTAACACTAAAGAGTCTGCAGTGTTATGCAGTACCTCCCTGAAATAAATAGACCAAACTCTGTTGTTGTTGTTCATATGTGTTTATTGACAATTTTTGGCAGCAGCCATTGTGCTAACAGTCTTGTTGCCAGTACAAGCAGGCCCAAGGGTAAGGGGACATGCCTGGGAGGTTTACCTCCCCAATTTAAATGGATCTGACAGCATCCTGTTAGTCAGTATTGCAGCCATGGACTCAGAATAATGCAAATGTATGGAGGACCTCCACCAGATAGGACCAGTCTACCGGTTTGAATCCCTTCTCCATGTCCATTGCCACAGCTCCCACCAGCTTTGGTAATGAACCCCTAGCCCAGAACATGTTAATCAGTCTCCTGATGTGGTTTGCTGCTCTTATTGGCATAAACTGGACCTGCTCTAGGTGGATTAGTCATGACAGCAGCTTGTTAAGCCTAATCACCAAAATCATGGCCAGTATTTTAAAATCCATGTTGAGTAGAAGGATTGGGCTATAGCTGGTTTGCTGGAGGGGATCTTCACCCTTTTCCTCCAGTACCATTATGGTGGCCACCCTCATCATCACTGGTAGTTCCTCTTCATCGTTAAATTCCGGCAGTGTCTCTGATAAATAAGGAGCAACTACATCCCCAACGGATGATAAACCTCCACTGGTATGCCATCCAGCCCTGGAGTATTTTGTAACATCTTAATGCAATTTAGTTTGACATTTAAGCAGTATCAAGAGAACAGTTGTTTTTATACCTACAGGCACTTACATAGGTTAGGTTATGTAGGGTAGAACTTGGAAAAAAATTACCCAAGCAATTCTCCATAGTTGATAGTTGAATTTTATTTCTTTTTATTTGTTCAGAAAAAAACCTTTGAGCAAGATGCTCTATTCCAAAGGTTCCACATCAAGGAAGCAACAAAAATACAAGTTACACGATTGCAGAAATAACAGTAAATGCTGTATAGTTTGTACAATTACAGTAACAGGACTCTCATAAGATAATACAAAAATGCCAGGTGTTTACCATGTAAAAATGGAATACAGGAGAATAGCATTCTGAGAACTGATGAACAGCCAGCTACAGGCATCCATCGGGAGACCAAGTGTACAGGGAGCACAGTGCAGAAAGGGGGCAGCTGCCTGGAGGTCAGGCTTAGCCAAAGGACAAAGTGTGGGGGAGGAAGGTGCTGATTAAGCTAGTGGAGAGTAGGTAAAGGACATGGGAGCTGGTGACAGGGAGGAAGGTATGAAAGATTGGAGCAAGTAGGACCATGTGGTAAAGGGAGTGGAAAGGGACAGGGGAGAGTGCAAGGATTATGTTGGTGGCCCTAATTATCCAGAACCACAGTGTAAGAGCAAATTAAGTTGGGATGGGGGTGGAGGGCCTAAATTCTTCCCATCATACAGAGAGCAACCCATCTACCTGCAATTACAGGCAAGTGCCTTGGAGAGATGCATCTTCAGCTCAGTCTTTATGGATTGTAGGGAGTTGTTGAGGAATATATGCACAGGGATTTGATTTAACCAGAGGGGAGCTCTGTACACAAAGGAGTACTGTCCTAATGTCGTTTTCATGAACGGGACAGCCAACGAGCACCTTGTCGTTCCTCTGGTCTGGTGCCTAGAGCAGTATGCTGAGAGCAACTCCTTGAGGCCAGGGGTGGAGTTTCCTAGCAAAGGTTTCTTACCCAAGAGGCACATTTGATATTTTATTCTATTGCTGAGGCTGAGCCACCCAGTTTGCTCATAAAGTGAGCAGGAGTGAGCTAGGTTGTCGGCTCCAAGATGGATCTACAGGCCTTATTGAGGGCCGTCGATACTCACTTGAGTGTAGTGTCAGTAGCTGCCCTATACACTACCAAGCCATAATTAATGACTGACAAGATGGAGGAAGAGGCAGGGCAGCAGACGTAAGATATTGTCTGTCTATATAGGACACCAAGTTTAGAGTTAACCGCTTTCACAGCTTGAACAATGTGTGGTCCAAAGGAGAGTGTATCATCAATGTTGTAGGTACTTGAAAGTCTGTACCTGTTCTAGGTGGACATCCTTCTTCTTTGTAATGGACAAGACCGGGGATGATTTCTTTATGTGAGGGCTGGAGATCAGCATTGTTTTAGTCGTCTTATAGTTGAGAAGTAATTTCTGTGTGCTGAACCAGTTCTCCATGAGGGAGAAGGTGGATTGCAGCTGCTTCTGCAAGGGATCCAGCTGAGCACTGCTGCTCAGGATGACCATGTCATCAGCATACAAGATCATTTTCTTGTATGAATCTAGAGAGTTTTAAACTGATATATATCATAATAATCTCAGGTACATAAATAGTGTTTTGTAGGAACATCAGAGTCTGTGTTGGGCTTAGAAACACTGAGCCATTTGCCATAATAGCTCTAGGGCCCATATAACAGACATTGTTGTCCCGTTCAGTACTAAGTGGTGCTGTACTGTTGAGGTGTGCTGTCTTTTGGTTGAGATGTTACACTGCAGTTCTTTCTGTCCATTTCTGGTGCTGTTCTGGTGGGTTTCCAGGTGGAAGTTGAAAGACCCATGTCACTTTTCATAAGAGAAAGGGATCTTCCTCCAGTATCCTGGCCAACATTACCATTTTCAGTAAAACTGGTTCATGACTGTGTGTGTGTGTGTGTGTGTGTGTGTGTGTGTGTGTGTGTGTGTGTGTGTGTGTGTGTGTGTGTGTGTATTGATGAGCAGAAGTGCTATCACTATGCATTTACTGTTACTGAACTACTAGTGTCTTGCATTGCTTGTAAAGCAATTTGGGATGCACTCTGTATGAAAGCATTGTATAAATGCAGATTCTTCCTCTGAAGTTCTCTAGCCAGAGCGATTCTTAATTGAAATATACAGTATGTATTGCTAATCTACTTCAGACTCCTCAAACTTCCAGTCTAACCTGTTCCTTCACTTAAAGGAGCCTTGCAGTTGTCTGTAACATTTTGAACCTTTGTGCTGATCTGTGCCTAATATGCAAATCCTTAATTGTCGACTTAATGTCCAATACCTAATATTGTACTGGTGTCCTGAGCCTCTGGCAAAGGGTGCCTCATAAAATAAAAACTATTAGTACTAATTTATTGTGTGTTTTTGAAACTATTATGTTTTGAATCAGTGTGCATGTTGTAATGGAACTGCTTTGCCTGTTGTGTGCTGCTGTATCCCTGAGACCTTCATGGAAATTAGATGCATCTTATGGATCTATCCCAGTGGGAACATTTGCAAAGAAAATAACACATTTCAATTAAAATGTTACTTTTTATGTTTTGTGGTCTGCTGTACATATAATGTGGCAATTAGTGTTACAGCATTACTGAGAGACTGCTTTTCACATTTTTTAGTTCGGGAGCTCTGAGGATGGTTGGTTGCCAGAAATATTTGTTTACCGTTGTAATGTCTGAGCTTGATTGTGTCACTTAATAAACGGTTGTATTTATAGAAAATGGTAAATGACTATAACAGATGTGCCACTTTGTTCAGTTGTAATAACCACATCAAATAAGTAGGCAGTCAGTCCAATGGTTGGAGCATAAAACTGAGAGACAGGAGACCAAAGGTTCAGGTCCCAATAGAGCCGTTTACTCAGTGTAGCAGCTTGGATGCTGGTAGGTTTGTGCCTGGACTGTGATCTACAACAGGGTTCTCAAATGGTGAAGTCAGCCTCCCTTGGGAGGCCCCAACAATTCCAGGGGAGGCTCAAACAAGTCTGAAAAAGTACTGTATTTAAATTTTGAGTGTTAGATGTTTTGTGTGAAGGATGAGGCAAACTGAAAGAGGATAATAGTAGGTGAATTTATGTAATTGTTTACAAATTGGTGACTAGGAAAGGCACACTGAGCCATGGCTCATTTCAAGGGAAGAGTAGGGAGTGAATGGAATTAAAATGGTGATTGCAAAACAGTCAAGCAGTACAAAATGAACAGTAGTGCAACTGAATAGGAACAATGAACAAATTTTGAGAGGTAACAGTTGACCAATTAGATGGTGGCAGGGTAGCCCAAATACAAGGGTTGAGCAGAGATGTATGTACTAGAAGCAAGAGCAGGAGGGAAAAAAAAGGATCCCTGAGAAGTAGCTTAAAAGCAGGGTAAGATGGGGAGAGGCAGAGGTGGGTAAACAAAACATAGTCGGACCCATGAATATTGCAACAAGGGGTAACAATGGTTCAAGAATCAAAACAGTAGTGCAGGTAGGCTGCACTAGGGAGGGGGTTACAAGAGGGTGTTACAATAAGCTGAATAAAATGAGAGCCAACTACTCGAAGTAGTTTCACTTTATTCCTCGTGCAGTGTGCAAAATATGCTGCTGTTCTATGGGGAGGCCCAAGATTATTTCAATATTTGGGGGAGGCTCAGTGTCTTTTCCATGGCTTGGGAGAGGCTCAGTATGACAATCCAGTACTCTTTTGTTGAAAGAGTGCTTGTGGACATTTCTTTTGAATCTATCTGCTGCCAGTTTCAGTGAATTCCCCTCATGCTTACAGCAAAAATGCCTTTAAAATAAATTCTGTTTATCCCATGAAGGTACTTGTATGTTTCTAACATGTTCCCTGTCTCCCTCCTGGTCTCCAGTGCGTACTTGTCAAGGACTTGCAACCTCTCCTCATATGCTTTTCACCAGATTCCTTTAATCCTTTTAGTCACTCTTCTCTGTCCTGCCTCCACCCTTTTGCAGTTTTTACACAGGTGTGGTTTCCAGTACCTTGTGCAACACTCCAGGTGCAGTCACAGCAGTGATCTGCATTTGGGGAATCGCCTCTCAGGCATCCTGCATCCTATTTATTTATTTTATTTATTCAAAAGTTTCACCAGGAAAGACATACTGAGCAGAAGCTCATTTCCAGATGCGTCCTGGGGGGAGAGGGGAAAGGGAGTACACAGCAAGTACAGCAGCAAGTCATAAACAGTGGATAAATGGTAATAGAAATATGGACATAAACATACATGAAATGAACAAATAGGTAAATAATATGTTCTGTAGATGATAATAACAAGAAAGGAGCTAGGATACTAAATAAAACAAAACACATAGTTTCTTAACTGATATTTGATAGGAACTAATCTGTAAAAAGTGAGCAGAGGCGACATATGGTGAGGGTAAACAAAAATAAAACAGAGTAAATACAACTACAGGAAAGGGGGAATGGACCTTGAGAAGGGAGTTGAGGACATAGGGGGAGGCAGCATGATGGATGGAAGAAGGGAGGGCGTTCCAGATTTTTGGGAAACTGTGTGAAAAAGCAGCCTGACTAACTGAGGTCGATCTGGGCGGGATGGTTAAAGTGCGGTGGTCTTGTTTTCTGAGTGAGTGAGCAGAGGGCAGTTTGATGGAAATAGAGGAGAGATAGGGAAGGAGGGAATGAAAACAGAATTTAGCAAGAAAGTTAGCACAGTGGATAAGGCACCTATTGGCTAGGGAAGGAAGAGAGAGAGATTGGTAGAGGGTGCAGTGATGGGTACAGGAAGAACAGTCAAGAGCAAAACGGCAGAAAGAGTGAAAAATAGAGTCCAGTCTAAGTAGGGAAGGTTTGGAGCAGCACTGTAGATGGACATCTCTGTAGTCAAAAAATAGGATCATTTTCTGGACTAGAGCACAGCATGCCTGCAGAGGTATACAACCATGATTTGTGTATGAAGCACCTAGTTTAGGATGCTGATTTTTGTGGCTGGCATCAGTATGTTCAGAAAAAATGAAGAGCTGGTCAAACCAGACTCCAAGGTACCTGAAGGAGGAGTTGGACTCAAGTAGTATCTCATCTTGGGTGTAATAAGACGGAAGGGAGGTTAGCCTAGAGAGCCTCTGCCTTGTGCTAAAGGTAACAGAGACTGTCTTCTTTGCATTTAAAAAAAAGTTGGTTTGAGCAAAACCAGTGCTGTACTTTGTCAAAATCATGCTGAAACTTAGAAGCTACAACAGAAGAGGAAGGACCAGATACAAATAGAACAATATCATCAGCATACGTGTGGATGGAAGTGAGAGGAGAGGCCGAGGGGAGGTCATTTAGGAAGATAGAGAAAAGTAGAGGGCCCAGCACAGAGCCCTGAGGAATACCAGTGTGGATGGGAAGAGGGGAAGTAGCAACACTAATCCGAACAGATTGAGTTCTCCCCACTAGGTAGGAATGAAACCAACTGGTGGCTGCATTTGAAAGCCCTGCAGCAAGTAAGCAGAAGGGGATGGGAGACCATATTAAATGCCTTGTCCAGATTAATAAATACAGCAAGGGTGATGAGGCCCTGGTCCACCCCAGTGAGTATGGAATCGGAGAACCACAGGAGGGAGGAGGAGGTGGTGGTGTTTACAGAAACCAGACTGGTAAGGCATGAAGAAAGAGCAGAGATCGAGGTAAGCAGAGAGTTGGGATAGAACAATGCGTTCCTGAAGCTGGGCAAGAATGGGGAGCAGAGAGATGGGTCAGTAGTTTGAGGGGAGGAGGGGTCTCCTCCTTAGAAAGGGGAATACCAGCAGCATTTTTCCAAAGAGATGGGACAGAAGCAAGTGACCACAGCCTTGTTGCAGTGTGCTGCAGATTTCAGGTTATCTGGTATTATACCCCCCCATCTCTTTCTCCGCTGCTGTCTTTCCCACACCCCCTTCCCCATTAAATATTGTGTTCTTGGGTTCATTTTCCCCATTGTACATTGCGATACATTTCTGTATCACTCTTATGTTGTCAGTAGGGTGCCAATACATAATGGGTAATTAACACCCCTACTCGGGTAGTGGTACAGCCCAAAAATATAAATCACCATAGAACCCTGAGCGTATGAATGTTCTAAGATCCAAGATTGTCCAGTCTTTGCTGTGCCACTAAAGGGGTAGACAGCATTGAAGAGTGCTCAGAATTTCCTCAGTCTAGACTTGGTTTGTTGTTTTTTGGCAGTCAGATATGTACAACTGTGAAGCAGGTTGGGGCTACCTGTTTTCAGGGAGTACACTCAGTTTTAGAAATCATGCCTGCTAAGCTATGGCTTTCAAGCTGGCTAACCTGCCTTTCCTTTTACCCCATTTTCACTGCTTTTATGCATGAATTAGGGTCATGTGCCATTAGGGTGTTTTACAATCTCGTTTTGTTCAGCCTGGTGCCTTTTCAAGTAAGTGATTTCTGTAAGGGATGGGGCCACAGTTAGCCCAGAGATTGTGCTTCTCTCCGAATCTGTTTGTAACCCCCCTGCAAATGGGGGTTCCCAAAAGACTTCCAGGAGCTTGCTTGAATGCTCCAAGCCTGAATGGTGTTTGGCATTTAAGCCATTTATCAGTGAGTGTTTTTAGAACCTCTGGTACTGTCTCTTTAAGAGCTGTCTGCTTGCAGACATAATTAGTTTGTATGGGGGACTGTGTGTTTCTTTGATTGAGTACCACTCAAGCTGCTGCCAATTCACTTCATTTTGCAGTCACTAGGAGTGCAAAGGAACCTATCTGAAAGATGTAGCTGTTTGCGGAAATTATTTGGAGTAATAATGAAATTACAGTTTGTCTAACCTGCTTTCTTTGCAGTCAGAACTGTGTCTGCTAGTTCCCATTCTAGTTTTGAACTGCTGAACTGGACCAATCAGTGTGGGGTAAGCTAGCTCTAAAATGGTGCCTTGGACGAATCAGAACTTGGACTCATAATCTGAGCCAGCCACAAGAGGATTGTATGGGCAGTGACTCTGGGAGATGTAGTTTAGACTTCAGTGCCTTTTGGACCAACAGCAGCAGTCTATTGTGAGTGACAGCCAATCCAGTCAAGAACTGGGAGGAACTCAAAGGAAGTGCCGGTTTTGTCGGTTGGAGTTTCAGTTGAGCTTTGGCAGTGAAGAAGGAAGGAGCCCTGTGCTTTTTCAGTGTGCAGTTTTAGTCAAAAAACGTGTGTAAGGCCCAGAGTTCCAGTCTGCAGCTTGTGTAACAGCTTGTTAGGACTGAATCCGTCCTGTGAAAAGAATCAAAGGATCTCTGAAGAGTAGAAACCAGGCTCACCCTGTAGAAGACTGGAGGAATTGCTGAAAATTGCACTCGGTCTGTCAGGAACTGAATCTGCTGTGTGTTCTCCGGGTATTGTGCAGTAACTGCGATTGGGATACAGATGCAGCCTGCCTGGTATAGTGCTTTCTTTATATGGATGTGTGAAGAGGTTTGTGTACCTCAAGTGAGCCCTGCTGACATTGAAGGACCCTATCTTATTTGGAGGTCGTGAGTACTAATTCAGGTCGCCCCTGTTGAATTGCCACATTAAATCCAAATGGAATTACTGTACTGTTGACTGTTTAATTCTCCTTTTCTCTGTGTGAAAGGGCCCTACCAGCTGCCACGGTTTGGACTAGCCACTAGGGCTTGGGTACCCAGGGACAGTAACTGATAGGGATAGGCCTGTGCACAGAGCCATAGGTAGATTATTAGAGTGATAAGCTAATTAACCTGATTTCCCCCTGTCCTTGTTATATCCCCCTAAATAAATCAGAGCTGCTTGTTTCAGCAAAGTTATACTGCCTGAGGTATTTGTCTATGTTACAGTGCAACAATCACAGTACAGTATCTCATTTCACAGGAGGTCCCAGTGCCGGAACCAGACCTGGGGGTAAGTGTATACTGTGAAGGTAATTCTGATATATTGTGTGGGCCACTAGTGGGAAGAAAGGGGGGTTGCAGTGTCCCAGAGGGCTGTGACCAAGTTAGTTTAACTATTGCAAACCCTGACCTCTGGGTGGAGGCACCCGCCATTGGATCCAGGCCCCTCAACCTGTTAGTGGCAAATCAGGCAGGGGTAGTAGCCTCTGGGATAGCGCCATCTAGGGGTTACATCTGGAGGCACCGCTGGGATTGTGTGTCCTCTAGTGGCCATATTTACGAACCACTGTTAAGAAAAAATGGGTACCCGACAGAAGTGGCTGTGCACGGCTGGTGGGTGGTGTACTGGGAGGAGATCGACCCCCAAATGCTATGCTTATCCTGGACATCCCCTGGGTATCAATACGGACACTGTGCAGGGAGTACTTTCCAAGGTGGAAGGTTTACAAAACCCTGTGGTGGTGGGTCGGCATGCTAATCTGCTCACCACACTTTCCTGGCCCTAGTAGAGTTTAAGGATCCCATAGATAGCTCAAAGTGCCACAGACCATTACCCCAGAGGAGCCCTCACTGCTGGAGAGTGATAACTAAGGACAGTAAAGACCCAGGGGAATCAGCCCCCACCACTATCTGAAACTTTTGAGGAGAAATTTGCTGAATGGTTGCTGGGAGAGGGAAAACTGTGGAGGACTTGAAGAAACTATTCTTGCCACCTAGGTGTTCCTCCCCAACACCCTCTCCTGCCCCAGTGCCCGTAATGGTGGCTGAACCAATGCAGACTCCTATTTCTGCACCTGCCATTAGTCACGACTCTTACAGAGGTTGAGGATCTTCTCAGCACCTCCCACCCCCCAAGGGGAGGATGACTGGGAGACCTGGATAGACTATGTTGCCCCTAATGCCAGAATGGCAATGCCCGGAAGGCTAAAAAGCTTAAAGAGGGTTAGTGAGAGCTCCGAGGTCCTGCCCTGGCTACCATCCGTGCTAAACGGGCCAGTAACCCTGAAGGACTGCACAGGCCATCTTGAGGCCTTGGAGAATGTGTATGGGAGCCCAGATTCTGATGAGGACCTATGGTGGAAGTAAAGAAATGCACAACAGTACCAAGGGAGTTGTTGTCTGTGTATGTCTCTCGGCTGGAAAAATTGTTGCAAGAATCCTCAGAAAGGGTAGTTTGCCAGCGATTGAACTGGACCGAACCAGACTAGACAGAATCCTTAAGTCTGCCCCTTCTCAGAACTGCTGTTGCTTCAGCTACGCCTGGCAACCGACTGGAATCCTCACCTCCTATGATGAGTTAATGAGAGAAATTCGAGGAGTTGAGAAAAGGCGACCTCGGAGGTACCTGCACCAACAGCTGTGGCTACGACCCGAGTGACTGAGGGTGACCCATCAAGTGAAGTTCAGGGCAGAGGTTGACAGTCAATGAGTGCTCTGACAAGGAAAAGATATGCCACAATGGGGCGAACTGTTGAGAGAGTCCGAGAATTCAAAACAACCCCTTTATGAAGGCCACGCTTGCAAGTACGGGCCCTGACTTATATCCGACTGCATCTGCTATGGGGTGGGGTACCCACCCATGTATCTCCTGCTGATAACAGCTCCAAACTCAATTCCTTGACCATGGAAGTGGAGAAACTGACGAGATGTCTCCAAATGCTTATCACGCCGCAGACAGAGATGGCACCCAGGTTTCCAGTTAGTAATACCCCCGCCCTGGCTCCCAGTGTGGCGCCTCGGCCAGCTCAAACTCCAGAAAGTATGTTTTGCTATAATTGTGAGAAAGATGGGCACATGAAAAGGGAATGCCAGTCCCCAAAAGACACTGACAAAGTTGCATATAGGCTACAAGGAGAGCTTCGGAGAAGAAATCAGTGGTTAAGAGGTGCACGACATGATCCCAGTGAGGGCACCAAAAATGCTAATTCACGTCCTTTTGTGGCAAGGTCAGTTGCCCAGGCCCCCACTACCGCCTCTCAGACTGGTCCAGAATAGTGGGTCCCTCCATGGAGACCACTGTAAAGGTGAATGGAGTGTCTACAAGAGCTGTATTAGACAGTGGCTCCCAAGTGACAATTATGTTCCAGGATTGGTATCAGAAGCATTTGTCAGACGTACCTTACAACCATTAGAAGGACTGCATGTATGGGGTTAAGTGAGAGGCCTACCCCTATTCGGGTATATCCAATTTGGCTGTCTTTCCCACCTCCGTGGCTGGAGTGGCCGAACAAGTAGAGACCCTAGCCTTAGTGTGTCCCCCACTGGACTGTATGATGGTGTCCCTTTGTTGATTGGAACAAATGCTCATATGTTCAGAAGGCTGGCACAGTTGTGTTATGAAAAACAGGGGTCAAAGACTAGTAGAGCTTTAAGAGTTCGGCTTTAATTAAGAAGGCCTATGAGGCACAGAGATGCTGAAAAACAGAACCAGAGGAACCGGTCGGAATTGTATGGAAGAAGGATCCTGAGTCTCTGATCCTGGCCCAAATGCCCAGTGTACCTTACAGGGAGAGGTCCGTATCAGAAAGGATGTTAAGAATAAAATATTAATGTTGGATGCACCAGGCGATGGAAAATTGCCAGAGGGACTGCTGGTCAAGCCTAGTATTTTGCCGCTAGAGCCCATGCTTATGCCAGAAGGGTAATGGTCTAAGTTCATAATGTGTCTGAAAGAGACATTCGAGTAAACAGAGGTTGCATCCTGGCTAATGTGCATTGTGCAGACACTGCAGTGCTACCCAGCAGCAAGAGTTCAAGGAAGAATGACAGAGTAACACCTGACTTGTTTGATTTCGCGACTCCCGCTGCCAGCTGAATGGAAAGTGAGGATCAGTGAGAAGCTTGCCCAGAGAGACCAGGTGTTTTCTTTAAAGGAATGGGATGTAGGATGCGTGCAAGGAGCTGAGCACAATATCCGGCTGCATGACAAAGACCATTTCGTGAGAGGTCTCGACGCCTGGCACCTGCTGACATAGATGATGTGAGACGGCATCTGCAAGAGGTGTTAGCTGCTGGTGTAATACAAGAATCCAGAAGCCCTTATGCTTCCCCATTGTGGTAGTGAGGAAAGAATGGAACAGTAAGGATGTGTGGGATTATCGCACCTTAAACCGCGGACTATCCCTGATCAGTACACAATGCCCCGCATTCAGGATGCTTTGGACTGCCTAAACGGGAGCAAGTGGTTCTCTGTGCTGGATCTCCGCAGTGGGTACTACCAGATCCCGATGGCCCCAGAGGACGGTGAGAAGACGGCCTTTATCTGTCCGCTTGGCTTCTATGAATTCATGAGGATGCCTCAAGGGATTTCAGGTGCCCCAGCCACTTTTCAACGATTGATGGAGCGTGCAGTGGGGGACATGAACTTACTAGAGTGCCTGATATACCTAGATGATGTTATTGTGTTTGGCAGCTCACTGGAGGAACATGAGAGCAGATTATTTAAGGTATTGGACCGACTGGAGGACTTTGGCCTTAAACTGTCCATTGATAAGTGTCAATTCTTCAAACATCAGTAAAGTATGTGGGACACATAGTATCCACTGAGGGAATAGAGACCGACACAAGTAAAGTTGAGGCCTTGACCACCTGGCCACAGCCCAAAAATCTAAAAGAACTGCAAAGATTCCTGGGATTCTGTGGTTTTATCGGCGCTTCATCAAGGACTATTCAAGAGTGATCCGCCCTTTACTTAACCTTACTCAAGGGTATCCCCCAACCCACAAAAAATACCAAAAGTCAGCGTCCCTCAAGACTGAAAGAGTGTATTTTCATCCGAGTGAAGTATTGGGGCCCGCTGGACTCCTGATTGTGAGACTGCTTTTCATGAGATCATATATCAACTTACCCATGCTCCAGTGGTGGCCTATGCCGATCCAAGAAAACCTTACGTCCTGCACACTGATGCTAGCTTGCAAGGGTTGGGGGCTGTTGTACCAAGAGCACAAGAATGGCCTGAGACCAGTGGCCTTTGCCAGTAGAAGCCTGACCCCATCCGAAAAGAACTATCCTGTACATAAGTTAGAGTTCCTAGCTTTGAAGTGGGCTATTGTTGACCAATTCCATGAGTACTTGTATGGGGCTAAAATACTAGTAAAAACTGACAATAATCCTTTGACCTATGTGCAGACCTCAGCTAAGTTGGATGCCACTGGCCATAGGTGGCTTTCTGCATTATCTACATATGACTATGCTCTCGAATACCGAGCAGGTCTGAACCACACAGATGCTGATGCTCTCTCCCGAGGCCTGTTCCCCAGAATGATTGGGTCCGATTGGCAGAACCTGACATTCGGGCACTCTGCCGAAGTTTGACAGGGAGGAACAAATGTCCACGGACGCAGTGGACTGCATGGTGGATTGCTGGGAGCCTCTGAGAATTGCATACCTGCTGCTTATTGCCACTTTTCTGCAATAGACATTGGTGCACTGCCTCAGCTGGACAATGACAGTATTCAGGGCTCAATCCTGCATCCCATGATCAAAGCAGCTTTAGAAGCCCTCTATGCAGGAAAAGATGTGTCCAAATTACGCCCACTGATTTGAGAACTGCACTGTTATACAAAGAAGGTCCTAAGTTGAAACTGATCAATAAACTGTTATACAGAGAAACAGTAGACAGAGGGGACAAGTAGACAAACAACAACTAGTGCTGCCCACTGCCTTTCGAGACTCAGTACTGAGGTCCTTGCACAACCACATGGGGCACCTTGGTATAGACAGAACACTTGACTTGGTGAGATCCAGATTCTATTGGCCTAAGATGGGGCTGATGTGGAGCAACACATTCGAACTTGTAGTCGCTGCTTACAGAGAAAGCTTTGCCCCAGAGGGCTGCCCCTTGTTAACATCACCACCAGTGCACCCATGGAGCTGGTCTGTATTGATTTTCTGAGTTTGGAGTCAGATCAAAGAAATATCAGTAATGTGCTGGTGGTCACTGACCATTTCACGAGATATGCCCAAGCTTTCCCCACCAAAGACCAGAAAGCATCCACTGTAGCCAAAGTACTTGTAGAAAACTTTTGTTCACTATGGGGCTCCACAAAGAATCCATTCTGATCAAGGGAGAGACTTTGAGAGTCGTCTGATCAAAGAGATGCTTTCTCTGTGGGGACGAGAAAGTCCAGAACCACTCCTTACCACCCCAGGGGACCCACAGCCTGAACGTTTCAACCGCACTTGCTAGATATGCTAGGCACCCTGCACCCAAAGGACAAGCCTAGATGGAGCCAACAAATTAGCACCCTGGTACATGCTTATAACTGCACCAAAAGTGATGCCACTGGATTCTCCCCTACCGCCTGATGTTTGGAAGAGAAGCTCGACTACCAGTAGATGTGTGTTTTGGGGTCTCCTGATGGGGTTCAAGCTGACAACTATTTACAGTATGTGCAAAGTTAAAGGCCCAGCTAACTCATGCGTACTAACTGGCTCAAACCATGGCTGCCAAAAGAAATCTGGCCAACAAAGAAAGGTATGATAAAAGGTGAAAGCACAGGAACTCCAGGAGGGAGATCGGGTATTGCTAAGAAATCTGGGACTGCATGGCAAGCACAAGATTGCTGACAGATGGCACCATCTCTGTCACATTGTAGTGGGCAAACTAGATTATCTGCCAGTGTACAAAGTAAGGCCTGAGAATAATTCAAAAGATGTAAAACAATGCATAGAAATCATTTACTGCCCATTGGACAAATCTTAATTGAGTCTGAGCCCTAGAAGATGCCCTCTGGACCAGTGACTAGAGCTGCTGCTAAGAAAAGATCAAGAAAGTCTGCACCTACAGAAGCAAGTTAGTGTTCCCTCCACAAGTCCCAGTTGAGCATGACTGTCAGTCCATATCGGAAGAAAGTGAGAGTGACTTTGAATACTATCCTTCTTACGAACTGAGTCAATTGTTTGGGGCAATCCCTAGTCAATACTGGAGATGAAGCTGGGCCTTCTGGACTGTCTAAGCCCCCAGCTTCATCCCTGGAGCCAATGCTCCCAAAAAGTGAAGTGCAAAGCATCAGATCAGATGAAATGGAATCATTGTGCATGGTTGAACTGTTTGAGCTTTCAGGGGAGGAAAATGATAGATTGGGGCAGACTGGTGATACACCCGAACAAGAAGAGTATTTTGAGTGCCCTGATAGTCCACTGCCAGTGTCCAAAGCTCCATGCGAGCCAAATGTTGTGGACTCAGAAACTGTAACTCCTGGAGCTGAAAGTGCCCCAAGTTCTAGCCTCTCTACCCCATGGAGACTCCCTGACAAGTGAGGACAATGCTGAAAATGAGGCTCAGAGTGCAGAGACTGTCAGTTCCCCTAGAAAGACTGGTCGAGCTGTAAAGCCTGTGGTGCACCTCAGTTATGATTCACTTGGGAGGCCTGTGGACTTGCCTCTCAATGTTGTCCATAAAGGAGTGTATGTGTCCCCGAGCTCATTGCCCAAACTGAGCATCAGTGCTAACTCCAAGTTACTTGTGTTGCCCTCTAAGTATGGTGCCTTTGCCCCATCAGCCCAAGGTAACTGATAGGAAGGGCCCTCTCTTCAGGTTTCATGTACAAGAGGTAATAACTTGAGTTATGGTACAATGTGTGTAATACTGTGTAAAGAGGACGTACTGCAATGTTTCAGAAATGTGTTCTTGGTAAAATGATATATTGACTGATGATTACATGTGCGAGCCTAATGCAAATGTATATGGTTGCAGTTGAAACTTATGGGGGTACTTGCTTGACGCGGACGTCAAGCTTTCCCAGGCCAGGAAGGGTGTAAACCCCCTGCAAATGGGGGTTCCCAAAAGACTTCCAGGAGCTTGCTTGAATGCTCCAAGCCTGAATGGTGTTTGGCATTTAAGCCATTTATCAGTGAGTGTTTTTAGAACCTCTGGTACTGTCTCTTTAAGAGCTGTCTGCTTGCAGACATAATTAGTTTGTATGGGGGACTGTGTGTTTCTTTGATTGAGTACCACTCAAGCTGCTGCCAATTCACTTCATTTTTGCAGTCACTAGGAGTGCAAAGGGAACCTATCTGAAAGATGTAGCTGTTTGCGGAAATTATTTGGAGTAATAATGAAATTACAGTTTGTCTAACCTGCTTTCTTTGCAGTCAGAACTGTGTCTGCTAGTTCCCATTCTAGTTTTGAACTGCTGAACTGGACCAATCAGTGTTAGAATGCTCTAGCTCTAAAATGGTGCCTTGGACGAATCAGAACTTGGACTCATAATCTGAGCCAGCCACAAGAGGATTGTATGGGCAGTGACTCTGGGAGATGTAGTTTAGACTTCAGTGCCTTTTGGACCAACAGCAGCAGTCTATTGGAGTGACAGCCAATCCAGTCAAGAACTGGGAGGAACTCAAAGGAAGTGCCCGTTTTGTCGGTTGGAGTTTCAGTTGAGCTTTGGCAGTGAAGAAGGAAGGAGCCCTGTGCTTTTCAGTGTGCAGTTTTAGTCAGAAACGTGTGTAAGGCCAGAGTTCCAGTCTGCAGCTTGTAACAGCTTGTTAGGACTGAATCCGTCCTGTGAAAAGAATCAAAGGATCTCTGAAGAGTAGAAACCAGGCTCACCCTGTAGAAGACTGGAGGAATTGCTGAAAATTGCACTCGGTCTGTCAGGAACTGAATCTGCTGTGTGTTCTCCCGGGTATTGTGCAGTAGTGCGATTGGGATACAGATGCAGCCTGCCTGGTATAGTGCTTTCTTTTATATGGATGTGTGAAGAGGTTTGTGTACCTCAAGTGAGCCCTGCTGACATTGAAGGACCCTATCTTATTTGGAGGTCGTGAGTACTAATTCAGGGTCGCTCCTGTTGAATTGCCACATTAAATCCAAATGGAATTACTGTACTGCTGACTGTTTAATTTTCTCTTTGTGTGAAAGGCCCCTACCAGCTGCCACGGTTTGGACTAGCCACTAGGGCTTAGGTACCCAGGGACAGTAACTGATAGGGATAGGCCTGTGCACAGAGCCATAGGTAGATTATTAGAGTGATAAGCTAATTAACCTGATTTCCCCCTGTCCTTGTTATATCCCCTAAATAAATCAGAGCTGCTTGTTTCAGCAAAGTTATACTGCCTGAGGTATTTGTCTATGTTAAAGTACTGTACTGTGATTGTTGCACTGTATCTCATTTCACAGGAGGTCCCAGTGCCGGAACCAGACCTGGGGGTAAGTGTATACTGTGAAGGTAATTCTGATATATTGTGTGGGCCACTAGTGGGAAGAAAGGGGGGTTGCAGTGTCCCAGAGGGCTGTGACCAAGTTAGTTTAACTATTGCAAACCCTGACCTCTGGGTGGAGGCACCCGCCATTGGATCCAGGCCCCTCAACCTGTTAGTGGCAAATCAGGCAGGGGTAGTAGCCTCTGGGATAGCGCCATCTAGGGGTTACATGTTCCTTTTATTTTTTCCTCCCCTTGCATTCTCTGGCCAACGGTCCCTCCCTTCCTCCACTTTCCTCTTCCAGGGAGTATTGTGTTTCCCTGGCAGCTAGCTGTGTGTTTTGAGTTTTACTGTTTCTTATTCTAGGCAGGACATTGAGTGGAACTGCTAGAGCTTGTGGCTGCCTGTGTTTTTTTTTTTTTTTTGTGTGGGGGCTCCTGCTTGACGTTCAGAGCAGTTTTTGCTCTGTTGCATTATGCTTGGGGTTTCCCCCTCCTTTTGGAGTCTCCAGAGGCGTTTTGTTGTTGCTGATTGTGCTTTTAAGCATGTTCTTGCAGGTCAGGGTGAACCACGCACCTCCCTGCCATTGCTGGCATTCTGCCAGTGAGTTTCACGCATCTCTGCACTTGGCGCCTTCTTGAGTGTGTATGTTCACGTTTTTGGTAGTTGAACACAGTCTCGACTGTCATGGTGATGTCACACGCATTTGTGTGTTGTCATCATGCTAGCGCATGGGCATCCGTGCTCCTTGCTCATCCAGTGCTGTGACTAAGATGGAGCGTTGTATCTTCTTTTGGCAGGTGCAGTTGTGTTTCTCTCCAGGATGGAAAGAAAACCTGCACAGAGGGGGCAGATTACTTGGCAGCAGCATGGCTGACGAGACGGCATGCTACAGGTTGTTTCCTTTTTTCTAGTGGCCTTACAGGTCTTGGATTTTTTTTTTTTTGTCTTCTGTTAGCAATACCTTGGAGCCTGTTCCCCAGAAAGCATTCGGCCAGAGGGCAGCAGAGAGCTGTGGAGGCTGTGTGGTGAGTTAGCAGTTCAACTTCCTGTGGATTTTTTTTCTTATTTTCTTTGTGGTTCTTCATTACAGATCCTGGCACCATGGTTTATCAGAGACTTGTGCTTTTTAAGAGATGTAAGACCGTCAGGAAAATGCTGAGGCCCTCTTCCTTAGGGTCTTGTTGCTGTAATTGTGCAATACAATCTAACATGCCTTTTTCCCCCCCCCCCAAAATCCTGCACCTGGGGTATTGACTAGTAGTGGCAGGACTGAGTTGCGCAAATCCTTTTTTGCTGCTCTTGAATGAGCTGCCAGGTTCTGATGTTCTGTAGAACATCCTTGCCAGCACACCCAAACCCAAGGTGGGTCCCTCAGATTTGGGGGGGGGGGGGGCTGTAGAGGCATGCCCAGGTGCACCAGAGCACAATGATAATATCCAAATCCGAAGGCAACCCCCAACCTTGACAGTGTTGAGAGCCAAGATGAGGATACAGGGACCAAGGGGAAAATCTTGACCTATCCGTGCTATTTGTTGATGGGGAGGAACCCTCTGAGGAAGGGGAGTGGAAGTGGATGGAGCCTAAGAAAATTATTCCGATCCCTCCCCTGTTTTGATACAAAGTCTTTCAACTATCTTATAACGGAGGCTTGTCTGATGTTGCAGCTGAAGGAGGTGCAAATAATGGAGTTCTTGGATGTAAATCCAATCCTGTCCACTTCCTCCTCAGCATGGAAATGTTTTCCAAACTTTGTGCACTGCGACCAGATCATTGAGCAGGAATGGGCTGGCAAAGATAGGCACAAGCATCTCCCTAGATCGAGGATTAGGTGTTATTCCTTTTTGGAGGAGAGTACCCAGAAGAGGGAGGTTCCCCCTTTGTCAGATACGGCTGTGCATAATTCTGTTAAGCACACAACCATTCCTGTTGACGGTTCAAACAACATGAATTCTTGCTGTATTCTGACATTATGCAGTTAGCCCCAGCACTTGAACTGCTCAGAGCAGTTCAAATGCTGGAGCTAACTGCATAATGTCAAAATACAACAAGATTCCATTAGAAGAAACACAATTACTAAGGTGAGTAATTTCTTCTTCCTTGCCCATAACTGACACCCATGATAATAGGGGGTGGATACCTCATGCAGAAGAACCTTTGTCTTGAATGGTCATGCCAGACGAATCTAATAGATTTCTTTGACTGGGTGACCAAAGTAGTAGATCAGGGAGGGGCTGTGGACATGGCCTACCTAGACTTTAGCATTTGACTCAGTCCCACACTAAAGATTAATATACAAGTTAACCAGCCTGGGAGTGGGTCCCACGATGATAGCCTGGGTAAAAGATTGGCTGGAGAATAGGACACGAGGGTAATAGTAAATGAGTCCACAGTGAAAGGGGTTACTAGTGGGTACATCGAGGGTTCAGTATTAGACCGGGTCTTCTTCAATGTCTCTAAGTGACATTGCAGAGGGACTGGAAGGAAAAGTATGTCTCTTTGCTGACGACACAAAGATCTGCAACAGAGTTGATGCTCAAGGTGTGGTGGAAAGGATGAGAAGGGACATGGCACGGTTAGAGGAATGGTCAAATGTATGGCAGCTTAGATTCAGTGCTAAGAAGTGCAAGGTAATGCACCTGGGAAACAAAAACCCAGGGGAAGAGTACACAATGGGGGTGAGATACTAACAACAACAAAAATCCAATCCAATCCAACTTTATTTATATAGCGCCTTTCAAATCCAAGGCGCTGTACATAAAACATATACAGATTAATAAAATTTCCATACATTAAAATATGTCAGCCATGACTAGGTAAAAGCTAAATTGAATACATATGTTTTTAAAGCAACCTTAAAACTATTGACGGTGGAAAGGGACCTGGGGGTAGTCATATCAGATGACTTAAAGGTGGGCAAGCAATGTGAGAGGGCAGTAAGGAGGGCTGGGGGATACTGGGATGCATAGGGAGAGGCATCGCCAGTAGAAAACAGGAAGTTGTTATCCCTCTATACAGACAGCTGGTGAGACCCTATCTGGAGTGCTGTGTGCAGTTCTGGAGACCCAATCTCCACAAGGACATAGACAAGATGAAAGCTGTCCAGAGGAGGGCAACTAAAATGGTGCAGGGTCTGCACCAGAAGACATATGAAGGAGACTAAAGGAGCTTAATATGTATAGCCTCAAGGAAAGGAGGGCGAGGGGGGGACATGATAGAAACTTTCAAGTACCTCAAGGGAATCAACAAAGTCCAAGAGGGTAGCATCTTTCAAAAAAAGAGGTGTGCAAGAACAAGGGGGGCACAATTTGAAGATAAGAGGGGTGGCGGCTCAGAAGTAATGTAAGGAAGTATTTTTTCACAGAGAGGGTTGTGGATGCAGTGAAGCAGGGAAATCCCAAACTCCCTGACAACTATCGCCCTATTGCTATTCTCCCATCCCTTGGTAAACTCCTGGAAAAGGTTGTGGCGGAGCAACTCTGGGAGTACGTGGATACCCATGAGCTGCTTTCTGGGGCCCAACATGGTTTCCGGAAGGGTCATAGTACCACTACTGCCCTGATTACTGTAACCTAGTATTAGATCTGCCATGGATCAGGGCAAACTGTCAGGTGCTATATTTATTGACTTGTCAAAAGCTTTTGACCTTGTCAACCATGACCTACTGGGGGAGCAGCTCAGGGCTCTCGGGTTCTCTCCGCATGCCATGAGTTGGATGATGGGCTACCTAACGGGTAGAAAGCAGCGCACCTCCTTTAACAAGGTCCTCTTGGAGCCTAGGGCTGTGACCATGGGAGTTCCCCAGGGATCGGTACTTGGACCTCTCCTATTCTCACTTTTTATTAATCAACTCCCACGGGTGACCTCTCATTGCCAAGTCATGCTTTATGCAGATGACCTTGTGCTAGTGGCCCATGCTCGTAATGCTGCTGACCTTAACCAGTGCCTATCTGAAGACTTCAGCAGAGTCTCGCCTGGATTACCAACCATAGACTGGTATTGAATCTAACAAAACTCAGGCCATGCTCTTTGGTTCCACGGCCAAGTTAAAAGCCCCATCAGCTATGCTCAAAATAGCTTGTGTGAGGCCCCTGTTGCCAACAGCGAGCTCAATTAAATATCTTGGGTCACCCTCGACCCACAACTTGACATGGAAGCCATATCCAAAACATCTGCAGAACCACCAAGTGTAAGCTTGGCCCCTTGCCTAGAGGGCCAAATACAACCTGACTCCGGGAGCGAGGCTGGCACTTGCAAGGGGAGTGCTTCTCCCCTCCCTTAGTTATGGATACCACCTATTTTCCAGGTCTCCTCAAATCCATCTTAATCGGTGGAACACGACATATAATGATATCTGTCAGTTTGCACTTGCTGCTCCCAAACTCACCCACCGATGTGAGCTCTATGACAAACTCAGCTGGCTCCCCCCTGCGGAATTCCTGATCCTTGGTGTAGGAAACTTCACCAGGAAAGTGCTTGCCCACGGGCATACCGTCGGACTGGTGCATCTCCTCCCAAAACTGGGCGCCATCCCCTACCAGCTCAGGTCACAGACCCCATGAGTTGTAAAGTTCCCCCTACTCGGACCCTTATGGGGGATCGTGACTTTACGCTTTTGTGCTAGGCTCTGGAACTCCATTCTGGACTCTGTTAGCTCTGCCCTTCCCATGGGACCTTCGCTTCTCCCTGTGGTCCCACCTAAAACAAAGCGACAAGATGTGACTGCTCCTAGTCTCTGTAATGTAATACTCTGCAGTCCACTATTGTCCACTCTGAGTCCATGACGGTCTATGAAATATGTATTCAGTGATTCTAATGTCTATCTATGTCCTGTAACAATTTGTACTATGTGTGGCAGTATCTCTGCCCTTATACAAGCGCTGTTATAGCTGTTTTTTACTGCATCATGCTGTTTCTCCAATGTTGCCATGTATGTATACTGTATGTTTTGTGCTCTCCCGGGTCGTTCCTGAAAATAGGCATACTACTTGTCTAGTGTACTTACCCGGTAAACAAAAGCTAAATAAATAAATGCATGGAACAGCCTTCCGGAGGAGGTTGTGGAGTCAAAAACAGTGGTTGAATTCAAGCATGCATGGGACAGTCATAAGGCAATTCTAGGGGATGGGGGTAGAAAGAAGTAGGCTGCTGGTTAACTAGGATCTGCAGCTTATCCATTAGGTAGGGAAATTGGCAGACTGGGTGGGCCAAGCGGTCCTTATCTGCCGTCAAATTCTATGTTTCACACTTCTTATGCATTCTTTATTGTTTCCAGAGCCTTGAACTCATGGGTCATGGCCCTGGGTAGTTTCATTCCCCCTGATTCAGAAAGGTGAACATTTTGCAGATGATATCCATGGCATCCACTTTTCTGGGGGATGCCACAGTGGACAATTTACGGATATCTGACCACTCCGCTTATAACATTGTGGCAGCCATGTGGGATGTTTGGCTTAGGCATGTGGTCACAGCTCAGGCACTGAAGGAGAGACTGTTTAACCTGGCTTTTGAATGTAGACTTTTATTCGGTTCTAGTTTGGACGAAATCCTGAAGGACAACCAGGATAAGAAGGGACAAATCCGGGTGTCAAAACGGCAATGGAAAACGAATTAGATGTCAAGAGGGTGAGGAGGTGTGTGACTTCGGCAGTCCTGAGGTGTTTTTCATCCCTTTTGAAAACAAGCACAGTAAGGGAGCCTATTCTGAATTTAAGGGAAGTAGTAACAGAGGATCCTTCACCTGCAGGCATAATGAAGTTGCAGGATGAGGAGGTAACTCACAATGAAGGTACACCGGCCTATCTCTGCCCTCCCTTTCCTTGGTGGAAGACTGCAGAACTTTTACTAGAGGTGGGCCCAGATCATGTCAGATGCATTTGTACTGGAAATCCTGGCTCTAGGTTACGCAATAGTGTTTGTAACAGTACCCACAAGAGGTTGTTTCCCGTAGTCCACTGCGTCACAAAACCCAGTGAAGAGGCAGGTGGTAGCCAAGATCTTGGATCACTTGTTACAGATTGGGGCAGTTGTCCCAGTACCCCTAAGTGAGGAAGGTCTGGTGTTATACTCGGTGTACTTTGTGGTCCCCAAGAATTGGGGGCGTTTCTGACTGATTCTGGACTTGAAGCAGCTAAACAAGTTTGTTCGCCACACAGCTTTTAAGATGGAGTCCTTGCAGTCGATAATTTGTGCTGTCCAACCAGGGGACTATCTGGCTTCCATAGATCTGAAACATTCCTATCTTCCACATCCCCACTCGACAGTGGCACCAGAAGTTTATGAAGTTCGTGATTTAGGGAGTATTTCCAGTGCTGGGTGCTTTTCTTCAGGCTGGTGACAGGGACCTGGGTATTTTCGAAGGTCCTGATTGTACTAGTGGTGCAACAGAGACAGGAGGGACATCACGTGTATCCCTACCTGAATTTGTTTATTTATTTAGCTTTTGTTGACCAGGTAAGCATACTAGACAAACATTTGTCTATTTTCAGGTGTGACCTGGAGAATTACATGGAATAGCAGACAAAAGACAAGGTTTACACAGAATTAAGCAAGATTGCAAGGGATATACAACATATGCAGGCCACTACAATAGAGCAAGCTTAGACAGCATAAGTAAAATAATTAGAAATTATCACAACATAATAGCATATTGGTCAAGCTCAGGATATATGCGCAAGCTTAAAAACTCAAGCCAGCCTCAGCCAGCATCCATATAGGAACAACAAAGTGCTATCATAGTTAGAAAATGGAGGACCCAACTTGCTTAGGTGCAATTACAACCTGTGGTGAGCCTTAGATGATTCCAAAGGGTGTTTTTAAAGATATTGTGAGACGTGGTGCTGTTAACAAACGCAGGAAGGGAATTCCAGATCAGATGGGCCCACGCAGCAAAGGCCTGATCACCCATGAGGGTTTTGGTTTTTGTAACAAGGAAGAGAGAGGAGTCATTAGACCCGAGCTGGTAAGCTGAGTTAGTAGGCTTAAATAGCTCCACTAGGACTGGTAGGGTGCCTGTTCTGACAGCTCTTACCAGTGAAGCAGCCCAGCACAAACATACAGTGGTTCCACGGAGAGAGCCACTCCAGTTTGTCATACAACTCACAATGATGAGTGAATCGAGGAGCAGAGCGGGCAGAGCAGCAAATGTTGTTATAAGCTGCAACCCATTTTGACAGACAGGTTTTTGAGGCATTGGTGATGGTAATGAGCCCATAGCAAAGCGTGGGGTGAAATATACCCTTAGCCAGGGCTTATCGCACCTGAAATGTAAGACAGCTCTTTGGGCCAAGCCCAATTTACTATTTGTAGCCTTACTCACATTTCTAATGTGCAAGGAGAAATCGAGTTGAGGATCAAGGGTGACTCCCGGGTATTTTAGGGAGTCGGCAACCTTCAAGTGGGACCCATTCTCGCTATTAACTTTCAGTGGTACAGGGCAAGCTTTGATTTTTGCCCGGGAGCCAAACAACTTAACCTGAATTTTTTTGAAGTTTAGGGCTGACTTGTTTGCCAGGAGCCAGTTTTGTATTAGGCCAAAGTCGGACTGAAAGGGAGAATTTATGACACTAATGTCCTGTGAGTTATTTAGGAGCACCAGGTCATCTGCATATAGAGTTGTTTCACCATGGGCTGGGACCAGGAGTAGATCATTGACAAACATGGAGAAAAAGATAGGTCCCAGAATGGACCCCTGAGGGACCCCAGTTTTGACAGCAGTAGGCTCAGAGAAAACCTTGTTAAATATGATAAGTTGCTGCCTTCTTTTGAGGTAGTTAGTATTCCACGCTAGAGCAGGGGCAGACAGGCCAAGGGTATGAAGTTTAGAGCAAAGGAGAGTATGGTCAACCAGATTGAAGGCCTTTGAGAGGTTGATGAATATCGGTCCTGTAAATTTACCCTGATCTGCAGCAACCCTTATCTGAGATGTAACTTTGGCAAGGGCAGAGGAGGTACTATGACCCTTTCGAAAGCCATGCTGCGCCCGGGATAGGAGGTCATTTTTCTGAATATAGTCAGAGAGTTGGGACGCAACCATCTTTTCTAATAACTTGCTGATAGCCGATTGAATGGCTATTGACTGGTAATTTTCAAGGAGTTTTGGATTGCCTTGTTTAAATACTGGCACAACCTGAGCAACCTTCCAGAGGTCAGGGATAGATCCAGTGGTAAGAGATGTATTGAAGATGCGGGCAATTGGTAGGGCAAGGAAAGGAACACCCAACTTAATGAGTTTGGGCTCCAGATTGTCATTTCCAGCACTGGCAGATGGGGAAAGGCTAGCCAGGAGTCTGCATGTCTCATATGTAGACACAGCTTTAAGGTGTAAAGGTGGATGAGGGACAGGTCTAGGCTTGGAAATGTTGGATGGAACATTTGGCTTAAGGGAGGGGAAAAGGGAGGTAAAGGCAGACAGGTCGGAGATCTGGGGGTCACAGATTCACTCAGCAGGTCAGGCCCTCTACTCCCAAAGTGCTAATCTCTGAGCGCAGTCTTGTGAACAGAACAAGGTAACCCTCTTGTCTGTTTTTGTGAGTTCGGATCAACCTTTAGTGTCAAGTTCTGGAGAGATTCAAACTGTTAACCTCTTGCTAGCATACCCAATGCATAGGCTCAGATATATCTGTCTTCCGGAGGCCAGATATCTTTGCCTACGGGCACCTAACCAGGTATTCACAGATGAACCCTTAAAACTTTAATAAAGACCTCAGATTTAAAACGCTTCTCTTTCCAGTTTGGTACCACCATACAAGCTTATGTCTGATGTCTGCTATAACCATAATTATAAAAAGGGTCTGAGAAATGGAGCTTTCTGATTGGCTTCAAACATTCTAACAGCCTTATGTTAATCTTTTATTAACATACATGTAGATCTTAGCCATATGCTGAACAAGGTTTAACACTGTTTAAAAATATTTTTTATTATAATAGCAATAAGGCATTCCCAGGGATGATGTTACTGGTCAGTTAATCACCCTCTAGGGGAATGTGGCACTCGGCTACACCTCGTGCCACAGTACACCCCCAGAAGGTGATTAATAGATCATTAATATAACCCTTGGTCATGCCTTATTGCTTAAATATTTCTTAGCCAAAGAAAGCAATTCAAAAACAGACCAGGTATGCTCTAAAATTAGAGTATTTACTAAAATATATAATAATATATCAAACATACAGTACAGAACTTTTATATCACAAGACATACAGTACACATCTTTAAACAAAACAAGGTTTTAAACAGTGCAATTCCTACAACAATATTTAGATTTTGTCTAGCTTTCTAAATACCTGTTTTCAGCGCTCAGATGTTTTCTTGGTCAGTGTCAGATAAAAGTGTGTCTGTAGTGAAACAGAATAATCTTTAAAAGCTGGTTTTGCCCACCTCTTTTGCATGAGGTCATCTAGCTTCTCCCTGTCAAAATATCTAAAAAATATGTATTTCTATACAACCACAGGATGTAATTTCAAAGTATTAATAATGCAACCTTAGCATAACTCAATTTCAATGACACCTCTTTTGATTCTTGCTGCATCCTCCTCACACAGGCTTCATATGAGCATTTACAACCTCTCACCCAATAACTTGTGTTTTCTCTTCAACATCATAAACCTTTTTTTATGATTTCCCTCTTAACAAAGTTAACTTAAACAATTCTGTAATTAACTCAGAGAAACAGGATCCTTGATTAAAATCTTCCATGTAACACATTGTCTCTAAAAACTGAGTGCGTGTGATGCATGCTGTCAGAATTTCTCTTGGCCTGCATCTGTCAGCTGAAATCTGGGGAGGGAGGGTGATAGTGAGGTCATTCCTAGAGCATTTGATTTTTCAGCAGAGACATTCAGTAATACATTTTATATTAAAAGAAATGATACAGCACTCAGAACTGGCTGTCTATGTCATACTCCTCCCTACCTAGACTGAATTTGGGGGCTCTATCCCCTACATGGGATGAGCTTCCCAAATCAGTTCACTCCTCATAGACTCTAGACCGCCCATCTCAGTTCTTGTTCTTTGCTCCAGCCCTATGTACGATTTTTTGATCATACCCTTGTAAAGCAAGACTCCATCTTAGTAGTCTGCCATTGTTCTTCCCCATCTGCGTCAGCCAAACCAGGGGGTTGTGGTCAGTCTGCACCACAAAATGCTGCCCATACAAGTATGTCTCTAATTTCTTCAGGGCCTACACTATGGCAAGACACTCCTTTTCCACCGTGGAGTATGCTTGCTCCCTGGGAAGCAGCTTCTGGCTCAGGTACACTACTGGGTGATCTGTCCCTTGGCTAGACGTCTGGCTAAGTACTGCCCCAATACCAATGTCTGAGGCATCTGTCTGAACTATAAAGGTTTTGCTACAGTCCGGACTTGTCAAAACAGGAGCACTGCACAGTGCCTCCTTCAGTCTGGTAAAGGCTTCCTCACAGGCTGGGCCCCAGGTCATTTTCTATGGCATCTTTTTCTTTGTCAGGTCAGATAGAGGAGCAGCCAGGGCACTGTAATTGGGTACAAATTTCCTGTAGTACCCTGCTGTCCCTAGAAAGCTCCTGACCTGCTTGTGGGTTTCTGGTCTGGGCCACGCCTGGATCACCTCTGTTTTTATTTGGTTAGGATGGAGTTGTCCCTGGCCTACCACATGCCCAAGGTATGCCACTTCTCCCATGGCCACCTGGCACTTCTCAGCTTTGATAGTGAGCCCGGTCCTCTGTATCCTGCCCAGCACTTCCCTAAGGTGGGAAAGGTGTTCCTCCCAGCTGGTACTAAAGATGGCAGTGTCATCCAGGTACGCCATGGCTAACTCCTCAGCACCATTTAACATCTGGTTCATCAACCTTTGGAAAGTGGCCAGGGCATTCTTCATTCTGAAAGGCATTACTTTAAACTCAAATAAGCCTATCGGAGTGATGAAGGCCGACCTCTCCCTAACTCTGTCTGTCAGTTCTACCTGCCAATACCCCTTGGTCAGGTCAGTAGTCATAAGGTAGGTCGCCCCTTCCAGCTTGTCCAGGAGTTCGTCTGTCCCGGGCATCGGGTGGGCGTCGGACTTTGTGACTGCATTCAGTCCACGATAGTCCACACAGAAACGAGTTGAGCCATCTGGCTTGGGTACAAGGACTACGGGTGAGGCCCAGGGGCTGTGGTATCTCTGGATTGCCCCTAAATCCAGCATCTCCTCCACTTCCCTCCTAATGTCCTTTTGGACAGCCTCTGACACCTGACATGCTGTCCGGCCAGACAGGCCTGTGTCCCTATTCCACATTATGTGTTGCTATAAGTTAGTCCAGGCTTGGCGCTAAACAAGGGGGCAAAGTCTGCTAAAACCTCCCTTACTTTCTGTAGCTGGTCCGGGGTCAGCTGGGGAGACAATTTTACTGCCTCCACAGAGGACTCCCGCTTACTTTCTTCCAACAGATCCAGAAGGGGGTCTTCTTCGTCCATCCCCTCCCCATGACTACACACTGCAAATACCATGTCAGCCCTATTTGCATATGGCTTCATCATGTTGACGTGGTACATCCTTTGTCTGTTTTTCTGTCAGGTAACTCCACAATGTAGTTCACGTCATTTACCTTCCTAACCACTTTGTACGGTCCTGCCCACTTAGCTTGTCTTTCCGGACCGGAATAAGGACCATGACTTCCTGACCCACCATGTACGAGCGAGCTCTGGCTCTGAGGTCGTACCACACCTTTTGTTTCTTTTGGGCAGCTGCCAGGTTGCTCTTGGCTGTCCCCATAAGCTCCTTCAGCCTTTCCCTAAACCTAAGGACATAATCCACAATGGGAGTTCCCTGGGTGGCGTGTTTGCCTTCCCAGTTCTCCTGGATCATGTCTAGGGGCCCACGTACCCGGCGTCCATATAACAGTTTGAAGGGGGAAAATTCTGTCGACTCTTGGGGCACCTCCCTTTATGCAAACAGGTGGGGAAGGTATTTCTCCCAGTTTCTCCCATGCTGTTCAGCAAACGCCCGGAGCGTTGACTTTAGGGTACCATTGAAATGTTCCACAAGTCCATTGGTTTGTGGGTGATATGGTGTCGTGCATCTCTGCACCACCCCATGCTTCTCCCATAAACATTTCATCAGGTCCGACATGAAGCAACCCCCTTGATCGGCGATTAACTCCTGCGGAAACCCAACATGGGAGAAAATCCCAAGTAAGGCATCTGCCACTTTCTGTCCTCAGTGAGGATGGGGCGACTGCCTCTGGCTACCGGGTGGCATGATCCACCACAGTTAGGATGAATCTCTTCCCTGAGGAGCTGGGGGTATTTAAAGGCCCCACAATATCCATTCCCCCTCTGGAATGGCTTCTCCTCTATGGGCAAGGGGATCAGGGCTGCTTGGGTTTCGTGCCCACTTTCCCTATTTCTTGGCACCGGTGACAAGACCTGCAATACTTCTTCACCTACTGGGTGAAGTTAGGCCTGTAGAAATTCTGGGCTAACCGCTGTGTAGTTCGTGTGATTCCCAGATGACCAGACAAGGGAATATCATGTGCAATTTTGAGCAACTGCTCACGATACCCCTGGGGAATGACAAGCTGCCGGTCTAGCATCCCTCCCTCTGTCTGTACTGCCTGTGTATACAGAAGTCCATTTTCCCAATAAACCTTATGTCTGCCATCACCTCCCTGTGTGCCCTCCGAGTCTGCCCAAGCCCTCAGCTTCTCTAAACTAGGGTCACTCCTCTGAGCAGCTGCAAACCCCTCACACAGTCCCAAGGTATGGGACAGGTCCCCTTCAGTCGCTAAACTAGGGTCCCCAGCACTAACATACTAAAATGCCAGCAGAATAGGCCTAATGGTCTTTCGTGTCTGCTCGTTTGGTCGGCCCCCACCCTGGGAGCTGACCTTGCTGCCCCCCTTACCTTCTCTGGCTTCTCCCTTCCCAGTTCCGGATATTCTCGCTGCATTGGATTTTGCTTCCAGAACCCTTCCCCTGTACCTGTCCCACCCCCTCTTGAACCCCACCACTGTCTCTGCCTCCACCAGCCCCCTGGGCAGCTCATTCCATGGCTCCACCACCCTCTCAGTGAAGTAGCACCTCCTCCTTTCTCCCCTGAATCTTCCCCCCTCCAGCTTCCACCCATGCCCTCTAGTTGCCCCCTCCTCCTCCTCCTCAAGCACCCTGACTGCTCCTCCCCTATTTACCCCCTTCATGTACCTGAAGACCTCTATCATGTCCCCCGGTCCCTTCTCTTCCAATGTGTACATATTTACCTCTTCAAGCTCTCTCCCATAGGTCCTGTCCCCAGGCCCCAAATCATTTTGTTGCCCTCCTCTGGACCCTCTCCAGGAGTTTAATGTCCTTCTTTAAGTGTGGCCTCCAAAACTGCACGCAGTACTCGAGGTGCGGCCTCACCAAGCAGTTATACAAAGGGAGTATCACCTCCCTCCTTCTGGAGGTGATCCCCTAGCGATGCATCCCAGCATCCTGTTGGCCTTGGCTGCTGCCCTCCTAGAAGTCTCTGAGTTGTTCATCTTGACATCCACCACCACCCCCAGGTCCCTCTCAGCCATCGAGACTTGCAGCATTCCCCCCGGCAGGGTGTACACTTGGCCCGGGTTTCTGCCCCCAGGTGCAGTACCCTGCATTTCCCTGCATCGAACCTCAGCTTCCACTTTCTAGACCATCTTTCCAGAGCCTCCAGGTTCCCCTGTAGGGCCACCCTCCCCTCCTCCCCATCCACCACCGCCCCCCAGTTTTGAGTCATCCGAAAAGAGACTCATCTCACTCCTGATACCTGTCTTTATGTCAGAGATGTAGGCGTTGAACAGGAGGGACCCAAGGACTGATCCCTGTGGGACCCCACTAATGACCCTCTTTGGGGATGAGACTGTCCTGCCAACTACAACCCTCTGGATCCGGTCCTGGAGCCAGTTGCCTATCCATCTGATCATCTGGTTCCCCACCCCCATTTCACCCAGCTTATCCAATAGGCCCTCGTGAGGAACAGAGTCAAATGCATTGCTGAAGTCTAGAAAGAGGACGTCCACTGGTCTACCCGGGTCCAAGGCACTCGTCACCCAGTCATAGAACTCCACAAGGTTTGTCTGACATGATTTCCCCGGGACGAATCCATGCTGTCTATCATCCAGGTACCATGACTTTTCCAAGTCCCCCCCCCAGCCTCTCCTTGACAATGCCATCCATCACCTTGCCCACCAGCGATGTCAGGCTGACAGGCCTGCAGTTCCCTGCCACCTCCCTTGATCCCCCCCTTGTGGATAGGCACTATATGCGCCACCTTCCAGTCCTGGGGCACCCACCCTGTCCTCAAGAGAGATTGTGAAAAGCTCCACCAGTGGTTTCGTCAGGACATCCGCAAGTTCCTTCAGCACTCTGGGATGTAATTTATCCGGCCCCAGTGCTTTCTCCGTCTTAAGGGACCTGAGGGCTTCCCTCACTCTCTCTGCTGTGATTTCCACCTCCGCTACCTCTTCTTCCTGCTTAGCCTTCCCCTCCTGCCAGTGATGCCTCCCCCTCTTCCCAGACCCGCCGATCGGTAAGGGTCCCCCCCCCTCAGTATCACTGTCTCCTCCCATGTATGATGCAGCACCCCCATTTTCCTTGGTGAAAACTGAGGTGAAGTACTCGTTTAGTACCTCAGCCTGCTCCCCTGGCCTTCTAGCCATCAGCTCATACTCCCTTTGAGCCCTTTCATTCCTTGAGCACTTGAATCGACTATAGGCTGCCTTCTTTCCCCGCAAAATATATTTCTATACAACCACAGGGTGTAATTTCAAAGTATTAATTCTACAACCTTAGCATAACTCAATTTCAATGACACCTCTTTTGATTCATGCTGCATCCTCCTCACACAGGCTTCATATGAGCATTTACAACCTCTCACCTCTGTGTAATAACCTGTGTTTTCTCTTCAACGTCATAAACCTTTTTTTATGATTTCCCTCTTAACAAAGTTAACTTAAACAACTCTGTAATTAACTCAGAGAAACAGGATCCTTGATTAAAGTCTTCCATGTAACACATTGTCTCTAAAAACTGTGTGTGTGTGATACATGCTGTTAGCATTTCTCTTGGCCTGCATCTGTCAGCTGAAATCTTGTTCGGGGGGGTGGGGGTGAGTGAGGTTATTCCTAGAGCATTTGATTTTTCAGCAGAGACATTCAGTAATACATTTTATGTTAAAAAGAAATGATCCAGCACTCAGAACTGGCTGTCTACATCACACTGGGCATTGAAGGTGGTTTAGACATTATTGCAATTAACATCACCAGTTAGCATATCAGTAGTGTGGTCCTTTTTGCCACCACAAACTATATTTTTAATATTTTTCCAGAAACCCCTAGGGTCTCTGGATGCGTTCATCAGAGCAGACTTACACAATTCGCTCTTAGCTGCACATATTGCTTTTTTGCATGCATTTCTTAGACGCTTATATTCATGGAAGGCCGGCATCTCATGGAAAGCCTTAAACATAGCCCAACATTTATCCCTGTGCTTCATGAGGGAAAACAGACCACCTTCTAGCCATTTTGTGGCGGTACCCCAGTCTCTCCTTTTTGTGAGCAGGGCATGTTTGTCTTGCAAAGCGGAGAAGATGCTAAGGAAGTTATTGAGAGCAGTAGTAACATCAGTAGTGGCAAGTACCGTGGACCAGTCAAGGAGAGCCTGGTCAGCACGAAAGGATTCTAGACTAAATTTAGAGAAATCTCTCATATCAGTAACCTTAGAGCGGATTTTGGGGGAGAATGACCTTCTCATCCGAGCATCATCGACTCAGATGGTGAGGATGTTGGTGTCGAGGGTCCTGGAGGTGCTGGAGAAACACGGTTGGGTTGTCAGAGGTTGGAACACTTTGGCATGGTGTTCAGGACAGATGAGGGGGAAAGTTTTTCCTCTCCAGGAGACACTGGGGCGAGAGGTTCAGTGGCTGAGCAGCCAGCTGATGGTCTCTGCTCACAAGATTCTCCAGATTCTGAGCCTGATGAGTGCAGCGATAGAACTAGTTCCATGGCCCACTTGCATATGTGACCCCTCCAGAATGGGACATTGGAGGCCTGGAATCTGCCTCGGGAGACTACCAAGCCCTGGTCGTGCTTCCCCAAGTCAGTTTGACAATTGCTGGCTTGGTGGGAATGTTCCAAAACCCTCAGCATGGGTCTTTCCTGGAAGCCCCACCAGAGCTGACAAGGCATACATTAGTGTCGGTGAGTTGATTAGTGGCCTTTGCTAATCAAAATGAAAAAATGATTAGCAATCACCCAATGTTGATTGTTTTCTAAAATGGATATTTTTACTTTAAACCATATAATTATTTATTCAAACACCATGAAGTCTTGCTGTAATTAGGACTATAGCAGTCAGCCTCAGCATCTGAACTGCCCCGGAGAGGAAAGGGTTAACTCCAGAGAAGTCTGGAGTTCCGCAGCGCGAGGGCGCTGTTCAAAGCTCTATCTGTGCAGTTTGAAGTCAAACTGCCAGATTCTTTACTCCGCTTCACTGAACAGTCGCTCCGGAGATCAGCTCCTTCAGCTCGGTTCACTACGCGGTTTTCGGTCGGTTCCTTCGGTTCAGAAAACCGGCAAAAGTCTCAAAATTACCGCGGTTTCGGCTAAGCTCTATCTGGTAACCGTAAGTAAAACGAAAATTTAGTCTGTGTGGAAATAATTATCGGTTCAGTCTGAACCGATCGTTTCTTGTATTTTGATGAATTTTTAGACGTGAGGTACCCGGTTCTTATCGGTTCTAAAAAAACCCCTCGTTTTTAATAGGGTTTTTTCCAATACCCGTGACACGGTTAGGAACCGATAAGGGTGTCTTGCTCTGGCACGGCCTGAAGAAAAGGGCAAGTTTTGGTTAAGCTGGCACTATGTCTGAGAAACCTAAAAGAAAAAACGGGCCTACGGGTTTCAACACTGTGATGTTTGTGGGGAAGCTCTTGCCAAGGCTGACCCACACACCACTTGTGTTTATTGTCTGGGGGCTGACCACCTCCTTTCAGACTGCCAGATATGTAAAAATTTCCCTGCAGCCACCCTGGAGAAGAGATTGGGCCGGCTCAGGGAACGAGAGGCCAAAAAGTCCGCTGACCCGGATGGCCAGCCCAGTCCAGTACCCAATGGACTCAGAGGAGTGCCCTCTGACTAGGCATTACTTCCTCGGAAGAGAAAGGCTGGTTCAGAGGAACCAGCACCAGCAAAAAGACAAAGAAATCAGCAGGTTCGAGTCTAAGATAGTTTCTCCAACTGTTGCAGAAATAGCAAAAGCCATACAGATTGTTCAGTCTTTGTCGCAGGGACTTGGAGAGCCTCCACAAGTGGCAGAGGGGTGGCTCGCCCAGGTCCAGTGGTTCAAGATTATGTTATTGAGGAGTTTTATGAACCACAGGAGGGGAGGAGGAATTTGATCAGTGCATTTGTGACTGGGAAGGTCTGGACGTGCCCATTGAACGGGCATTTCTCCAGACAGACCTTAGAGTCTCCCCTCTGTTGTCTGAGTCCCTTCTCATTTTGTGTTTTATAAAAGGTGGCAGAAACCCTCCAGCTCCCTTTAGAGGAGGCTGTGGATGAGCAAGAGGAGCCTGATTTTGTTGAAATGATGGATATTCCAGAGTCTAGAAGGTTGTCTATTCCTTTGCATAAATCATTTAGGAAGCAAACAACAAAGATTTTAAAAAATCCTCATTCTGTCCCTCCTGTAGACAAAAAAATGGACAGAAGGTATACTTTATCAGGCCCAGATACAGACTTCCTCACTGAGCAGTGTAGTCATGTAGGTGTTGTTCAAGCTGCAGCCTGCGACAAGGCTAATATTCCCTTGGCATCACATCCCCCTGACAAAGATTCCAGGAAGATTGATACCATGGCAAAAAAAGCAATATATGGCAGCTTCTTTGGGACTCAGGCAGGCTAATTACATGGCTTATGTGGCTAGATATCAGAAGTCTAGATGGGACACTATTTTGCAGTTAGCCAAGCAGGCCCAGGGTCAGCTGGCTAGTGAGTTGGAACAGAGTGGCTGCTGATGGCATTGAGGCCTCTAAAGTTCAATTTCATACTGCTGTTGATGTTAATGATGTTTCTTCTAGGGTCATGGCCACTTCTGTAGCTCTCCGTAGGTTGGCATGGCTCAGATGCACTAATTTGTCCCAAGACACTCAGGCAAAGGCTATGGATTTCCTGTAGTAGGTAACTCTCTGTTTGGTGATCAGACAGAAAATTACATGAAAAAATGGATGAATACGAACTACCTACAAAAGTGCCCAAGCTAAAAGAGGCATGCCCCAAAGGCCCCCAGGGGCAGTGAAGCCTTACCACAGGCCCTTTTATCAAGCTCAAGCCTCTTCAGCCTTTGTTCAGAGGGTTTCTTCAGAGGCAGGGGCAGGCAGGGGCTCTGGCAGACCGCCCCCTTCTTCCCAGCCAAAAACAGCTGCCAAGCAGGCACCCTGATGGGTGCCCAGGGCCTAATCTCCTGTACGGTGGGGGCAGGTTGGCTTATTTCAGCCAGAACTGGTTGTCCCTAACTCGGACAAGTGGGTTCTGGAGGTGGTAAGCTAAGGTCTGGTCCTCAGTTTCAAACAGTTCCCAAAGATGAGGGCCAGACATTTCACCTGTGAATCCTTTGAAGCCCTTGCTTTGGAAACAGAGGTTTCTTCTCTGCTGGGATGCAAAGCAGTGAGAGGGTTCCCTTGCCATCAGGGCAAGGGTCTTTATTCAAGGTATTTCCCTCACCAAAAGACAGGAGAATGGCGCCCATCTTAGATTTAAGGTTCCTGAACAAGCATCTTCTGAAACCAAAGTTCAAAATGTTAACTCTGGCAATGATTTTGCCCTCCTGAGACCAGGAGACTGGCTAGCTTCCTTGGACCTCAAGGACGCCTATTTTCATTTCTTGATCAGGCCTTCTCACAGAAAGTACCTCAGGTTCGAACTACCTTCTGGCCACTATCAGTTCAGAGCAATGCCCTTCGGCCTTACCTCTGCCCCAAGGGTTTTCACAAAATGTCTGGCTGTGATAGTGGCTCATCTGAGAAGGCAAGGGGTGGCCGTTTTCCCTACCTGGACGATTGGCTCATAGTGGGTCAGTCTCCAGATCACGTAAAATCTCACTTGTTGGTCACCCAGCAGCTTCTCACCTCTCTGGGATTCCTGTTGAATCTTCTAAAGTCAGTTCTCGAACCAGTTCAGGTACTAACTTTCATAGGTGCAGAGTTGAACACAAAGTCTGCCAGGGCATATCTCCCCTCCGAGAGAGTGGACAGACTCATTGCCTTGGCATCTTCCTTCACCATGCGGGTCTCTTGGCCAGCAAGGCACTTCCTGCAACTCCTAGGACACATGGCTGCGTCCACAGCTGTCATGCAGGGAGCAAGATTCCAGATGAGAGACATCCAATTCCACCTGAGATCTTTTTGGTCCCAAAAGAAGGACCCCCTCACCAAATTAGTCCCAGTGACAAGGTCTCTGATCCTGGCCCTTCAGTGGTGGCAGGACCAGAGCAATCTAACTCAAGGGGTCCCCTTCCTACCCATTCCTCACTCCCTCACACTTACCACAGATGCCTCCCTCCTAGGATGGGGGCTCACTTGACGACCTTTCCACTCAGGAGTGTGGTCTCCTCAGGAATCTCTGCTCCACATCAACCTTCTGGAGCTCAGGGCTGTCCTCTTAGCTCTCCAGGCCTTTTCAGCTTCTGTCCAGAACAAGGTAGTTCAAGTCAGGACAGACAATACCACAACAATGTGGTACATCAACAAGCAAGGGGCACTCGGTCTTTGCCTTGTGCACAGAAGCAATGAAGATGTGGTCTCTGGCTTACTCCTTGAATACCTCCTGATAGCAGTTCACCTTCCAGGGAAGGACAATGTCCTAGCGGATGCCCTCAGCAGGATTTCTCAGGGCCACCACGAATGGCCCTGAACCCTCTAGTGCTAGGGTCAGTCTTTGCCAGATGGGGCACCCTCAGATAGATCTTTCGCAGCCCCAGACAACCACCAATTCCTCTGTTTTGTTGCAGACCTCCAGTGTTGGGATCAGTCCCACTGGACGCCTTCCAGTTGGATTGGGAGGGGAAATATCTATATGCCTTCCCTCCCTTCCCTCTCCTTTTCAGGGTACTAGTGAGGATCAGAACTCAGTCCTGCAAGGTGATTCTTATTGCTCCAGATTGGGCCAGACAGCCCTGGTACCCTCCTTCTGTCCTGATTGTCCACCCTCCCTGAGCTTGCCCAGGACCCACGACCTGTTGACCTGTGCACAGGGAGAGTGGTATCCGAACCTCAGTTCCCTCCACCTCAGGGCTTGGTTCTTGAGGAGCTAGAATCGCTGATCTACACCTCTCTCAAGGTGTCTTGGATATTTTGAAGGCGGCCAGGAGGCCTTCTACTAGAGCCACCTATAATTCTAAGTGGAAGAGGTTTTCCATTTGGTGCTCTGGGAAGCAAATCTCCCAGAATCTGCTGATTTGACTGTTTTATTGGACTATCTGGTCCATAAATTCTCAGGCCTTAAGCCAGCTACCTTAAGGGTTCATCTGGCAGTCATCTCCGCTTATGTGTCAGCAGGTAACCTGCTTCCATCTCTTCTCACCCTGTAATTTCCAAGTTTTTAAGGGGTTACTTCACACTAACCCTCCTTTTCGGGAACCAGCTCCTGCTTGGGACCTGAATGTTTGCATTGCTCAGCTAATGCAACCCCCCTTTGAGCCCCTGTCTTCGGCAGACCTCACGTTTTTGGCTTGGAAGACTGTTTTTCTAGTGGCCATCACTTCTGCTAGACGTATAAGTGAGAAGCAAGCCTTGTCAGTGGAAGAAGAATTCATTTCTTTTCATAGGGACAAGGTAGTCCTTAGGACTAATAGAAGGTTTTACCAAAGGTGGTCTCGATTTTCATCTCAACCAATCCATCTCTCTCCCAGTATTTTCACTGAGCATTCCTCTTCAGGGAGAGGAGATTGCACAGTCTGGGCGTCAAAGAGCTCTAAGCTACTATTTGGAGCACACCAAGGGTCATAGGTTTGAATCCCTCCAGCTCTTGCTTACCTATGGGAAGTCGGCAAGGGAGACCTGCCACTAAGAGGACAATTGCAAGGTGGATTGTCTCTTGTATCCAATTCTGTTACCAAAAACTGGGTAAAGAGCCCCCTCAGGATTGAGGCTCATTCTACCAGAGGTACAGCTGCATCTCTAGAGGCTGCTAGAGATATTCCCATTTGGAGATCTGTCAAGCTGCTACCTGGAAAACAGTTCACACTTACCAAACATTACTCCTGGATGTTCAATCCAGGAGGATGCCGCTTTGGCACAGCTGTGCTTCAGAGCCTATTTCCCAAGTAGGTTCTGACCTCCTCCATGGAGGTACTGCTTGTAATTTGCTATAGTCCTAATTACAGCAAGACTTCATGGTGTTTGAAGAAAAATTACTCACCTAGTAATTGCTTTTCTTCTCATGGAGTCTTAACTGTATTAGGACAACCCCCCTCCTACCCTCAGAACTCCTCCTTGGGTATGGGGTTGGCAAATTAGTGCAAGCACTGTGTCATGCCTTTTTCTTGCTTATTGGGTTTAGGAACTAGGTAATTCTGTTGTTCGTTGAGTGGTAGGTGGCCCCCTCCCTAGACTTGAGTCTTTTTGGGAAGAGGGGGTCTGTTAATGCTTCTTTTCAGTAATGCTAACAATATTTAATAATTTTGTTGCTATTCTGTGATTGTTGTGTGTTTTTGTAGTTCTACTACTGGTAGGTAGCCAATGGCTAGTGTAGGGTTTTTTCCACACAGACTTGCTATATTAGTTTAGCTTCGTAAAGAATCTGGCAGTTTGACTTCAAACTGCACAGATAGAGCTTTGAACAGCGCCCTCGCGCTGCGGAACTCCAGACTTCTCTGGAGTTAACCCTTTCCTCTCCGGGGCAGTTCAGAGGCTGAGGCTGACTGCTATAGTCCTAATACAGCAAGACTCCATGAGAAGAAAAGCAATTACTAAGGCGAGTAATTTTTTCTAATTGTATATATTGATAAAACAGACATTGCATACATAGTTTTGAGACTGTATCAGTTTATTTTATTTGCATTTTGACCAAATTGTCAGCATAGCCTTCCTGTTACACCACCTCATGTACCTGGTACTGAAAATTTTCAAATCCCTGCTAAAAACGTGATTCCGCACCACTGCAATGTCATGCCGTGCCACAGTTGTGAAAAGACAGTTTGACCAGGATTTAAACGAGCATTTGTCAATGCCGAATGTTTGCTTGCTGGTATTAGCATTGGAAATGCAGGAGTTAGAGAGATGCAGAATAGGAATGGCAGTGAAGTATTGAACTTCACGTCAAGCCCACCTCCACCCTGCAGAGACAGACAGGCATAGAGTTATGTGTTTGGGTCGTCGCCCATAACATTCATGCCATTTCACTTCACCCTATCCTGCAGACACCGACACGTGTTGGGGTGTGCCTTGGAGTGTTCAGATTTATAGTCACCGCATTCTATAAGGACATACGCTGAATGGGTGCAGTATAGGAGAATGGGGTGAACTCTGCCTGTCACTGGCTGCAGGGTGGTGGGGTGGGGGTGGAATGGCATAAGCATTACAGTCGGCAATCCAAAGGCACACCCCTGATGCCTGTCTGTTTGTACAGGGTGGGACGTTATGGTTAGAAACCCTAACGCCCTGGGCGTTTGTTGGTATTTGCACTACAGATTTTCAGCATGGCCTTTTTGTGACCCCCCCCCACCTCATGAAAGCATTTGGGACCTCTTCTCATGAACAGTGGCACTGTGATTTTGCTAATGTATCCTGAACTTTGAGTTCCCACAGCGACCGTGTCATTCTGTGCAAGATGTACGAAAATACAGATCGGGCAGGATGTGAAGAATGACAGCTGTACCATTCATAGGGAGGTGTGAAGAGATGGCAGTGTTGAAAACCTCTAGTGAAAATATTAAAAATACTCGAACTTCTGGGCTTACGTGGAAACTGCGCAACACATGCACGTAACACAGTCATTTAGTGGAATTTTTTCACCAAATTTTCAACATAGGCATTTTGTGACCTCTGCTCATGAACAGTGTGACTATGATTTTCCTAATCTGTCCCAAACATTGATTTCCCACAGTGACCGTGCTATTCTGCGCCAGATGTGTAAATGCATATTTTGGGCAGGTTATGAAAAATGACAGCTGTACTCTTCATAAGGAAGTGTAAGAAAATGCCAATGTTGAAAATCTGGAGTGAAAATATTACAAATGCGCAAAATTACGAGGGTGCGTGGAAGCTGCGGAACGTACACTCGTAACACAGTCATTTCATGGACTTTTGTCACTGAATTTTCAATATAGGCATTTTAGCACCTCTGCTCATGAACAGTGTCACTGATCTTTTTTTTTTTTTAATCTGTCACGAACGCTGATTTCCCACAGCGACTGCGCTATTCTGCGCTGGAAGTACGAAAACACATTTCGGTCACGATGTGAAAAATAACAGCTGTACTCTGAGAAGAGGGGGGGAGAAGGTACATGGGCAGGGAAGGAGGTCCTATGTTTAGAGAAGTCGGTGAAGGCCTTTTTAAACTTGGAAGCAATAGCTGTGGGATCGGTGACCTCAGAGCCATTAAGGTGCATGGTGTTGGGTAAGGAAGAGGATTTACCCTTCAGTAGGGAGTTTATTTGTCCCCAGAATTCTTTAGCGTTTGATAGATTACTGGTTTGGAGGGATCAGAGGAGTAAGTTTGGCAGAGTGCAGCTTGCTCTTACATTGATTACGCAGGAGCCTGTAAACCTGCCGGTCAGCAGGTAGGCCAGTGCTCTTATAAAGGTTCCAGGCGGCATCCCAAGATGCCACGAGGCCTCTGAGTTCTGTAGAGAGCCAAGGGGCATGAACCCCCTTAGCTCTTCATTTAACCAAAGTGGCATGGAGGTTGACTATGGAATTAAAGGTGTTAGTGAAGAAATCCAATGCAGATTCTATGTCGGATAAGTTTTTTTTTTTTTCCTACAGTGCAGACTCGACACCATTGACTGGTCACCAGTCCCGTTCCACTTCCACGGAGCACCCCCTCCAGTCACCTACCCCCAAGCACCTCTGGATTACCCCCCCCCCAGGGGGCCACCAACTTCCCGGCGAATCTTCAGTGGTACTGGGGGAGGACTGTTTTCTCTGCACTTCCTGGGGGGCCGCCTCCTAGTTGTGCTTCAGTGGTGCCGGTGGAGAGAGAGAGGACCCGATCTACGATGCGGGACCGGTGCCAACGTCATTCATCAGTGGACATATTTTTGAATGCTGGACCCCTTTGGGGTGGTGACCTGCAGTGATGTTCACATCCGCCTCTACCCCTGAGGTACAGTGCCGGCCACAGTGATTCCCCAGCATCTTAGTCCACAAAGCGCCGACACTCTCCCCGGAGAAGGAGAGCAGTTTCCAGGATGCTTGATCCTTCTCCCTGGCCGTCCCTCCTACTCCCAAGTCCGTCCCTGAACCCGGGATGTTGGCACTGCTGCGCCGGTGGGCTGGCTGTATCAGGTAATAGGTTAACCAGAGACCAGTCAGCCTGGGATAGGGAGGCTTGAAAGGCCAGGGGACAGAAAGAGGTCATGTCCCTGCATAACACGATTTTGGGGGGTGGGTTAGGAAAATTGTTCCTCCACACACAGAAGGTAGGGGAGTGATCACTTAATGCATCAGGGAGAACACCGGAGATTTGATGTGAAGGAGGACATTAGTGAGAACCCAATCAAGGAGGGTGTGGTGACCAGGTTTATTGTGCCTGGTGGATTCACTGATGAGCTGCAAAAGGTGTATGTCAGCCAGGGTATTGTGAACCGATCCCAGCCTTGGACCTAGCCAATTGTTATTGAAGTCTCCACATAACACCAAGTCTGTGTGCGGGAGACTGGCCCAGGATGAAATGAGGGAAGTGAGGGATGTGGCGGGAGCACTGGGAGGGAGATGGATACAGTGAACAAGCAGTTTCTTCACTTGCCCAAGTACTACGGTAATGAAGATGGATTCCACTGGAGAGGCATCATGGCAGGGGGGGCGCGCGCAAGCTCAGATACAGACAGGGTGGATCGTGCATAGATGAGCACGCCACTGCCACATTTAGTAGGCCAGGTTTTACGAAAGGTGGTATAGCCAGGGGTGGAAATCTCGAGGGATAGGATGCCTGGTTTCAGCCAGGTCTCTGGGATAGCAAGTACATCCAGGTTATAATGGTGGATCCAGTCTCAGGGTGTTTGGCTCTAAGACTCTGGATGTTCATGTGGGCACTCTGCAGGCCTTTTGTATTACTCCAGGCAGGGGAATCAACTTGGGCATCACCCCAGAAGGAGAGGGTAAAGGCTTTCCTTAGGGTAGGAGAAATCAGGAGGACTGTTTGACCTGAAGGAGGGTGTTGCAGACTCAAGAGAGGAGAGTGCACCACAGGCCAGAGTTCAAGTCTCACTGAGGGAGATATAAAAAAGGAAAAAGGAACGGTTATAACGTAGATCTTAAAGGTTGCAGAGAGGGACAGAGGTGTTGTAGCAGAGCTAATCTATTTAAACAGGAAGTAGTTCCAGGTTAATTCTGATAGGCTCTGGGTGGTCAACAGAGATGAGGCTTTATTGAGGTAAATGGAGATCTGTTTGGCGTAGTGGAGGGTGTTGCTGCCTGTAGAGTGGTGGATGCCCCACAGGAAAGGGTTCAAAGCTGACAGTGGAAGGAGTAGAATAAGGTGGAAAATAGCATATGATGTGTAACTTATTGTAAGCAGTGAGGGGCAGCAAGGTAAAGACATTAGTATTACTATTTAATCAGGAAGTTGTAACATGTTACAATTTGAAGATAATAATACGGTCAGAGAGGGAACAAGGGGGGAAAGATTGCAGGTGAGAGTTATTAGGTGGCTGTATAGCCAGATGGACAGTGTGGTAGGCTTCAGGGCCGGAGGTGCAACTCAGGATATCAAGTCCCAGCAATGACTAGGAGGCGAGCAGTGAGGAGGGGGAGCTAGTCCAACCACATATGTGGTGTTAAGCGGTAGGGTTGGGGCAGAGTGGACAGATCCCACACTATACTATTTAATGTAGAGAGTGGGTGACAAAGGATATGACAGTGCCAGCTAGTGGTGAGAAAGTACAGGGAACAGTGCCAACAAGAGGTGTGGAGGTAAGGGGAGCAAGTAAAGGGTTGCATAGGGGTAGGGCAGTGCCAGCTAGTGGCTGGAAGGTATAAGGAGCAAGGGGGAGTTTCGGGTGTTAGAAAAAAACAGGAAGTCATGTGACCCCCACTAATATAAATATATATAATATATAAAAAAAGTGACAAGCCAGGATTGCGAGGCAGCCACCATGGATCCTCTGACGGACCTCGCTGGCACTCTATTTTAGCTGTGGCGGAGGGCTGGATGTCAGCAGCTGCTGCAGTTGAAAAGAGCCTGATGGTAATGGCTCTGTGGGAGGTGTTTGTGTCCTGGGGGAGAAATTTAATACAGGGGACACAAAAAGGATTAAGGGGTCACAGAGGCTAAGAACAAAAGGAGCCAGAGGACAATGCGAAACAGGGCCCGGGGGGCAATGACTTTGGAGTACTGACACAGCAGAGTGATAAGAACTTTAATCCACTTGAATGTACGCAGCAGTTCTATATTTCTTAATTTCCTTCAGGACTGTGGCAATATTTATTTCACCGGACCCAGGGATTACATGCCTTCTGAAGGGAGGCTCTTTTAAAAATGTGCCATACGCCTGAGTAATTTAATTACTGATACCTAACAGATCATGTGCAATGAAATTTACAGAAATGAAACTGCCAGCATCATTCATTAAATATTGTTATAAAAACAGTGTCTACGTAGTGTTTTATATGTAACTCTACCATTTCATACCATTTATAGTCATTTATTATGTGATCTGCTTCAGCACCACTGCTGGATGCTGAGACTTTCTGTCCCCTGTGGTAATACGAATGTCTCCACCCTGATGATTTAATTTGAGGTGCTATTCTCTTTCATCTATACATAAGCTATGGAGACTGTCACATTGCTGAGGTCTGTAAAGACTTTATTTTTTTTTTTTCCTTGCACTGTGCCTGTTGCAAGAAACTGAAAGCTGTTTGTGGTTGTGTCATGCTCAATGCCAGACATGTACAAAAACAGTTTAGAGTACGATATAAAATTTGCAAACTCTAACGTTCTGTTGTGGTAAAAGGCATGAATCCTATTGTCATGTTAGAGACTGCTGTGCATATTCAGACCTGACATTCAATAAAGATGATTTCTCAGGATGTCAGTAAAGCAATTATCCCATCTGTGTAAATGGGAGTGGGAGAAGTAATACTGTTTTGAAACCTTACTAAGAGTTTCTATGCACTAGCCAGCCCAGTGTTTTCTCGCTGGCGGTTTTTTACTTCACTTACACTCAGGCTAAGCTGTTCTTTACTCCAGAATATAACATGTTAAAAAAACTATACTGATTTGATTGGCTGAAAGCACCTCTGAGCCGTGTAATTATTGTCCCATAATTACATGCCAGAACAACTACTTACACCCATTCAAGCCCAATAACATAAACATAGAAAAGTATCACTACCCTCCCACATTCTGACAGGAGTTGTCACTTCATACCTGTCACTTCACACAAGTAGGCAGTAAAAGTGAAACATCATCTACACAGCATGGAAAATGATCTTTTTGGCCTACCTGCATCTTAAAAACATTTTTCCAGAGGCTTCTGTACCGCTGTAAACACTACTGAAATAGGAGACTGTACTTTGATGAAGGAGATAGCTGATTTTTCTATTTACTATACTGACAATGCCTCACTATGTATCTTAGTATACAAGCTATTGTATTTCTGTACTCACTGCAGATATAGGAGACTGCATCTTTCAGTAAAGAAGTCTTGTCAGCTGTATACTGTATGCACAATGCCTCAGTTTGAAAATAAACATCTGAGATCTTATATTTTGTAACAACTACAAAAATAGGAGACTGCACCTCCCAGTAAGGAAAATGGAAGACCGCTTCATATTGTACCCACAATGCCTTGCTATGTATGTCTACAGATTAGGTGCTATACTGCAGTTATAACTACCAAAATGGGAGACTGCACCTCTGAGTAAGGAAAACAGAAGTCAACTTTATAATCTACCCATAATTCCTTGTTGCTGTATGTAAATTCATTCATTCATTTTATTTGTTAACTGGGTTAGGACTGTGGGCCGAAGCCCTTTTTCAGGACTGACCTGGACATAAAACATAACAAACATTACATCAAAATATACAACATACAGAATTTACAAATAACATGAACAGTCAGACTGTGCTAACAAATGTTGTTTAAACTTACCTTTAAAACATGAATAGTGTCATAAACTCACTCAGCAGGTCAGGCCCTCTGCTCCCACAGTGCCAACCTCCGAACGCAGTCTTGTGAACAGTTAACAGAACAGGGTAACCCTCCTGTCTGTTTTGTGGGTTCGAATCAAACTTTGGTCTCAAGATCTGGAGGGATTCAAACTGTGAACCTCTTGCTAGCGTACCCAATGTACAGGCTCAGTTAATTCTGCTCTTTGGTGGGGGCCAGATATCTTTCGCCTATGGGCACCTAACCAGGTGTACAAAATGAACCCTTAAAGACTGCAGAATAAACTCTTACCTTTTCCCAGTTTGGTAAAACCAGCAAGCTTTGTACAGTGTCAACTTTAACCATGTATGGTTCACTTGTCAAGAAAAAGAATTTCAAAGGCACACCAAGTAGTCTCTAAAGTAGAGGTTTACTTAAAAATAGATAACAAAATGTAAAATGTAAATACAGAACCATATATCACAAAAACATACAACCATTTAAAAAAATAAGGGTTAAAAAAAAAATGCAAAATTCCTACCACCAGACATTTAGACTTGTATATCTAATATATCTCTTCTAATAGTACTGATAGACAATGTTGTTGTCAAGAGAGTCCAAACATGTGTGTCTTTACAGGTCACTCACAGCATAATTTAAACACCGTCTTGAGCCTGCCTTCCCCATGATGTCACCCAGCTGCTCCTCTGTTTTATTAAAAATTATACAATCAGGATGTCTATCCAGCAGGAGGTCAATTAATAAAAGGTGACCATAGCAAAACTCATGTCCCCACATGACTTTCTTTAAATAACATCCCTTCTTTGATCTTAAGTAGCTCTTCTTCCCAGACACATCAAAGAATCTTTTATGACTTCGCACTAAAGCGTCATAACCTGCTCTCTTCTTCTAAACGTTATAAAAGTTTATGATTTCCCATCCTAGCAGCTGGCAAGCTACTATTAAGCTAGATAAACAGGAGATGTTTACCTTAGGCCTCTTCTAGCCTGTAATTATCTCCTGGCCTTCCAGGTAACACCTTGTAGCTGAAACCTGGGACGGGGTGTCATTCCACAGGCTGTTTCAGCATGTCTCATGAGAGACACTCAGTAACACATTTTTATATTACAAAAATCATAGATTCTCTCTCCTGGGCTGGTCTCTGGGCTTCCTTACTCCTGGGCTGCTCCCTCCTGATGTCAGTGATAGGCAGGTTCAGAGCTGCAGTGGGGGGGACATAAGCCCGCAACTTCCGGATACCCCAGTCTACTTCCTGCCTTTGGTGAAGCAGGTACTCTGCAGCAGAGCCCTGTCACTCATGGCAGGGCTGAAGATAATTTGTGCAGCAAGCATCGAGAGGCAATGGGCAACCCAGTAAGTGTTTAACTTGCTCAGGGGAGTTAGCCTCGGTGAGATCCAGCCTTAGTCTTGCAAGCTACACAGGCTGATCTCACCTCTCGAGGACTGTCAGAAGTGCCGTTTTTTCCTGCGCACTAGTCACAATGGATCCCTAAGGATAGGACTCAATTGCTGGGGAGAGAAAATGCGTAATTGAAAACACAAAAGGCGTGATCGCTTCAGGGATATATATTTTTCCACATCGCGATTGCTGAAACGGCTCCAGCGCTACTTTAACGTCCGCTTTTTTAGCAGTTCTAGCAGTTGGAGCTTGGGCAGACCGCTCCCGCTACCTCGCACTCAGGGACTTTCCCTTTTGGTGCCAAAAGAGCCTCTGGGCTAGCGCTTCTCGGCGCTAAGAACCTGGACTCATCGGAGGGTCATCCCCCCGCCTCAGCGACTGTATAGAGCAATTTTCTGCAGCCAGGAGGAACAATTCCCTGCATAGCTACAATTAAAGGGGCAATCCCCCTCCAGCCAATTAATAATGTGAAGATGGGCTTGCTTATGTGAAGAAGATTAAAGGGGGCCAGGCTACAATTTGACTTGTGTGAGGAAGACAGGTATTTAAAGGGGCAAGGTTTCAATTAAAAGGGCCATTCCCCCCCCCCAGCCAATTAATGTGAAGGTTGCCTTGTATGTGCGCTGGTTAGAGGTCCTGGTTTTGTGTCTCAGAGGGGACCTTCCCAGCAGCTGACTAGGGGCGTATAGATTTGCTACTCTGACCCCTCAGCAAGGCAAAGCCATAGAAGATGGCTTCAGAAAAATCAAGTCGAGGAAAAAATGCCTATGCTGCAAGTCCCCTCTCTTGATTACTTTTGCTGGCTCACTATGCCTCACATGTGAGAAGGCAGCTGCAGCGAGTGGGGTCAACACAGTGGACACCAGTTTGTTGCAGGCAAATGGACAGGAGAGGTCCGACCGAACACAATCAAGCATTCCAGAAAGGTCTGACCGGCTCACTGAGCGGAGCACTATATCCAGGAACCCCCAATCCCTTGATCCTGAGCTCATAGGCGGGTTGAACAGAGCCTTTGCTATGGACCCCTCTTCTTTTGAGTGGCACCCTCCGGGGTCACCAGATGCGAGACAACACAAGAAAGCGAGGAGAAAAAGGACCCCCCCCTCCTCATCCTCCTCTGATGAGGGGGGGCCTTCCTCTCGCCGCTCCCGCCCCAAGAAAAAGTCTAGAGAAGAGGACAGATCTCCAGAGGAGGACAGTCACCATCATTCTAGCCACAGGCACAGAAAAAGGTCTCGTTCAAGAAGCAGAGCAAGGGGTGGACATAAGGGCAGACGACACAGGGGGTACTCCCCGGGCTTGTGAAGCGGCAAGCTCTTCCACCGAAGAGGAAGATAGTAGATTCTCGTCTGATCCGATGACTCACCATCCAGAAATTTCGACCCTGATGACCTAGACTTCTTTATCAAGAAAGGTCATATCCGAGATTCACCTTGGTCCCCCACCGGTCTCTATGCAGCCAAAACAAGCCTTCCACCTGGCGTCCGCCTCTAGGCCTGCCACAGCTTTTCCCATCCCTCCTGCCATTGAGGACTTGCTAAAGGAAGAATGGCAGGGCCCGGAGTGTGCTTTTCCGGATCCCAAACGGATATCCAAACTTCTGAAGTTTGACAAACAATCAGAGAAGTGGTTAGACTACCCCAGGATTGACCCATTGATTTCCAACCTGACCAAGAAAACCGTCATCCCAGCCGAGGGAGGGCTTCGCTAAGAGACCCAGTGGACAGAAAAGTGGACTCTTTGCTCACAAGAGCCTTTCAAGCCTCGGCAACGTCACTGAAGGACGTGGCGGCAAACCTATTCTCCACCAGAGTCGCCTTATCTTGGGCCTCAGATTTAGCTTTTCAGTTCGCAGAAGATCCAGACAAGAATTCTCGCATTATCCAACAACTACAGTTAATGGGGTTGGCCTCTGCCTATGCGGCGGATGTGTCGGAAGAAGCAGTCCGGTGTGCCGCACAGACCATGTTTTACCAAACCTCGGCTCGTCGCAACCTATGGCTCCGGGCATGGTACGCGGATGCTTCCTCGAAGAGCCACTTAGTGAATGCACCATATGAAGGCAACCTCCTCTTCGGGTCGGCACTGAAGGAGGCGGTGAAGGAATCGGGTGAAACAGCAAAGGTGCATATTTCACAGTCTAGGAGCCGGGGCAAAGCCTGGCCTTCTGGCACAAGGCGTATTTTTCGTGACAGAGGTTTCAACAAGGGTCAGAATTCCAGTTCTTTGGGAAAAAGGCCATGGTTCTCCCGACGCCAGCGATCTTTCAGGGGAGGTGGATCAGGCGGGGGAAGGAACCTCCGGGATTCAGGATCCAGCAACAAGAAAGCACAAGGAGAAAATGCAGGCTCATCCTCGAGTAGGGGGCAGACTTTCCGAATTTCTCGAGGAATGGGTCCAAACAACGTTGGACAGATGGGTATTAGACATTATCCGTCAGGGATACTTAATAGAATTCGAGTCCAAGCCCCCATTACCACATGTGGTGCCCTCGCCTATTTCAAACAACTCGTCCAAAAGGCAAGCCACACTGCAGGCCATCACGGATCTTATGCAAGCCGGGGCTATCGAACAAGTCCCCCTCCCACAGAGCTCAACCGGGGGGTTTACTCTGTTTTTCATTGTGCCCAAGCGCACAGGGGGTCACAGACCAGTCCTAGACCTCAAGTTCCTAAACTGCTTTGTGCGCAGCAGACTATTCAAGATGGAAACATTGGCCTTGATTGCCAAGGAAGTCCTGCAAGGAGACTTTTTAGCATCCATAGACCTACAAGATGCCTGTCTGCATATCCCGATTCATAGCAGGCACAGTCAGTACCTGAGGTTCAAGCTGGGCAATCGTCACTTCCATTTCAAGACTCTCCCGTTTGGACTGTCCTCAGCCCCCAGAACCTTCTCGAAGGTCCTGGTAGCAATAATAGCCCACCTACAGAACTGGGGGATCCAGCTATTCCCTTATCTGGATGACATCCTCATCAAGGCTCCACAGCTCGACCAAACAGTACAGGCAGTGGCAGATGTAGTCCAGTGCCTCATGGCTCACGGTCTTCTAATCAACCAGGAGAAGAGCTCCCTAATTCCGAGTCGGAGCCTGAGCTACCTGGGAGTGGAATTCAGGACGCAGATCAACAAGGTTTTCTTCCCCCCCCCTCCCGACTCAAAGTTCAGGGACCTGTTAAAACTCATCAGCAAATTCCAAAGGGGCAATCAACTGCTGGCTCAATCCTTCTTACAGCTTATCGGGACTCTAGTGTCCCTGGCAGACTCAGTTCCATGGGCTCTGGTGCACATGTGACCCATTCAGACTCACTTGCTCAAGCTGTGGTCCCAGTCCAGCCACCCTCGGCTCCACCTCATCCCAGTGTCACAGCAGGTAAAAAGCGCCCTTGCATGGTGGTCTGAGAGAAAAAAACGTGATGAGAGGTCGAGACCTAGGCCATCCACGTCAGATAAGGATTACAACAGATGCAAGCCTCAGGAGGTGGGGGGCTCACCTACAACAGACATCAGCCCAAGGCAAGTGGTCCCTGACGGAATCGAGGTACAGCATAAATGTTCTAGAGATGAGAGCAGTTCGTATTGCCCTAAAGCACTTCCATCAGCAAGTGCGCACCAGGGGTGTGCTGATTCTAACAGACAATCAAACAACAATGGTTTACATCAACCACCAGGGTGGCACACAAAGCACAAAAATGCTTCAGGAATCCCTTCTCCTTTTCCGATGGGCAGAGAAGCACCTGGCAAGCATAAGGGCAGTGTACATACCAGGTCAGGAGAATATCACAGCAGACTGGCTAAGCCGCAAGGACGTTCTCCCGAGGGAATGGAAACTGAAGGAAGCGGCCTTCCAGCTTCTTGTGCAGAAGTGGGGCAATCCACAAGTGGATCTGTTTGCATGCCGGCACAACGCAAAGGTTCAGCAGTTCTGCTCCCTAGCCAGAGACGACCTAGCAATAGCATAGGACGCCTTCTCCCTAAGCTGGGGTCGCCTCGGCCTCCTGTACGCTTTTCCTCCAATCCCACTTCTCTCCAGGGTTCTTCACAAAGTGGCCAGAGACGAGGCGGAAATTATCCTAGTTTGTCTCAGGTGGCCACGCCGCCCCTGGTTCCCTCTACTCATTCAGCTGTCAAAGGCGCAACCTTTTGTTTTCCAGCCCTCCTCAGACCTTCTCCATCAGGGTCTGGTCCTGCACCACAATCTGAGCAATCTATCCCTCTCGGCTTGGAGATTGAGCGGGAAACGTTCAAAGAGTTAGGTTACACTGCTCCAGTCATTGAAATGACCGTCAGCTTCTGACACGCTTCATCCTCCAGGGTGTATTATAGGATATGGAGAAGATTCTTATTCTGGCTCCACTGCAAGGGCACTCAAGATCATCCAATAACCCTCCCAGTCATTTTGCAATTTCTGCATGAGGGATTCAACAAGAGCTTGCAGCCAGCCACCTTGCGAGTGCAAGTTTCGGCACTGGGGGCACTTTTGTTCGCAGACTCTGGGGATACACTGGGGTCTCACCCTCACGTCAGGAGGTTTTTAAGGGCAGTAACGCTGAAATGCCCACCAATTAAGCTAATTGTTCCACCTTGGAAACTTAATCTGGTCCTCAAGGCTCTCACAAAAGCACCATTCGAGCCCTTGAAGGAAGCATCAGTCATGCATCTTACTATGAAGGTGGTTTTTCTGGTGGCCATCACTTTAGCCAGGAGAATCAGCGAACTGGGGGCGTTGTCAACCAAAGAGCCCTATACAGTTTTCACCAGTGCGATTGGTGTCCGGGACGGATCCAGGCTTCTTACGAAGGTCATGTCTCTCTTCCACTGCAACCAGGAGCTCAGATTCCTTCTTTCTGCCCTCACCAAAACGAAAAAGAAAGAGAATTTCACACCTTAGATCCGAGGAGAGCAATCAGAATCTATATTAAGAGAACAGACAGTTTTCGCAAAATATCAAGCTTGTTTTTTTGACTGCAGGACGAAATATGGGTAAAAAAGCATCAAGACTCTATAGCCAGATGGATTAGGTCAGTAATCATCACAGCATATGACAAGGTGGGAGTATCTCTGCCTGGACCAGTGAGAGCCCATTCCACCAGAGCGATGGCCACGTCATGGGCAAACTTCAGAGACACATCTCCAGCAGACTTATGCCGAGCAGCCACGTGGTCATCCATTCATACCTTTACTAAATTTTACAAACTGGACGTCATGTCCTTGGAAGCATCTTTCAGCTGCCGAGTGCTTCAGTCAGTGGTGGATCCTTAAGGACACTTAACATTCTTCCCAACCGGGATATCTAGGGATGCACTGCTTTTGGATATCCCAGGAGTAAGGAAGCCCGGAGACCAGCCTAGGAGAGAGAAACAGAAATTTGGGTACCTGTAAATTTTCTTTCTCCGGCTGGTCTCCGTGCTCCGGATGCCCTCCCAGAATGTATATAGTTGCTGGGCCTCACGGCCCTTATGCCATAACTGTTCATGTTCTTTGTTTTCCTACTTCTCGTAGTATTACGTCAGAGAGACTGCATTAATAACGACTGGGGTATCCGGAAGTTGCGGGCTGCTTATGCCCCCCCCCCCCGCAGCTCTGAACCTGCCTATCACTGACATCAGGAGGGAGCAGCCCAGGAGTAAGGAAGCCTGGAGACCAGCCGTCAGAGAAAGAAAATTTACAGGTACCCAAATTTCTGTTTAATCAGAACCAGCTGTCTGAGTGTCACAAATAGGTCTTAATTAACCTTAATGAAACTGGTAACCTATTCCATAATGAAGAAGCCTGGTGGTCAAATACTCGTAGGCCATAATTATTTTTAGCACCTTGTACTACCAACACTACCCCCTGAAATATTCTCAAATGTACCTGAACTTCACGAACCTGAACCAAATCAGATAATGGAGATAAGCCATTCGAATAGATGGCCTGATGAACCAATTTACCTAAAGCAAATTCGTATTTAAACTGGGGCGAAAGCCATTTCAGTGGAGAATATAAAAGGCAATGGTGGGTCAAAAAAAGGAGCACCCAAGACAAACCTACAAATGCTGTTATAGACAACACTTAGAATTTGTTTCTCTTTGGATCCCAACTTAGCATACAAAAAGGAGACAGTCAAAATGTGGCATTAAGACTCCATTAGCCAATTTCAAATGAGAATCATCAGATAGATAAGATTTGAATTTATACAATTGGCCCAACCTACAGTGAATTTTCTTTTTCACTGACTTTACCTGGGGGAGAGAAGTCAACAAGGGGTCTAAAAGAACCCCCAGATACCTAAATTCTGACACCTGATCAAGTAAATTCCCCTGAATATCATGTATAGTCAGGGAGAGATGTTCACCAAGTCTTGCAGAACTACCAAACAACATAGCTTTGGTTTTATGAATATTTAAAAGCATTAAGTTGGTAGTAAGCCAGTGGCATAATTTCTTAAACTCATCTTCCAACACCATATTTATATAATCCAAGGACTTTCCCTGACGATACAAAATCAAGTCATCAGCATACAGTAGACATTTACACTTATCAAAAATAGAGGTGACTTGATTAGTAAACAAAGAAAACAGGGGTCCAAGAATAGACCCCTGAAGTACACCACATGTAATATAACAAACTGAAGAAGTAATTGAACCAATAGAGACAGACTGAGAACGCCCCTGCAAAAAATAAGAAACAAGAGGGACCGAGGAAACAGCCAGTCCAAGAGCAGCAAGCTTCCGACTAAGCAGGGAATGGTTTATAAAATGAAAAGCCCTGGACAGGTCCACGAAAACTGTCCCCGTTAACATTCCATCATTACAACCTTTAAGGACGGTATTCGTGGACCTGACCAGGGCTGTACCTGTACCCTTGCCCCGTCGAAAACCATGCCGCTCTTCACAAAGGATTTCAGCCGTGCCCAAGAATTCATTCAGCTGACTAATCATCAATCTCTCAAGAACCTTCACTAGTGGATTTAAAATTGAAATAGGTTGATAATCCTCAACTCCAGTAGGCCTAGCATTTTAGGGATTGGTACAACCCGGGCTATCTTCCATGATGAAGAAAGACATTTGCAGAAATGCATAGATTATATACTATACACAAAGGTTCTACAATAAGTGGGGCAGCCATCTTAATAAACCTAGCATCAAGCCCATCCCCACAATCGCCAAACTTATCAGGCAAGGAGTTTAACAATTTCAGTACTTCAGTGGCAGTAACCCATCAGAATACAACTTGAGATGCTACACCATTTTCTGATTGACTATTAACACAGTTTGCTAAACCGTTACTGGGCTGTACCTGTACCTGCAATAGGATCAGTAGTTAGAGACACAAGAGATAAGAGGAACATTAATAAAACTCTGATTTAGCAAATTAACCATCTCAAGAGGCTCTAAGACCACTTGATTAGAGATTGTAAGTGAAGTAAGGGATGCCTTAACCTTTGGGGAAACCAGATGGTTGGTTAATAGTATCCCAAAATTGCCCTGGATTCCTGGATACATTCTCCAACTTAACCTGAAAATAGTCAATCTTAGCTTGTTTCACCTTTCTTGACAACAAATTCCTAGCTGTCATATAATCCTGCAAATGCCCAATAGATGGGGACATTTTATAAATTAACCAAACTGACTTTTTATTTTTCAAAAGAACTTTCAACTCACCGGTATACCATGGATGTAACACCCCTCGAACATGAAATACTCTAAGGGGAAACAACTTATTCTGGACTTGTAACAACTGGTGACAAAAAAAGTCAACAGCACAATCAGGATCTGGTATAAATGACAAATATGACCAGTCCAGATTACGTAATTTGCCAAACAATATCTCAGGTGCAGTATTTTTAATTAGTATAGTAGCTGTTATACTGCTGTATCCATTACCAAATAAGAGTTAACTGATTTAACAAAAAGGGACCATTTTATGTCTAAATGCAGTCACAATAATAAACTAAAATGTTTTTGCAAGCAGCATTATGTTTTTTTTTTTGTTTGTTTGTTTTACAGCTTTAAAAATTTTTCTGCACGTTATAAGTACAGTAAAGCACTCCAGGGTTTGTGATTGTGGTCAATAATCACACTTCTCTGTCAGTTGTTTAAAGTCACTTGGCACAGATGCCTTGTGCCTAACGACACCTATGAGAGATGTAGGATTATTGACCCATAATCACACACCCTGTCGTGCTTTATTGCATACTTAAAATGATCTTTTTACCATGGTAACACATCCATCCCTAGTAGGAATTAGTGCAGATAAGGTCCCTATAATATCTAAATTATTGTAAAGCAGACACTGACCAACAGCAGTGAAGTTACCAACATTGTAATACTAGTAGCAGCAATATGACTTAACAGGCACAGTTAAGTAGCACCCCAAATTACATCAGCAGCCTGGAGGTGTGCTGACTCAGCATCCAGCAACCTTCGAAAAATGGACCACAGCAAAAAGACACTAAAAATGTATGAATTTGTTGACTTTCGTTACAAAGCTGGAACACACATAGGTTTTACAGCAATGTTTATTGAATGGTGCTGCCTATTTTAGTTTTAAAAACCTTTGCATATGCCCTTTCAGTCTCTGTATGCCAAATATGGATTCATGTCTTGCCCCTTTCTGCTGGAGGACTTCTAGAAGTCTGCCAGTGTTTGGATAGTGAACTGCATCCACGCCCTTAAAATATAGGTTACTCACCTGCAACCATAGTTCTAGGAGTGGTATACGGTTGACATGCACACCACCCACTAGACCTCCCCTAGCAGTGTGGCACCCTGATCCCTGTTTCCAGTGTGCAAAGATCTTACACCACAGGGTGGTGCCGGAGGATATACCACCTGTGTGGTGGGAGGAGCTTAGCTTGAAGACATTTCAGTGACTCAGCTGTCTCTGGGAAGACTTTGTGTGTAGATGTGAACAGTACTGCATACAACTCATAGAACTATGGTTACAGGCAAGTAACCTATATTTATATACCCATTTTTTATAATTTATTTTAGTGGCGCTGTCGTGCTACTATAGTTAGGGTTCAGTTGTCACATCTATGTTAAACTCAAACTTTTGTGCGTTAATAACTTTGGACCTGTTCAACGGATTTGCCTGAAATTTGGTATGTACGGTGGGGCATGGTAGATCTCTTGATTTGCCAAATTGCGTTTAGGTCGGACTTACGGTCTTTGCGTACAAAAACACTGAAAAATGCAAAATTATCCATTTTTGGAGGCAGCCTTTGGGATTTTGGATGTGGCCCTGCACGGCCGTTATGTGGCGTGCCGCTCTGAGAGATGGCTCGTTTGAAAGAGCTTTGGTGGCCAAACATGCCGCTTTTCGTTTGGTGAAAAAATATTAAGGCATTCAAAAGTTATGCCACTTTTAAATTCCCATTATAAGTCAATGGGAACATTTATATGTATGTTTTGCGAACAAAGAATGGGGTTCTAGCCATCTGATCCCACCTGGCGATCAAAGAATTTGCAGCCTCACGGTTCAAGAATCTTTGTCACCGAGAATTTTAAAAATTCTTTTATGATGAGGTCCGCCATCTTGTTTTTAAATTTCCGATCGGAAAAACACAAATATCTCAGCTCAGGGGTTACTTCTGAAGTAAAATCTGGATGGGCTTTACTCAGGGGACTCCGATCTATCGAGCCATGCCTTTGGTTTCATACAAATTGGTCAAAAAATAGTTATAAGCTTTTAAATTCTTAATTCGCGGCTCGCTAATGATCTTTGATCGCGAGCCTGCAAATTCTTTGATCGCGAGATTCTTTGATCGCGATCACCCAGATTTAAAAATCAATTTTCTCAGACCGGGGTGCCCTAGGAAGTTAAATGAAGGTGGGTTTTGCTCAGGGGGCTTCGTTCTGCCCGATCTGAATAAAATAATGTTTTCAATATCCCTGGTAGTCTAGCGGCCCCCCCCAATGTGCATTTAACAAACAATGTCGTCCGTATTCCTGGTAGTCTAGTGGTCCCCCCGATCTGTTAAAATAAATAAATAATGTTCTCCTTATTCCTGGTAGTCTAGCTGCCCCCACCCATCTGTATAAAATTAATAGTGTTCTGTATATCCTGGTAGTCTAAGCCCCCAGTGTGCATTAAATCAATAATGCTCTTCATATCCCTGTAGTCTAGCAGCCCCCGATCTGTATAAATTAATTTTGTTGTCCATTTCCTGGTAGTCTAACACCCCGATCATCATAAAATACATTATGATCCAATTCCCTGGTAGTCTTGTGGCCGCCCACCCAGCCGTGCCAGCCCACCCAGCACCCTCCACCCCTTCCCCAGCCGGCAACTGGCACAGCCCACCTCTCACCTCCATGGCCAGCCGCCAACTGTGTGTATTAGCAGCGCCAAGCCACCTGAGCAAAATCAACCCTCATTTGACTTCCTAGGGTACCCCTGGGCTGAGAAAATAGTTTTTTCAATCTTTGATTGCAATCATGCATCGTGAGTGGGGGACGAGATGGGCAGATTAAAAAAATCAATTTTCTCAGCCCTGGGGTGCCATAGGAAGTCAGATGGGTGGGTTTTGCTCGGGGGGCTTCGTTCTGTCGAACCATGGCGGTGGTTTACCACAATTACTTCAATTTTTTGATTTATGGCATTTTTTATTCTTTGTTCGTGAGCCTGCAAATTCTTTGATCGCAAGCCTGCAAATTCTTTGATTGTGAGATTCTTTGATCGCCATCTTTGGTCGCAAGGGGGGGACAAGATGGCCAGATTTTTTATAATAGAATAGATTGGTAAAATTTCCCTATCTTTAACATTGAATATCTCAGAAACTGTTTGTTTGGTCTTTTTACTTGAAATTTGGAGGGTGTTTACAGTGTGTCCTGTAGATGTGACTTATGGTGTTTACGTGACGCACTTTATGCGTTGCGGACAGTGTTTTGGATTGTGCTGGTGGCTTGAAATTGACAGGGTGCCTAGCCTTAGTCTCATGGATGTAGTTTTCAGTTGTTGTGTGTGTTAAATGTCAACAGGTGTGGAACTGTGCCACTCTAACGAATGAAAATTTAACATTTTGACATTTTATATCTCGGACATGGATTGGTCTTTTTACTTGAAATTTGGAGGATGTTGACGGCATGTCCTGTAGATGTTAATAGCGGTGTTTATGTATTTTTTGCGGAGATATTGTGTGGCGCAGTTTACGTTTTGTGGACAGCGTTTTCTATTGTTCTATTAGATTGACATTTGTTTGGTGGCTGGCCTTGCTGTTGTCAATGTACTTTTTAGTCATTGGGTGTGTAATGTGGCCCGACACTTACAAGTTGGTGGGAGCGCGGGGCCCCACCAACTTGAGCAACTTTCTACTTTTCTATTCTTTCTTAAAAAGTAAGGAAATTCTATGCCAAAAACTTTGTTAATGCATCTGTTAGGGTTCTTCTACAGTGACAAAAGCAAGGAAATTCAACATTAGGGTTCCCACCCCTTGAACCCCACCCTGCCCCCACCAACAGGCATCAGGGTGTGCGTTGGGGTCGTCGGCCCTACCTCTCACCCCATTCTTCTACACTGCACCACCTCAGCTTGTTTACACATAGGATGGGGTGAGAGTTAGGCCGACTACCCCAACGCACACCCGATGCCAGTTGGTGGGGCAGGGTGGGTGGGGTTCAAGGTTGGAACCCTAATGTCGAATTTCCTCACTTTTGTCGCTGCAGAAGAACCCTAACTGATGCATTAACAAAGTTTTTTGCATAGAATATAACTATATATATATATACATATACACACACACACACACACACGCAGTATAACTATATATTCTGTGGGATGTGCAGTGGGTGGACTCAAAATATGCAGTTTTTCCTCTAGTATGAGGGGGCAGGGTCATAACTTGCAAGTGGGAGAGCTACAAGTGAGTTATGATAATCTTGCCCACTCACAAGTGATAATAAATTGCCTATTTTTAGTCAAGTTATTGTATATTTGATATATACAGCAGTAGTTGACAAGTTATAGCGTTTGTCTGCAGTTTGTATGAAGAATTTGCTGTTTTAAATTTTTACAGCTGACTTCAGTGCTGCACTGAGCATTGTGATATCATCAGCATTGTGAAAGCTATTCTCTGATTGGTTCAGTATTCCACTGTGATGAACGTAACTTTAAAAATATTCACTCTGATGATGAGTAACAGTATCTTTTTGATATTTCTTTTACTGATGCCACTAGCCAAGATTTAATTTGTATCTTGTAATTTTTCCCCCATACCTTGTGTGTGTGTATATTTATATTTACAAAGAGGGTGCAGACAGCAGAGGAATCTGATTGGTTGTGTAACCACTCAGTCCCTGGGGTTACTAGACTCCTATCAGTATTATAGTTAGGAAGGCAGCAGGCAGCTGGTAGGGAGCTCAATAGGGGCTCCTTAGATAATGACATCATTGTTTACTCAGCTAGGCTGAAGGAGGAAAGATTAGGTCATTTAGAGCTCTCGGGGAGCTTAGAATTCTGTCAGGTGGTAGTTGTCAGTTATGGAGTGAGGAGGTGAGAGTGGCAGAAGGACTGCCAGCAGGCTCTTACAGAGGGCTCAGGATTTCTCACCCTAGTTGTGTATCATTTCCAGCTTCCAGTGAAGTGGTGGAGACAAGACTACAGCAGGTGATCCTGATTTCTACTCCCAGTGAAGTGGAAGGATCTACTTGTTCTCTGTGGACTCAAGGGGCAATCCCCAGAATGTTCTGAGGTGTTTTCAGCTGTCTTGGTATAGGACCTGAAACACACTATGTGGACTGGCTACCCAGAAGAGTGCCTTTCCTGTTTCTTTTTGATTGTTCCATGCTCAGTGGATGGAACAAGTTTTGAGTACTGAAAGGGGATACTAGATCTCCACAAATGTTCATAGGGGAGTGGATAGTCTGGGGAGCGTGTGCCCATAGATAAGGCTGAATCGCACCTGTCATTGCCCCTAGTCTCACCAGTGTGAGTGAAGAAAGTTAAACTGTGGACCCCAGTGAGTGCAGTTTATTTTCTTTGTGTCACCCAGTGTTGTGACAAGTAATGTATAGGACCTCTAGCATTTCAGTGGGGAATGGGGGTTTCAATGGTGTAACCCTGAAGAATGGCAGAGTCTGTCGGTTGGGGCCAAGGGTGGGAGGAACGCCATCTAAATGCTTACAAAGCAGGGCTTCCTTGTTCGTAAAAGGGCACCAGTATTTTTACCTGAGCAAGTAGCCATGCTGCAGGTTGAGGTGTGTGGCTGAGTTTTCACATATTGCACCTATGTTCGAAAGGAGTTCTGAGTGTGTGGCTTAGATTCACTAAATAACACTAATGGGAAAGAGAGAGAGAGAGATGTTCATGTGCATGGCCCAGTGTCCACAGATGCACTTTTGGGAATTTGGGTTGCTGGAGATTCCGAGGGTTATTTTGAAATCTTCTGGGGCCCATGCTTTTGCTTTTGTGGCCCCTACCCTCTGGAATTCTCTGCGCCGTCAGCTTCGCGAGTGCACGACCATTGGGGGCTTTAAGCAGGCATTGAAAACTTTCTTGTGGACACTGGCATTCCCAGAAATATAATGGATTTTATTGTTTATTTATTGTAATGTTGATGATTATGTTCTTATTGTAAGGCACCTTGATACTTGGAAGGTGCCCTATAAATAAAGTTTATTAGTAGTATTGTTATTATTATAATTTGGGAAGATGATGTTTCTGTTTTGTTCATAAACTGTACTGCAATGCAAGGAGAGTTCTTGAATTTTGTACCTGTCTAGCCTGGACCAACCCTTGGGGGTCCACTTCAGCTTTACTTGCCATCTGTTGAATAAAGCCATACTGCACAATGCCAGTCACTGTTATGGACATTCCGATTTATTGCTTCTGGTTGTGTGGATTCACTGGGGACCCCTCAGCAGGTTAGATCAAGCATATGCCTAGCTGTCTCCACCCAGGACCTGGGTTGTGTTATTTACACAGGGTTCAAGTTGTTTGTTTCTGTACCCCCACCCCTCTCTTCCTCTAGAAAATGAGCCAGGTATACATCCTAATGCCAACAGTGGTACCTGCCTTTTAGTAAAGTAAATGGTATGCCAGTATAAGGGCACCAGTGTTTTCAGATATTCAGCTGGGTGAACGTTACAAAAAATGGGGTGTGTGCACACTTGTTAAATAAGTGGTCTGGGGGTTACAGTTGGAATGGGATTCTAGCCATATCCCCCCCCAAATATAGCACAGGAAAAAAGGTACCAGCACTAGTTTACCATCTTACTAGATAAATCTTTGTGCCAAGTTGTCACAAAATTCAAAAGAAATAAGCTGCCATTTTCTTACCTCGCTAATGTGTCTACCTGAGAAAAAATGGAAAAGGTCAGAGTACTTGCCTGTGTCTTTTTACATTTTGGGCAATTCCGATCCACAAAATATGCCCAGAGTGCTGTTACACTGCCAGTAAGCTGAGAACAAAAAAAAATCATCTCCCTTCCAACTGGCAGCCAGCATTAGAATACTGGCACTTTCGCAGAACTTGCTACCGCAGGTGGTATTATGCTGCTGGCAAGACCAAATTAAAATCGCTGTCTTGCCAGCTTCCTGAGGTAGCAATCTGGTGGCTCTCTTCAGCACCCCAGTGACAGCGATTAATACAAAAGCACCCCTAGTAATTAATGGAAAGCAGAGTGACTATTTCACATGAAATTAGGCAATTTTTATGTTGCTAATGTTTTAAAAAAGATCAGTTTTTCAGCATAAAGGCATGTTAAAAGTGCAGTAACACACTCCAGGGTGTGCTTTGTGTTCTGATAAATGCATTTCTAGGGGCAGTAAGGCACTCAGGTTTGTGACTTCATGCCTCACTACATCCCTAGTCATGCATTTATCAGCATAAAGCATACCCCATTGTGTGTTATTAGACACATATATACACAGAAATTGTAAGAACATATGGAGAGAGATACGCATTGTCACATCAGCAAGCTCAGTATTTGTCTTAAAGTAGATAGGAAATTATTTTTATATAGTTAACTGCCCTTCCATTTTCCTTTTCATGCCAGTTATGTATTCTAATATGCTGTGATGACTTTTTGATAAATAATCTAGCTTTGGGATGCCATCTGATCTACATAGAGTTCCACTCTCCTTACCAGCTACAGCTCTTGATTTTCATATTTCTAAGACATTCTGTGATATCAGTAACTCCCATTCCATGCTGTTCATCTGAATGGCTTGGAATGGTGTTATTAATGTCATAGAATATTATTTTTATTTTTTTATTGAAATCTAGGATTACAACCTTTGAGCTTCAAGCTCATTTACAAAGGTTCCATGTCAGGCAGAAAGGAAAGAATAACATTCACAGTATATTAATAGAACAGGAAAACACAGAGAGAGCTATAGGGAAACAAATACAACGAGTAGAACAATTGTTACAGTTACTATACTTGTTCTTGGCGATTACAAGGAGTTTGAATTAAGCAGCACAGTAGGCCTTAATGAGAGGAAGGGGAATAGATAGAAAAGGGGGGTGTAAAAGTATGGCAGTAACCTCAGGCTCGGGGTTACTTTGTCACGGGGTGGGGTGGGGCTAGAGTGAGGAATTGGTAAGTGTGGTGGGATGAAGAACTAGTTGAGGTGGTAAAGGGGAAGGAACAGGGAAGAAGATGGGGCAGGGACAGATGAGGTTGCGGGTGGGACAGCAAGGTAAGTGCAGGTGTTAGGGTAGGTGATTACGGATCACAGGGGTAGGAGGTCAGGGGAGCAGGGGCATTTCTGTTCAGTAGACAGGTGGGATTTGAGTGCTGACTTAAATGGTCCGAGTTTGCTGATAGCAGGAAGCTCGGGAGGGAGCATGCCAAACCAGAGCAGGGCTCTGTATTCAAAGGATCTCTGTCCTTGTGAGGTATGGCAGAAGGGGACCTTGAGGGAGTGATTATTAGATGACCTGGTAGTCCTGTTAGGTTCAGTCTGGTGCAGGAGGGAACTGCATCCTGGTGGTAGCAGGCCAAGGGTTGCTTTTTTGGCTAGGAGACAGATTTGGTAGTGGGTTCTCTCGACCAGGTTAAGCCATCCTGTTTGCAGGTAGAGATTACAGGTATGGGTTAGGCGCGGAACCCCTAGAGCTAGCCTGCAGGCTTTGTTCAGAGTAGTGAAAAGTCATTTTAGGGTACAGTCAGGTGCCACACTGTAAATGGCAAGGCCATAGTCGATGGTTGAGAGGACAGAGCTGGTGATGGCAATCTGAAGGGCTTTTCCGGTTAAGCAGCTACGATGTTTGTATAGTAGACCGAGCTTCCGGTTAGCTGATGTGGCAACACCGTCCACATGGGTTGAGGAATAAGAGGGAGCTATCAAAAGCGAGTCCCAGATATTTTAAATTTTGGACAGTTTCTAAGGGCATATTTTGTTTACTAAGAAAGTTGATGGCGTGAGACTTATGACTGTTATAGGCAGGGGGCGAATAGCATGTTTTTTTTTTTTTGTGGTTGACGAGCAGCAGAGCTTGTCCAAACCAATCCTCTACATTGTTGATGCTGTTCAAGGGTGACAGGGTCATATTAAGTAAGTATGAAAAGAGAGAGCAGCAACTGTTGAGGAGAGAGGGCAGTTAAAAAGGCAACAAAGTTAGATTATTAATTTAAAACAAAAAAATGTCAAAAACATCAGAATACAATAGAACAACTACTAGAGGGCATCTAGAGGTATAAAATCTGTTTCCTGTCACCTTTAGGTTAGGATTTGAAGTATTTTTTTTACCCCGATGCTTTGATTCTGCCCTTTTCAAATCCAACAAAAATACTCTCTTCTTCGTGGCTTATGAGTTCGGAGTCCTTCACTAGTTCCCTAAGTGTAATGCTTACTTTGTTTCTCTGCATTCCAACTTTGTTTTCTACATAAAGATGCTGGCAGTTGTATTATTTTTTTGAGTGCATCAATTAACTTTGTTCTCGCTTAATAGTATTGCTTTTCACTTAATTACTTGTTTGTTTATTGGGAAGAACTGATCAAAATTGTTTTTCCGGTCTTCGACTATGTGGATGTGGTCTATGGCACTTCCCCTTCCTCTTCCCTTGCCAGACTGGATACCCTCTGCAATGCCTTCTGTCATTTTGCTACCAACTCTCCCCCCATACTCATCATTACTCCCTCTCCCTCCTCCCACTAGCTTCACATCACTGATCCCACTGTGCCTTATTCATTGGTAAATACTGGTTTGTTTCCTTTCCCTCTTACCTCTCCTCACTCCTCATTCCTGCCCTCTGTCCCCTCCTCATGTTACGCTGTCTGCTCCAGGGATTTTTTTTTTTTTTTTTTTTTTAATTGCACTTTCTTATTTTATTATTATAGCACAGTACATTACAAGGTAATACAGAGCAGTACAGCTTGCTATATAGATACAGGTATTCGGTGAGAGCCATTTTATGAGAAGCATTATAACAAAATAGATATATTCCCCACCTCAAACATAGAGAGTTCCAATATTTATATATTCCCTCAGAGAGCCAATAGGAAAGAGGTACCTTCGCACTGCTAAGGGCCTCTCTATCTCCAAATGTTTAGACCCCAAATTATACATGTGTAGTTATCATAATTGATATATCCCGACCAGTCGATTGTCCCGACCAGAAATATAAGCAAGGTGTCAGATTCCCCCACCAGCCTCATGGTACAAAATCTGAGTAGTGTTCTAGTTGATAGAAGGTCCATTTTCTCAATCTATTATCACATTTATGAATTCACTGATTCCCACCTAGGGACGAATGACCTGGCTGAGAATGGGATCAGAGCAGTGCAACAGGAGTTTGTGGAGTTGGGGAGGGGCCTTAGACAAGTAGCACATATGGTAACTTTCTAGGAAGTGCTACCTGTCTATGGCATGGATGAGGCTAGGGTACTCCGCACCATGGGATTCAATGACTGGTTGAAAAACTGGTGCAGAGCTCAGGGATTTGGCTTCACTGAGGACTGGGGCTCCACCTGGAGGGATGCAGGCCTATACAGGTGCGATGGTCTGCATCTATCCAGGAAGGGAACCAGGATCCTAGGTGATGGGTTTAAATGATTCATTGGCAAGCATTTAAACTAGCCAAGGGTGGAGGCACTGAAAAGAAGGGAAATCCTAGTGCCCGCCCCCCCAAAAAATCTGGGTAGTTAGTGAGGTAAACACCAAGATAGAGCAGTCGATAGGGAGAAGGGCAGGGGTAAATGGAGAAAAAGACAAAGGCAGTAAGGACAAGGATGAGGCAAAAAGAAATAAAGCTATAAAAAAATGGAGGGTAATGAGTACCAATGCCCGTAGTCTTGGTAAAAAGCTCCCTGAAATGGTGGCCTTGATGGAAGAGGGATGCCTGGTTACCGTGGCAGTCACAGAAACATGGTACACAGATAACCATGACTGGGATGTCAACATACCAGGGTACACAATCTACAGGAGGGACAGGGAGGGAAGAAGAGGAGGAGGAGGAGGAGTAGCTCTGTATGTAAGGGAAGGGATCAAAACAGCAGAACTAAAGGGTAAACAGGGAGGAGAGGAGGCACTGTGGGTCACCTTAGAGACTGGAAATGGCTCCACAATCCGCACAGGGGTTGTATACAGACCCCCATCTCAGGGGGAGGAAATAGACAAGGAAATGATAGAAGGCATCCTTGGGATGGCAGAGAAAGGGGAAGTATTGCTGATGGGGACCTAAATATGCCAGATGTTAACTGGAGCACCTTTGCTGCAGCCACATCCAAGAACAGGCCATCTCGATGCCCTACAGGGGCATGCCTCAGACAGTTAGTTTTGGAACCCACTCTGAGGAGGAGCAATCTTAGACCTGGTACTCTCAAATGAGGATGGAGAGAGATCTCTGATCTTGAAGTGGGTAGCCATCTGGTAACAAGCGACCACCAAACAGTGTGGTTCACGATAAACTTAGCTGTAGAGTCAAGCCACACAAAAGTGAAGGTACTGGACTTCAGGAGGGCTGATTTTGTCAAAATGGGAGAGTGCCTCAGAAAAGCACTAGCAAACAGGCAAGAAGGTTGGGTGGAGCTACAGTGGGGAAACATTAAAACTGCCATTACAGAGGCAACAAGCCTTTGTGTGAGGCAAATAAACAAATCAAAATGGAAGAAAAAAACCTCTATGGTTCTCAAAAGAAGTTGCGGGGAAGGTGTGGGAGAAAGAGATAGCATTCAGGAAGTATAAGGAAACACAGAAGGAGCAGGACTGAGAACTGTACCAGTTAAAGCAGAAGGAAACGGGGAAGACAGTCAGAATAGCAAAGGCCCTATCCGAGGAAACAATAGTCAACTCGGTTAAGAAGGGGGATAAAACCTTTTATAGGTACATTAGGGAGCAAAGAAAGACTAAAGTAGGGATACTGAAGCTGAATAAAGAGGAAGGTGGGTGGGCAGTGAGTGACAGTGAAAAAGCAGGGATACTGAACGAATACTTCTGCTCAGTATTCACAATGGAAAAGCAGGGGGAGATACCTAATCCAGTCAATAGAAGCACTCTGGATAGGGGGGTTGATATTAGTCCTTTCACAGAAGAATGGGTTCTGAAAGAACTCTTAAAACTGAAGGTGGATAAAGCAATGGGGCCTGATGGGATTCATTCACCCCAGAATTCTAAAAGAACTAAGGGAAGAACTAGTAACACCACTGACTACCCTTTTTAATAAATTATGGGAGGATGGTGTGGTACCTGAGGACTGGAGGAGGGTGGATGTGATTCCCCTTCACAAAAGTGGGAGCAAGACAGAGGCAGGAAACTACAGACCTGTCAGTTTGACCTCAGTGGTAGGAAAAATGATGGAATCACTGCTGAAGGAAAGAATTGTTGAGTACTTAGAGGCCAGTGGGGTACAGGACCCAGGGCAGCATGGATTAACAGTGGGACGGTCATGTCAGATGAATCTAATTGATTTCTTTGACTGGGTGACCAAAGTAGTAGACCAGGGAGAGGCTGTGGACATGGCCTACCTAGACTTTAGCAATGCATTTGACACAGTCCCGCAAAAAAGATTAATAAACAAATTAGCCAGCCTGGGAAAAACACTGGCTGGACAACAGGACATAGTGGGTAATAGTAAATGGAGTCCACAGTGAAGAAAGGAAGGAAAGACTGACTCACACGTGTGATCTGTACTATGAATCAGGCTGGGTGAACCTATCAAATCATCTTATTTATCTCACCTGCACAATGGCAAAAAAATCTATCTTGGGACTGACTCCATTATGTATTCAAAACCTACTCCGACTGAATCCTGGCTCACGACCCTCCACCAGATCTGAACGCTAACCTTTCCTGGTTCCGAGATGCCGGACTGCACAGGGACAAAGATCTTTCGCATACAGGGCCCCGACATGGTTCAATGCGCTTAGTCCACCTACTCTATCCTCAACCTCGCTTGAAGCTTTCAAATCCATGCTCTATGCCCACCTCACCACCACTAGCAACTGTGATTGCGCTAGATAAAGACTACTACTCCTCATGTCCATCCTCACATCTGAGGCCTCTTCCTCCTGACTAATGAACCCTCTGGTACCTCTACTACTTCCTGTCTCCCACCCAAACTCACTCCCCCTTTTTTCCTGTCCTCTCACTTACTCTCCCCGCCACCACCTTTCCCTCCTCTCTAGCCTCCTTAGCCTAATGATCACCCTCTCCCTGGAAGTTTCCTTAACCTCGAAATTGTCTACCGCTTGAACCTGTTATAGCTTGTTTTTCTATGAAACTTAAAAACGTTACTGCCTTAAGCTGTTAATAGCAAATTTATGATGTAACTTTCCTGTCTGGTTTTACCTGTAATGTGTATTGTGCTTTGTTAAATGTTCTTTGTGACGTGGAACCTTTGTAAAAGAGCCCTGGCTCAAAGGTATTAATTCCTAGACTAATAAACTAAACTAAACTAGTGGGGTACCGCAGGGTTCAGTACTGGGGTCGGTCCTTTTTAATGTCTTTATAAGTGACATTACAGCGGGACTAGAAGGGAAAATATGTCTCTTGGCAGATGACACAAAGATCTGCAATAGGGTTGATACACAAGGTGGGGTGAAAGGATGAAAAGGGACTTGGCAAGGTTGGAGGAATGGTCAAATGTATGGCAGCTTAGATCCAATGCAAAGAAGTGCAAAGTAATGCACCTGGGAAACAAAACCCCAGGGGAAGAGTACACAATGGGGGGTGAGGTACTGACAACAACAAAAATGGATAGGGACCTGGGGGTAGTCATATCAGATGACCTAAAGGTGGGCCAGCAATGTGAGAAGGCAGTAAGGAGGGCTGGGGGGATACTGGGATGCATAGGGAGAGGCATCACCGGTAGAAAATAGGAAGTTGTTGGCCCTGTGTACAGACAGTTGGTAAGACCACATCTGGAGTACTGTGTACAGTTCTGGAGACCCCATCTCCACAAAGACATAGACAGGGTGGAGGCTGTCGAGAGGAGGGCAACCAAAATGGTGCAGGGTCTGCACCAGAAGACACATGAAGAAAGACTAAAGGAGCTTAAGATGTATAGCCTCGAGGAGAGGGGGAACATGATAGAAACTTTCAAATACCTTAAGGGAATCAACAAAGTCCAAGAGGGTAGCGTCTTTCAGAAAAAGAGATGTGCAGGAACAAGGGGGCACAATTTGAAGATAGAGGGAGGCAGCTCAGAGGTAATGTGAGGAAGTATTTCTTCACAGAGAGGGTTGTAGATGCATGGAACAGCCTTCCTGAGGAGGTCGTAGAGTCAAAAACATTGGGGGAATTCAAGAATGCATGGGACAGACGTAAGGCAGTTCTAGTGGGAGGTAGGGGGAAGTAGGCTGTTGGTTAACTATACTCTGCAGCTTATCTGTTAGGTAGGGAAATGGGCAGACTAGGTGGGCCATGCGGTCCTTATCTGCCGTCAAATTCTATGTTTCTATTCTGGCTGAGATCCTCTCTAAATTATAAATTTCATAAGTCGGCTGTCTCCAGGACTCTACTGTTGGGACCCTGGGAGAAAGCCAAAGTCTAGTAACCTTTTTGGCTGCTAGTATCATTATTATCATTAGGTAATAGAGATTTTTATTCAGTTTGACACCAGTAGGTGGCACTCCCGTCAGGTTAAAGGTGGGGGAGAGTATTTCAGGGCATTAAAATATCCTATTCAGCACTATTTGTATTTCTCTCCAATAATCCAATAGAAAAGGGCAGAACCATAGTATATGCTCATGTCCAACCTTAACCTGACCGCATCCCCTCCAGCAGTTCTGGTAGTCATGACTCTTGAACTTTGCTGTAACCTCTGGAGTTTAGAAAAACCTAACCCGAACATTCCAGGCGTATTCCCTCCAGTAGATATTTGGGGTGACCTTAGAGTATAGTAAAGTGTATTTATCCCATAAATCTGCATTAAGTTGCACACCTAACTCCTTCTCCCAGCGCATCTTGATGTACATCAGAGAGTGCTTATTGTATACTCTCAGTGCGTGATATAACTTACTAATAATGTGTTCCCACATATTCCCTTTAAGATGGTCCATAATTATCTGAACTAAGCTAGAGGGGTTTTCAGCCACCCTCGAGATGTCCTCCTCAAAAGGGAGTAGTTTATTTCTCAGGGTACTGAATTATGGGGACCTTATAATTTGCTTGGAGGTAGGAAAAAGAGTAGATGCCCATAGGTCCCACAATTTGAAAAACATAATGTAGATGATTTGTATTCCACTGGTGAAATGGGAGGACTGAGGGATAGCTTCTCTCAAAGGTAGAGAGGAGGTATTGCCGGTTTTGTAACCATTGTGTAAAGAATTCAGCCGTAAAGGCCCGGAATTGTGTCAGTGGAAGACGTTTGGGAGGATTTCTCACTATATATGGAGGAAAGTCTTCCAGGCCGTTCAGAGTCACCTCTATATTCTTCCAATGAGCCGTATATTTGGGGGTAGCATGTAATACAGCTATACGTAGTTGGGACGCTTGGGCATATCTCCTGAAATTTGGGGGATTAAGCCCTCCCTGGGCTCTAGAGAGCTGTAGTGAGGAGTACGTAACCCGGGGTGTGCTTCCCCCCCCCCCCATGTAAACCGAGAGATCAGTTTGTCCCAGGCCTGAAAGTATGTGTTAGATGGGAAAAGTGGAATAGTTTGTAGGAAAAAGAGTATGTGAGACAGTATGTTTTGCTGTATAGTTTTAGCCCTACTGAGTATTCCCATTGGCAACGTAGTCCACCTCAAGATGTCTGTTGTAATCTGTTAGGTAAGCGGTTCAAGATTTACCAATTCAAGATGTAACATCTTAGATGGTATTCTAATACCCAAATATCTCATCTCAGACTTGCTCCAGCGGAATAGGGGGTTGGCCTTCAGCATCCTAGAGGGTGTAAATGAATAGCTAAGTTCTTCTGTTTTGGTGCTGTTTATTTTATAACCAGCTAACCCTCCAAATACCTCAAGTTGTTCCCACAGCACCGGGATAGATGTCTTTGGTGACGTGAGTGTCAGGAGGACATCGTCAGTAAAGAGCGTAAGCTTCAAACAGCATGAAGTTTTGCTGTATTCTGACTATATGCAGTTATCCCCAGCACTTGAACTGCTCCAGATAGTAAAGGGTTAACTCTATGCCAAGGCATAGAACGTTAAGCTCGAGCTCGGTTTTCAAACCTCTGTCTGTGGTACTGTGAAGTGTAACCGTCAGATTTCTTACTCCGCCTGACTGTCAAGTCGCTCTGGAGATCCCTCCAGCGCTTCAGTTTGGTAATAGTTTGAATCAGTCATTTTTTTTTTTCAACCACAGTTCTTATTTTATCGGTATTCTTACCTCTGTCTTGGTAACAGTAAGTGGTAGTAGTAGGTAGTGGTAATTTTTGTTGAATTTGTTAGAAATTGTTTTGTCTTTGGTTCGTTTTCAGAACCAAAATCTATTGTGATTTGTGTATTTCTGTATTCATTATTGTGGTTTTCCGGTACTTATCGGTTCCTAAAAAAAAATCTGGATTTTTGTGGGATTTTTTTTAACCGACCCGTGACACGGTTGGAACCGATAAGTGTTAGTTGCCTGGCTTAACGCTGACATGTCTGAGAAACCTAAAAAGAAAACCGGTCCCACTGGGTTTCAGCACTCTTCTGAGTGTGGGGATGCCTGTGCTAAGGCTGATCCCCACCTCGTATGTGTGTACTGTCTGGAGTTTGACCACCTCAAGGAAGACTGCTAAATTTGTAAGAACTTTCCCAAAGCCACTCTTGAAAAATGTTTGAGTAGGCTGAGGGAAAGGGAGGCCGATAAGTCCACTGACCCGGGTGACCAGCCCGGTTCGGTTGCGAACGAACCTGAAGAGGTGCCCACTGACCTGGGCGATACCTCTTCAGGCAAAAGGAGAGCTGACTCTGTGGGGTCAGTTCTGGCTCGGAGAAAAAGAAAATGATCCGGTTCTGATCCGAAATCCCATGTTCCGACCGCTGAAGAGATAGCGAAAGCGATTACAATAGTGCAGTCGCTTTGCCCGGTTCTGACCGGACCGACATCGGTTCAAATGCGATCGGTTCGGTCGGAAGTTGTTGCCTCAGACATTGATCCAGAGGCATACTATGAGGGTGATTGGGAGGAGGAAGAAGATGATGAAGAAGGAGAGTTTGTAGGCCTAGATGAGCCAGTAGAGCCTGACATCTCCCCAGACAGTCCTTCCAATGTTTCCCCTCCCAGGCTTTCTGAGTCCCCCTCCCACTTCTTGCTTTACAAGAAGGTGGGTGAGACTCTTCAGCTTCCTATGGAAGAGGCTGATCAGGATCAGGAGGAGCCTGATTATGTGGAAATGATGGATGTTCCAGAGTCAAAGAGAGTGTCTATCCCTTTGCATAAATCCCTGTGGAAACAGACACAGAAAATCATGCAATTTCCCACATCCGTTCCTCCTGTGGATAAAAGAATGGACAGGAGGTGTGCCCTATCAGGTCCTCGCATGGAATTCCTTTCAGCACATTGCAGCCATGTCAGGGTAGTGCAAGCTGCAGCCTGTGACAAGGCTAACATCCCAATGGCATCTCTCCCACCAGATAAGGATTCCAGGAAAGTGGATGCCATGGATAAGAAACAGTACTTGGCATCCTCTTTGGGGCTCAGGCAATCAAATTACATGGCATATACAGCCAGGTACCAGAAATATATGTGGGATACGGTTCAGGAGCGGGCTAAGAATGCCCTTCCGAAGCTAGCCAAAGAGTTGGAGCAGGTGGCTGTAAATGGTATAGAGGCATCCAAAGTGCAATTTCATGCTGCTGTGGGCTTGAATGATGTGCATTCTAGAGTCATGGCTACATCTGTCTCCATGAGGAGGTTTACTTGGCTTAGATGTACCAATCTTTCGGAGGATACCCAGAGTAAGGCCATGGATTTTCCTGTAACTGGTAATTCTCTGTTTGGTTAACAAAACAGAGAACTACATAAAGAAGATGGATGAATATAAGACCACCTATAGGAGTGCTGCAACTAAGGAAACGCAGGCCACTCCTCAGAGGCAGCAATTTAGGGCTGGCAGATGCAGGCCTTTTCAAAGGCCTTTCTACCAAGCTCAGGCCGCCTACTCTTCTTTCCAGCAGAGGGGGTTCTTTAGGGGAAGAGGCAGGCATGGGATGACCAGGACCCCATCACCCACGCAGTCGAAGCCCCCTGCCAAACAGACACCCTGAGGTGTTGGTCAGGGTCGCCTCCCCAGTTCTAGTAGGGGGCAGGTTGGCTCACTACTCCCAGGCCTGGGAGTCTGTTACTTCAGACAAATGGGTCCTGGAAGTAGTGAGCCGAGGACTTGCGCTCAGTTTCAAAAGGTTTCCAAAAATGAGAGCAATGTCCTTCAGTCCTCCCTCTCCCTTGGAGACAAGGGCCTTAGAGGCAGAAGTCTCCTCTCTTCTGCTTCTGCAAGCAGTAGAGAAGGTACCTCTTCGTCACAGGGGAAAAGGACTGTATTCCAGATACTTCCTTACCCCAAAAAAGACACGGGAGTGGCGATCCATCCTAGATTTATGGTACCTGAACAAACATTTAACAAAACCAAAATTCAAGATGGTGACTCTGGGAGTAATTCTTCCCTCTCTCAGACCAGGAGGCTGGCTAGCCTCCCTGGATCTCAAGGATGCCTACTTCAGGGTTTTAAATAATTGATTAGCAGTTTTTTTTCTTGGGACAATACTAACTGTACAGAAAGTATTTATATAGGTTTTCTAGCAGTATTGTGTTTGTTAAACACAGTGAGGCAAGAGCTATGCATTTTCACAGTTTTAGCACTTTTATGAGCAAAACACTAATCAATTTTTAGGGTTAAATAAAACCTGGCTACTTCCACATAACCTATCAGACATTCCCACAGAAAGTACTTCAGGTTAGAGTTGCCCTCAGGCCATTACCAATTCAAAGCTATGCCTTTCGGCCTAACATCTGCTCCAAGGGTGTTCACCAAGTGTCTTGCAGTAGTGGTGGCATTCCTCAGGAGACAGGGTATCCTTCTGTTCCCATACCTGGACGACTGGCTCCTAGTGGGCCAGTCCTCAGACCAAGTCAAGTCAGCCTTAGAGGTCACTCAAAAGCTTCTAGACACATTGGGCTTCATTCTGAACCTAGAAAAGTCTGTTCTGGAACCAGCCTAGCTTCTCACTTTCATAGGGGTGGAACTAGACGCTATTCAAGCAAGAGCATTTCTCCCTCTCTCAAGGGTTCAGTCCCTTGTCACTCTGGCTTCCTCTTTTCATTCTCTAGTTTCTCACCCAGCCAGACACTGTCTACAGTTGCTGGGTCACATGGCAGCATCCACAGCTGTGGTCCAGGGAGCAAGGTTTCAGATGAGAATATTCAGTTTCATCTCCTCCTAGGCGACTTCAACATCAACTGGCCTGCGGCCGATGCTGATGCACACAGGGATACCGTTGCTGCGGCGAACCTCACACAAATGGTTGACTCACCAACCAGGAAAAATTACAGGACCGGCACCAGCACACTCTTGGACTGGATCCTTACCAATCACCCTTCGCAGATATTTAACACTAATGTCCTCCCTGACTCTCTCAGCTATCACTCCCCTGTTAGCTGCACCTGGTCAAATAAATTCATCAAACCACCACCAAAAACAATCACCAGCAGGGTTCTAGCCAGTGGTCACCTTCTTCGACTCAAATACCGCCTCCTCCATCAAGACTGGTCCCCTATCTTCAATGCAACCAACGTAAGCACTGCCCTTAACCACTTCATAAACATCTTCACTGTGGCCTGTGACACGTATGCTCCTATTAAAAAACGCAAAGTCAAATCACTCAGTAACCCTTGGCTCACAGGTGACCACCTCAGGATGCTAAAAACAAGAGACCACCTATGGGAGCTGGCCAGAAACTCTGGAAGGCAAAACAACATCCAAAACTACAAACGTGCCTGCAATGACTGCACCAAACCATCCGACAAATGAAAGTCTGCTATAAGCATGCCCTCACAAACTCCTGGGGCAATGGTGAATTCTGGAAGAACATAAAGGAACTCACTGGGAATCCACCCAAACCCCATCAATACTCAACATCGCGGCAGACCACAACCCTCAACCCAAAAACCATTGCGGATACCTTTAACAAAGCCTTTACTGACTTCAGCGCTGTCCTACCTCAGGACTACTTCAAAGATGGTGAAGCCCCTCTGTCTGCAATGAACGCTACTCCCACCAGCTCCCCCTGCTTCTATTTCAAAGCAGTCAAGGCTCACCAAGTACACAAATATGTTACCAAAGCCCTTGGTAAATCAAGATTCAGTAGTACGAACATACGAAATTTGCCAGCAGATAAAGGCCTAGAGGTCTATCAAGTCTGCTCGAATGTGCAGCTAGCACCCCTTATTCTGCAACTGCCCCTCCCTTCCACCCTTTCCCTTCATTAACCCTCCCTCTTGTCCTGTCCCATCCTCGTTTGAAGCAGTCCACTGTTCTACTGCATACCACTTCAGGAGGTAACGCATTCCACCCAGCCACCACCCTCTCTGTAAAAAAAAAAAAAAAAAAAAAAAAAAAAGTGTCTCCTCATCTCCCTCCTGAATCTTCCTTGCTCCAGTCTCATATCATGGCCCCTGGTGTCCCTCCTCTCCCTTACTTTGAACAGCCCCTCTGTACTTGTCTTGTTTGTTCCTTTCATGTATTTAAAGGTTTCAGTCATGTCACCCCTGTCTCTCCAATCCTCCAGTGAGTACATGTTCAACTCCTTCAACCTCCTCTCGTATGATAAGTCCCCCAGCCCCTTGATCATCTTTTGTCGCTCTGCGCTGCACCCCCTCCAGTAACTTAATGTCCCTCTTCAGATACGGACACCAGTACTGCATGCAGTACTCCAGGTGTGGTCTAATGATCTATACAGTGGCAGAATCACCTCCTCCCTCCTCGAGGATATACCCCTTACAATACAACCCAGCATTTTGTTGGCCTTTGCAGCTGCCTTCCTACATTGTGCCAAGTTGTTCATTGACCGTGTAATGAGCACACCCAGATCCTTCTCCTCCTCTGTCTGGGCTAGCTGCACTCCCCCTAGCTGGTATCTCCTCCTTGGGTTCTTCATCCCAAAATGCAGCACCTTGCACTTTTTGGCATTAAAGCCCAGTTGCCAGGTGTCTGACCAGGTTTCAAGCTTTACCAGATCATCCTGCAACCCCTGCCATCCCCCTAGGTCATCTACCACCATGCCTACCTTGGTATCATCAGCAAACAGACTGATCTTGCTCTTGATGTCCCATGATATGTCTGCAATGAATATCCCAAACACTGGTCCCAACACCGAGCCCTGTGAAACACCACTCGTCACTGCCCTTGGGTGTGAGAGCTCCCCACCCACCACCACCCTCTGTTGCCTTCCCTGCAGCCAGTTTCCTACCCATCTCACCAGCTTTGCACCAGCCCCTGTGCCTACTTCCTTCCGGCCTTCCATGGCACTGAGTCGAATGCCTTACTGAAGTCCAGATACAGGACATCCACTGCATGGCCCCTGTCCAGTTGCCCTAGTTACCCAGTCATAGAACTCGACCAGGTTGGTTTAGCAGGATCTGCCATTATGAAGCCATGCTGTCTGCTGTCCTGTAGTCCTTTGGCCTCTAGGAGGGCCACCAGCCTCTCCTTCAGGATGGTGTCCATTAAGCTTACCCACGATGACTCCCCGATCTCAAAATCCTGTCTCTCACACTTGATGAAGTGCTTAGTCCTCTGACCAGAATTTTCAGCCTCTCCCTCAGCCTTAGCCAGTTCCTGGACAGATGGAAATCTGCCACTGTCACCCCAATCTATAAAGTGGTGACAAACTGCCTTACGATAACTACAGACCTATCTCCCTACTACCCCCACTCTCCAAGGCACTAGAATGCATCGTCTTGGACCAGCTCACAGAATATCTGGATACGTACAACATCCTGTGCAAGCAACAACACGGGTTCCGCAAAGGTCACAGCACCTCCACAGCCCTACTTGAATTCACTGGCACAATCCACAACGCACTTGATTCCGGTGAACTGCTAGGCTCAATCTACATTGACTTAACTAAAGCTTTCGACACAGTCAGTCACTGCCTTCTATTTGTCCAGCTTCAGAACACTGGGCTGTCAACCGACACCATTGGCTGGTTTGAGCTACCTTGAAGAACGGTCCCAAAGAGTAAGAATCGCTGATACACTCTCAAACCCTAGACCGGGTCCACTCGGGAGTCCCCCAGGGCTCCATTCTGGGACCCCTCCTCTTCAGCCTATTCTTAAACTCTCTACAGGACATCTGTCCAGAACAAATAATTCTCTACGCCGACAATGCTGTGATCCTCACTTCGGACCCTGATCCAATCCAATTACAAAATAAACTTCAGCGGGCCTTCTCCTCCATCGAATCCTGGTTCCTAAATCATAAACTGCTTCTCAGTCAGAAAAAAAACAAGTCTGTGGTCTTCTGTAGCCCCCACAACAAAAACAAACAACTCCACCTCTCCATTACAACCGAACAAGGAGCCATCCTAGAGCAAACACAATCGTTCAAGTACCTTGGCATCACCCTTGATCCCCACCTCTCATACGCTGTCCATATCAGCAGTGTTGCAAAGTCTGCCAGTGCGAGGTTGGGCATATTATTCCGGCACAGGAAACACCTAACCCCAGAAGCACTGTCAGTGGCCGTCCAAAGCTCCATCGTCGGCATCATAGACTATGGTCTTATCATATATGGGTCTGCAACTACCACTGCTCTCAAACGTATCGCGACCTCCCTGAATAAGGCCTGTCGTCTCATCACTGGCTCACATTGCCGTACCCACACATGTGACCTTTATTCCCAATCTGGATGGCTTCAACTGGACAAACACATAAAATACCAAACTTGCATCATGGCCAAGAAAATTATAATGGGGCTTGCCCCACCTGGTGTCTGTGCCCTCCTTAAGCCTAGACATAGGAATGTCACTACAAGGAGATCCAAGTCCCATCTACTACGTATCCCACGACCCAAGGACAAAGATCATTCGCTTATCGGGCATCCAACTGGCTCAACTCTCTTGGCAGCGACATAGCGACCGCTCCAACACTTGGCCTCTTCAAGTCCAAGCTGTGCCTCTCACTGCTTGTATCCTGCAATTGCCCATCTTAACATTTCTACCATTCCAGCTGCAAATGCCCCAGCACCCAGCACTTTCAGTCTTCACCCCTAACACCTTACCTGTCATATTCCTCAACAAGGCCCCCTGGCTGCACTGTCTCCTGCCCTCGCCCACCTCCCCCGTATCTCCTCCTGCCCCTGCCCCAACCACCTCCCATACTCCCCTTACCCCTGCACTCCTACCCCCTCTATCTCCCCACCACTTCTCCCCACTGACCCCCCACTCCTCCCCTTGTCTTGCTCATAGCTCAAGTCTTTGTACTGGTTATTACATGTCTGTAAGTCAGTGACTATATGTTTGTAACTAAAAATGATGACTGTTGCACACACTGACGTGGAACCTTTGTAAAAGAGCCTCGGCTCAAAGGTATTGTAATCCTAGATTGAAATAAAAAAAAAAAAAAAAATCAGATCTTAATGGTCTCAGAAAAAAGACCTTCTCTCCAAATTGGTCCCAGTGTCTCAAACTCTAGTTCAGGCCCTCCAGTGGTGGCTGGAGGAGTACAGTCTTCGACAAGGTGTCCCCTTTATCAGTCAGGCTCCTTCAGTAAATTTTCACCACAGATGCCTCTCTGCTAGGTTGAGGGGTCTCATCTAGATCAGCTTACAGCTCAGGGAACCTGGTCTCACCAGGAGTCTCCTCTACACATAAACCTTCTCAATTTAAGAGCTGTCTTTCTGGCACTTCAGACAGTCTCAGCTGCTGTTCAGGGGAAAGTGGTGCAGATCAGGACAGACAATACCACAACCATGTGGTACATCAGCAAGCAGGGAGGCACTTGGTCCTCGGCCTTGTGCACAGAGGCAATGAAGATATGGTCTCTTGCCTACTCCCTTCAGGCTTCCCTGATGGCCGTGCATCTCCCAGGGAAGGACAACATTTTAGCAGATGCTCTCAGCAAGATTTCTTAGGGTAACCACAGATGGACCCTGAATCCTCTAATTCTTCAGGTAATTTTCAAGAGGTGAGGCACTCCAGAGATGGATCACTTTGCAGCCCCGGACAATCACCAACTTCCTCTCTCTTGCTGTAGACCGCCTCTTCTGGGCCCTGCCCCTCAGGATGCTGTCTTGTTGAATTGGACAAGCAGGTTTCTGTATGCATTTCCTCCTTTTCCTCTGATATTCAGGGTCCTGATCAAGATCAGGTCTCAGCCTTGCAGGGTGATTCTAGTGGCTCCAGACTGGGCCAGACAGCCCTGGTACCCCCGTCTCTTGTCACTGTCAGTAACAATGCCTCTGTGTCTTCCCAGACAGTTCAATCTCCTTACCTCCTCACAGGGGAAGGTCCTTTACCCCAACCTTCAGACTCTCGGGCTCAAAGTCTGGCTCTTGAAGATCTAGAATATGCAAGCCTACACCTTTCTCAGTCAGTCTTGGGACATTTTAAAAGTTAGCAGGAAACCTGCTATTAGAAAGACTTACAACTCCAAATGGAAAAGATTTTGGTTTTGGTGTTTCCAGAAGCATGTCCACCCAGAGCTGGCTGATATTGCCACTGTACTGGACTATTTAGTGCATCTTTACAGTTCAGGCCTCCAGCCTGCTACTCTCAAGGTACATTTGGCAGCTGTGTCTGCCTTCCTTTCTTCTGGTAAGGGCTCTTTCCTAACTTCTCATCCAGTTTTCAAGAAATTTTTCAAGGGTTTAGTACATTTTAATCCTCTCTTTAGGGAGCCTACCCCTTCTTGGGACCTGAATATCTGTATTGCACAGCTTATGCAGCCCCCTTTTTGAGCCTTTGTCCTCAGCTGAGCTGAAGTACTTGACTTGGAAAACTGTATTCCTGGTAGCCAGTACTTCTGCCAGAAGAATCAGTGTTTAACAGGCGTTATCAGTGGAACCTGACTTCATTTCATTTCACAGGGCTAAGGTGGTCCTCCGACCCAACAGAAAGTTTCTTCCCAAGGTGGTATCAGACTTTCATTTGAATCAGTCTGTGTCATTGCCTGTATTTTTCACTGACCATTCTTCCTCTGGGGAGAGATGATGACACAGTCTTGATGTAAAGAGGGCTCTTAGTTACTATATGGAGCATACTAAGGCCCATAGGAATGACTGTTCTCAGTTGTTTCTCACTTATGGAGAAGTGGGAAAGGGCAGACCTGCCACCAAGAGATCTGTTGCCAGGTGGATTGTCTCCTGTATCCAGTTCTGCTATTCAAAGCCTGGGAAAAAGCCTCCCTCAGGCCTGAGGGTTCATTCTACCAGAGGTACAGCTGCTTCGGTCGCAGCAGCTAGAGATATACCTTTAGTGGAAATCTGTAAAGCAGCCACCTGGAAAACTGTTCACACATTAACCAAGCATTGCTCTCTGGACATTCAGTCGAGAAGTGATGCTAGGTTTGGCACAGCTGTGCTGCAGAACCTGTTCCCAAAATAGGTTGTGACTCCCTCCTCCAAGGGGGTACTGCTTGGTAGTCTGCATATAATCAGAATACAGCAAGACTTCATGTTGTTTGAAGAAAAAATTACTCACCATAGTAATGTTTCTTCTAATGTAGTCTTGCTGTATTCTGACCTGCGTCCCCTCCTGGAACCTAGTTTTGGGATGTGGATTGGCAGGCACAGTGCTGCACCCCAGAGGTGTACTTGGCATGCCTTATTTTATTAAGGGTTCTTCTAGTTTTTTTATTATAAATATTTTGGTTGTTTTCACTACCTGCCTGAATTCTTTTTAGGGTTCTCGACTTGAGTCCTGTGGCCCTAAAAATCTGTTTATTGCCCTTTGGCATAAAAATTTTAGAATCAGTTTCTAATTACTGAGTTAGTTTAGTGCTCGTAAGAATCTGACGGTTGTGCTTCAGAGTACCACAGACAGAGGTTTGAAAACCGAGCTCGAGCTCAAAGTTCTATGCCTTGGCATAGAGTTAACCCTTTACTCTCCAGAGCAGTTCAAGTGCTGGGGCTAACTGCATATAGTCAGAATACAGCAAGACTCCAGTAGAAGAAATAACATTACTACGGTGAGTACTTTTTTCTTATGTGACCTCCCACCCATGGGAACACCCTACGCCTCAGCCTGTGCTCGTACTTGAGCAGCCAGAGGCTCTAAATATAGGGCAAAAAGTAGGGGGGGGACATTGTGCATCCTTGCCGAGTGCCCCATGTTAGTGGGAAGGGGGGTACAAGCTCACCGTCAGCTTTTAGATGGGCCATTGGGTCCTGGTACAAAGCTTTAGTAGTAGGGTAGGGAGAATTTCAGCTGATGGGGTGGGAAGTGCAGGTCCAGAAGAGGGGAGGATGAAGAAAAATTAGTGGAAGGTTGCTCGGGTGGGGGATTGGAGGATAATAGCTCAAGAAGGGTGATGGAGTGGAATTGGGGGTGCATTCTCTGGCCTCCCGGGAAATTGGGGGGGGTGAGGAGCAAACTGGCAGCCACAGGTAGGAGTATGGTAGGGCTAGCATATGAGGGTGGCCTCCAGGCTGATGGAGTTGGGAGGAGTAAGGAGGGGGTTGTCGACAGAAGGAGGAGCCTGGAAGGATCTAAATGGGCTAATAAAGATTCCCAGGCTGACTGAAGAGGCAGGAGTAAGCAGGGGTTTGATGATAGGAGGAGGAGTCTGGAAGGACCAAAACGAGCTAACAAAGTGGGGGTTGAGGTGAAGGTGATACTGCTGGGGGATTCCATGACCAGGGGTATCCAGTGGGAGGGGGTTGGGGACAATAAAAGCAGCCCAGTCGAGGCTAAATGTATACCAGGATTATCCGTACACAAGGCCAAATTTCACCTATACTCGATAGCACTGGAATGTGGGGGATCCCCTGACTTCCTAGTACATCTGGGGACAAATGACTTGGAAGGGAACAGTGAGCTAGAAATACAGGCTTGGTTCCGGGAACTGGCAAGGGTTTGTCACTCTATAGGAAGCAAAATTTCCTTCTCTGAGATTCTGCTGGTACCAAGGGCAACCGGGGAGAACAAACTAAAACTTAGAGGGGTGAACCAGTGGCTTAGGGATTGATGCAAGGCAGAGGGGTATAGGATGGTGGGAGACTGGGGAGATGCTTCGGAGGATAAGGGGCTATATGCCAGGGATAGATTCCATCTCAATCTGGAGGGGAAGGAGATCTTGAAACTAAAACTTGCTGGTTTTATAGGAGAGGTGGGGTGAAAACTGTAAGGGGGGAAGGTCAAATAAAAGATTGGCCCCAGGGAAGCTGTTTGTGGGTCCAGGTGTAGGGCAATGGAAGAGTGAGGGGGAATGCGATGCAAATTTAAGGAAAATTAGGCAGAATAAGGAGTGCGCAGGGCTGGGGGGATTGGATAGGGAGGAGAGGTCGGAGTGGAGGACAGTACTGATTAATGCCAGGAGCAAGAGCAATAAAATGCCAGAGTTACAGGCTATACTGGCTGAGGGATCAGCAGACGTGGCGGCAATTACAGAGACATTAGCCACCCAGAGAAATGATTGGGACCTAAATTTGGAGGACTATAAGATATTCAGGAAAGATAGGGGAGTGGGAAGGGTGGAGGGCCTGCACTGATAGTCAGAAATGACATTGTGGTTAGTGGAGTGAAGGTGATTTGGGTAACCTTGCAAACGAGGGGAGGAAATTAATAGAAAATAGGGGTGGTATACAGGCCCCCCGCAATTGAGGAGGCTCTGGAGGATAAACTGGTTGAGAACATCAAGGTCATTATGACCTTGGTAAGGGTAGGGTGGTGGTCATGGGTGACCTTAATATGCGGGGGGCGGACTGGGATATCATGACATCCTCTGTAGCCAGGGAACAGTGACTGATGGCATTTTTCAGGATGCTTTCCTGGTCCAACAGGTAGGGGAACCTACTAGAGAGAGGTGGATATTGGATGTTGTCCTGGCGGACAGTGATCAGATAAGGGGCCTGGAGGTGTGCAGTCCACAGGTGGGTAGAGACCATGCCACGGTCTGGTTTCTGCTTTATATAGGGGGTGAGGAAAACCGCACTAACACAGTAGTGGTAGACTTCAGGGGAACGGATTTTGTGGGCATGGGTAGGATTCTAAGAGAGAGACTGGACAAGATTAGGCCGGACATGGATGCTGGAAGATTGTGGGAGACCATTAAAAAAGGGGTACAGGAGGCTACTAAGTACTGTACAAAATTAAGGTGAAAGCATGGTAGAACGAGTAAGCCATGTTGGCGGACTAGGGAGGTGCAGGAGGCAGTGAGGGATAAAAAGTCCGCTTATTCAAGTTTTAAACGCTCAAGGGGGGACAAGGAGCAAGGAGAGTATGAAATATTGGCCTGGAGGGTCACCAGCGTGGTGAGGGGAGCCAAGGCAGGGATGGAGCAAAACCTGGCTAGGGATATCCGGAGGGCGGGGGGAAGGATTCTATAGATACATAACAGAGAAGCGAAAAGAGAGGACGCAGATCAATAGGATTAAAATTATGGGGGGGATGGGCTCAGGAAGCAGGGGAACACGCAGAGGTGCTAAATGAGTACTTTGCCTCAGTCTTTGCAGATGAGGACTGGGGATCCCTATAGGCTGATGGGAGGGAAGAGCATTCAGCTAAGGTGAGAAGTCTGTCTGAGACCAGAGGACGGAATGAGGCTAGGGTACAGATAGGACCAGACCCAGAAGGGGTGGAGAGGTTGAGTGAGGGGGAGGAATGGGAAGAAATCACAGTGGATAGGGTCAAGGAGATCCTTCGGAAGCTAAAGACTGATAAGGTGCTGGTGCCGGATGGGCTGCACCCAAGGGTTGTGAAGGAATTGGCGGAGGAGCTGGCAGCTCCACTGGCTGCACTCTTTAATACCGCTTTGCAGACAGGATGGGTGCCCCAAAACTGGAGGGTGGCTTATGTAGTGCCTATTCATAAAGGGGGGTCTAGAGAAGAGATGGGTAATTATAGGTCTGTCAGCCTAACGTCTGTGGTAGGCAAAGTAATGGAGAGCTTTATCAAGGAGAGGATTGGGAGGCAGCTGGAATGGTTAGGGCACCAGGATGATAAACAGTATGGCTTCGTTCTGGGGAGATCGTGTCAGTCCAACCTCAGAGTTTTATGACTGGGTAACGACAGGCCTTGGATAGACATAGGCCGGTGGACGTCCTATACCTAGATTTCAGCAAGGAGTTTGATTCAGTACCACATAATGGGCTGATAAAAAAAAAAAAAGCTGGGGGAAATGGGGTGGGAGGACAGGAGATCAATTGAGTTGAAAATTGGCTCTCTGGGCATTTACAGAGGGTAATGGTACGTGGGATACTCTCCTCTCCAAGGAAGGTAATCCGTGGGGTCCCTCAGGGTTCGGTATTGGGGCCACTCTTGTTCAATGCCTATGTCTCGGATATAGGGAAGGGGGTTAGGAATAGGTTGAGTCTCTTTGCAGACGATTCAAAACTGGGAGCACTGGTGGATTGTGAAGAAGCGAGGGAGGAGGTTCAGGGGGATTGGGATACCCTGGAGGGGTGGTCAAGGAAGTGGGGACTGAAATTTAATGCCGGGAAATGTAGGTACTACATTTGGGGGTCAAACACCTGGGCCATGAATACACCCTGGGGGGTCACACTGCAAGCCACATTGGAAGAAAGGGATTTAGGGTGGTGATAGACGTCAAAATGAATAACTCTGAAAATTGTAGAAGAACTGCAGCCAAAGCAAACAGGATACTGGGCTGCATAGCCAGAGGAATTGCGTCCAGAAGGAGGGAGGTGATCCTCCATCTGTATAATGCCTTGGTCAGGCCGCAGCTCGAGTACTGTGTACAGTTCTGGAGACCTCATCTGAAGAAGGACATAGCGCTGCTGGAGAGAGTCCAGAGGAGAGCAACCAGGATGATTCAGGGCATGGAGGGGAAGCCTTATGAGGAGAGACTGGAAGAGTTTGGGCATTACTCACTGGTGGAGAGGAGGAACAGGGGAGATACGATAGAGATTTTCAAGTATGTAAAAGGAATAACCAGGAGTGGAACCAAGGAGCTTTTTAGGCTAAAGAAAGTGGGGAACAACCAGGGGCCATGAGTGGAAGCTGGAGGGGGGAAACTACAGGGGGGAGCATAGGAAGCATTTTTTCACTAAGAGGGTGGTGGAGCCATGAAATGTGCTGCCTGGGAGGCTGGTGGAGGAGGGCACAGTGGAGGGATTCAAGAAGGGGTGGGACAGGTACAAGGGGAAACTGAAACTAAAGAAGACCCTCTTGGGGGCTAGGGGGGAGTGGTAAGGTGAGCAGCCACTAGGTTGCTGGCTTTCGAGCAGGCAAGATGGACCATTTGGCCTATTCTGCTGGCTTTTAGTATGTTAGTATGTTAATTTGGGAAATAAATGTATCTGGGAATGCAAAGCGTCTGAGTGGTCCACAAAAAGGGCCATTACACCCTATCAAATGCCTTCTCGGCATCTAACCCGAGAAGAACTAATGGTATTTGTCTCTGAGAGGCATATTCTGTTAGCCGTAGTACACTCTCACTGCATCTTGGGCTTGGCGTTTCATGATAAAACCCACCTGATCCCCATCTACTAGGTAGTGAAGGAGAGCATTTCCCGTATGTGCCAATATAGACATGAAGTTTATAATCGCAGTTCACTTTCAAAATTGGCCTATAGGAGGCCACTAGAGATGGTCTTTTCCAGGTTTGGGGATGGCTACAATTTCAGTGTATTTCCAAGAAGGTGGTGGTGGGGGGGGTTTGACCCTCCTGAATCTCTACTAAGGCATTAGCTAGGACCGGAATCAGCAACTGTCTGAATGTTCTATAAAACTCATTGGGATAGCCATCTGGTCCTGGGGCTTTGTAGGATTTGGTAAGCTTGGGGTTTTCTTAAATCTCAGCCACTGTAATAGGACGAAGCACGTTTTCCGCCTGGGCCTGGGATAACTTAGGCAAGGGAGAGTTCTCTAAATAGGTGGTTATACATTGGGGGGATGGGTGTCTGCAGTATATACAGTCTTACAGAATAGAGCCATTGCCTGCCGTATTTCTGTGGGATGGGACAGTAGACGTCCGGTAATGGGGTCCCTTAATTTAGTAATCATTGCCTGTGACTTCGCTCCCCTAAGGCGCTTGGCCAGGTTTCGAGCCACCCGAGGGCCATCCTCCTGGTGTCTGAGTTTTAAATACAACAATTGTTACTCTTTCCTTTGATCTGTTAACCGTTGGATTTTTTGCTTGATAGTGTGTAACTGGGATTGTACCGACCCATCTTCCTGGAGGAATTTGGTCTGGAGGGTCAATAATTCTGCCTATAATTTAACTTGGAGAGCTTCCCTGGCTTTCTTCTGATGGGTGGAATACCTTATTAGTTCTCCCCGGAGCACCGTTTTGAGGGTATCCCATCTTATTGCATGAGAGATTTCTGAGGCACTAGTATCTGCCAGAATCTTTGGAATTGCCTCCTTGACCATCTTTACAAAATCCGGATCCTAAAGATGGATCAAATTCAGGCGCCAAAATGAGTTTAGTCTAGGCTTATCCACCTCCAACTTCAAATGTAGAGGGGAGTGGTCTGACAAGATTGAGGCTCCCACAGATATGTCTCTGATTGCCTCCACATGCTGTATAGAGAGAAAATAATCTTGCCTAGAGGAGGTATGAGTCTTCAGGGAGTGGTAGGTGTATGGCCGTACAGATGGGGAAAAAAAATGGCGCCAAATGTCTACCAAACCCATTTTAGGGATAGCTACCTTGAGGTATTTTTATAGTGGCATAACTCTGTGCTTGGAAGGAAAGGAGATGTCCAGGGTGAGATTTAGGGTAACATTAAGATCACCACCTACTATACATACACCCTGCATATGGGAAAGAACATAAAAAAAATTTTTTAGCCACATGTGGGGGAGACCCCGGGGGATAAACTGATGCCAGTGTGACCAACCTAGAATACAGCTTACCCACCACTATAGCATATCTACCATCCCTATCTATAATTTCCTGCTGGAGTTGAAATTGTACTCCATGCGGGATCAAAATTACTGCTCCCCTCCTTCTATCTGAGGGATGTGACGAAGCAACCTCATACTGAAACCCCCATGATTTAAATTTAATATGTTCTTTCTGAGGGAGGTGCATTTCTTGTAATAGAATTACATCCGGTGTATCCCGCTTAAATAAGCATAAAAGTTGCTTCCTTTTGACCAGATTATGAATACCATTTACATTAAATGACATGACTAGGGAGTGGTGAGCCATTTTAAATCGTAGTTAATAGGCTGACCTGATATCGCCATGGATCTATGAAAAATGTCATATATCATATCTCTTCCCCAATTCCCCTTATGAGCCCATCCATAAACCATTGTAATCCCCCTAGCTTCCCATATTATTAAATGTCCCCGAGTTAAATTCAGAGGTGGAGATTCCAATAATCTGTCGCCACCCCTACCTTCCTCATTACCAAGGTCCTCATTTGTAACCGTTAAGAAAAGACACTGTACTGCATTATCTCCATAGTACTGCCGAAAAGTCATTGCCAACTGGGCATTACTGAAACAAGGATAATTGACAAAAGTGTTCACTAAAGTGATTTGTCATAGAGATGCTCCAGGAACTTTCTCACTTATAAAAACATAACAATATACATAACAGGCTTCCAAGGTGGGGGAGACTTTAGCCAGCCTTCCTATATCATCTGGGGTAGCAGAGATAGAATTATGCTCCAAACCAGATAGTGGGTAAGTCCAGAGTACTCTACGCCCTGGACCCAATGTGGGCCGATCTGGCCCAAAATGAAATGGTAAAAAAAGGGAACAACATAAAAGGGGAGCATCGTTATCCCTATCTGTAAAAAAGCCCCTAAGGTTAGGTCCACAAGGCATGCCATTATCGTTCGCGCTACCCTCGTTGAGACCATAGTTTAACACATGTAGAAGCCTTAAATACAGCATTACAGTATAAGTGAACTGCGCCCCAGTTAGACATCTCAAAATGACTGAAAGAAAAGGGATTAAATCAAGACCTAATCATCATAATCTCAGAGTTGTCAGAGGCTGCAGTTGATGATTGGTAGAGTGCATAGATCAGTAAACAATAGTCATATAATAGCCAACCACAGTCCCCAGTTCGTTACAGCAGCTGTCCATGAAGTTGGTTGTCCAGCCACAATTCTTCTCTCCCACTATTTAGCGGGTAATACTAGTCCAGGACTGAAGCTCCCCAGAATAGCCACCTGTATGATGTTAGATTAAGTTTTCTTAGTTCCATCGAGAGTCCAGTATCACAGCGGAGATCAAATTTGTAGTGGGGGGAACGGAGGAGGGAAGGCCTCCATAGGATCCCCCGACAAGTGACCGTAATTAACCCAGATAAATAGAGGGTATTGATTTTAGAATTATTGGTCTAGAGTCTGGAGCACCACGGGGGCCTAGGTCTGAGCTAACTCTTGCCCCCCACCTCCATTCCCCCTCTCCTGAGTCCCCAACCCCTTACCTGGATCACTCCAAATAAACAGTTCTCAAGTGTCCAATAGTCCGCCAGCTACTTCAGGTATCCCCGGCATTGTTGTCCACCTTCCGAAATTCGGCCAGACATTGTTTCGGGTCCTGAGTAGCATTTCCAGTGTCCTCTTATTTGCGTTGCTTTGCCTCTGCTGTCTGCCATCTCGGGGGTTGGGCATTCGCAGCTGCAGGCGTGCTTTAGATGCTCTGGAAAAATCAGGTCCTGGTTGGAGAGTGCCTCACGGGCCTCCTCAGCCGAGGCAAACTCCTGTCTCCCTGATGGTAAGGCCACTATTAATTTAGCCAGGTAAGGAGTGGTGAATTTCAAACCTTGGGCTTTTAGAATAGGCAACAGCAGGAGGTACGCTCTGCACAGCTTCATAGTTTTTAGGCGAGTAATCATGGTCGACATAAAATCTCCGCTGTCCATGAAAATGTTTTTGTTTTCACCAGACTGTCAGAAGAATCTGCTCTTTTATCACGTAACTGGTGAAGCGAGCTATGATGGATCGGGGCTGGCCGAGGGAGAGATTGGATTAGGAGCCAGGGGCCCGATGGACTCTTTCAAAGTCTAGTGGCATATCCGCTGGGAGATCCAGAGCAGTTTTAAGCAGGTAGGTCATTATATTGCTACCCTCGGCACCTTCAGCAGTACAATAAAGGCGGATATTGTTGCGCCTATTACGATTTTCCGCATCTTCTTGTCAGGCTGAAAGTAATTCTTATTGCTGTTGGAGTCATTGGACCAGGCTCTCTAAGTCGTCCACACGGTTTTCATTAGCTGTAAGTTGCCTCTCCATATCGTCGGCCCGCTGCTCCAACTGAACAAGATCTCTCCGCATCTCACTGTACAGCTGCTTAATATCCGCTCTAAAAGCACAGAGCTCATTATAGATAGTATCTAACTTAATTTTTTTGCTCTTCACTTTGGGAGTGCGGTGGATCATATTAGTAGATCTGGTGCCAGGTGTCGCAGTTGATGGAAGCGCCGCTTCTGCATTGGAGGCCTCTGATTCCGATCGGTCCTCATCTGGAGCAAGTTTTGCATTCTTTCGAGCCAATCCTGACTCATTCCCCTTATTTCCCCTCTTATTCATTTTTTGATTCATTTTTTTTTAAATATAGAATCCGCCAGAAGAGGTGGAAATGCTGAGAAGGTAGACGGAGCTATTCACTTAATGCAGCCATTAACTTCGGGGGCAGAACTGAAAGTCTGCTCCAGGGATTTCTGTACCTTCTCCATTCCCCACCCACACTCCTCTGTTGGGCAAGCTGCCTTCTCCAACCGCCTCCCTTCCCTTTCCACCTCTCCCCTTCTCTTCTAGCCCTTAGATACCAGCTGAGGCACCTCTTGTGCCCTCCTGTCCCTGCCAACTCCCCTCTTGGCTCTTCTTCCACTATCTTTACTTCCTCTCCTGGCTTATACAGCGTAGCACTGTCACCTTCCACAACAGGTCCTGAGCACTTTATTGTGTTCTTGGATGCTTGTCCTCATGTTTATACACTGAACCTTGCTGCCATTTACCTACTTGTTCACCATATTGCTCTTGCACCTGTAATATTGTGTATGTAACCACACTCTGATGTTTTGCAATGTTGTTCTTTTGTAATCCCCTTCCCCTTTCCCCCATGGTTGCACCTGGAAACAAGCCTCAGCTCAGTGTGCCTTTCCCAGGTTCCAATTTTTTAATAAATAAGAAAAAAAGTGGCTAGAGCATGGACTTGGGAACAAGAAAATTCATACTAACATATCGAATTGCCAGCACATACAGGCCTTATGGTTTGTCTAGTCTGCTCGAGTGTGCAGCACTTCAACCTTTTAGACTTTAGCTGCTTCCCCTTCCCTTGCCTCCCACCCCCCTCTGTTTTTCCTCTTGTTTCCTTCACAACCCCCCCGTCCACTCTTAGTTTGGAACCTCCTTTTGAGCCTGTCCCACTCCCTCTTGAAGCTGCTCACTGACCTCATTGATACCACCTCCTCTGGCAGTGTATTCCAGTCTATAACCACCCTTTCGGTGAAATATTGCCTACTCAATTCCCACCTGAATCTGCCTCCTTCCAATATCAGACTGTGCCCAGTGGTTTCCCTCATTTATAAAGCCCTGTCGCTACACTAGAGTTTTTTGAAGTTTATGGGGCATGATATCTAGCTGGAGAGTCCAGCTGGGTCCAGCTAAGTTTTGCACATTATACAGTGTGCACTGATGTTTTTAAGACAACTTTACTTGTAATTTCTTGTCTATAATGCATGCATTGAAACTTCTTGGAGTCCTAAGACAATCGTAGTATGTCTTTAATCTGAGCGGGGGTTGCTTTTCAGTAATCACATCCTTATACACACTGTGACACTCATAGCTGGATTTAAGTCATCTGTTCCAGCAGTGTTATCTCATGTCAATTATATTTATATGTAGTAGGATTCTTTGCATGTGTTTTGCACCAAGCACCTTTGACCCTGGGATCCTCCTGGCTGAAGGTAATATGGCACTGTTAAACTTCTCTGACATCATCATCTGTATTTTTTTAAATGAGTATTTTAAACCAATGGGGATTTTTTCTGTTTTTTCTGCATGATCTAGCTGCTAAAAGTATTGTTTTTTTCTAAACAACTGCCATTAGGCTTCTGAAGAAGGACTGGTTGGTCCGAAAGCTAGAGCACTTTGTTCTTGTTGTTACATCTATGTTGGTCCATTATAAGGTATCAAATCATTTACTTCTAGATTTAAAAATTCCATTAACTTTGTATATTAAGAAAAGTATTTTGCTTATAACTGAAAATGTGGTGCCGCCATGAAAATTGGACACTAGTATGATAAATAAGCTTACCAAATTTCATAAGTGCAGGACCAAGGGTTAAGGAGTTATGTTTAACTAACTTATTTTAATATTATTTTCTTATTAAAAACTAAAATCTAGTAGTATCTCATAATAGCTCCCGTGCTAAGCAGTCTGATAGTAAGACTCTTAAAAATGTATTTTGTTTCTTTAGAGAGAAAAAACATCTAAAAGTTTATAGTAAATTAAAAACTCTGACAGAGATTTATTACTTTTCCTTGGAGAACAAAGAACTCGTGTTTCTACAAAAAAGTAATGTTTTAAAGACTTTAAGAATGGATTTTTCTTACAAATCTTATCATTCTGTAGCTTAAAATATTTAGGACAAGACTATCACTTTATTTTAAGAAGTTTTATTAAAATGATGAAGTTATAACCCTTATTATTGTAACTTAAAAAGTATCCATGCTACAAATATGAGATTTATACCAAGATGCTCACCTTAAGGAGAAACGTCTGAATATGTAAGTTTAATGTGTAAATTAGGTTAAATAAGAATGCTATTAAGAAACATCGTTTTGAGTATAAAACAAGTCCTGAAGATAAAGGGAGGTTTTAGAAGGCATGTCTGTATGTCATCATTTATCATCTGAGCTGTCCTACCTCCTTAGTGACTCAAACCAATCAAACCCTGGTAGTGGTCAAGTTTATACTAGCGAATTCCGCTGACCACTCCTCAGTCTGAGCCAACCAGCAATGCAGATGCAGTGCTGCCCCAAGATCCTGGTGTCAAAAACCAGATGCAAGGACATTCTCATTGTGTACGAAGCGAGGTCTGTGTTTTATTTGCTGAGCATTTTGACTGAAGTAATGTTGCCTGTCGATGCCTAGATACAGACTTAACTTTACAACTCACACAAGCTGTACAGCGTTGTGAGAAGGAGGTCTAGTGTCCTAAGGTTTTAAAAGCAGATGAAACATAAAAAGTCATTAAGTTCCAGTTACAGAAACAATTTTACTATCCACAAGAAAATTCTTTAAATCCAGTATTGCTATGGTCTGTGCAGACTGAAGCTGTGTTCTACAAATCCAAGAACTGACTTTTGGTGAAGTGACTTTCAGCAAGAAAAGTTTAGCATGCAGTGCTTGTCTATGCCAAAAAAAGTTCCAGGGTCAAGAAAATTAGCTAACAAAGAGACTTCTCATCAAGAGCCAGACTCAACCAAGAGTTCTAAGTTAAGAGAAGAACCACCACTTCTACAACCAGAAATATAATTTTATTACTTTTACTAATTAATTTCAATCAGTAGTCTTAGTAATTTAAATTGGCTTATCTGGGAAAGAAACAAGAACATTTACTTTTAACTATAGAACTTGGTTATATAGCTTAAAAGCTTTAAAATGAGAAATACTGTGCATAATCTTAAAAGTTAAAACTGAGTTTTATGAAAGTATAATACAAAACACTGTAATGAGTTGTTGCCAGTTATCATGAAAAAGGAAAATACATTTTACATGCTATAAAGTTTTAAAACAAGTTTTATACAGAAATCTGACAAGTATATGTTCTTATGCATGAAGGTTATGTTAACTACTAAGCATGATAAAAGTTTAGTATAACTATTACCATGTATTCTGATGAATATTGCTTATTCATCTGCATTGTTTATTTGCTAAAATTTGTTATTAGACTTGATATTTATGTTAATGAGAAATATTTAGAATTATTGTACAGGTGTGAATAAATTATATAATTTTCATAATTATAAGTGGAAAGCAGTGTTATTTGCTGATTATAGTTGAATCTGGAGAGCATAGGATAATATCATATGTAAATTGTTATTATTTTTGGTAATTTAAGTAATTTTTGGGTAAGGCCTGAGGTGAATCTAAGTGCATTATTATAAAAAAGTGATATTATAAGCCTTTGTTCCGACAGCACGACATGCGCCACCCTGCAATCACTGGGCACACACCCCATATCCAGGGCGGTGTTGAACAGGTTCACCAGCGGCCCCACCAGGACTTCTGCCAACACTCTCAGGACTCTAGGATGAACTCCGTCTGACCCAGGTGCCTTGTCTACCCTCAGGGACTTAAGGCCCTCCATCACCCTACCCACTGTGATCTCCTCAGCTGTAACCTCCCTCCCCAGCCCCACCCCACCCTTCCCGTTAGGTATGGGCCCTTCCCTTTCCCTGGTGAATACTGAACAGAAGTACTCATTGAGTACTTCTGCCTGCTCTACCCCCTTTTCTGCCCATCCACTGCCATTCTTGATCCTAACAGTCTGATCCTTACTCATTCTCTTCTCTCGTATATAGCTGAAGAAATCCTTTTCACCGTTTCAGATCCCCTGTGCTGACCTCAGCTGCCCTTACTATTCTGCTCACCTCACTGGATTTCTTCATGTATTCCTCCCTGTTGGATCTTTTATAGCTTCTAACGGCAGCCCTCTTTTCCTTCACCCGCCCCTCTACCTCCTTGTTCGTCCAGCTCGGCTTCTTGGTCCTAGTTTCCTTGCTCTGGCTCTTTACACATGCACTAGTGACCTCAGCCAGGCCCAGTTTGACGATTGCCTGTTTTTGCTCAGTGTCCATGTGTGGGCGGATGTTAGCTATGTGCCTTTCCAGTATACCACCCATCCTGCAAAATTCTGCCCTTTTGAGGTCCAGGACCTTGGTCTTTACTCAGGTTCAGATCCCACTAGTGCCCCATACCCTGTTTGACTCAGAGCAAGTCACTTGACCTCCATTTGCTTTCGTCCACCCAGCTATTGTAATGGGTACAAACAAGTCCCCATGGAAAACGACATATTGTATTATACATCAGCTGGGCTGTTGTGGGAAAATCCATTGTAGTCGCTGTGTTTTGTATAAACAGAGCAGAATTGTGCTTTTGCCCTATTCTTGTTTTTTTTTTTTTTGTTTTGTTTAATATTCTGTAGAAATTATGGCCAGTAGTTATTGTAATTATCTTCACCTGCCTAGTCCCCATCACAGTAGTGTAACATTCCCTTATGCAAAATATTTGGGATACATTTGTGTAAAAAAACCAAAAACCTCTATTTAAACACGTACTTCACTGCACCGTATCACTTATCTGGACCATGAGCATCAGCTTATTTCTGCTGTATGCCAAGTAACCACAATATGTAGCCCTGTCTTGTGAGAGTTTCATAATTTTTTTTTTGAGGGAGAAAGAGAGAGATGATCTACTCGATTTGTAGTTTTGCGTAACACTAGTTTTTATTAATCTCTTCCAGACCTTATACACCAATGAATGAGGCCCTGTCAAATGTGTGGATTAACAGATATAACCTTTTAAATGACAGCCCAGAACACTTAGAATCGATTGACTTGATGGGTCAGATACTTACGGATTTCGTTGAGGAAGAAGTCCAAGCAGGCATTCCCAAAAATAGGATAATCATTGGTAAAGTATTTGTTTACTTATGCATTTTAACAAGAAATACCTTCCAGGTTTAAGCAGGCAAAATTTATTTATTTATGTGTTTTATTTGTAAATTGGTGACCACAAGAAGCACACTCAGCCGGACTTGTTTCCGTGTGTGACCCAGGGAGGGGATACAGAGGAAATGGGATAAAAGTCAAACAGTACTGTCCTGAAACATAAGCAACACTGCTGCAGCTGGTTACTAGATTTGGCTAAAATGCAAAAAGCTCGGAGGAGCAGACAAAGGAAATGAACAAGGGCGATACAGTAACCCAAACAATGAAAATACAGAGTGACTATATTTAATATACAATGAGTGTACAGAATAAAGTGCAATTATATATAAAATGTATAAATAATATTGTGAAATGCAACTTGAACAGAATTTAGTAACATCACAGAAAATTCACTACCACTATGGTACTCTACGCAGGTGGCCATGAAAGGAGTGGAAAAATGGGTGGCATTCAGGACATACAAAGAAACACAGAGGGAGGAGGATAGGAGAATTTCCAGATACAATGGAGGGAAGCAGGGAGGGCAGTGAGGCAAAAGCACAAACAGAAGAATTGATAGATTTGTAGCAGAAGGGGACAAGACATTCTTTGGGTAGATAAGCGAGAAGAGGAGGGGGAGGGATAGCGAGGATAAGGAGGATGGTAGTTGGTGATTGTGCAGAGGAGGAGAAGGAAAAGCTGACATCCTGAACAGGTACTTCTGCTCAGTCATCACAGTGGAGAGAGGGGAACAGACCAACAGTGAGCAGCGGGAACACGGGTGGGGGTTGACCACAAGTCCATTTACAGAGAAGAGAGTCCTGAAGGGACTTGCAAACCTGAAAGTGAATAAGGCCTTAGCACCATACAGGTTACATCTGAGTGTGCTAAGGGAACCTGGTGAGGAGCTTGCTGCACCACTAACAGCCATGTTCAACATATCTTTTGAAACAGGTGTGGGTACAGAGGACTGGAGGAGAACCAATGTAGTTCCACTTTATAAGACTGGCAGCAGGGAGTAGGCTAGTAACTGTAGACTGGACAGTCTCACATCAGTGGTGGGAAAATTAATGGAAACCCTGTTAGAGGACAGGCTGGTGGAATATCTTGAATCTGATGGGTTACATGACCAAGAGCAGCATGGATTCATAAGAGGGAGGTAATACCAAACAAATCTGATTGATTTTGTTGACTGGGTGACTAGGAACATGGATGAAGGAAAAGCAGTGGGCGTGGCCTACATTGACTTCAGCAAGGCCTTCGATACTGTGCCACATAGGAGGCTGATAAAGAAATTGGATAATCTAGGGGTGCGAGTCAAAGTGGTAAACTGGGGAAAACAATGGTTAATGGATAGGTGCAGAGGGTGGGGGTATATGGCACTCTCCCAAATGAGGGGATGGTGACCAGCAGGGTTCCACTGGGCTCAGTATTGAGACCAGTCCTGTTCATTGTCTTCATAAGTGACTTCGCAGAAGAACTTGAAGGGAAGCTAGGCACTCTGGAGGGGGTGGAGAGAATGAGTAGGGACCCTAGAAAACTTGGAGTGGTCTAGGGTATGGCAGCTGGGGTTCAGTGCAGAAAAGTACAAAATCATACACCCATGGCATGGGAACCCAGGCGCTGTGTACAAAATGGAAGAGGTACTGGCACTCACTAAGCATGAAAGGGTCTTTGGGGTTATAATACTTGAAGACCTCCAGGTCAGAGGGCAGTGTGACAGAGCAGTGGGCAGGGCCATTGAGATGCTGGGGTGCATAGGGAGAGATAACACCAGTAGAAGTTGGAAGGTGATATTACCGCTATATAGATCATTGGTGAGAACACACCTGGAATATTGTGTCCAATTCTAGAGGACACATCTCAGAAAAGACATAGACAGGGTAGGGGTAGTCCAGAGGAGGGCAACTAAAATGGTGCATGGGTTGCATGAAAATTATTACTAGGAGAAACTGAGGGATCTTAACATGTGCACTGTGGAGGAAAGGGCACACATGATAGAGACCTACAAGTACCTCATGGAGTGAGCAGGATACAGGTGGGCGCTGATTTCAAATGAGGAAGGTCAGCCAACAAGAGGGTAGGCAACAAAGCTAAAAGGGGGGTGGGGGGGAGTTTAGGAGGGCATGAGGAAATACCACTTCACTGGGAGAGTGGTTGATTCCTGGAACAGCCTGCCACCAGCGGTAGTGGGGATTAAAACAGTGGCGTGTTTCAAACATACATTAGATAGGCATAGGGAAATACTGGTAAATAAGCAGGAGTGGAGGGTCGCCGAAGACCAGTTAGGGTTTGCGGAGACCGAATGGGCTGGAAACATCAGTGTGGATTGGGTGGGCCCTGCTTTCCTGTTCTGCCAAGAAATTCTCTGTAAAAATCGACTAATGCTGTTGTCAAAAGGCAGAAGCAGACCACCTCACTCATATCTGGTCAGTAGGAATGGGGAGGTGGGCAACGGAAAGAGAAGAAAGGGGCTAGAAAGAAGTTGAGGGAAATGAGATGTGGTAGGAGGGTGTGGGGTTGCAAGCACAAGAAATGGCAAAATGTGACGTAAGGTGCAGTTTGAGAGAGTTCTGGGGGGAAGGCAAGTAGGGAAAAGGAGGCACTTCAAGACACCCAGGAGATGGATATAGAAGGTGACTTGCCCAGCAGAGGTTTTGCAGTGGGAGATGAAAAAGAAGCAGTGGTCAGGAGAGCGGAGGGGATAGGAGTGAGGAATGGGAAGAGGCAAAGGGAGAGGACCAGAATTTTGAGACTGAGGCGATGAGACCCCAGAAGGAAGGATCTGAGGTTGAGGTAAAGAAAGCAGGGATGAGGAAGACTCTGGGCATTAAAATTGCTGTGGAAAAGGGGGTCCAGCCTGGCTAGGGGGAATTTGGGTGCAGCACTGTAAACTACATCCACATAGTCAAACACTGGCAAATCCTCTTAAAGCTAATCTTGAGGTGAACTGGGAATGGGATGCAGGACTTATGGTTCAGTGCCACTAGCATAGGGTGGAGTTAAGTGTGCACAACATCGATATGGGTGGATACAAGAAGATTTAAATCTAGCCGCATGCTGAGGTACAGCCCTTAAAGTGGGAAGCTACTTCAAGAAGGGGAGCCATCGAGGGTCTTGAAGACAGGGAGTGTCTGAAGTCGAGCAGGTCTTTGCTTTGTGCCCAGATATCACAGGCACAGCTGTTTTAGCATTTAGAGAGAGAGCCGATTTGAGTGGAACCAATACTGGACATTATCAAAGTCAAGTTTATTTATTTTATTTATTTATTTATTTATTGAGTACTAGGATTACAAATACCTTTGAACCAGAGCTTCGTTTACAAAGATTCTGTGTCGGCATAAAATTGCAACAACAAAGAGTAGAGAATACAATACAAAAATGAATTGGCATAAAAATACACCAACAGAAAATTGATTTGGTGCAGACATCATAAACAGGTATACATGAAACCTAGCACAATAAATTACATTGGGGTGTAAGTTGAGGAGAAACACATAGAGTGGATGGATAAAGTGAGTGAGGGGTAGTTAGGCAGTCATGGTTATGACCTTGTTGTAAGTACAAAGACCACATAAGTGCAACGGGGGCTGGGAAAGGAGGAGTAAAGGAGGGGACCTGGGATTAAAGGAGGTGGTGGGAGCAGGAGCAGGTTCAAATGGGGGATGGAGGGGGACATAGGGAGGAGCCTAGAGGGAGGCAGGAGAAGATGGGAGTGGAGAGGAAGAGAGTGGTGGAGGGTGGGAGGATGGAGGGGGTACAAGGGAGGAGGCCTAGTGGGAGGGAGGCAGGAGAGAAAATAAAGGAGAGGGAAGGGGTGAGAGTGGAATGGGACAGAGTGGTAGGAGGATGGAGTGGAATGGGAATTTAGGAGCAACAAGGGCCAGGGGAGAGAGATGGTGACGGTGAGCCACAGACCTATGTGGTGCAGTCACATTTACTAAGATCAGTAAGGTGCTGGTGAAGTTTACGTTTGTATGGGCCAAGCTTGTTCTCATATGTGATTTCAGGAGGAAGACTATTCATCAGTGATGAGGCCCTGGTGTAGAAGGCACGTTGAAGAATTTGAAGTGGCAGTTTGAGTTCCGGGATTGAGGTGCCAGATAGTACAGCGCCATCCTTTTACACAGACTGATGGGAGGTCACTGAGGAAAGTAGAAGGCTGTGGGTCCTGGGATGGAGTCCTTGGGGACTACTAACCTGATGAGAATGGGGAGGAGAAGATGTTGCCAACTTGAACTGACTGGAGCCAATCAGCCAGGTACTGTAGGAGCAGAAACATCAAATCTCAAGGCCACACAGACCCCCCCCACACACACACACACACACACACTCACACATCAAAGCTTATCCAGGAGAAAGGGGAGGGCTGTTGTATTAAAGGCCTTCGCAAGGTCAATAAAAAATGGCAGTGGTGACCTGACTCTGGTGCATCCTTGTAAGAAAGGAGACGGTGACTAGCAGGAGATGGTAAATTGGGATGTACGAAAGCCTGACTGGAAGGCAGAGAGAAAGGTGGTAGAGTCTGTGAAAGAAGAGACATGAAAACCAGTTTCTCTTGCAGTTTGGCAAGGGCAGGAAGGAACAAAATGGAGAGGTAGTTTCCAGGGGTAGAGGAGTTATCTCCTTTGTGGACAGTGAGGACATTATCTGTTTCCATGCCCTGGGGTCAACCCTGAATTGAAATGAGAGATTGAGGAGGGAAGCAAGCAGAGTGGCAATAGTTTGGGGAATGCAGGAGTTTGGGATCCAACCCACGAGGGCTATGATCTTTGGAATAATTGGGGGAGAGCAGAGTGAAGAGAGAACAGCAGCGGGTGCCTGAGGATAAAAAAGGTGTGAATTGGGGAGGGGAAGGAAGGGCAAACAAGTTGAGTCATGAATGGAAAAGAGAGAGGAGGAAGAGGGCACATAAGGTGAAAAAATTATTAAAAGCAGTAGCTACCTTAGGAGTGGTTATAGATGGAAGAGTCACCTGATGTAATTTGAGGACTGGAACAAACATGATAGTGTGAGCAAAAGAGAGTGAATATGAGCTTTTTTTATGATTTTTTTACACACCTCTCAAATGTCTGTTATTGTTAGTAATGTTGTTTTGTTGTATTTAGTATTTCTCAGTGTCTTGATGCTATCTGGATACTGTTAATCTTAAGTAATGCATCTATACATCTTTCTTTTCAACCTTGGCTTCTGATCATACGTATGGATGTACCAATGATGTATCCTGCTGGCTGAAATCTTCAATAAAGATTTATAGTTAAAAAAAAAAAAAAAAAAAAGAGTAAATGAACTTCCAGATCTTTACTGAGGAACTAAGGTTGTTCTAAAGGCCAAATTTGCTTTGGCCTCCCCGATGGCCTTTAAGTTGACATTGTGGAGCTGTTTGTATCTCAAGAAATCATCAAAGAATCCAGAAACCTTGGAGAGATGACAAGTAGAGTCACAGATTTCAGTTTGGTCAATGAGCTTTACAGTAACCCAGGGAAGGGTTGACACTCGGACACAATACCTTCTAAGAGGGGTGTGTTTGCCACAGGTTGTATTTACTTCAGTCTGGAACTGGGATACGGCTGCATCTGCATCAGTAGATTTTTTTTTTTTAAGTTTTTGTTTACATAGAAAGGAGGGCTAGGAAATACTTATTCCTGTCCCAAGCAACAGGGATACAGATGCAAACAGTCTAACAGTGAACCAGATTCATCTGTTGAGGGATCAATGTGAGGAAATTTGGCCAAGACTCCAGGTGAATTACCCTTTTTCAAGAAGAGCCATGATATCTTTGATGTACACCAGAAACGGGCAGACAGGACCTCAGTTTAATGTCTTATTCAAAAGACATTGTAATGGGGGACAGATCAGTATTTCAAAGATCATCCAGGAGGTATGGTAGGTTGTGGGACCTGAATAAACAGACCCAGATGAACTTGAGGGAGGGGGTTGGACAGCAAATCTTGTGGCTATATCTAATGGTCACTGAGAATATCCAGGATGGGATGTACCATCAGTACAAAGAATATTTTACAGCGAAGACTACCCCAGTGACGGATCTCGCCTGGTCACTGTGGTGCTCCACTGTACACCGGCACCACGACTCTTGTTGTTCCGCCCCCCACCCTGAACCAACTCCGACATTGTTGTCAATATCTTGACATGGAACCCCAGGATGGTGCCAACAGTAAGCATGTAGTGGGTGTGAGAGGAAGAGGACGCAGTCAGTCAGAGTTGGTTAGTGGTATTTGTAGTGAGGCTTGGTGGGCTCAGTATAGAGTTGTGCAAGTTTGCGGGGTTCAGTATTTTGGATGGTTGATTTAGCTCTGAGGAAAAAGCCAAGTGATTCTAAAGTCACCCAAGAATCAGTCCTTCACCAGAGAAGGATATGGAGATGAGGACAGCCAAAGAATCCAAGACAGAGAGTCAGGCTTAACCCAGAGGGAAGCAGAGATGTAACTGGCAAAAACAGGAAGGGAAGAAGGAAAATGAGTCTGCATAGGAAAAGTCTGTGGGAGGGAAGAATAGCAGACTAATAAAAGATATCACAAGTGAGGCTACTATGCACATGAATAGCCACACTGTTTCCACACTTTGGCAATTCTGTCTATGGACCATGTAATCAGGGATCCCTAAATCCATGTCACTAAATCTGGCAGAAAGCTAGGATTCAGTGATGATCACAGTGTCAAGAAGCAGTCTTTGGATCCAGAGCCTAAGCTGGTCAAGCTTAATAAGCAGACTCTTGACATTCTGTTGGAAAATGCTTAGCCCATCTGAGAGGGGAAGGAGTGCTGGGAGAGTCAGAACTGAGCTCAACATGTCTTGACATCAGGAACAGAACAGTGTTTAGTGTCCTTCCTCACAAAATGGAATTCAGCTGCACTGTCACCTGTTGTCACTCAGCTGGCAGTATCCCAGTGGAGCTTACGTACCTCCTGGGAGGTGGGGAAGAGAATCATCTGGGATGCTCAGCCGCCCGCCCCATCCTCCCAAAACCTGGGCTTGCTCTCGAACCTGGGTCATCAGAGTTATGTGCAGTAGCCCTACTTCTGTGCCAGCGGGTTGGTGTAGCCTCTGTCCTTTATTGTTGGTAGAATGAAACTAAGAAAAAAATGTTGACGAAATATTTAAAACATTTTCAACCACTAACTCTCAATGTTTAATTAATGAAGATACTGTCTACAGTACATTAGTACTCACCCTGCTCGCAGAGGGGTGGGTTTTAAACCTCTTTGTGACCCGGAAATCTTCCCGAGGTCACCGTTTACCCCTTTTTCACACAGCGTTCACCTAATGCTCAGAAATAAACTTGTAAACCCCTATGTGGAGTCTGCTCCTTAATCTGTGTCCAGGTATAGTGCCTTGAGGATATTTAGACCTTCCCCAGAGATGTTGTAATTTGGGGGCGGGGGGCTCTCCCATGAACTACTGATGCCTCCCCTTCCTGTCTCTAGCTGTCTGTTCAGCAGAGCCATCCCCCTCTCATGTAATGCACACAAGAAAATAGTTTTAAAAACACCTCAGTTATAAAAGATGACCGCTGTTGCCTGTCACACAGGTCAGCAGTGAAATTCTACCGTTACTAAATCCATCGTCTAGCCTCAAAACTTTCCAATAGTATGAGCCCGTCATACTAATCAAGCTCCAGTTCCTGCCCTTTAGCCTACGCCATCCTTACCGTCTTCGGTTGGCAAACCTTCAACTACACTTTCTAACCACGTATTCTTATAAGCCGTAATTTGAACTCCTTGCATTTCTCCATAAGATTCCTTCAAAGCTACGGTGTATATATAGCGAATCTACTGGACTTAAACCATCGATCATACCTCGGACACCAAAGATTTCAATGCTGCTTCTAGCTTCTCCAGTTCATGCATCCTAATATTCACCATCTCATAATCCATAACCAGCTCCAAGAAACTTTGCCAACAGCAAAACTCCCTGGTATACTCCAAGGAACTTCTCTTATCCTCCCTCATATTCTTCAAGATCTGTCAGACTACATCAAGGAGTTCATTCATCTCGTCATCTGTCTCCAAGCACTGAACTCCGACATCCCAGCTATAAACCTCATGCTCTTTCTGTGTTCACATACTGAATACCACAAGTAAATCCAGGGCATCGATCAAAACCTAATCCATCTTCCATTAATTCGAAACTTGTCCATCTCGGATTTTCCTGCAGCTTCAAAGATCGATCTTCCTACACATCATCAAGACTCAAGACAACAGGACACTTCTAATCAAACCAGAACCAGAAACTTGGTCCAACCATTTAGGATCATCTCCTCATAGGTTGTCCAGAGGACAGGCAGGTCAGTAGCCATGTGTCCTCAGAGGTTTCCTCCACCTGGGGGGTTTTCCTCTCCTGCGCTGTACTGATCATACTCTCCGTGAGTTGGAGGAGGTAATCACTGAAGCATTAACATCTTTTTGGCCATCTATTCCCTGCACTGTACCCAGCTTTACTACCAAAGTTGGGAATAGAGAAAGGCCAGACTTCAAGTTCATAAGTTTCCACAAGCACTATGCTATGCATCAAGCATTGCAATGGGAGGGCTAAAGCCCGTGGTTTAATGTGGGGGCATAGCTCCTCCCATATCCCTCAAATAAGGTAGCCACTCCCGACAGTTCTGCTTAGTGCTTTGGGAAATGACCCACCTTCCTCCCCTGCCTCCTCCTCCTCCTCTGGTAGTCTTCTCACCCTTGACGCTGGGCCTTCTAGTACCTACACTGTATCCAGCTTTCCTACCCAGGGTGGGAATAGAGAAAGGCCAAACTTCCAAGTTCATAAGTTTAAACAAGCACTACGCTGTGCACCAAACATTGAACTAATAGTTCCTACAGAACTGACTGTCACTGGCCACAGGCCAGTGATCAGGATAGGACTTAAAGGGGCATTTAGACATATAGCTATTAAGCTGTTACACCTGTTACACTAATGCCTCAAAGTGCAGATATTGGCCTAATGAGGTCCATGCCCTAACTGTTTGTGTGCCTGCTTTAAAGGGACACTGTCAGCTTTTGCTGATTTTTAGAGCCCCAGTTAAAAATGGTGCCAGCACATATAATTACCCTACGTACAACAGTCAAACGTCCCTGCTTATCTCAAAAATGCACACTTGCGTGTTTTTTTTTTCTTTTTTTCAGATTTTCTTGCAGAGTAAATTTCTGGACTGTCCGCGCCAGTTCCACGCATGTATTTCTATACTTGTGCATGAACGAGTTTTGATTTTGTAAAGTCATTCAGGTTAAACTGATATTTCATTATAGGACACTACCCTGAGACTTACGAAGTGACTGCGCTTTTGAATCGAGCACTATAACATATTTAGATCGGTAGATGAAATATACAAACGTGACTATGGGCACATGCATTAGACAGGCAATCAATGCGCATGCCTGGAGTCACGACTGTGTATTTCATTTATTGATTTAAATATGTTACAACGCAAATGTGCATGCCCGGCATCACGGCTGTATATTTCGTCTACTGATTTAGATGTAATCACAAAGCCTCCCCAGACCTAATATAAAGTGAAGTCTCCTGCCAGGGCATGAGCGGCAGGGCAGTGCCTGACTTACCTCAAGTTGCTTCTTTTTTAAGGTAGAGTGGGAAGGGAACAGCCAAATGGGTAGTGAAAGCCTTTTTTTTTTTTGGCTAAACTCCTACTGTAAATGGTTAGGCAAGGGATTCTCCTACACTTTCAGTCACTCTGTCTGTGATTGTTTGGGCTTCTATTGTATGTAAACTTACATGTACACTAGGAAGCCATATCAAATGGGGTTGCGTGCAGTCCTTCTAGGAACACTGGCACAGCTCAAAGCTGTGACGTCAGCATGAAATGCTGGTGACATGAAAGCTCCATTGCTCTTAACCGATCTGTGATCAGGGACAGTAGCACTTTCCAGTTGCTGCTGAATTTTGGCAATCTTCACAATGGTGCCTATGCATCATTGCGGGCCAGGTATGCACAAGAGGCATGTACCTGGCCTGTAAAAGTCCACCCCTTTGGACAGGCGTGTGGGGCATGGCATTCATGACTACTAGGCGCTGTAGGCTGCCTTTCAGCTGCCCCACCCCCTACCCACTTTTGTGTGGGGGGGGGGTGGACACAGGCAGGCATTCAGTTTAGTTAAGTTCAAGTTAGTTTAAGTTTATTTCCAGGAAAACTCCATAGAGCAAGCTCATTTTCAAGGAGGTTCTGAAAGGCTCAAGAAAATACAAAACAATAGCTGAACAAATACGAGATGTGCAACACATAAATAAAGTAATAAGCAAGATTGGACAATAGCAGGAACTGTGCAAATGACATTGCCTGAAAAACGTAACCGATTTCTTGCATATCAATATGAAGGAACTGTATAGATTTCATTGATTAACAATAGGGAAGACTGTAGTAATATTTAGACCTTGTGAATAGTGAGGTCCGATGATGTACAGTTGACAATACACATCAATATAGCGCATGGGGGTAAAAAAGAGGGAGCGGTAGGGTGGAAACATGAAGTAGGCAGTAGATGGGGCAGAAGAGGGAAAGGGATCTGCTAAGCGCGGTAAGGGTATTCATGAGTGGCAGTTGCATGTCTCTGCCAAGTGGTTACTGATTAGAGATTTAAAAGCATTTAGTGATACTAGGTGAGTCAGTTTGAGCATGGTTTGTAGTTTGTTCCAGGCTGATGGCAGCTTTACCATAGAGAGTGCAGAACCTGGGGACAGCATGTGTAATGAGTGATGTTTTTCTGAGTGAGGAGCAGCTCAGATAATGGCGGAACAGACCTGATATATAGGGGGTAGCTTATTGAGTAGGGCTTTATAGAGCCATGTGCAGCTGTGTGTAAGTCTTCTGGTGGTACGTGAAGACCATCCTACTTTGGAAGAGAGTCTACAATGGTGGGTTCTAGCGGAGGAATCTGTGATAAATCACATGGCGCAGTAGTACAGTACATCCAGCTTGTGCCGATTGGCGGCAGAGCAACAGCTGTAGATAACATCTGCATAGTCTAATAGGGGAATAATAGCTTGGACCGGGGAAGTGGCTAGCAGCCGACTGAGCAGGACATGTTCAGCACAAGTTCTGGCATACAGTCTCTAAAAGTTATTATTTTACCACATAATCTGCAGCTACGGACTCTGGGAAGGGGAAAGCCGGCTGATGGGTCCTCTGAGCTGCATAATAGTGCTGTTCTCCAGGCTGTGAAGGATTTAGAAAAATTTGTCCGAGATCTTGACACAAAGTTTGACACCCTTACTAACAGAGTGTCGGTCTTGGAGATTAAGGCCCCGTCCACACTACACCATAAAAATTCCTCTGTAACGTTACAGAGGGTCCAAACGGTTACTGTAACGGTTTGCGTTTACACTGGTAACATCACAGAAAGCGTTCTACATTTTTTAGATTACTAACATTATTGGTACCACACAAGCTAATGACAGTCCGTATGGATGCCATCACGAGTGTGTATTACTCAGGACATTGAGTTTCTCTAAGAGTTTAATTGCTTGTGGTCATGTTGCTTTTTGCCACTTATAGTGATATATACACACACACACATACACTATGTATGTTTAATGCTCATTTTATGGTACAGTATACACCTCTTATAACAGACTAGTTTGTAAGTGAGACTTTCGTCCATTATAGGCACTGTCTGTTTTAACATGAGAGCATGTTTTACTTTCAGTTGTTGTCCTGCTAGTGTACTCCATCACTACCCCTATCCTCCTGCATAGTTAAATACATATTCACTCCCTGATGATGATGCTCTTGCTTACAGTGACTGCCATTCTGTTTCCTCTGATCACATTCTGTTGTACTCTTACATTTTTTGTGCTGTTTCAGTATGCTGTGTACTGCTACTCATGCTTACACATATTGACTGCTTCGGTGATCATTCCCGCTCCCTGATTAAGTTTATTCTGCTCAGGCATAGTCAAGCTACAATACATATTCTGACTGCTGTGTGGATCTTTATGCCTGCTCTTGCCATGGCACGAAGTAAGTTCTAAACATCTCCTGTAAAGTGCTAGTTTTAGCCGTGTAACAGTAAATGCTTCTGAGTATGCATTATCCTGGTCTGTCAGTGCAGATGTGACAAGGGCTCGGTGTACTAGGACATGACTGGGACTGATTAGTGCTCTGAACAGACACTGTTAAAAAGTTATTATACAATGGCAAGAAAGAATCCTGGTCTCTGATTGGTCAGTCTGGGACTGGACCCATGATGTTATCCCAGCACAACATCACGGGTCTAGTCTTAGCCTCACTGTGAACCTGCAGATGATCAGTTGGACCATTAGTTACTCTTTTTTTTTTGTATCTGCTCTTAAGAAACAAAAATATTCTTCCACACTAACAAAAACATTCTTTAAAATGCTTTTTTTTAATTCTGTATTACAACAAGCCATTGTATAATAGCAATAATGCCCTCCAGGGTGTGTGTTGTGCTGGGGTAACGTCACACTTCAGGTATTGAACGCACTCGGCCCCCAACCACCTGAGGCGTGATGTTATCCCAGCACAACACACACCTTGTCGTGCATTATTGCTTAGTTAACACCTTGTAAGTAGTCAGAGAGAGGAGTAGGGTCAGGTGTGTGGCATCAGTAGGCTGGCAATTAACACCTCATAAGGGTGTCTGTCTGCAGTAGCAGGAGGCACAGATATGCTATAACAAGCCATTTTAACATAGGGCTCTATGGTGTTTGGCTTTTGGAAAATAATTTTTGTCCATTAAAAGCAACTGTCCGTACTAAGGGTGTGTGGTATAAGTGGTGCATGCTGTATCCCCCAATATGTGGTAATCTGGGGAGACAAGAATAATAATCCGTGGTATATAAGGGTTTTTACTGTAACCGTTGCTGTGCCTTGGAACCAAGGATTTCTCTCATGTTCTACTGAGATATGTAATAAAAATAAAATATAAAAAAAAAAGGTAGCTTGGACCAACTGCATCTTGATATCACTGTGGAATAAGGATTTGTTTCAGTAAAAATAGCCTAATCTCATCTTTAGTTTTTTGGATATTGCCTCGATGTGGGCTGAAAAGGAGAGATCATGGTTAAGCCAAAGGCTTAGGTATTTGAACCTGCCCACCACCTCAAGTGTTTTGCCCAGGAGAGTAGTGATGGGTGTGGTGGTGATATTGTTTTTGTGGTCAGGTGGGGGATTGCAGGGGGGGACACATTAATTTTTTTTTTTTTTTTTTTTTTTTTTTTAGCATTTAGTAGCAGTTTAGATTGGATAAGGTTAATTTGTAGTTGGTCAAAGTCTGGTTGTAATTCAGCGCAGACATCGGCTAGTGAGGGTTTAGCAGTGTAAAGTACAGTGTCCTCTGTGGAAAAAGTGGATTTTTGCATTCTTGATGTTATTGCTGAGTGTGTTGATGTAAATCATGAACAAGAGAGGGCCCAGGATGGATCCCTGGGGTACCCCTCTAGTGAGAGGGAGTGGGGAGGACAGCAGCCCATCAGCTTCAATTTGCTGGAGCCTGTCTCAGATAGTTGGAGAACCAACGCAGGGCAGTATCCTGTAGACCATGCTCCTTAAGTTTAACTATTAACAAGTTATAGTCTACAGTATCGAATGCCTTACTCAGGTGTAAGAACACGCTCCAACTGTTAGTTTATGATCTAGGGCAGGGAACCAATTGTTCATCACTAGAGCTAGAGCAGGCGTTGTACTATGGTTGGGCCTAAATCTGGATTGGAGTGGGTTTATGAGGTTAGACTGATTAAAGCAGTCCCTTAACTGGTTGTTGACTAGTTTTTTAAGAAGTTTTGAGAGAACTGGTAATATAGAAATTGGCCTATAGTTGTTGAGGTCGGTCACATCACCAGATTTGAAGAGGGGTAATATATGAGCTGTTTTCCATATGGAGGGGAAATCTTCGGATGAGATAGACAGATTGAACAGGTGGGTTAGGGGTGCTGTGAGGTGGGAGTATCCTAATTTCAGGAACTTGGGTTCGATGCTGTTGGCACAGACACTTTTTTTGATATCTAGTGTAAGGAGTAGATCTTCGACTTGTTTGTAGGTGACTTGGGAGAATGTAAGGAATTTTAATATTTTGAGTAGGCGAGGGGTCCATTGCCTTGAGGTGTGTTTGGCATTTTGCTGCCTGGGAAGTGTCAAAGGCTAGCCCTGCCGTGGCAAAGTGTGTATTTAATTTGTCTAGGATGATAGTTTTATCACTAATTATAGTGCCCTGGGGCATTATTTTGGCAGGTATTGATAGGGTGGTTCTATGTCCTTCAATTGTTTTAAGTGTTTGCTAGGTCTTGGCTGGTTTACCTCTGGCTGCCTCTAGTGCATTCAGGTAGAAAGTTGATTTGGCTGATCTGATTAGCTTGGTTCAGGTGTTATACTACTCCCGAAAGGCTGACCAATCGGTGGCTGTTTCAGACTCCTGGCTGTGGCCCAAAGATGATCTCTTTTGTTTAATGCATGTTTTAGTTCTTCGGTGAACCATGGGCAAGAAGCTTTTCTGATTCTGCTTTTGATTAGAGGGGCGTGTTTATTGCTAATATCTATGACTGCGGTGTTGAAGAGGGCAGCAGTTTCAGTGATCGAGGTAGTTAGGTGAAATCTCTGCCATCTTATGTTGCTTAAATCACGTAGGAAGTTGCCCATCTGGAACTATAAATGGATTTCTTGCTGTGCGAAGAGCAGGGGATTATGGTGCACCATGCATCCCAGAATTGATCTAAATATGGGCGAGTGCCCCACTGGCTGTTCCCAGCCCTCATTGCCTGACCAGAGGTCTGAGGCTGCATAGCGGGGGGTTGGCTGTAATGCCATGACCGGTGGGTGCCATTTGAGGGGGGTATGCAGTGGGTACAGCAGGGTCCCCTGCTCATGTAGCCTGCACCCCCCACCCACCCAGCACTTTGCACCTTAGTGAATGGCATGGATTGTGGGAACGCCCCGGCCACTCTCCCAGTATCGCACTTATAGCTGTGCAGACGGACAGGAGATCTGTTGTGGAAGTAGTGTGTTCCCTTTCCATGAATGCTGTGTGACCCCCGCTCCATGGCTGAGACACATAGGGCTTCCTTCTGCGGCACATAGGCTTTTTTCCTTATGTGCCCAATATTTGTTGTTTTTCTCCCTTAAAGAGTAACTCTAGCAGGATGATACCGTTTGTCTCTACAGGCAGTAGGCTGAATTCAGTCATGCCAATCCTAAATTTAGATTGGCAGAAGGTGCTTTTTTCAAACAGTTTTGTCAGTGAAGGTCTGTGTGGGGGGCAGGCACTAAGTATATTTAGTACGAAAAGTATGCAGCAGTCTCACTAAGGGTCATTCTACCTGTTCTGTACAGTTAAAGCAAATGAGGAGTTTTCAGCCCCTAACTCCCAGCCCATTAGTGGTGCAGGAGAAGGCACATCTGTCTTGGCCATGGCAGACGTGAGTTACTTAAGTACCTTCTTTATTTTGTAAATGAGATTTTCCATGATGAAGAACTGCAGGTTACTCCTGCAAAGAAACACAAATCTCTTTTGAGACCCTCAGACCAAACCCTCAGACGAAAGGGGTTCACAACGGGCACATGCTGATGTACTGGAGTTGAAAAGCGTTTTCTTCCAGACTTGCAAAACACTCCTGATTTTTCAGGACTTGCCTCTAGCTCGCAGCCAGAACATGATTATTCTATGGGGAATAAGATTCCAGTGAATCCAGTAGTTCCTTGGGAGGATAGTGATAATATGTGTGAGGAATAAGGGTAATGGTCTGAGGATGCAGAGTCCTCCTCTCTTCCATTTCTGTTTGATACTTGGTTTACCTTGTTTCTGATCAAGGAGACGTGCAGCTGGCAGAGGTTCAGTCGGATACACCACTGTTGTTAAACCCCATTTCTGTAGTGCTCCACATTGTCAATGAGTAATCGGAATATATGGGTAATGTGCACCCCTACTAGGGGAAATGGCACAGCTCAAGGCTGTAATCAGCATAGAATTTTAGGCACATGAATATTCTGGACTTGAGCAACTCTCCAGTCTTTGCTGTGCCAGTTTAGGGAAAGCAGCATAGAAGATTCTCTAAAGAAGAACGTTTCTTTTAAGTATTTATTCTTTAGGGCTGCAATTCCATTGAGCAGGTTGGTGCTACCAGGTGACAGGGAGCACCCTGGAATTTAAAATCGTGCCTGTTAAGCTGCAGCTTTCAAATTGGCTAACCTGCCTTTTTTCCCCAATTCCACTGCCTGTCTGTGCTTGGATTGGAAGCCTCTTCTGCCACACTATTATTTTTTTTTTTAAATCCTATTTTATTGGATTTGCCAACATAAAACTTCACACATAACAGTGCAGTGCATGAATTGAGGGAAGCAATACATATCACAGAGTCATACAGAAGAAAGCTGGGTGTTGCATAACACTGTCCAAAGAGATGCAAGAAGGAGGAAGTGTGCAGGCCTGGATACTGTGGACAAAAAGCAAAACCTAACCTGATCAGGGGACAAAGGTGAGATTCCTGGCCATGACAAACAAAAGCCAGCTAGACCACCTATTTCATCCCTTTTTCCTCATGTTGTCGAAAGGTGTAAGTCAGCATTTCCATAGTGTATATCGAGTTCATTAATGTTATCTATTCTGCAATAGTAGGGATAACCCCTGTAAGCCAGCATTTAGTAATACATTTCTTTACCTTTAAAAGAATACCTAAGAGGTATCTGACAGCTGCATCTTTCAGCCCTTTTGGAAATAACATAAATAAATATAAATGTTCAGTTAGCTGCAGTTGCTGGCAAGGACCTGTTGTAAGGAAGTCCCTTCTGACTGCAAAAAATGGGCTAAACAGGGACAGGGCCAAAAAATATGGTGGTGTTCCGCCTGCTCCTCTCTTCATTGTCACCAACAGTGTGTCCTAGGAGCCTTGTTGCAATGTACCTGCTCTACTGGGGTGAGAAAAAAATCGGACAAGGCACTTCCAGCTGAATTCTCACCATTGTACAGAAGAAGTGATTCAATGAGAATTGGTACAAGCTAGTAGCCACTGTTCAGAGGAGATGGGTGTAGTAACCTCCTTATTTCATATGTCAAATACTGGAAGAGGGGAAAGGTTCTGGAGTTGATTTAAGCATGAAATCCAAATGGGAGACCAAGTGTTGGCCAGGTTCTCCCTGTATAGCTGATATATTTAGGCTTAGAAAATGTGCTTGGTAAATAAATCAGTCTCATTGGCTGAAGTGTTTGTTGTCAGATTCATTTATTTTCCGAGAGAGCCCACTTCATAAAAAGAGCCTATTCGAGGTGCCCTATTTCTAGGAAGATCCTTGGACACCCCAAACGTTGATGAGACGTGCCCACCATTTTCCCCCGCTCGGCAAGTAAGTCCATAAAAGCAGTTGATAGGCCATCATGTTCACCTGACCCCAATCCTCCAAAAAGAATGCCTTACTTGTGCTGCCACAACATTGTCCACCCACAGCAGCTCAGCGAAGTCCAATTCACAGACATTGAGACCTGTGACAGCGAGTTACCAACTTGACCGCTACCGATCATTACAGCAGCGGTATTTTCTTGATTTCCTGTACCGCAGATGGATGTCCATCTGCAGTATGGAAATCTGAGAAAATACTGATCCTCTCATGCAACAGTGCCAATGCCTGTGGTAACTCGCCGACAGCATGGCTCAGACAGTAAAACAATCAAAAGATTCAACCAGCAGTACAAGGCTTGCCCAGCTTCATAAATGGAAAAAAAAAAGAGACACTCCAGTTGTTGTTTTTGCAGTCGGGAGGAGAGAGACAGTAAATCCTTTCTCCCAGCTGCTGTAATTCTTACTCGCATCACTTCAGTACTGCGGTCTCGCTCCCCTTCTTCACATGCAAAAAAAAACGGCAAGATTAAACCAGCAGTTCCCCCAGCACAAGGCTTGCCCAGCTATCGCTATTCCCCTTTTTGGATGCAGTCTTTCCCTGCAAACAAATCGCGCAGCTCTACTTGAAAAATCAGCCCCTGTTCAGTATCTGCATACTGCAGCAAACCACTCATCGGCAACTTTTTTAATTTTTTAAATAAAATAAGGGAATGTGGAGGGAGGGGAACAAATAATGCAGGGATGGGGATGAGTCGGTGAACTGGGGCAACCTTTTTTTAGTTAAACTAGAGAGATAAAAGTCCCTATCTCAAAGTAAGAAAAAAAAAACATCATCCTAAAGCAGGCAGAGGAACTATTTTATTACACAACTTATGTTAAACCAAGTTTTTCTTAACTTTTTTTTTATTAAACTTATTTTAATTTACAGTGCCCAATTTCTAAGTGCAATAATACCCTCCAGGGTGGGCTTTATTGGGAAATACCGGACCTTCCAGGGGCTACAAGGCCCTCCGCCTGCGGCGTCAGGCCTCATTACGCCCCTGGGCGCTCCGGTATTTCCCAATAAAGCCCACCCTGTTGGGTATTATTGCCTACTTACTAAGGGTTTTGCAAGTCCAGTCCGTGTCAGAGCCAAGAGGAGGGAAATGGCCTTACCTGAAAATACCTGAACATATCTTTTTGCTGAAATTGTTGTAATTGAGTGTTGAGTAGGGTAAAGCTAGGCATAAAAAGTACAGATGTAGAGTTTGTTAAATTCATCCCTAAATATCTCATGGGGGTGGTCCCAGGGGAACTGGAATTGGGATTTCAGCTGTATTGTAGGGAAAAAGTTAATAGAAAGGGCTTCAGTGTTGAATTTGTTTAATTTATAACCAGAGAGAGATCCGAAAGTGTACAAATGAGTTCATAGCGCTGCAGTATAGGTGTCTGGTGCTGTAAGGAAAACCAGCATATCTGTGTAAAGTGCAAGGCGGTGTTTGCCTCCATCAGGGCCTCAGTATCCTCTGATTTAGGGATGTTGGTGGATAGCCTGCGCCAAAGGCTCAGTAGTGAGAAAAGAAGGGGGAAGAGGAGGCAGCCCTTTCTGGTTCCACGTTATAGGCATGTGCAAGAGGATAAGTGTCCGTTTGCTTGAATCTGTGCCTGTGGGGAGGACTACAGGAAGGATAATAGATCTAAAAAAGCAAGAGGGAAACCAAACTGCTGTAATGTGACGAGGAGAAAGGTCCAAGAAACGCGGTCGAACGCTTTGTCCACATCAAGGCTAAGGGCCAGTAGGGGCTGTCCAGTAATATTTGCATAATGGATAATCGAGAGGGCTCATCGAATACTGTGCATTGGTTGTCTGGTCCATATAAACCTGTCTGCTCTGGGTGAATCAGATTAGGAAGTAATGGATCCAGACGCTGTGCCATAATAGACATAAAAAGCTTATAATCACTGTTCAAGACTGAGATCAGTCTATATGACTCGCAATGCTCTGGGGGCTTACCAGGTTTTGTGATAACTGAAATGATAGCATAGCTCCATGATGGGGGTGGGATAGATTTTCTGAAGATCAGGTCATTGGCAACCCTTAAGAATAAAGGTAAGAGTGTTTGCGCAAATTTATGGAGAAACTCCTCAGGGTATTCATCCGGCCCTGGACATTTCTCCGGTCTTAACGTCCCCATAGCATAAGCAAACTCTGGTCTGAGACTGACGCAATCAGGCCTTGTATAGCCTGCTTGGAAAGACTTGGGAGCCGTAGATCAGAGAGAAATTGCGTCATTGCTGTGGAATCCGGGTCCGGGTCTGCTGTACATAGTGTGGCATAACAAGTAGAGAAGGCTTCTAAGGTACGCTAATGATCCCAGTGGAGTAAATTCGTGTGTGGGTGTTCGATCTTTGTGATGACAGCTTTCTGCCTGTAACCTCTAAATCGTTGTGCTGATAATCTAGCTGCTCAGGGAGCCCCGTCATAAGATTTTTGTCTGAGATAACGTAGCACCTTTTCAGTTTGCTGTAAGGCAAGGTCATCCAGTTGCTTTTTATGTTTACTTGCGCACATGCGCAAGAAACATCTTGCGATAGTACCACATTTCAGAGGTGTGTCGGTGCTGTGGCCAGTGCAGCGGACGCTTTACTGGGTGCGTCCCTCAGCCAGCAATCAAGGGAGAAGCTGCCGATAACTGCAGCTTCAAAGGGAGTCAAGGAATTGAAACGAATCTGCTGCTGTAGTCACGGACAGTTTTGTCAGTGCAGCGGCACCTCCCCCCTCCCTTGCAACCTTGTCAGCTTCTGCTGCCCAGCACTCTGTCCCTGGCCCTTGCTCCGCCAACAACTTGTTTGTTCTGTGCGCCTTTCCTAGTGAAACAAGTAATGAGCCACGGTTCCTGTCTCCCGCCACACACTCCAAGGAAAGCTGACATCGGGGTGCCCAATCCCTGTGTTGGCATGTATCCCCCATCCCTCCATTAATGTGGCGCACTGGGAGCCCATCCCAGTGTGCCAAATATTTCCGACACCAGGATGCCCACTCCTGTGTCTGACCCCCCAACCCATCTGTAATCTGCCGACATCGAGTGCCCAATCCATATGTCAGCATGCTCCCCACCACCACCACTATTGTGGCACACTGAGCCTACCCCAGTGTCCCAATATGTGGTGTTTTTTTTTTACCTGTAAAGAAAACAGTCTCCCTCGGCGTTTTTTCTTTTTTACGGGTTAAAAAACTCCACTGTCGCTCTCCCCAGTTCCCTCTTCCCCCTCCTTCCCACTGAGCACCCACCTTCCCCACATCCCCCCTCACCCATATTTACCCTCAGAGGTCGGGAGCAGTGATCTTCTCTGGACCGGGACACATCTGCACTCTTCAAAGACGAACTGAGGAATCGGGTAAGCACTGTATAATGGGAGTCAATGGGGGTTTTCAGCTTAGGTTGATATCTCAGCCATTTTTAGGAATTGTGACCCCAAATTTTCAACATGGGGTTCTTGGGACCTCACCTCGTGAACATGTCACTGTCATTTCGTCACTCAGTCCTGAATGGTGATTTCGCGGTCACTGCGCGGAATCACCTTTCGGGACCGATTAACGAAACGACAGTGCCACTGTTCATGAGGTGGGGTCTCAAAAAACCCATGTTGCAAATTTGGTAAAAACATTCCAAGAAATGAATGCGGTACAAGCGTACGTTGCGCAGCTTCTACGCACACTCACAACTTCACCAATTTTTCATATTTTCACTCCAGATTTTCAACATTGCCATTTTTTCACCCCTCCTCGTGAACAGTATGGCTGCCATTTTTCACATCCAGCCTGAAATGTGTGTTCCCACTTGTGGCGCAGTGGCGTTGCAAAATCACCTTTCGGGATTGAGTAACGAAATGATAGTGCCTCTGTTTATGAGGTGGGGTCCCAAAAGCCCATGTTGAAATTTGGAGTGAAAGACCAACAAACGCCTGAGGTGTTAGGGTTTCCAGACGTAATGCCCCAACCTGTAGAGACCGACAGGCATCGGGGGTGTGACTTGGAGTCGTCTGCCATAATGTTCACACCTTTCCACCCTCACTCTGCAGCCAGTGACAGGCATTGAGGTGTGCATTGGGGTCTTTGGCCCTAACGTTCACCCCATTCTTCTATACTTCACCCATCTCAGCTTATTTCCTTATGGAATGGAGTGAGTGTAAGGGCTGAGGACCCCAAGGCACAGCACGACACCTGTCTGTGTCTGCATGGTGGAGTGAGGTGGAATGGCGTGAGCGTTATGGCCGATGACACAAAGGCACACCCCCAATGCCTGTCAGTCTCTGCAGGGTGGGGGTGGGCATTAGTTCAGTACTTCACTGCCATTCCTATTGTGCATCTCTCTAATTCCTGCACTACCAATGCCAATGCCAGCAAGCAAACATTCAGCTTTAACAAATGCTTGTTAATTGTAGGGTCCGCCAGAGTACCCTGTTGGTATTGTAGCTGAAGAAATTGCAAAGTACCGAGGAGGTCATCTCTCTGCGCCTTATGCTCTTTCTTTTTTTTGAGCCACATAACTAACTGGCCCCATAAAATGGCTTTCAGTGTATCTCACACCATGGCAGAGCTTACCTTGGGAGTGTCGTGCACTAACACATCAGCAGTTAGCCTGTCAACCTGCTGTATGGACTGAGGATCTGTAAGGTAAAAGGAGTCAAAGCGCCATGCAGTGGTTTTCTGGAAGAGGCCTAAATCGAGTTCAAGTTAGAATAGGTGCATGATCAGAGTAGCATATGGGGCCTATCTGACAGGAAGAGACTCTGTGCAAGTCCTTCCATGGAGTAAATACATAATCAGTCTGGCTTTAAGTTTGATGGGGGGTGAGAGAAGTGTGTATAGGCCCTTTGTTGCGGGGAGAGTGCTCTCCAAACATCTTCCCAACCCAGTGTGGCTAGCAATTTATGAAAGTGTTTTTGGGTGTCTGGGGAGCAAGCAGACCGGGATGCCGAGGTGTCCCTGTAGGGGTCCAATAAAAGATTAGTCACCTGTAATGAACTAAAATCCCAACTGAGTATTAAGGACTAAGTTCACAGTGCACCTAAGAAAATGACTATCTGAGCCAGGAGGCATGTACCAGGACACTAGGATGACTAGGGAGCCCTCTGTCTGTCCCTGTACTATTACACAACTGCCCTCATTATCCTTTACTTTTTTTTTTTTTTTTTGCTCCTTCCTTGCTCTCTGGCCTGCCTCTCCTTCTGGCTGCTCAAGGACCCCTCCGACCCTCTCACCCTGACCCCCTTCCATTCGCCTCACATTGCAGCCATACCAGGGGTGGGCCGGTGTATCCCTTCACCGGATGGGTCCCTCTCCTCCAAGGGGGAAGGCGCCAGGAGGGGAAACCAGTGCACTCTCAATCCGACCCCGGGCGCTGCTGAGGTGGATTCTGGGGCATCAGGGCACTTGAGTCGGCAGGAGCTGACAGCCATCATCCAGCCGACCAGGAAGCTGAGTTTCCGCTTTTTCTCCCTTGGGGGCGTGGTGTGCCACGGACGTCTAGGCTACTGTCGACGTTCACGCCCCTGTGTGCAGTGGGGCTTGCTTGCACTGCTGCTCCCCTGCCTCCGCCAGGAGGCGGCAGACAGCTAGCTGCGTTCCCAGAAGGTGGGCAGTCACAGGACACTGAAGCCTTCTCCTCCCGGCCTGCTGTCCAGCAACCCGAGTCCGTTCCCGAACCTGGGTCGCCGGAGTCACAAGCAGAAATCCAACCACTGCGCCGACGAGCTGGTGTTATCCTTTATTACTTAAAGTTGTTGGAAGGCCACATGTTTGGATACAGTAACCCCTCACTATAATGAACGAGTTCGGAGCCATAACATCCATTCCTTATAGCAGGGGTGTCCAACCTTTTCTGGGGTTGTGAGCCACATTTAAATTTCTGAGTAAGATGTGAGCCACAACAACGTGCAGCCTGTACCATACCCAGCATGTGGCCCTTACCATACCCATATTTAGCAACATTTAAGAATTAAAATAATAACATAGTCATAGTAAATAGTCAATAATCACATTTTATTAAGTTACGGTATTTAAAAAAAAAAAACAGTTGTAATTTGCCAGCCCACTGGCACAGCAGTTGGATTTCTGCTTGTGACACTGGCGACCCGGGGTCGGGAATGGACCCGGGCCATTGGAGGGCCGGCCGGGAGGGGGGGAATTGAGCATCCGATGATGCTGTCCTTCTCCAGGAGGAGGGGGTATAGTGTTCGCAGAGTGCGGACACCCTAGCGGTGGCTGGGTGGACCTCGCGCGCTCAGCACCACAAGTAGGCTCAGGGCGGGCAGTTGGCATCATTGGCATATCCCCGCCCCCTGCATAACCAGGGGAAAAACAATGCCGCCGGGCCGCCCTAGATGAAGCCTGCCCTCTGCTTCAATTAGCGGCCAGGATGGCCCCTTCGACCTATCCCGTCATTGCGGCACCTTTGAGAGAGGAGTGCAGCACCCTGCCCTGGGGGGCAAGCCAGGGGGTATCGAAGGGGCATGTCCGATGTGGAGGTGGGAGCGAGGGTCCGTGACCGGGCGGAGGTTCTGGGCAACTGGCAGCAACAAAAAGCATAATAAATTTAAAAAAAAAAAAAAGTTGTAGTTTTAAAATAATTATTCATAGCAGCTCTGGAGCTTTAGATTTGCTTGCAGGCTTAATAAAAGTAGCTTGTTGAGCACTCGGGGCACTTCTCAGCTCCTGTACTTTGACTTTTCTCAAATTTAAAAGACTGTGTCGTGTTCTTGACACTTAATTGACAAACTGCTCGAGAGCCACATCAAACTGCTTCGAGAGCAACATGTGGCTCACGAACTACAGGTTGGCTACCCCTACCTTATAGTAACTCATTCATTACATTGAGGGACGCTGTTTGCTATAGGCAGCTGAACAAGACGGAGACTCCCTGCTCTCTCTGCTGTCCCTCCCACACATACATACATTCCGTTACCCTGCCCTGCTGCTCCTTTATCAAATCAAATCCAATGTTATTTATAAAGCGCTTTTCAAAATTATCAAAGCGCAAATACAAATAAAACAGCCAACAATAAATATACATTTAAAAACAATAAAAAAAAAATAAAAAAAAGTTGGCCTAATCAAAGGCTTTCTCAAATAAATAACTTTTTAAAGAAGCCTTGAATTGCTCTGTGGACTGGCACTCTCGAATCCGATCTGCATATCACTGCATGTGGTTTCATTTTTATATAATCTTTGTTAAAGAGAAAGTTTTGAAAAAAGAAGTGAAACTGCAGGCAGCTATTTTACCAACTTCCTCTCCAAAGCTGCTTCTAAACTGTGTCTGAAGTTTTTCCAAAAGAATAAAATGAAACCGTCGGCAGCTTTGCTTCCAAATGTGGCTCAAGCTGTGCCCCCCCCCCGTGCCCAAAAAACAGGAAAGAAGAAGCACATAATACATGGCATAATCCCTTGATTTACTTAGGAAATCATTGCCTGCTCTGTTTTCCTGCAGCAGCTTTCTGCTCTGTGACCGGCACTTGCTTTTCTTAGCAGATCACTTGCTGCTTTCTGCTTTGTATGGCGGCTCTCAGCTCCTTCCCAGAACACATTTGTCTAGTTCTCCTCCTCCCCCAACACAGTCCCTTGCTACTGTTGTATAAAGTATTTCATAGACCTTAAATCAAATAGAATGGTATAATAACATAAGAACTATTGGGGAAATTTGTAAACTAACAACTTTAAAGATTGAAGCTTTAATGAAACAGCTGATGGCATCGGGTGCCATGGTAGCTGTTCATTATATCTGAGATTTTACTTTAGCGGGGTTTGATATAATGAGAGGTTATTATATTAGTATGGCTACTCGGCTCCATTTACCATTGCCATATGTAGAGTACACCGCAGAATATTCAAACCTAAGTAGCGTTGTGCATTCAGAGTGATTCAAGTGGGTCTCTTGAAGGCATACAATCGCCATTTTTTTCCTTGAAAATATTTTTGCCCTTTTAACAGTTAAGTCCGCTGACATTAACGGAAGATACTTTTAACTTGGGACTAGCTATCCTGATTTATTTAAAAAGAGCCCAGCTGATATGATTGACCTCTCCTGAATGGCTCGAGAAATCCGTTCTGTGCCTGATTGCTGGGTGGCCCCTGTGACGTGCCTCCATCAGGCCTGCATATGCACCTGCCACTATTAGCCAGCATGCCTCGATCATGTACAAACTATGTGGAATAAGACTAGAACAAACAGCAATCATAACTATCTACAGAGGGCAGTTAATGCCCTTGGCTTCCATGGTAGGAGTTCTGACCACAGAAGAACTCTGTGCCGCCGAAGGGAGGTTGAGACCATCACCTTCTGTAGCAGGGAGATAATGAAGCAGAGCTTCGGACTCCAAGGAGCAGCAGCTCCTGGGTATGATAAGGGAAAGTTGTTGTTTTAGAGAATTTATCCTAATGGGAGAAACAAAAACGGGGGAGGGGGTGAGGTAGAACGTCACAGTCTGGTAGAGTAAAGAAAACTGGAATACGTCGTACTGGGAGGGCGTCGATTCGCTCCCGACAATTCGTGCCCCGAAAATCCACTTCCAACAGTATGCTCTTGTCATTTTCACTCCCTACCACCTTTCGCTCTCCGTCTTTTCGCTCCCACTCGTTGCATAGTAGACAGAAGCAGCATTTACATTAGATCCCCACTAACGACCGGGCTGCCAGTAAAATACTCTCCTGATCCTGAAAACGAAGTGAAAGAAAATGACAAAGCAAGTCGGCTCAAATGCAGTTGATGTGCTCCCACTGAATTGCACCCTGAGATGCCGGATGTCTTTGTTTGTGTTTGATGACTGATTTATTTATAGAGAACAGCAGCATCAGAGGGCTAATTCTGTGGACTGTGGTGAAGTACATAGAGGTGTTTGGAGGGCAAAGAAATGGTGCATTTTGGGGAAGAAGGATCTGTGGGCAGTTTGGGTTACACATCTGCTTGCCTGGTAGCCATCCCATCAATGAATTAAGCATTAGCTTTGGTCTGTAAGTCCCTTAGACACAGCAGCTGAGGTGGGGCTAGAAAGTAATGCAAAATATTACATGTGTGGAGCAGTGGTGGCTTGTGTGCGACAGGAGGAAGGGAGAAAATGTTATCATGCTACAACTTCAAGATTGTTTTGGTGACAAAGCACAGTAATGTACAGAGAGGGATCAGGAGCGGGTCGTCGGACTGGTCTTTTACGAGCAGGACTAGTAATTTGTAAACTTTATACTTTCTGGCAGTGAGTGAGCGGGAGCGAATTGCAGCGGAGCGGGATTAGTGGGAGTGAATTGACCGGGGAGCCGATCGTCTGGAGCGAGTTGTTGCGGAATGAATTGTCTGGAGCAAATTGACGTAGATCCCGGCTTACTAGAGCGGAACCATTCGTCCACATCCCGCATAATGTAAAACAGGTAAAAGTGCAGAGACACCACTCACCCACCGATCACCCCTCCATATACAAAATAATATCATCAACCCTCATTCCCTGGTGTCTAGTGGGCCTCAAACTCACCATAGGGTAAGTTCTAAGAAGCCAGAGGAAGTTAGGCTTACGCCAGTCTGGCTGGACCAGAAGCAAGTCCTGGAGTAGATGGCAAGGAAAGCCTCCATCTGAATTAAGTACCCTGCTCCTCCTGTACCCCACCCCAGCCACTAATTATGGCTATGTTAATAGACAGTAAAGGGCAAAGCTTTCAAAATAGAAGGGGGGGGGGGGTGAACATAGGATAACAACCATCTATTAAGTCCGGTCCCTAGGAAGAAAAATCAACACTATTCAGCACAACAGAGCTGCACTGGGGAGCAATTTAGAAATAAAACTGTTGCAGTACCCCCAAAAATATAAGCAGTACAAAATGTTACTGATGGTACTGGGGTAAATAGTTCTTATGTACAGCAGTGCAGCATTCAGCTTTGGGTCTATTCCATAGTAAAACTGGACCCTTGGAACACAAAAATAGTAGTTCACAAGTTATGTGAGGCACTGCTTGGGAGAGAAAGCCATCCAGTAGGCAACGACGCACCAACACAGCTCGCCCAGGCATATAATATTAACTCCAAGAGGGAGGGAGGATTCAAACAAAGGGAGCCATGAGGGAGGAGGCAGGGAGGAAGCTCATTTATTTGGCTAGATGACATCTCTCAAAAGCCAGGAGGAGTGCAAAAAGCTAATCAGGTGACCATATCTGAAGTACCATGGAGTGATAGTGGAGGGAAATTCCAACCACTCCAGAGTAAAAGAGGCAGCCTGTCATCAAGTCGGTCAGCCGTTGCAGCTTCAACACATCCGTGTTATATTGCTTAGTTAAAAGTAAGGGGTGGGCCCCGGCTGAGCCAGCCACCATTGTGAGTCTGGCTTCGGGACTGCAGGATGCCCCCCCTTCCAGCCCCAGCACATGGGTAGTCTGATAGGCTGGTGGCTTAAACGTCTGTGTGCTGATAGGATAGCAGGAGTGGAAAGGGATAGTAATAGGTTGTGTGGCTAAGCTTTGCCCGCAGATTGCAGCTCATCCCAAGACCCAGACTGGGTCCACCCAAGAGGACCACCACGGTCCTCTAGGCACAAGTTGGCTTCCTCCCAGACACCTCCCCAGCTCCAAGGCGTAATCAACATTTTAAAAACATAAGGAAGAATGAAACAGATAGTCCCTCCAACAAGGAAGAGTTACAGAGACGGAAGTAAAAGTAGAAGAAGGGGGAGCCTGGCAGTTCATGCGGTGCCCCTGCCTCAAATTAGAGGGCCCCCATCCCAGCAGACACTCACCTCACACCCTTAATAGGGTAGTTGTGTACCCATGTGGTATTATCCATTCAACTGGCACTATGTCCTGGTTTCTCTGGGGGGGGTTGGGGGACTCATTGAAGGCCCTCAGCTAGGAAATAATATCCTTTTTGACTGCTACTGCATGATTTGCTTTAGACAATCCTACTTGGCTTCAGGCATCTGCCTTATTCTAGGGGTGGGCGAAAGTTAAGAATTCCGCCTTGACGGAACTTACGTGGAATTTTGGAAATTCTGCGAAAAGTTTTCGGACTTTCGCCTATGGCGAGATCGGAAACTTCTGACCATTTTCAATGGATTTTTGCTCTTTTCTGTGGACTTTTTGGTCTGAAGTGCGTAATAATACATTAAACTGTGGAATTTATTCCATCTGCCGTTTAATGTATTATTTAGTGATACAGACCCCCTCTCCCTGCCAATCACTGACCTCTGGCCCTGGTTTGTTGTGCCCCCTCCCCGCTGTTCGCCAGCCCCATTTAATAAAAATTGTGTCCAGTCCCCCCACCCACCCACCAAGCCCTCAGATAAAATAATTATATCCTCACTCCTCATTCCTGGTGTCTAGTGGACCCCCCCACCCGCCCGATCATGAGCCCCATATAAAAAAATACCCTCATTCCCTGGTGTCTAGTAGCCCCCCACTCAGGATCACCGATTTATAGAAAAAATTGTTGCCAGTACCCTCCCAGCCACCGATCACCCCTCCATGTAAAAAAAAAAAAAATCTTTTTCATTCCTGGTGCCCTAGTGGACCCCACCCTGGCAGGAAGTCCATCACCTCCCGCCCCGTCCATTTCCCAACCCAGGAGGGTGACCAGCACAGCCCTCCTCTCTCCTCTCCAGCTGGCTGCCCACTGAGCTGAATGAATGAGTGAGCGCGTGCTTGTACAACCCGCGCTCATTCATTGCAGCTCCCGGTCATCTTACAGCACAGTTTTCAGGGGGTATAGAAGGGGAGGGGGCTGTTCCGGTTGTCTGCGGGGCATGCAGGATGGGGGGTAATGGCATTTGACCCTGGGTCCGCAACGCCATTCCCCCCATCCCGCCACCCCTCAGGTGACTGAACAGCCCCTCCCCTTCTACCCCTAAAACGTGCTTTTAAGATGACTGGAGCTGCAGTGAATGAGCATGTGCTTGTACAAACACACTCTCATTCATTCATTCATTCAGCTCAGTGGGAGGCCAGTTGCAGAGGAGAGAGGAGGGCTGTGCTGGTTGACCGCTTGGGGTTGGGAATGGATGGGGGGAGAGGGGCAGTGATGGACTGTCTGCCTGGGTAGGATCCACTAGACACCAGGGAATGAGGAAAGAATATTTTATTTATTTTTTATTTATTATAGAGGGTGATTGGCAGTTGAGGGAGGGGTCTGGACACCAAAATTTTTTTTATATGGGGCATTGGCCAGTGTGGGGAGGCACACTAGACACCAGGGAATGAGGATATTATTTTGTATATGGAGGGGCGATCATGGTGGCTGAGGGACTGACACAACAATTTTTTACATGGGACCGCGGTCAGTGGGGGGCACAAGAAACCAGGGGCCACTGATTGGAGGGGGACGGAGCTAAAGAATTAAACTGTGGGGGAAGAAGCCACAGAACTGAACACTGACAGTGATGAGCTGCAGAATTTTTCCCCACAGTTTAGTACATTAACTCGCATTTCTTACATTTATTCCACAGTTTTTAGGCGGAATTTCTGTGAAAGTTGGCGAAATGATTTCCAAACTTTCACGGAAGCAAAAGTCCGACTTTTGCCGAAACTCCACCAGCAGAATTTGTTTTCGCACAGCCCTACCTTAATCTGATCCATAGAAGTAGTGGGAGAGTGCTCTGCAGAGATTAGTCCTCGGCTGGGGAGATCTTTGTCTGCTGCAGTAGCATAAGTTTGATGGCAGCCATCAGGCAGAAATACTAATATAAGGGGTCTGAAACTTGATTTGCTGCTGTCTCAATGCCTGTAGAAGGGGTGCATAGGCACATATTTGCTTTTGAATATTGGTGAGGTAGTCATTGTCGGATATCATCCGAGAGTTCTCATATTGGAGCTGTTTTTAATCTCCAGGCTCTCAGAAGGATGTCTTGCATAGTTTTGTAGTGATGAAAGCGCACTATGATCAAGCAGGGCCAGGCTTTTTTGTCAGTGGGCTTTGGGCCCAACGCTCTTGCAAACGTTCAAATTCCAGAGGCATATCAGGGTCTAACTGGAGAGTTTCACTGAAGAATCGTTGTAGGGAGCCCTCTATATCTTGTCCTGCTGCATTTTTAGGGACACCATATAGTCAGATGTGCTTCCAGGGTCCCTGGCTCTCGGCATCATCCTGGTGGTCCATTATTGAGCGCTGCATTTTAGTTAACTGCAGGATGGCAGCTTCTAGGTGATCCCAGCATCTAGGGATGCTGGGATGCATAGGCAGGGGCACCACCAGCAGGAAAAGGGAGTTCATGATTCCACTATACAAGACAATAGTGAGGCCCCACCTGGAGTACAGTGTACAGTTCTGGAGACCTTACCTACTTAAGGACATAGACAAGGTAGAGAAGGTTCAGAGGAGGGCAACAAAGATGGTACATGGATTACATCACAAGTCCTATGAGGACAGGTTGAAGGAATTGAATATGTACTCCCTGGAGGGGAGGGAGGGAGAGAGGGGACATGATAGAGACATACAGGTATCTTACAGGGAGGAACAGGGTGCAAGAATACACTATTTTTAAGCGAAAAAGATGTTCCAGGACTAGAGGGCATGGGATGAAGTTGGTGGGAGGACGATTCAGAGGAAATGAGGAAGAATTTCTTAACAGAACATTTGGTGGACAAGTGGAACACCCTGCCTGAGGAAGTGGTGGGGGCTGAAACAATCACGGGATTTAAGAATGCATGGGATAGACATAAAGGAATTCTGGAGGTCAGGGGTAAGGGGCAACAGAGTTCTAGGAAAACATACACTGAAGTTACAAACTCAAATGGGCAGACTAGGTGGGCCATAGGCCCTTATCTGCAGACACTGTATGTAACTATGTATCCCGGTGATCCGTGGCCATAAGTTGTGCCTCTGCTTCATTGGCCCATTTCTGTAATGTAGTGAGCTCCGTGCCCATTGTGTCTAATATGGCGGTTATCGCAGAATGAAAATCTCAGAGCTCACATGTTATTATGTCAAACATTTTGCCTTTTTAGTTCGGCGCTGGTTGGTTGTCTGGGAGGGGAAGGATCCAGAGGCCACAGAGTAATTAGAGTTGTCTGGTTTGGGCTACTATCTATTGCCATTGTTGCAGTCTGGCTGCTGTTTTTGCTCATCTGTCCACTTCATTATTGTGTGCAGCACTCTGTAAGTGAATTTACATCGATTTTGTGGAAGGAGAAAGGAATAGGAGGCTGTTGCAGTCAGGATGCGGACAGAGCTGCAAACTCAAGCTGCGGTTACAGAGCTGACTTCACTAGAAGTCCCGTGCTACACTATTCCAAGGGTGTTTATATTTTGTCAAGTATCCAATTTCCTCATATTGTGGTGCCTCAGGTAAGTATCCTGTTCTTTGGGGATAAGTTGTTAGGGTCTACTTCTTAGTCCTTCCCTGTTTCTCTTCACCGTCCATTTTAGATACCCCAGAGATTATTCTTGGGAAATGTTTTGTCCACGTGGTAGTAAGTGCCTGAGTGCTTACTCTATTTCCTTTTGTTTTTGACTGAACAGGTGTGTTAAAGAAAAAGAAATACATAGCAAAGGAACAGAGAACAAGACTTTTATCAGGCTGTTTCTTGTTGGGGGGGGGGGGGGTCAGCCCTCAGAGCGTTATCATTGTTTATTAATGGCTCTCCTGAGTTGTGCGGATTTCTGCTGCTTTCAGAGCCCTGTCCATTGGGCTTGCACTCAGTTTTCTTTCTGTGTCAGACCTTCTGTGTTGTGCCTCTGGGTTAAGGAGCACGCTCCCCCAACATGGTGACATCACACGCAGCATCTTGACACCATGCATGTGCACATTTGCATGAGTGCACGCGTGCGTTGGTACTTTAGGTACTAGATGCAGCAGCTGTGTTTCTTTTAGATCGGCTCTTGCTTCTTGATCACAGTCGTTCCTACTACAGCCTTTTTGGTTCTGTAGGCTGGCAGGAATGCTTCTGATTGTGTTTTCTCCTGCGGTATAGGGGTGGGGATCAAAGCAGCGTTCCTTGAATATATGTACACATTTAAAAAAGAAAAAGGGACACCAGACTGTTTTCTTGGCTTTTCCAGACTGTAACCCCATTTGTTTGTCTAATGACATTGGCACCATGGCTTGTCTTTCGGAGACCTCGAGTGTTTAAACGATGTAAGATTTGCAGATGGGTAATGTAGCCCTCTCCACTGGGTTCCTGTTGCCACCATTGTGTTAGCTAATATGTCTCACAGTTCCTCCCAGTTGGAGCTCCGAGCTAGGGGTTGGTGCACCTGGTGTACCGGCTGGCAGTGACAAAAGAGAATTGCGTTAATCTTTCTTGTTGCTCTTAGGTGAGCTTTTGAGCCCTGATGTACTGCAGGGCATCCCTTTTTTTGACACATCTGACCCCAAACCAGATCCCTCAGGTCAGTGGGGACCCACATAGGCATGTCCAGGTGCGCCAGAGCAGCACAAGGGTGCTAATCTGGATATGGAAGTGGACCCCCGACCTTGACCATGCAGAGGGCCGGGAGGAGGACATCGGGGATCTTGGGGGGTTGTGACTCAAAAAAGTTACTTGATGATGAGCCCTATGATACTGACATACTAAAAGCCAGCAGAATAGGCCAAATGGTCTGTCTTTGTCTGCTCGAAAGCCAGCAACCTAGTGGCTGCTCACCTTACCAGCCCCCGAGAGGGTCTTCATTAATTTCAGATTTCCCTTGTACCTGTCCCACCCCTTCTTGAAGACCTCCACTGTGCCCTCTTCCACCACCTCCCAGGCAGCGCATTCCATGGCTCCACCACCCTCTCAGTGAAAAAAATGCCTTCTACGTGCCTCCCCCCCCGGTAATTTCCCCCCTTCAGCTTCCACTCATGGCCGCTGGTTGTTCCCCCCCTTCTTTAACCTAAACAGCCCTTGGTTCCATGCCTGGTTATTCCTCTTACATACTTGAAAACCTCTATCATATCTCCCATATTCCTCCTCTCCTCCAGTAAGTAAAGCCCAAACTCTTTCAGTCTCTCCTCATAAGGCCTCCCCTCCATGCCCTGAATCATCCTGGTCTCTCTCCTCTGAACCCTCTCCAGCAGCACTATGTCCTTCTTCAAATGAGGTCTCCAGAACTGTACACAGTACTCCAGCTGCGGCCTGACCAAGGCATTATACAGAGGGAGGATCACCTCCCTACTTCTGGACGTAATACCCCTGTCTGTACAGCCCATTGTCCTGTTTGCTTTGGCTGCTGTTCTTCTACAATTTTCAGAGTTATTCATTTTGACGTCTACCACCACCCCTAAATCCCTTTCTCCCAATGTGGCTTGCAATGTGACCCCCCTAGGGTGTATACATGGCCCGGGTTTTTTACCCCCAAATGAAGTACCTTACATTTCCTGGCATTAAATTTCAGCCCCCACCTCCTTGACCACCCCTCCAGGGTATCCAGATCCCCCTTGACTGTCTCCCACACTTCTTAACAATCCACCAGTGCTCCCAGTTTTGAATCGTCCGCAAAGAGACTCAACCTATTCTTAACCCCCCTCCCTATATCCAAGACGTAGGCATTGAACAAGAGTGGCCTCAATACTGAACCTTGAGGGACCCCACTGATTACCTTCCTGGGGGAGGAGAGTATCCCACCCACCATTACCCTCTGTAAATGCTCCGAAAGCCAATTTTCAACCTAACTGAGCTCCTGTCCTCTTACCCCCATCTCCCCATGTAACCCCTCACCCCTGCCTTTTTGCCAGAATGACAGGTGACATGCTGTTGAAGCTGACAGCAGTACCTGGTGGGGACTGGGTTCGGGGAGGATGAGGTTACTCGGCACAAGGGGACCTAGGTTTGGCTACTCTAAACAGGGGCACCCAAGTAAATCCAAACACAGGAAGCAATAACTGTAATGTCCAGAACCAGGAATGGGATTCCTCAGTGTGGCTTTTATTCACATCCAAGCTGAACAAAGCATAGACGGACCCCCACGGGGCTACATTTCCTGGTAATGCAGATTAGAGACTACAGAACACTTCATCACTATTTCCAGCCCTCAGGCTCTAAACCCACCAGGCACATAGCCTGGACTTGCACGCAGCTTTGGGTACACAGCCCGACTTGTGCACTACTTGGGTTTTCCCACTGGCCCGCCCCTGCCGGCCACTTTTGATCCACGGTCCATTTGAGGAATGAACCAATTATCCTGTTGTGGCTCCCCAAACCACACTAGAGTCTTCGACTCCTAGAGAGAATTTTCCTTACAATCCCACGTCTAGGTACTTCCCTCATCACTGGCCAAGTGCCTGAGGTAAAGTAGAAATCCACAGAAGAAATCTGCAGAGGTGGACCTGGTCACTAAAGATAGGGGGCCACCCACCTCCAGCTCCCAAAGCCCATACCCGGCCATTTCTCTGGAAACCGAACAATTCCTTTACTGAAAACTTTCAAATGTAGATTCTGGGTAGACATCTGTCACATCTCCTCTACATATCATTTGCATCCCAACAAGCTTTGGACTTGAACCTACTTTTACTTTGCTTAGCCCCTTACTCTAGACTTCCCAATATTTAGTAGTTCAATCCCCACATTGTCACACAAGTCCCAGGGTGAAAAACATAGGCCCTTTTAGCAAGAGCAGACACTCACCCTCACGTTGCAGGTGCCCCACAGGCGACTCACAAATCTTCTTGTTCTCCCAAATAAACACTGGAACACATAGGCAGCTTTTCCTTCACAAGCAGAATTAGGGGGTGTTGCCCCAGGAATCTGCAGGGAAATCTTTCCTGCCCCACCCCCCCGAAGGGAAGGGGCACTGAGACCCGAAAACAGCGGTCTCCACCACTTCAGTAATCTTCTGTGTCTCTCTTTATGTTGGAGACACACACCCTTTTAAACTAAAAGTAGCCCTCTGTCAGGGCTGAGGCTCCTAGAGCCTTCACTGAGCTGCTTTACCAGCAAGCTCCCTACTTCACACTTACTCACTGAAGACTGACTTCAAAACCTCCCAATGTTCTAACCAACTCCCTTGCTGTGGCTCATGCAGCTGCGATAGTTCTATTGGTGATGTCATCCCTCAGGCTCAGCTGAGACTGAGAACAGAGTGAGACAGTGTGAAACCCATTTAACTGGAGTTTCACAAGCTGCCTTCCCTGCCTACCACTAGGTCTTACTAGGATTCTAGTAACCCCGGGTAACAAGGGGTTACACTCTCCTTGACCAGGAAAATGACTGTCCGAGTCATTGTTTACCCGGCCTTAGGCCATCCCACCCTATGTGCTACCTGCGGAGGGGGGGTGATCAGGCCCCCGCCTACCATGTGCAAGCACAGGTAGGCAACACTAAGGGCCTAGAGGCCTTTAGCTGACATATCAGTCTCTACATTATCCACTTACTATGGACACCTAGTGGCTCTGGTAGAACTATCCAGAGCATAGCCCTGATAGATCAGCACTGGGGTCCCAATGGCCATTCAGGACCACAGCCTGTCTATCCCCCCTAACCCTCTAGGGAAAACCTATCTGCTTCTAACCTAATACCCCCAAAACAAGAACAACCCCGGGACCTCCCCGACCTTGGGCAACCTGCAACCACACACCATTAAAATACCACATTACTGCCTCCTCCCTACCCCCACAACCACACCTGTGGAAGGAAAGGGTTAATACAGTAATAACAACAATAACACCACAGTACTTTAAATTTCTACACACTAAAGCACTGATGAGGAACTCCGATGAGCCCCTCCTCCTCTTCTTGTCTTCTCAGGAACACCTGTAAGAAAAAGAAAGACAACACATGCTCCTCTAATCTGCATACACAGTCTACCTAGACCCCTACCATCAAAACACTGAAAAATCCCAAAAAGATATTTTTTTTAAAAAAGGTAGAAAAACAGTATTTACATTAGAAAACGACATTATTTACAATACACATTTGGGGGGAGATGGAGTGCCCTATAAGTCCCAACTAGTGACCACAATGCCCGAAGGCTAGTCCAATAAAGAGTCTCTCCTGGGCCGGAGCCCGGTGAAGCACAGTTCTAACGGGCCAAAGTCCCGAAGGGGAGAGTCTTTGAGAACAGTTCACACATTTTGAAGTCTGCTAGTGTAGGGTGTGTACTGCAATGTCATAAAGATAGAAAAGTTCGGACTTACCAGCCACTTGTAGAATGGAAATTTTCTTAACTGACCTGCACCTCTGACGAAGACGCTCCCTGACAGCATTTCTTCCGATACAGCTGGGCGGACATCTTTCGGGAACCACAGGAGGGCACATCTGGGAACTGCTGGGTTGATGTCATCTCTGGAGATGGAACCTTAGAACAGGAACAAAAAGAAAACAGCTGGTCCGACGTCATCTGATTACCAGGCGATGGAACAGGATACAGCTGGGCTGGTGTCCTCTCTGTATCTGAAGTCATCTGGTGGGCCAGTCGATGGTTTCTGGAAAGGCCAGTACACTGTAGACTGATTAATGTGGGGCACCTGAGTCCTGGATGTCCATATTGGCGAATCAATAAAGGCACTTCACAGTCTGGTATGGCAGTATTGACTACCACTGCTCGGCTTTCCATTTAGTAGGCATGGGCACATTTGCTGAGAGGTCCTTGCACTGAGGCCAATAGTACCGGGGGTCAGGAGCTTGAATTATTACCCCGTCTGGGCGCACATAATTCACGCAGTGGGAGATTTCACGTCCCTCTCCATCCACTATTCGCACTCTGTCTGTAAACAGTGTCCTGCCTCTCTTCCACTGGGTATACTTTTCGTGAAACAATTTGTTCTTTACATGCTTGTTGGCCCCAGGATGTACACTTTTCATGGCTTCGTCCCAGATCCAGGATTTCCTGCAGTTCTCGATCTCCTCCCAGACTTTCCGAGGAAAGGTAGGAAAGGTCATACCATAGATCTCATTTGCCTTTCTACGAACCAGTCTCTCCTCTTTACTTGCTTTGGTCAATCTAAGATCGCTGGCCTGGCTTGGGGGTGGCCAGTCCTGGTTCTGCCAGCTATGCATCCTTAAAGAAATTTAGAAACGGATCCCTGACTTCTTCCTCCTGTAAAGCCAGGGCAGTGACATAACCACTTTCTTCCATGCATTCCTCCGAGGCAAGATCTTGAGGCTGTGTACCCGTTCCTTTTTCACAAGGCCACATAGGTTCCCCCTCATCTTCCTCTTCACTGAGGATCTGAGCCCAGGAGTGAGCAGTCGCTCTCACTCCTGAGACTATCCACTCATCACTCAGGCGCAGAGGCTCTACACCTCCCTCTCAGGCCACCTCCCAAGATCCGCCTTCGCCAAGAGATTTGGCTAGGCCCCCAGGGTCGAGTAGCTGCCTTATCTGAACTTTCCTTCTGGGATCCAGCATCCCAAACTTCAACTTCTGGTTCTGTTCTAACTCGGCACCTCTAGCTTTGTGCCACACTCCACTGAGGGGCTCCTCCACAGGCTCCGCCTGGTGCTGTGTGCTGCCAACTGCAGATTCCTGAACCTTTGTCCATGTGGGAGCCAACCGGATTTGAGGCGCTTTATACAAGCCATATTTTTCTAAGCATCCAGCACAGTGAGGAATCATGAAGACGTCCCTTCCAGCTCTCAAGCATATTTGACATACATGCACTGGATATCCAGGAACCGCCACATGAGGAGGCAGTTGTCCTCCATAGCACCACTTTTCAATATCTCTGTCTGTTTACTGCTGCTGTTACTGCAACCCGGGCATGATCCGAGTAACGAGCTGGTACCGAGGCCATAACTGCAGAAAAACAAACAAAAGTTCACTGTAACTGAAAGTCCCACTTTACTGAACACACTCTTTAGTTGTAAAATGGCTCCTCTGCTGTTGTGTTTACTTTACTACCCCACCCTGTAATGGCGGCGGCAGCACTCCTGTGCATCAACATTCAGAAATCTGGGTCAAACCACTGCGCACCCGATTTACACAAACTACTGATAACTTTTGCTCAAACTGCACAACTTGCTCTGTTCTTGCTTTAAACACATTTATAGGATTTTCCGCTGACTTTTTACATGCTGGAAACATTTCTTTTATTCACAGTCCCTTAAAGCTTCAGGTTTTTAGCACAGGATTGCCTGTATAACTAGTGCTGCACATTGGCTACAACTCAGTCTCTCTCTGGCTTCAAACTTTAAACTGAGGCTGAATTCATTACTATGCACACAGTCAATGGCTTAACAGACTTGCACTTGCTAGCAGGACTTGACACATTCGTTACTTGCACAGCGACTACACTGCTGCACACACATTTATATGGCATAGGGCAGAAAATCACTGTTTGAGCAGTTTTCAGGTTGTTACTTACTGTTATCAGTAGCAGTTTGCTGCGATGGGGAAAAACCGCCTGCAGCCAGTTCTTGGAGGCCTCAGAACAGAAACGGGCGGGCAGTCCTACTGATCGTCCTCTCGACCACCAAACTTGCAATTCCGACGATCGATTAGCGGGTTGAGCCCGATTTTAAACTAGAAAGTCTGTTTTTACAAGTTTACAGCGATTTTAACACTCCACGACGCTCCTCCACTGCCAGTACACGCACTCCACTCACACTCCCTCTCGAATGCTGGGGCCGTCTCTGTAGAGCTGGCTGAGGGGCGGTACTGATGGCAGCCTGACCAGTCACACGACGCCATGCAAATGAGCCTCTTCTTCCTCGCGAGGGCTCTTCTCCTCACGGCGATCGTCGAGCAGGCAGATTTAAACTGCAGAATGCAACTTTTTTTCTTTACCAACTGAATCCACGGCCGGAGCCCATTTCAGCCATTTAACATAGCCATTACACCTGCAAGTCTCTCTTTTCATTCAAAAAGCATTTCCAACATCCAGGGCACAATTTTCCTGTTGCTACTCCTAGTCTTCCACACTTTTCTTTACCACAGTTCTTTTAAAAGCAGGCAAAAAGCTTAAACAATTTGATGCAGGACAAGGGCACACTTTTTGGCTTTACTGCTCCTTGGTAAACAGTTGGCAATTTTAAACAGCAGCACAAGATCCACAGCACACAGCAACACACTAGGGAAATTGCTTCAGCTTTTGGGCTACCCACTGCCAGATAGACAAAACGCTAGCCCCCTTGCCCAAGCACCTTCCTTCCCAGAACAAAATTAAAAGCGGTGCCTCCATTTTTGTAACCCCTCACCCCTGCCTTTTTGCCAAAACGACAGGTGGCATGCTGTTGAAGCTGACAGCAGTACCTGGTGGGGACTGGGTTCGGGGAGGATGAGGTTGCTTGGCACAAGGGGACCTAGGTTTGGCTACTCTAAACAGGGGCACCCAAGTAAATCCGAACACAGGAAGCAATAACTGTAATGTCCAAAACCAGGAATGGGATTCCTCAGTGTGGCTTTTATTCACATCCAAGCTGAACAAACAAAGCATAGACGGACCCCCACGGGGCTACATTTCCTGGTAATGCAGATTAGAGACTACAGAACACTTTATCACTATTTCCAGCCCTCAGGCTCTAAACCCACCAGGCACACAGCCCAGACTTGCACGCAGCTTTGGGTACACAGCCCGACTTGTACACTACTTGGGTTTTCCCCACTGGCCCGGCTCCACCGCCTGCCACTTGATCCATGGTCCATTTGAGGAATGAACCAATTATCCTGTTCGTGGTCCATTTGAGGAATGAACCAATTATCCTGTTGTGGCTCCCCAAACCACACTAGAGTCTTTGACTCCTTGAGAGAATTTTCCTTACAATCCTACGTCTGGGCACTTCCCTCATCACTGGCCAAGTGCCTGAGGTAAAGTAGAAATCCACAGAAGAAATCTGTAGAGGTGGACCTAGATACATAGATACATGGACAGTGTCGGCAGATAAGGGCCTATGGCCCACCCAGTCTGCCCATTTGAGCTTGTAAGTTCAGTTTATGTTTTCCTAGAAGTCTGTTGCCCCTTACCCCTTACCTCCAGAATTCCTTTATGTCTATTCCATGCATTCTTAAATCCCGTGACCTGGTCACTAAAGATGGGGGGGCACCCACCTCCAGCTCCCAAAGCCCATACCCGGCCATTTCTCTGGAAACTGAACAATTCCTTTACTGAAAACTTTCAAATGTAGATTCTGGGTAGACGTCTGTCGCATCTCCTCTACATATCATTTGCATCCCAACAAGCTTTGGACTTGAACCTACTTTACTTTGCTTAGCCCATTACTCTAGGCTTCCCAATATTTAGTAGTTCAATCCCCACATTGTCACACAAGTCCCAGGGTGAAAAACATAGGCCCTTTTAGCAAGAGCAGACACTCACCCTCACGTTGCAGGTGCCCCACAGGCGACTCACAAATCTTCTTGTTCTCCCAAGTAAACACTGGAACACATAGGCAGCTTTTCCTTCACAAGCAGAATTAGGGGGTGTTGCACCAGGAATCTGCAGGGAACCTTTCCTGCCCCCCTCCTCCAAAAGGGATGGGGCACTGAGACCTGAAAACAGCGGTCTCCACCACTTCAGTAATCTTCTGTGTCTCTCTTTAAGGTGGAGACACACACCCTTTTAAACTAAAAGTAGCCCTCTGTCAGGGCTGAGGCTTCTAGAGCCTTCACTGAGCTGCTTTACCAGCAAGCTCCCTCCTTCACACTTACTCACTGAAGACTGACTTCAAAACCTCCCAACGTTCTAACCAATTCCCTTGCTGCAGATTCCAATGTGGCTCATGCAGCTGCAATAGTTCTATTGGTGATGTCATCCCTCAGTCTCAGCTGAGACTGAGAACAGAGTGAGACAGTGTGAAACCCATTTAACTAGAGTTTCACAAGCTGCCTTCCCTGCCTACCACTAGGTCTTACTGGGATTCTAGTAACCCCGGGTAACAAGGGGGTTACACCCATTTATGCTATCAATCCATTATGGGGCACCAAATCAAATGCCTTGCTGAAATCTTGGTATAGGACATCCACCAGCCTATGTCTATCCAAGGCCCCTGTCACTCAGTTATAAAACTCAACAAGGTTGTCTTACACGAACTCCACGGGACAAAGCCATATTGTTTATCATTCTGGTGTCCTAACCTTTTCAACTGCCTCCCAAGCCTCTCTTTGATAAAGCCCTTCATTACTTTGCCTACCACAGACGTCAGACTGACAGGCCTATAATTCCCCATCTGTTCCCTAGACCCCACCCCCTTATGTATAGGCACCACATAAGCCACCCTCTAGTCCTGTGGCACCCATTCCGTCTGCAAAGAGACGTTAAAGAGTGCAGCCAGTGGAGCTGCCAGTACCTCCAGCAGTTCCTTCATAACCCTCTGTTGTAATCCATCCGGCCCTGGCGCCTTATCAGTTTTTAGTTTCTAAAGGGTCTCCCTCACCCTATCCACTGTAATTTCTCCCCCCCAATCCACTCCCTCATGCAATCTTCCTGCTCCTTCTTGGTCTGGCCCAGCCTGTACCCTAGCTTCTTTCCATCCTCTGGTCTCAGACTGAGACTGAGCTCTCGCTTTTGTTGTCTCCTCATCACTCCCATCAGGCTGTAGAGATCCCTTGTCACCCTCTGCAAAGATTGAGACAAAGTACTCGTTTAGCACCTCTGCCTGATCCCCTGCTTCCTGAGCCCATCTCCCCACAATCTTAATCCTGTTGATCTGCGTCTTCACTTTTCTCTTCTCTCTTGTGTATCTATAGAATCCCCCCCCCCGGATATCCCTAGCCAGATTTTTCTCCATCCCTGCCTTGGGCGCTCTCACCACCTGTGACCTCCCACACAATTCATACTCCCCGCCTCCTTATCCCCTCCCTAGAATGTTTGAAACGTTTGTAGGCAGCCTTTTTTTCCCCTCACCACTTCCTGCACCTCTCTGGTCCACCAACATGGCCTGTTAAGGATGAGGGAGTAGGAAAGAGAAGTGGACAGAGCCAAAGAGGATTCCAGTCCCTCCCCTGTTTGTTACCAAATCTCTGTCTCATCTGATAACTGGGGCTTGTAGGACATTACAGCTGAAGGAGGTGCAAGCCATGGAGGTCTTAGATGTGAATACTATACTGCCTGTGTTCTCCTTCATTCCAAAGTGTTTTCCAAACTTTATTCACTGTGACCAGATTATTGAACAAGACTGGGCAGTTGTAGACCAGAGGAAATATTTGCCAGAACCCGGGGTACGGTGTTTCCCTTCTATAGAAAACACCCGCAAGTGGGAAACTCCACTCCTGGCTGATAAGGCTTTACATAACTCTGTAAAGCACATGACTTTCCCAGTTGCGGGATCTCTGGCCTTAGCATATATGCACAATAAGCCGGTGGATACTTAGTGCAGAAGAGCCTTTGCCGCCAATGGAGCAAACATCTGTACTTCCTATGAATCCTTTATTGTCACTAGAGCATTCAACTTGTGGGTTATTTCACTGTTGGTTTTGTTCCCCTGGATTCTGAGGGGGTGAGCATTTATCAGCTGGTATACATGGCCTGCATCTTTCTAGGGAATGCCACAGTGGAGAATTTACACATTTCAGCTTGCTTCGCTTATCACATTGTATCCGCCATGCAAGGGGTGTGGCTTTGGCAGTGGGTCACTGACCAGGCGGCCAAGACCACGTTGTTTAACTTAGCCTCTGAGGGAGGCTTATTATTTGTTTGAGCCCTGGATGACATTTTGAAGGCTAACCAGGATAAAAAGGGACACTTTCCAGTATTAAAACAACTGTAAAAGATCAGCTCAACTTCGAAAAGTCAAGGAGGCAGCCAACTGAAACTTCGGGAACTAGAAGAGTAAAGGAGTCTACTTTGGGTTCAAGGGCAATAGTGGTAGAGGAGCCCTTCCCTAAAAATGTAATTGAGGTCCAGAGCAAAAGCAGTGGCACATCACACTGAGGGTATACTGTCTCATCTAGCGGTGCTAGCTGCACACTCGAGCAGACTTAGACAGGCCGGGTGGTCTGTTTCTGCTGGCACATTCGTATGTTCGTATCTATGCCCCCCTTCCCATGGTAGAAGGCTGCACAATTTTTACACAAGATGGATTCGGGTAATGTCAGATGCTTGTGTTTTGGAGATTCGGGCCTTAGACTACGCAAAAGAGTTTACAACCATTCCCTCAAGAGGATGTTCTCTATCGTTCCCAGTACTAAAGGATCCCATGGAGAGACGAGTAGTGTCTCAAACATTAGAGCACTTCAGACAGATCGGGTCAATTATTCCAGTGCCTCCTGATGAACAAGGCAGGGATTCTTCTCAATTTATTTTGTGTTCCCAAGAAGTCGGGGTGGTGGTAGTGGGGGTGGGGGGGGTTCAGACCTGTTCTGGACCCGAAACACCTAAACAAGTTTGTTTGCCACATGCCCTTCAAGATGGGAGTCCTTATGATCAATCATTTGGGCTGTCCAGTTGGTGGATTATTTAGCATCCATAGACCTGAAGGATGCATATCTCTGCATCCATGTTTGGCAGTTTCATCAGAGGTTCTTCAGGTTCATGGTCCTGGGGCAACAGTTCCAATACAGGGCACTTCCCTTTGGGCTGGCAATAGCCCCCACAGTGTTCTTGAAGATGCTCATCGTCCTGGTAGCCCAACTTTGGCAGGAGGAACATCATGTCTACCCTTACCTGGACGACTTGCTCATTCAAGCGCCTCTGCCACACTGGTGAGGAAATCATTGACCAGGACGCTAGAGGTTTTGTAATCCCATGGATGGGTAGTCAGTCATAAGAAAAGCTCTCTTGACCCATCTCAGACCCTGGAGCACCTGGGAGCAGTGTTCAGGATGGATGGATGGACGGACGGGGGGAGGGACCCTGTCGACATCCAGGAAGGAGACTTTTATGAGAGGGTTTCAGTGGCTGAGTCGCCAGTCGTCGGCTTCAGCTCACAGCCTACAGCTGATTTTAGGCCTCATGGTGGCAATAGTAGTGGGCTCACCTTCACATGCAACCCCCTCCAGATTGAGTTGCTTATAGCCTGGGACCTTACCTCTGAGGACTATCAGGCCAGGATTCCAGTTTCCTCACCCTTTTGGCAGTCCCTGAGTTGGTGGGTGAGTTTAGAGAATCTAAGCAAGGGGTCTCCCTTGGAAGTCCCCCAAGAATTGATGCTGACAACTGATGCCAGCTGTCGGGCTGGAGTGCAGTGCTGGACCACCTTCCCATTCAGGGGTCTTGGTCTGTGCAGGAACAGCACCTACACATCAACGTCCTAGAGATGAGGGCTGTATGCCACACTCTTTCATTTTCTCAATCTGGTACAGTCAAAGGACATGAAAAGAAGGTCAGACAATGCTGTCATGGTGGTGTACATAAACAGTCAAGGGGGCACAAAGAGCAGAGAGATGTTTATAGGAAGCAACCGATCCTCATGCTGTGGGCGGAGAACCTTCTTTCTCTGTCAGCAGTCCACTTGGCGGGGGAGTTGAACATTCAGGCCAATTGGCTAAGCTGGGAGAATGTCTACCCAGGCGAGTGGATGCTGAACCCGGAGGTGTTCGACCTCCTGTGCAGAATATTTGGTCATCCACAGATCAGCCTGTTCACCTCCAGCCAGAATGCTTAAGTGCAGTAGTTCTTTAACTGATACCAATGTCCACAGTTGGAGACGTGGATAGTCTATCACAGACGTGGAATTTCAGCAGAGCATGTGCCTTCCCTCCTCTGCTGCTTCTTCCCAAGGTCATATGCAAAATAAGACACTCAAGAAGAAGTTTTTTCCTTATAGCTCCAGAATGGCCCAGAAGGCCGTGGTTCTCCAACCTGGTGAATCTAGCTTGACATACACGATTTTGTCTCCCTATTTGTGGGGACCTTCTCTCCCAAGGCCCCATTCTGCATCCAGACCTGGAGGTGATGCAACTCCGGCCTGGCTTCTGAAAGGAGGAGACTCCTGAAACAGGGTTTCTCTAGGAAGGTAGTAGACACCCTGATGGCCGCCAGAAGGAATTCCACGTCTGCAGCTTATGCTCATGCATAGACCACTTTTTCAGCTTGTGCTAGAGAGAAAATATCCAACCTTCTAAGCCACGGTTCTGCAGACTTTGAACTTCCTGCAGAAAGGAGTGGAAAAATGTTTGGCCTTGAGCACCTTGAGAGGTCGGGTGTTGGCCCTTGGAGCCTCCTTGGACACCTCTTTAGGGACTAACTGAGAGTTTATTCATTTTCTGCGAACTGTCCGCAGAAGCTGATCCCTGTTCTGATCCCTTGTCACTCCATGGTGGCTGAATCTGGTCTTGAATGCCCTTTGCAAAGAACCCTTCAAACCTTTTTGTTGGTATCGCTAGACATGTTGTCCTAAAATGTGTGTTTTTTAGTTGCTGTTTGTTAAGCCAGGAGGATTGGCGAGCTCCAGGCCTTGTCTCAGAAAGAACCTTATCTCATCATGCATAAGGACAAGGTGGTTCTGAGAATGGTTCTGTCTTTCATTCCAAAGGTTCCTACAGCCTTTCATGTGAACCAGGAAATCTGTCTTCCATCCTGTCTGCAGGCAACTCATCTAAAGGAGAAAGAGTTGCACAAGTTAGATTTGCACAGAGCAGTTAGGACATATCTTAGGTGGACTGCAGAGTTCAGAAAATTGGATTGGTTGTTCGTGCATTTTGAAGCGGCCTAGAAAGGACAAAAAAACCTCCAAGGTCACCCTGACAAGGTGAGTAAGGGCATGCAGTGCCAAGGCTTATGTCTCAGTAAAGATGAGAGCTCCAGCTCTCATCAAGGCTCATTCCACCAGAGCTATGGCCACATCCTGGGCAGAGAAAATGAGGCATGTATCATAGAATTGTGCGAGGCAGTAACATGGTCCTCTGTCCACACATTCACCAATCACTACAGATTGGATGTTCAGAGTTCCACTAATCCAGTGCTGTGGCCTTTGGTTAAAGAGTTCTGCAAGCGGAGGTTAGCAGGTAAATTCCTTTTCCCTTTTTATGTTCGCGGTGCGTACACGCACATTGAACATTTTGTTAGGAGAGTAGCTTTTAAGGGGTGTGACACTCGGTCCAACACAGAGTGGTCTGCAAGGAGCTCATTAGTGTCACACCAATCATCAGCCAGGCTGATTATGACACTGTTCTGGCTTGTTGGGTGGAAACTGTATTTCAAAGGAGAGAGCCAACTCAGTCGCTCGACCCTTCACGGCAGCACCAAACCGCACCTCCATCGCGGCCTGCCTTGGGCGGTGGTTCTGCTAAATCAGACTACGGCTCCTCCGACGCTCTGCCCGATTCTCGCTGTGTCTAATCGCCGGCCCTCTGACGGTGTTGCATCGGCGTTGCAGCTGACGCTGGACCCTAAGACTCTGTCCACTGTCCCAGGCTCCCGCAGCATTTGCTGTCCCTCCAGGCCCCAGCGCCTCTCAGCTTGATCCCTTGGGGTTTTCCCCTCCTTCTCCGGGTGAGGCGGGGGATATAGGCATGCTCCCGTCAGGTCTCCCTCCCGCCGGGCTGGACGACCTGACATCGGTTCCTCGGACACCGGCACTGACACTGGCCCTCCCGTTGCCGGGTGACATCCTTCTTCCTCTCCCGGATGCCATCCCCACACCGGGCTTGCCACCCGCCGGGCCTCCTGTTCCAGGCACGCCTGCTGGGCACCATCCCGGGCAGTCTGCCCTGGCAGACCCCCTGGTCCCTGGGTATCCGACCCCATCCTATCAGACGCCATCCTGTCAGACGCCATACCGGGTCTGCAGTATCCGGCGCCCCAGTACCCGACATCGGCCTATCAGACGCCGCAGTACACGGTGCCTCACTACCCGCCACCGGTTTCCCGCCATTGGGGTACTGATATGCGCAGTACGGATATGCCCAATATCCGTACCCTCCTCCTCCTCCTCCTCCACCGCCCCCTCAGCTGCCGGTGGATTTGAAGGAGACTGTAGCCTCCTGGTGGGCTGAGGCCAAGGCTCAGCTCACTAGGGAGATAGAGCCATCCTCCTCCGACGGTACCGGTTCTGGTTCCCCTGTGTCAGGGACGAGAGACTCCCTCCCCACCTCCTGATACCAGAGGCGAGCCCTCCGGTTCCAGGGCAGGGCAGGATCCGCTCCCCCGAGGGCTTCCCAAGGGGTCCGTTCCTCCCCCGCACCGGGAGAAGGAGTCTTCTTCCTCTTCATCCTCCTCAGAGACCTCGGATAACTCCAATGGTCGTTCCGACCTGGACAATGAGCCCTGCTCTCCGGATAAACCCAGGCCGAGGACTCCTCCGATGTCACCTCCGGAGGATCCTTCTTTCATGGAGTTGCGTAAAATCCAGGAGGTTCGTCAGTGGCATTCCTTGGAGCTGGATCCACAGTGTAAGAAACTTGCTGCACACCTGGGATCTGCCAGAGACTGCTCCAACCCTGGTGCCACCCTGGATTGAGCCTCATGCTGCCCCATTACACCAGATCTTCCTTTCTGGTAGCACAGCTGGTCAGCAGGCTTAGGCTTGGCAATCGCGGCCTAAGTCCGTGGCCTCGGCTGTCTGTAAGCCAGGAGGGAGAGGCCGCGATGGCCCCCTCAGCTGGGTCCTCCTCCTCCAAGCCTGCCCAGTGACAGGATGAGGGGTGCTCTACTCATACCTGTCACACCTCCCCTGGGTCCTCCCGTGTGGGGTCCGGCTCTACCACTTCCTTTCGCCCTGGTCCGCTGACACCATGGACAGGTGGGTTTTAGAAGTGGTGGGTCAGGGTCTGCCTCTAGAGTTCGAGCAATGCCCTCCTTTCCAAGCCCATGCCCCACAGGAGGACTTAGCTTCAGCAAATACGCTGTCAGCTGTCAGAGATGACATAGCCCAGCTCCTCCGCAAGGAGGTTGTGGTTCCAGTTGCAGATCCTCCGGAACACCCAGGGTTTGTCTCCAGGTACTTCCTGGTGCCAAAGCGGACGGGGGGGTGCTGGCATCCCATTCTAGATCTACGCAACTTGAACAAGTTCCTCAGGTCACACACCTTCAGGATGGTAACTCTGTCTCGTGAGGAAGAATTTCTTCACAGAACGGGTGGTGGACAAGTGGAACACCCTGCCAGAGGAAGTGGTGGGGGCTGAAACAATCACGGGATTTAAGAATGCATGGGATAGACATAAAGGAATTCTGGAGGTCAGGGGTAAGGGGCAACAGACTTCCTGGAAAACATAAACTGAACTTACAAACTTAAATGGGCAGACTGGGTGGGCCATAGGCCCTTATCTGCCGACACTGTCTGTGTATCTATGTATCTTTAGAGCAAAACATGTGGTTTTGCTCCCTGGATCTTCGGGACGTGTTCTTTCATGTCCCGATCCATCCATCTCACCAAAGTTTCCTCCGCTTCCGAGCTGAGGGAACCCTCTACAAGTTGTAGGTCATGCCCTTCGGCCTCTCCTCGGCCCCCAAGGTCTTCACCAAGTGCATAGCGGTTGTGGCAGCTTACCTGAGGTGCCATGGGTCCGTGTTTACCCATACCTGGGCAACTGGCTGATAACAGGTCCCTCTGGGCAGGAGGTGGAGTAGTCTAGGGACCTGGCCTTCCAGACTTGCGTGAAACTTGGCCTCCTGGTCAACGAGGCCAAGTCAGAACTTGTGCCCTTGTAGGTGATCAACTTCACTGGGGTGGAGCTCGACTCTTGCAGAGCCAGAGCCCAGCGGACAGGGCAGAGGCTCTTTTCTCCTTTGCCCGATCATTTTGGGTTGGACAATTGTGCCCTGCCTGGGACTTCCTGCACCTGCTGGGCTACATGATGGCCTGTACCAGCGTGGTCCGTTGGGCCCACTGGAGAATGCGCTTCCTGCAGTGGGAGCTGGCTAGCTAGTGGTCTCAGTGCAAAGAGCACTTCGACCAGTCGGTAATAGTGACCCAGCAGATGTGGGACGCCATCCAGCTGTGGCTGGTCCCAGCACATCTGCAAGAAGGGATCCAGTTTGTCCGCCCAGAGCTGACGGTTATCCTGACGACTGAAACCTCTCTCATGGGCTGGGGTACCCACATGAGGGAACACTGAGTCCATGGGTTCTGGACCCCCAAGGAGTCCCGATGCCACATCAACCTGCTGGAGCGCTGAGCAGTTCGGCTGGCACTGACTGCATTCACTCCACATATTCGGTGTCGAGTGGTCCAAGTCCAGACAGACAATACCACGACCATGTACCATCTCAACAAACAGGGCGGGACGCACTCCCTGATTTTGTGCAAGGAAGCTCTCCATGTCTGGACTTTCATGCGCAGCCTTGAGGCAGATTTCCTGGCTATCCTTGTGATAGGATCCTCCAGTCAGCTGGCAGATGCCCTCAGCCAGGTGGGCGAGGCGTCTCACGAGTGGTCTCTCCATCCAGAGGTAGTTCCACAGTCTGTTCTCCCAGTGGGGCACCCCTCAGGTGGACCTGTTCACCTCCAGGGAGAACGCAGAGATGCGGCTGTTTTGTGCCTGCCCTCCTCACCAGAGAACACTGCAGGGAGATGCTTTCTCAAGGACCTGGACCCCAGGCCTCTCTTATGCCTTTCCTCCACTTTCTTTGATCCACAAGGTGCTTCTCAAGGCCAGGAGGGACAAGGCACAGTTGATCCTGGTGACTCCAGACTGGCCATGCCAGTTCTGGTACCCTGATCTCCTCAGCCTCAGCAGCAGGCTCCTGAGGTGTCTTCCCCTATGCCCGGATGTTCTTTCCATCAATCAGGGGAAGGTACTCCACCCAGACCTTAAATCCTTGCACCTGACGGCCTGGTTCCTGATTGGCTAGAGTTCCAGGCCTTGGATCCCTCCGAAGATGTCTTCACCGTTGTGCAGGCATCTCGGAAGGAGTCAACCAGGAAGTGCTATGCCTTCAAATAGAAGAGATTCTCCATTTGATGACAGGGTAAGGGTTTGGACCCTTTGTCCTGTCCAGTGGCTAGCATCTTTGATTACCTTTGGTCCCTCCGTGTTGGACCTTCGGTCGACGACCCTTAAGGTGCACCTGGCAGCCATCTCTGCTTACCAGGCGTGGGCCAGTCAGCAGTTGTGGCACAGGAGAAGGTGGTCGGGTGCTTTTTCCAAGGCCTTCACCACATTTCCCCTCCGGCGCATGAACCACCACCACCATGGTACTTGTTGCTGGTTTTGGCAAAGCTCATAGGCAAGCCATTTGACCCGATGCACAGGTGTGATCTCTCTCCCACCTGTCGTGGAAGACCACCTTCTTGGTGGCTATCATGTCAGTCAGAAGGATCAGTGAGCTCCAGGCACTTTCAGTGGAGTCTCCTTACCTGGTCTTCCACAGGGACAAGGTTGTCCTGTGTCCCAGCCTGAAGTTCCTCTTGAAGGTTGTGTCAGAGTTTCACCTTAACCAGGTGATTAATCTCCCAGTGTAATACACCAGTCACACTTCGGATGCCGAGCACAGGCTCCATACTCTGGACCTGAGGCGCGTGCTCGCTTATTACAAAGAGCACATGACTGGAGTTTGGGGAGAGGTTCACCAGCTGTTTGTCACCTACGCTGAAGCTGCACCTGGTAGACCTGCAGCCAAGCAGACGATTGGCCGGTGGATCACATCCTGTATTGATCTCTGCTATGCTTTGGCAGGTAGGGAACCTCCCGGAGGGCTAAGGACTCTCTCCACTTTCCATACCACTGTGTCGGTCGCTGCTTCCAGGGATGTCACTATCCAGCAAATCTGCAGGGCTGCAACCTGGAGGTCAGCACACACATTCATTTCCCATTACTATATTGACCTAGAGTCATGCCGGATGCTGGTTTTGGGACCTCAGTTTTCCAGTCTCTTTTCCCTAACTAGGGGGGTGTGCATCTTGCCGCCCTCCTCCCAGAGAACTGCTAGGAGTCTGGCAGAAAGTGTGGATAAAACATCATATCCATGTCCCTAGAAACACAGGCTCTTACTTCGAGTAAGAGCTCCTGCAACAGGCTACACCATAAGAACTATGCCAACAGTCACTAGGACTCAACGGAAAACTTCTAGCCAACGGTACCTAGCTGGGGCCCGCCCCTTACGTTGGCCCGCCCCCCGACATCACCAGCTGTAACTGGCTGGGTGGCAGGACACAGAGGGTGGTGGTAAATGGCTGTCACTCCACAGAGGGAAGAGTGACCAGTGGGGTACCACAGGGCTCAGTGCTGGGACCGGTCCTATTCAACATCTTCATCAGTGACATGGCGCAGGACCCAGAAGGCAGAATTTCACTGTTCGCTGATGACACAAAGCTCTGTAACAGAGTAGACACACCAGAGGGTGTAGACAGAATGAGAAGCTCCTGCAGAAACTTGAAGAATGGTCAGGGGTTTGGCAGTTGAAATTCAATGCAAAGAAGTGCAAGATAATGCATATGGGGCACAAAAACCCTGGCACAATATATCAGTTGGGGGGTGAGAATACAGCATGCACCAAGCAGGAAAGGGATCTTGGGGTTATCATCTCTGATGACCTCAAGGTAGGGAAACAGTGCGACAAGGCAGCAGGTAAAGCAAATAGGATGCTGGGATGTATAGGCAGGGGCATTACCAGCAGGAAAAGGGAGGTCATAATTCCCTATACAAGACACTAGTGAGGCCCCACCTGGAGTACAGTGTACAGTTCTGGAGACCATACCTGACGTAAGGACATAGACAGGGTAGAGAAGGTTCAGAGGAGGGCAACAAAGATGGTGCATGGATTGCATCACAAGTCCTATGAAGACAGGTTGAAGGAACTGAACATGTACTCCCTGGAGGAGAGGAGGGAGAGAGGGATATGATAGAGACATACAAGTATCTTACAGGGAGGAACAGGGTGCAGGAAAACACTATTTTAAGCAAAAAGATGTTCGAGGACTAGAGGGCATGGGATGAAGTTGGAGGGAGGACGATTCAGAGGAAACATGAGAAAGAATTTCTCACAGAACGGGTGGTGGACAAGTGGAACACCCTGCCAGAGGAAGTGGTAGGGCTGAAACAATCACGGATTTAAGAATGCATGGGATAGACATAATGGAATTCTGGAGGTCAGGGGTAAGGTGCAACAGACTTCTAGGAAAACAAACTGAACTTACAAGCTCAAATGGGCAGACTGGGTGGGCCATAGGCCCTTATCTGCCGACACTGTATGTATCTATGTATAAAGGGGCAGACTCCAGCCCCACCTCGGTTCTTTTCCCACTGTCAACCCATGCACTTCGGCTCCTCGGACGCCTCATTGCTCTCGTCGACCGCCATTTTGCTTCCAGTCAGAAAGTACCTTTTATCAAGATTTATTTCTCTCGTTTTTTCCATCGACTCGGTATATGTCATTTCCATCTACTCCGACTTTGTGATGGAAGTGCAAGTGTCCATGTGGGTGGCAGATTCCATCGAAAGATGGCCACTTGAAGTGCCTTTTCTGCCTAGGGCCTATCCACGCTGTGCAAGCCTTTCCCGATTGCGCCAAATTCAGTCAACGCACCCGGACCAGTCACCAGAAGGCTCACCTGGCCTATATAATGGAGCAGCAGCTTGCCGCTCTTCAGCGCCTGTCGAAGGCCAGCTCCTCTTCCTCATGATTGCCGACCTCCCACAAAGAGAAACATCCCAACGGGAAGCACCACATCACAAGGAAAAGGAGCACAGTAGGTCGGAGGCCAGATCCAGTTCTCCTCGAAGGGCGAAACACTCTCACTCCCGCTCAGGCGAATGAGTGGATTCAGCCCCGCCGGCAGGCCATTCAGCAGGCCTGTCGATTTCCAAGGCTGCCACCACCACAGCTTCCTCTGGCAGAAATTCCTCAGGGCTTGGTCCTGCAGGCGCATCCCTTACTCTTAGGCCCTTCCAGCATACCTCAGGGCCTAAGAAAGGGAAATCGACTGATAAGGTCAAGGCGTCCTCTTTGTCCAGCCAGTCGTCAGCCTCTGGTAATGGCCAGAGACGCCGGGATCATTCCCACTCCTGGGAACGTTCCCCCAGGGACAGGCAGTCCGCTATGCCAGCCAAGACCCTGATGCCTGCACCTGACAACAGGTCGTCTGATAAATCTGATGACCATCGGAAACCGGCGCGCCGCCCCCAACCACCACCACCACCACCACCACAAGCGTTGGATCCTACTATACCTGCAACCCCGACTAAACCACAGGAACCTCGGGGGCATTCGCCTCAAGGCCCGTCGTCGGATAAGACCGAACGTCACCCCGACGACAGACCACCTGTTAACAGGTCGCCGTTAAAGTCTCTAAAGCCCCCACTGACTAGGCGACAGACTCTTCGAAGACAGATGACCTGACGTCGGACCGGGCAGCACCCACCAGTCCTCATAAGTCTCTGGAGAAGACTCCAGGCCCCAACCACCCTCCTTCCGACACAGAGGAATCCAGGGAGAAAACCCCTCAGGGTCCTATGGTACTACTGGCAGAGGTGGGAAGTCTCTTCACTTCATGGTGGAATATAGTTAAGCGGGACTTCTTAAAACTAGATGAACCTCTCCCGCTGCCTCTTCCACAGCCTCTAGTGCCCCCAACGCTGATCCCGGACAAGCCAATTCCTTCGGACGACAATCCCAGAGACCCTCGCCCCTCCAGAAGTCCCACACCTAGGGGTTAGATCCTGGTCGTTCCAGGTGTAGGAGATGCAATAGCCGATGTTGCCAATCCTCCTATGACAGATCCTCTTCGGAGGACAAGAGCGGGAGTCAGAGAGGCTGAAAAAGGTCTAGATCCACTTCCTCGGACTACTCTAGAAGCTGTTCTAGATCATCAGTGGATTCTTCCAGGAGGTTTCTCTCTGGGACCAGAAGGACCCCGAACCCCGGAACTCTCCAGGATCCCTACCTGATGACCCTGCGTTCTTAAACGTTATGTGTCATTCAATATTTGAATCAATGGGACACAATGGAGATGGATCCAAAGAGGAAGAGGTTGCATACCTTCTTGGGGGGATGAATGACCCTAAGCCACTAGTCATCCCTCCTCTAGTTCCCCCTTTTCAGGACCTCACAAGACTGGCTTGGGAACATCCAGCATCTTACTTGGCCGTCGCCATGAAAGCCAACAGGCTCTATAAGCTCATGGCTGAACCAAGCAGCCAAAACATACACGAGTCCCAGCTTCCCAATAAGGAGTCAAAGAAGCTGGACCATTTTGGCAGAATGGGTTACGCCTCCTCCACCTGCTACATCAGGTCATTAAACTTTTTGGCCCACATGTTGCAGTATCAAAAGTCCCTTTGGAGAAAGGCTAGTGACCTGGCCCAAAAACAGATATCCCTTCCCGTACAGAGCTTCGGGATGTGCTGCAGTCAGGCCTTGACGTAGGGATGTACGTCCTTAGGGCTTCCTACGACTCGGCAGACACTACAGCCAGGGCAGTGGCCACCGGAGTTTGTCTGAGGCGCCATGCCTAGCTCAGTTTCTGGGTTCAGGCAGGACCTACAAGACTCCATCTTAGATGCCCCATTTCGTAGATCCATCCTCTTTGGGGAAAAAGTTCAAAAAATAATCACCAAACTTCAGGACTCGGGCAAAGCAGTCCAGTTGGTGCACCGTATGTATAGATCAGAGCCCGAACAACAGAGGCGCAAGCCTTTTCGTCAACAGTACCAATCAAGACAAAAGAATCAGCAGCCCCAAGGTCCCTTCAAGAATAATGCTCTCTCTCATCAGGCGGGGGTCAGTGGTGCTAGACAACCTAAGTCTGTGCAAACCCCCCCCGCCCCGGGTCCCCTGGTACGACATCCTGCCACTTCCTCCTCCTTCAGCGGAAGAGATGGGGGAGGCAGTGGGAGGTCGATTCTCCCTCTACCTCAGAGGGTGGACCGCAATAACCTCAGACCAGTGGGTGCGGGACATCATCGAAAAGGGCTATACTCTGGAGTTCGCAGAGATCCCGCTAGACAGACCTCCAGCCCCTTCTCGACCCCATCCCACCCACATTCCTCTTATCACAGAAGAAATTTGGTCATTGCTAGAAAAGAGGGCCATAGAACCTGTCCCCCTTCGCCAACAAGGAACCGGGTATTATACCCATTTCTTCCTGGCTCCAAAGAAGACTGGGGACCTAAGACCCATTCTAGATCCGAGTTTCTTGAACCAGTACCTCACTTACAAAAAAATTCAGAATGGTCGCGCTACCGGGTCTGATTCCCCTATTACATCAAAGGAACTGGCTTTGCTGTCTGGAAATGCAAGACACATACTTGCACATCCCGGTGTTTCCAGCTCACAAGAGGTATCTGCGATTCACCTTTCGAGGGAATCGTTACCAATTCCGGGCTTTGCTTTTTGGTCTCACCTCAGTCCCAAGAGTGTTCACCAAATGCCTGGCAGTAGTGGCAGCGGCCCTACGCAGGCAGGGTCATGTCTACCCTTACCTACATGACTGGCTACTAACTGCTCCCATGAGGGAGCATCTGATTCACACCCTCTCTGACACCTTTCAGCTGTTTGAGCAACTGGGGATTACAGTCAGTTTCCCAAAGTCCTGCCCTTCGCCATCCTAACGCCTCCAAGACATTGGAGCAATTCTGGATACCCAGCAAGGAAGAGCCTTTCTTTCCCCCGAAAGGGCCCATCGGCTGAGAGACCAGGCCTCCAGAGTGACAACAGACAACTCTGTTGCAGCATGGACAATGTTGCAACTACTTGGGCATATGGCAGCAGCCATAACCACGGTACAGTTAGCATGCCTTTATATGAGAGTTCCACAGTGGAATCTGAGAGTGCAGTGGAACCAAATGGACAGCAGCCTAGACCATCCAGTCAAGGTCTGGAATGCTATCAAACAGGAACTGTCTTGGTGGCTGACTTCACCTACGCTAAAAGCGGGAGTTCTGTTCCAGTCAGATTCACTGACCCAAATCCTCATAACGGATGCTTTGGTTCTCGTATTGGGAGCCCATCATCGTCGTACTCGGGGCACTTGGTCAGAGCTAGAAGTGTCCCTACGCATCAACATTCTGGAGATGAGGACGAGTCTGTACGCTCTGCAAGACTTCCAGGGTTCTCTGCTTATTCAAATGGACAGCTTGTCCATGGTCATCTACATCAGCAAGCAGGGAGGGACTCACTCCGACCCTCTGTGCAGGGAAGCCATGAGAGTGTGATATTGGGTGATAGAGCACAGGATTTCCATCATGGCAGTCCACGTTCTGGGAGTTCAAAATGTTCTGGCAGACAAACTCAGTCGCTCACGCTCCAAAAGCCATGTACGGGAGTTGTCTCAAACAGTGGTGGACAACCTCTTCGGCAGATGGGGAAGTCCCGAGCTGGACCTCTATGCATCCCCGTGCAATGCAAAACTGCCCAATTGTTGCTCTCTAGAGCCAGGGCATGGAGATTTCTGGCGAGACTCATTGTCCATTTGCTGGACAGGGAGGTTCCTGTATGTTTCCTCCTTTTCCTCTCATTCAGAGAGTTCTTCTCAAACTACAGGAGGAGTGTGCTATAATGATTCTGGTGGCTTCCCTCTGGCCACGACAGATATGGTGCCCTTTGCTTCAGCAACTGGCAGTGGAACCTCCCATTTAGCTTCCTATTTGTCCGGACCTTCTTTCTCAGGAAATGGGAACACTGGTCCATCCAGACCTGAGATCCTTGCATCTGCATGCCTGGTTCATACGGACCTAGCCATATCCAGGCATGGGGTTTCTCAGAGAGTAGACGAAGTCCTCGTGGAGGCTAGGAAACCCTCTACGAGAGCTACTTATGCCATGAAGTGGAAGCGTTTCAGCATCTGGGCAGCGGCACAATCCCTGGACACTATGCACTGCTCTGTGAATCAGATTCTTGAATACCTCCTTGCACTCTCAGATAAGGGTCTGGCTTACTCTTCGATAAAGGTGCATCTCTGTGCCATCTTGGCATGTCACTCATTGGTACTGGGCAGGATGATAGCACAGCTGGATCTAGTACGGACCTTTTTGAAAGGCATTCTCCACATCAAACCACCCATTAGCGATATGGTTCCGACTTGGGATTTATTGTTCATCTTAGAAAAGTTTACTTTGTCCCCCTTTGAACCAGCATCTCAGTGTGATTTACACTTCCTATCTTGGAAGGCACTGCTTTTAGTTGCTGTCACGTCAGCTCAAAGAATTTCGGAGCTGCAAGCACTTATGTGTAAAGAACCCTGCTTAGTTTTTCACAGAGACAGGGTGCCTCTGCATACTAATATCAGGTTTCTTCCCAAGGTGGTTTCCGAGTTGACCCTCAACCTGGACATTTCCCTCCCGGTTTACTTCCCAGAGTATTCTAACAGAGAGAGGCGCTCCTTCATACTCTGGATGTAAATAAAATTCTCAGATATTACCTGGACAGGACCAAGGGAGTCAAACAATCTGAACAGCTATTTGTTTCATTTGTTCCCAAATCTTTGGGGAAACCAATAACGAAACAGACTGTGTCTAAATGGTTATCTAACTGCATCACCCTTGTCTATGACAAGTATGACAAAATCTTACCGGGACTGGTAAATTGGCATTCCACAAGGGGCCTGGCTATGTCCTTTGCAGTACTCAGAAATGTTTCCACAGCAGACATATGTGCGGCAACCACGTGGAACTCTGTACACACTTTCATCAAGCACTACACTCTGGATGTTGCTTCCAGAAGAAGAGCATGGTTTGGCCTCGCTGTGCTCCAAGGCCGCCTTTCCTGAAAGATTTAGCTCTTAAGTTTAGAGACACTATTGGTCTCACAGTTTATATTTTATAAATCCTTCCTCCCCTGGTTTTCTGAGGGATACTGCTTGGGGCTCTGTCCTTATGGTGTAGCCTGCTGCAGGAGCTCTTACTCAAAGTAAGACAGTAGTTATGAAAGAAGTTACCGTAACAGTAGATCTTTGAGATGAGCTCCTGCAGCAGGCACTATTTTCCCTCCATCCTTCCCCATTTTTGAGGTTTTTTTTTTTTTGGGAGATTTGCTTCGGCACCTGCCTCAGAGCTCTCCTGCTGAGCAACCTTCTGGGCTGCGGTGGGTGAACTGAGGTGGGGCTGGGGTCCGCCCCCTTTATACAGCTGGTGACGTCTGCAGGTGGGCCCACAAAAGGGGTGGGCCCAGCTAGGTACTGCTGGCTAGAAGTTTTCCATGGAGTCCTAGTGAATGGCGGCATAGTCCTTATGGTGTAGCCTGCTGCAGGAGCTCATCTCGAAGATCTACTGTTACGGTAAGTTCTTATGTAAATGTACTTTACTCACCTGTAACTGTAGTTCTAGGAGTGGTATATGTTGTTCATCCACATGTTCCCACCCGACCTCCCCAGCTTCGCGCGCACACACACACACTGCTTCCAGCAAGCAAGATCTGGCGCCATGGGGCAGAGCCAAGGGAGTTACCACCCGGGTGGGATGGAGGAGCCAGCTTGAAGACTTACCGGCATATCTTAAAGGGAGAGGACACTGCCAGAAAGTGTGGATGAACATCATATACCACTCCTAGAACTACTGTTACAGGTGATTAACCTGTGTTTATTCACACCACCTCATGAATGTAACAGCTGTCATTTCTCAAATCCTACCCAAAATATATTTTTAACACTTGTGGCACAAAATTACATTTGTCATTGTTTTATAAATGACACCTGTCATGCTTAGAAGGAATGGTCATAAAAAGATTGTTGAAAATTTGTAGTAAAAATGTGAAAAAACATCAAGTTATGAGGAAACAAATTGTTCCAACATTTACTTATAACTTTATTTTTTGCAGATTTTGGCCCCTAATGTTCAACATATCCCTTGTGTTACCCCTCCTCCTGAACATGGCAGGTGTCATTTTTCAAATACCCTTCAAAACTTGTTTCCACAGTCGTGCAGTGAAATCACCTTTCGGATGGGATTTTAAAAATTCCACCTGTCTTGATCGCAATGTCGGGTCATAAAAAGACTTTTGGACATTTAGGGTCAAAATGTGGGAGCCTACTTAAGAGTAGAATATTGCCTCTCAGCTGCCCTAACCTGGGTAATTAAAGTCTAGCAATGTGTCAAAGCAGGACACCACTGAAAATCAGACATTGCATCTCTTCTGCTCCATCCTGGTTAAATATATAGTAAAAATGTGTACAAGCAAAACCCGGTACAACAGCAGTACTAGTGGCAAACATTCGGCATTGACAAATGCTTGTTCTTTTTAGCAGTTTGCATATGGGACAATATTTTCCCCTACCTGGTTTTGAAATGGGTACTGCTTATTAGAACCCATATGTTCTGATTACTCATCGACAATGTGGAACGCTACAGAAAGAAGAAATTTCTTCAGACTTACTGCACTTTCCTTTTCTGTTAGCTCCAACATTGTCAGTGAGGCCCTTCCGGGAGTCTAACTTCCGCTGGGGAATATTGTCCGGTATGCCATCACTGGGTTGTCCATTGTTTTTTGATGAAGTTTCTGATTGTAAGTCTGTCTGGACATCCTTCTATGATTTACCTGCTGTGCTTATATTAAAAAAAAAAAAAAGGGGGTGCAGTACCACATTTAACCCTTACATTGCCGCAGACTGATATATCAGTCCAAAATTTCTATATGTTCTAATGCTGTTGGTAGCCTATGGGTTAAATATTGGTTTCTGGTACATAGATTAACAGGTTTCAATTTTTCTGATCAATAAGAGTGTTGCCCTCTTTACAGGATAGCGCTTACACTGTTTGCAGCTCCTTTCCAGTACAACCTTTTTCATTAATTCCTTTAACAAGTCTCTACTAGTTGGTTCCGTACCTCCGAGAAGCTCCACCACATCAGAGATGTAGACAGCGAGCCTTTTCCATCCTCTCACTCTATGGATGAGGTAGGGAATAGTTTACTGTATCTTCCTTTTGGCTAAAGGTATGAGTATGGAAACAGCTTATATGTCTTGATTCATTACAAGACGAGCAATATGCCAGCCTGCCAACACAGCGGTACTGCTACTGGTTGCGACACTGATGACCTGGGTTCAGAAGCTTATCTGGGCTGTCACAGGGTTGGCCAGGGGGAAGAGGATCAAGCGTCTGTAGGAATGTTCTCCTCCGGGGGGAGGGTGGACAGAGCCCAAAGCTTGCCTGGCCTCTGGCAGAAGCAGAGGGAAAGGCAGCTCAGGCCAAGAAGGTTGGGAGACATGGCAGACGTTGGTGCACATCATGCATGAGTACGTGGCGCGCACCATGGTGTCATTGCAGATCACATCTCCAGGGATGAAAAATCAGAAGAAAATGCCAGTGGATGGATGATGAGGATCGCCCACAGGCCCCACAACTGACCAGCTGGCCATGCGGACCAGAACCGGATCTGTTCTGCAGCAGGGCTTGGGGAACCCCACCAACCCAATTGGGAGGGGGCAAGCTCTGGGGAAAGACTGCTGGCAGGCAAGTCCTGGCAGACACCGGGATGATGGGGCTTGCATGCTCCTCTGAAGGAAAGCCAACTGGGGGCAGAGGAAAATAAATAAAGAAAGAACAGCATAATCGATTTGTGTTTACTTTCACATAATTAGGGGCACTGCGAGGACAAAAAGTGGCTGGAGAGTTGCTGCTGTCCAGCATGTTCATGTGCCCAAGATTCTGTGCTGATTACTGCCTTGGTCTGTGCCATTTCCCCTAGTAGAGGTGCACATTACCCATTGACAGTGTTGGCTCTAACAGAAAGGGAAATTATGGTAAGTATGAAGAAATTTCTTTTGTCCAGTTTCAGGAATGCTCTCAAGTGCTTCCAGAGTTTCCTTCCTTGTGAGTAGATATTCAAGGAATGGAGTGACTTGGACGAAATGCACGCTGTTTACTAAGGTAAGGGCTAAGTGCTGTCCTTTTCAGGAAGCATGATTGAAAAAAGTGGGAGACTTTGGCAATCACTGATGCAGTGATCCCTCATGTAGCCAAGCATAAAACTATTCCTTTTGATGGAGCTGCCACTTTCGCAGACAGCAATGACAAGAATAGATGCCACATGTCGATGGTTTACTCGCTGCCGGGCCAGCTATTAAGGTGGCATCTGCCTCAACCTTGGTGGCATGGGTACTCTGTGGTTGTGTAACCATGCTGCTAAATGGCCTTCCTAATGATTGTTAGGTGAAAGATGTGATTCCCTAAGTAATGTGGCTTCTACCTTCTTAGAAGATTCGGCTACAGATGTGTTACAGCTTTCTGCTAGGTCCTCTGGTAGCTGTGGCTGCTATGAGAGTGGTCCGTTTGTGGCACTGGTTAGCCAAACAAGCTTCCAAGACACATTTGTTTAGTGTTCCATTTTCGTGCAACTTGCTTTTTGGTCCCAGATTAAAAGATATTTAAGGATCAAAAAGAGTCAGCTTCCCATGTGGAAGGGTCAGCAGAACTTTACGTAATCATTTAGACAGAGGCTCAGGTCATCGTCAGGGCTCCAGAGGCAGTTTTCATTTCTTTCGAGGATATGGAAATCAAGGCTTATAGGTTCATACTATGGTTTTAAGAACTCTTAAGACAGGTTCCTTTTTCTGCAGACAAATCGATAGTGCCAACCAAAGGGCAAGATTCCTTGCATGAGAATTCATTGACCCATCTTGTACCACAGGCCCTAGGAGCCAGCTGGAAAGTTTTTTATGAAACATGACCCCAAACAATGGCAGACTCCAGTGTTCTGTAGATCATTTTGCAAAGCTATGCAAAAGAGCTCTCTGTCTTGCCTTCCAGAAACTGGTTCTTCCACTTCCCGGTCCCGGCCAGTCCCAGGAAAAGGGAGGCAGTGGATCAGACTCTCACCCACTTATACCAAATTGGAGCAGTCAGACCAGTGCTCTCTCATGAGAGTGGTCAAGGGTTTTACTTTATCTGCTTCTTAGTTCCAAGAAAATTGTTGTGTTTTTGACCGGTTGTGGTCCTTTAAAGTCTGAACACATTTGTAAGATGGGCCAAGCTTAAGATGGAGTCCTTTTATTCAATAAATAGGATTGTTCAGCCAGAGCATTGCCTGTCCTCATTCGGCCTGTCAGATGCTTACTTATGCTTTCCGATTTGCTACTCATGTCAGAGGTTCATGTGGTTCGCTATTCCAAGCCACAGTTGCCAGTACCAGGCTCTCCCCTTTGACCTGGCCTCCATGCCAAGAGTTTTAATGAAGGTTCTGATAATGACAGCAGCTGTCTTGTGGTTGGAGGGTCACCATATGTACCCTTACCTGGATGATCTTCAGATCAGGGCATTGTCTCAGCAGGTGGCCAAATTTCAGTTCTGTGGACATTTCAAGACCTGGAACCACATGGCTGGATAATAAACAGCAGGAAAAGCTCTTGTCAGCACTCTGAGTCAGAAACATCTGTAGGTGTACTTTCACACCAGTTTACAGAGAGATCCTCTCCCCTTCAAGGGTAGCATCTCCTTCAAGATATTTGGATGATCAGCTCCATATTTTGATTTGGCACCACTAGACACCAGGGAAAAAATACTGTAATTATGAGGATAGCATTGCAGGATGAGGGGTGCCACTAGACACCAGGGAATGACAAAATGTAAATGGGAACAGCAATTTGGGGGGGAGCCACTGGACACCAGGGAAACGGTGGCAAGGTGCAAAAGATGGGGGGGGGTAGTCTGTAGGTATCTTTGTATCTAGTATAGTTCCAGTTGAACGCGTTTCTGTGCTTTTTATTTGATAACCCAGTGAAAGTGCTTTAAAGGCAATTGCCTTCCATTTTTTACGGTCTTCTATTTTTGTGGGCTGCTGTATGGACCTAATCCACTTTGAACCAAGAGCTAAGTTCTCAGGCTAAGGTACTCTGAGGCAGCAGAAAGTATCAGGAGCTAGGTTGAGATGTAGAGATAGTAATGTCAAAGTAATCTAATAAGGGAATTCTCTCAATGATCATTTCACTTAAAATAGACTAGTAAACCTATTATGTGGCATGAAAAAATATAATTTGTACTGTTCTTTTACTTAAATTTAAACAGGGACAGCAATCAGAGGGGTGGGGGTTGTCACTAGACACCAGGGGAAAAAAATACTGCAATTACGGGACGGCATCGGAGGGTGGAGGGGCACCATTAGACACGGGGAAAAAAATTGTATAATTACAGGGGACGGCATTGGAGGATGGGGGGGTGCCACTAAACACCTGGGAAACGGCTCACTGCTAAGGTGCAAACAACGGGGGGCGGGGGGGTGGTGTGTAGATATCTCTGTATCCAGTGTAGTCTGAGTTGAACCTGTTTGAATGCCTTTTAGTGGATAACCCAGTGAAAGGGCTTTAACGACAACTGTACCTTCAGTTTTTACAGTCTCGTCTATTTCTGTGGGGTGCCATGTGGACCTAATGTGCTTTGAACCAAGAGCTAAGGTGCTCTGAGGCAGCAGAAAGCAGCAGGAGCTAGGCTGAGATGTAGAGACAGTAATGTCAAAGTAATCTAATATTGGAATTCCCTCAATGATCATTTCACTTAAAATAGATAAACTTATTATGTGGCATGAAAAAATATAATCTTTGCTATTTTTTTTCTACTACTTTTCGCATTTCTAGCATGTCTGAACTATTTAACAAAGATGCCGGGTCTATCAGTGATTTTCTTGACTTTACCCATTTACAGCTTATCTCACCAGGCAGTGGGGTGCCACTAGACACCAGGGAAACGGTGTCTCATTGCTCTCACTGTAACCCGCAGCATGAGTTCCAGCTGCGGTTGCAGAAGTTAAGAAAGTCCCATTGTTCTCATACAGAGAACGCAGGCAAAAGACTACTCTTGCTAAGCTGGGCACCTGGGATTTTGGGTGCTCAGAAAACGTATCTCTGGTCCTTATTTAAAAAATATATATATATATAAATAATCTCAGAATCTAGCTAAACAGATCATGTTTATCTAGGTTCTGGTGTTCTTTTTTTTTGAAATGCCAGAATTTTTATGTATTTTCCATGCTTGTTAGTTCGTGGAAAAAATCAACAAGATGGCGGTTGTCACGGCACAAAAAATGTTTGGTGCTGTGCCAGGCAAGTAGTGTGAACCTTAAAAAGGGTCCCACAACATCAAACTTTTCATTTCGCACCAATACGTTATTTCAAAAAACTCTACTGCACATGCGCAGACTGGAAAAACTGAAATTTTACAGCTTTATAACTTGTAACCATTTATTATTTTTTCACCAGACATTTCAAAGGCACTACCTTAGGACATCCCACATGTGCCCTGCAAGTTTGGGGAAAAAATTCCATTCCATTTAGGCTGTAGATGAGCGCAAAAAAAAAAAATGTTAAGTACAGGAAAAAGAATTAATTAGAAATTGACATATGCGGTTCTCAAAAACTGCATAAACTGCCATCACAAAACTTTCCACAGATCAAGACCTTGCCTACAGTACCACACTTGAAAATAGGGAGTCACCTACTAACAGCACATATTATGCATATATTTAAGTCTGGTGACTGGAGTGACCTCAGTAACTACAGACCCATCTCTATTCTGCCAATCCTGTCCAAAATGCTGGAAAAAAATTAACACTCAGCTGAAGGAGTTCATGGAGAGCCATAATTTATTCAGTTCTCTGCAGTCTGGTTTCAGGAAGAAGCATAGTACTGTTTCAGCCCTGGCCACAGTGACCAATGACTTGTTCACTACTGTTGATGCTAAGCAATCCACATGTGCCATATTTCTAGACCTTAGCAAGGCATTCGGCACAGTGGACCACAACCTTCTCCTTCTCTGCCTCAGATCTGTGGGTATGAATGGTCTCTCTCTAAATTGGTTCTCCAGTTATCTTACAGGTAAGCGTCAAAGGATCAAAGTTGACGGAGTTCTATCGGATCCAGTGACAATTATGAGATGAGTCCTGCAAGGTTCCATACTTGGATCAGTGTTGTTTACCATTTACTTTAACTCCATGGGTACAAATATCCACAAGTCCAAACTTCACTTCTTCGCAGATGACATGGTGCTGGATTCCTCTAAGCCCTCATTGTATGAAGCATGTGCTGAGCTGCATTCTGACTTCAATCAAGTGCAGCTCGATCTTGCTCATTCCAAGCTGTTACTGAACAAAAAAAAAAAAACAAGGTAATGTTCTTTACTTCTGTCAATCTGGCTACTTGCTCAAGCATATGATCTTGCTCATGCCGTCTTTCGGATGAGACGTTAAACCGAGGTCCCATCTGCCTGGATTGGTGGTAGTTCAGGTGGATGTTAAAGATCCCATGGCACTTATCGAAAAGAGTAGGGGTGTTTTATTAGAAGAAGAAACATATACATTTCCACAAATTCACACAAAGAAAATCAGATTCCAAACTAATGTCCAATAAAGAAGAAAAAAAAAAGGGTAAGGAAAAACAATCTTTTACAATCAAGCAATCAATGCAACATAAAATAGGTCATCTAATTCGATTATAGTTCAACTATTAAGAATCTCATTTTCCTTAATTTCTATTGAAAGTCGAAAGTAAAACTTCTATTACCAATCTTACAATTACCTCATATTTGTCTTACTTATATTTAATAAAGTGTAGAAACCCTTTCCACCATTTCTTTAAAGTCTCCGTCTTAACTCTTTTAGCATCCTGAGTATAAATATTCTCTAATTCTCTAATTATTAAGTTACTTACACAAAAATAAGACAATTTCCTTTGATATAATACCCACTGGATTCTAGCCTGCCATAAGTAATATCTTAAGCAACCTAAGAATAGGGTGAAAGTCTCTGTATGGAACTCTAACATGATATTCGGTTCATTTCCAAAAATCAAAAACTCGTAAGTCATAAAATGCAGCCACTTAAAGTTCCATAATTTTGCTAAATAAATCCACAAACCTGAAGCATAAGAACAGTTTACTAAAAAATGCTCCATAGTCTCTTCTGTATTGGTACATTCTAGGTAGGGACATAATCTTTCTGACGATGCCTTATACTTCGCATTCCCTCTTACATTCAACTTTCCAAAAAACAGCCATTGTGTTTCCCACTGATTTTTGGGCATCCTTGGGTTATTAAGTTGTGCCAACACCCTGAAATTGTGGTCTACTGGGCAATTCTTAAATTCTGGCTCTTGGGGTATAATGTTGTCATCAAATGATGATATAATCGTCTTGTATTAAATGTTAATACTGTCTGTTTCTGTATTTTCCATTTAAATAGTTTTGAGCCTGGTTTACAATACTCCGGAATACTTAAATGTCTATTAAGTTTTAGGCAGTCATAACTCAACTCTTATAATATTTCCCCATAACCTTGAGGTGCCAGGAAGTTTCTGACTTTAACTCAGCCAAAAGGCCTCCTTTTATTGAATTGGAAATAAAAAACGTGAGCCGAAAAACTACAGGATCTATCATCCCTAGGCCCCCCTTATTTTCTCTTAAATAAGTGAAGCACCTTTTAACAGGATTTAATCGGCTACCCCATAACATCTGAAAGAATGTACTATAGAGTTTAGTTTCCAGAACTGCCGGTAATGGAAAGATCATAGCCACAAACTGCAAACTGGGAAGTAGAAATTGTTTAATTATGTGTACCCTTTTTATTTTAGGGAACCTCCACTGCTTCCATCTACCCACCTTTTTCTCTAATTTTCCAATGACCTCTTCCCAATTTTCCCGAGGTATATTTTGAGAACCAAATTTTATTCCTAAAATTCTCAGTGGACCACTGGAAATATGAATTCCTTCATGCCATTCCTCTATAAATCTATTTGTTCCAATAAAAAGCCCTTTTGTTTTTGTTATATTAAGTTTAGCATTTGAGACCTTTGCATAATCCCCAAAGCTGTAAGAAAAGTAGAAATGGTTATACTATTCTCTAGATATATTACCAGATCATCTGCATAGGCCTGTATCATTAACTGTGAGTGTCTATCTTTGTCAAAATTGACACCCTTCCATTCTGGAGCTGCTAATACCCTTTTAAAAGGATCGATGTAGCGTAAACAGTAGAGGGCTAAGTGGGCACCCTTGACGTACCCTGTAGTTATCTGAAATCCCTCCGCCCTACAGCCTTTAACAAAGGGAAAAACTATTATGTTTTCATAAGCCTCTTATCAAATCGATCAATTGTAGCAACCCATAATACTTTAATGTAGAAAATAGAAATGGTAAATGAACCCTATCAAAGGCTTTGTCTAAATCAGCAGCTACTAGGCAACCTGATAACCCTATTTCTGCATGGTAGTCTATGACATCACGTATCAGCATTAAAGCTGTCTGAAGTTTCCTGTCTGGCATGTTGCAATACTGATATTCAGAAATCACCGCCCTACAAGTTTTTCATACGCTGATTTAAAATGCTATAAAATTTTATAATCCGTGTTTAACAGCGTAATAGGTCTCCAATTTGCAATATCTTGCTTATCACCCGACTTAAATATATAAGTCAGTAATCCTTCTGTGAATGAAGGAAAATTGCTTCACCATCTAAAAGGACTGAAACAATGGACCTAAACAACGACTAAACTCTTCTGGGAAGCTTTTATATAGATTGTTTGTAAGACCATCTATTCAGGTGAGATATTTGACTTAAGAGATCAATCACTTCTAAGATTTCTGCTGGTGAAATAGGATCCCATTTCCTGAAATTATACCCATGCTGGCGGGGTTGGTATCTTGTTCAGGTACTCATAAATATCTTTTTTAGAAATAGTTGTAGGTGAAATCAATGAACTAAAATAGTCCATAATCACGTCCCGAATCTCCTTCACTGATTTAGCTAGACTACCATCAGGTTTCTTTAATTCTTCCAATTTCATAGAATCTTTAACAAATTTACATAGTTCAAAGGGGTCTCCTATAGGTGATTTTTTAACCCCATTTATTAGAATTGCTTGCATGGTCTTGCTTCTGTTATATTGAAATTCTCTCATTTCCCTCTTTAACTCATTAATTTGGTCAGAATAATTTCTCCTAGATGAAGGCATGATTGTCATCAGTCTTTGCAATTGCTGCGTAACCCTAAATAATGTAAAACTTGTCGTTTTTGTTTGTCGACCAATAGTTTTGAACCAATTCCTTATGTCAGTTTTCGTCTCTTGCCACCATGTCCCAATATCAGCATAAAGAAAGGCTCATGGATAGTCTAGCCTTTAATAGGCTTTTAATACCTAATTGGTTAAGGGGGAGATCCAACAATGTATTATTCAATTTCCATCTCACTAGTCTTTTTTCTTGTTCACCAGAAAGAACAAGGGAGCTTGATAAAACTGAATGATCTGAAAATTCGCAAGGTATCATTTTAAATGAAGCAATCTGTACATTTGGAGAGACTAACATATAGTCTATCAAAGTACAAGAAGTCCCCTTTTTAAATGAAAAATTTGTGTCTGATTTTTGTGAGTCTTTACCTATTACTAGACAAGCATCTTTAATGATTTTATTTAGGCGTTAGAATCACAATAAACTTTCTTTGTTTCACTTTTTCTTATAAGAGAAGGAGTGAACAATTAAAATCTCCTCCCAAAGTACTCTGGATGTTGTCAATAAAAAGGTTGTATCATTTTAAGCAAGTCACTCTGCTGGATTTCATCTGTGGGTTATAAATATTAATGAGGCAGGCGCTGACTCAGCAATTTCCCATCAACTATTAAAAGCTCTTCCAGGGATTAGGTCTATTAGGTTGTCTAATTGAAGCGCATAAATTAAATAATATTCCCTCCGTCTGCAACTTCTTCTCCAAAGGACCAAAATGATGGGCCCCAAATCCATTCTCTTTTAAAGGCTATTAATTGCTCAATAGAGACATCCAAGTTTCTTGCACAAAACAGACATCAAAGGAAGCGTATGAAGATAATGAAAAAGGGCCTGCCTTTTCTTCACATTCAGTAGGCTATGTCGTTCAATGATCCCCAAGTTAGTTTCATTACCATTTGAAAGAGCATGACCTATTTTTCCTTTTTCTTCTTTTTATCTTTATAATTGTCTAAAGTCTGTGATCTGGTTGATAGTGTAGATTTTTGGGAGTCTGAGTCCTCTACCTCTAATTCCATATCACCCCAAGAGGGAAAACAAGGCTGTATAAGAATTACTGGTCTCTATGGGTGCTACCGAAGGGGGAGGGGGTTTCAAATGTAAATTCCTAGCCGACCTTCTTTGTGCAACCACTGGTAAAATATCCTTCAATGCTAGTGCGCTGTCTGCTATTTTAGTGACCTCTTCTGCATGAACTACTGGGGGGGACGTGAAATCATCAGGGGGACTGATATTAGTATCTATTACACTAACCTGTTTAAAAGTTTTCCCTTGTTTCTCTATAGTACCTATAGATATCTCCTTGTTCTTGATCTTTTCTGTTACTGCATTAACTGATGCTGTCTTGAGTTCTGCTGATTTCCCAACCAGGGGCACTCTAGCCTTGACTACATCTGTGGGGGGCCCATTGGGGAAACTACTTGTACAGAAACTTCTTGTGCTTTTTTTATATAAGCCTCTGAACTAGAGTTGGACACTGTATTATGCGCTGCCCAAGGACAAACCTTAAACATGTGGCCCTTGGAGTCGAGGTCACAACAACAAGCCTGATTGTTACAGAACATTGTTAGATGACCAATCTCCCCACAATTATCACATCTTAGTTTATCACACACATTGAAAGATGTGTTCTAGCTCCACATTTATAACAGACACGTGGCTGACCACTATAAAAACATACACCTCTGTCCCTCCCAACAGGAAAGAATTTGGTATATGTTCTATCCCAGACTCTGTTTGTCTCAGTTTAATCTTGTATTTCCACCCGCCAGTCAAAATGATTCTGCATCTAGTATAGGCTCAGGTTCACTCAGGACTTCGCACTTTTTCAGCCAATAAGTTATATCCTCTACCCATACCCTTTGTTCTGAAACATTACCGTAACAAACTTAATCAAAGGCTTGGACAGAGGGATAACGATAAATAGAGTCCATATCGGGAGAATTTGACCTGATTATACCTCATCCAGAATAAATCTAATGCTTGCTGAGAGCGAGAACTTACATCATAATTATCCTCCCAGAAATGTTTATGAAGGCATAAACATCCTGAGGGAAAATGCAATGAATCTTTCAGCAACTTTTTCCTACATAATACCTGTCGGGCCTAACCTAGCCCCCTTTATATCTTAAGCACAGCATTGGGTCTAGGAGCAACCTCTCTGTTTGAATTTGAAAATAACTCTGACATTAAAGGTCTCTGAGTTGTACCCTGGGAGGGAGGGGTCCAACACACTCAGACACAGGAATCTGCTGAGGTTCCTGTAATAAAGGTTGCTGAAAGGAGTATTAGAGAGGTTTTATCCATGCCTATAGGACTGCAGGGGTTGTTTGAATTAACCTTCTCCATGAGATACACATCCTTCAGAACTTTTCCCTTTCCTGTGGTCTGCTGGGACCCATTCTGGAGAGTGTTGTGAAAGGGACAGTCCGGAGACCAGGTAGGGTCAGGCTTCCACACTCCTGTAGCAGCCTGTATCCATCCTGACTCTCGTAATGCTTTACCTGGTGTCCAATTATTCTGCATAGTTACATTTTTTAATGTTGAAAAGTCCCGCTGAGAGTCCTGTAACAGTGAATCAGTATCATTATTTCCCAATATTTTCCCTTTTGGGAAAGAAAATTCTGTCACCCCTATTTGCACACCATTAGCAGACTGGTAAACAATATTAGGGTTTAAGGAGGACTCGTCCTTATTTGTATGTTTTAATACAAAACCAGTCACTTTATCCAGGGAGGCACCATCCTGCAGATGAAACTCTATAGCATGCTGGCAGGAAGCAGTATTATTGTCCTTCAGTTCCTCCATATTCAATTGCTGTTGTTGTCTAACTGGCTGTTGGCACTTGCTAACGGCAACAATATTACTGCCAGCCAGGTTAGTATTTAAAAAGTCAAATTGAACTGCGCAATGCTGCTGACTGTTTTCATCAACCAAGCCCTCCCAACTTTACCTTCAGCGCCATTAGCCGCAAAGTCTGAGGTCTATCTCCGCTTCCCGCCTTGGTTTGGAACCGTTCGAAAGTCTGGATAAATCAGCACCAATTGTGCCAGTCAGAACACGCTTTACCCCAATATCGCACTCCATTTCCCTATCGTGGGCGAAAACACAGCACCTGAGCAGTCTCAGTACCATCGTCGTCATCTTGAGCTCACTCTGCGCAAATGGGTTTCGGCTTGGAGTCCAGCTGGTGTCTCACGGAAATGTGTTCGTCGGAAGCGCCGATGTTCGACAATCCGTTCCCGAGTCAGTTGACAAATAACCGCAGCCTTAGTGCGAGCCGTCACTCTGTTGATTATCGCACTCTTCTCTCAGGGCAAATGCCTCACCTTTATCAGGCTCCATATCCACTTCATCTGCCACAATTTGTTTAGGAAACACGACTTTGTCGTATTAATTTGTTAGCCCACACTTTCAAACTCCTGGAAATCCTTCTCTGAATATAGAAGCACATTCATCTCAGTTGTAGCCTCCAAATGACAGAGTGCAGGAGCCGAAGCTTCCTCGCCCACTCTGCTATCTTCCTCCACTCTATCTTCCTCCTTCTCCTTCCATGGTCCACGTTGGTCGGCCATCTTGCAATGACCTATCCCCCTACTGGCCACCTACAGCAACCGAGTAGGGGAATTTCCCCGGTGTCCTGGCCAAATTTCCCTCATTCACTAAAAATACCACCAACAGCTTAATCTGGTTCAAGATCAGTTGGCATTCATCTGTATCCCCCTCCCCCGGGTCGTGCCTGAAAATAGGCAGGATTTGTCTAGTGCACTTACCCGGTCAACAAAAACTAAATAAATAAAAATATACAGCATACTCTCCTACCCATCACAACCATCTTTGGGGACACCTTAGAGGTCTTGGACCAATTTAAGTACCTGGGAGTCTGGCTAGACAGCAAATTGTCCTTCAGTGTTCATATCAATTGCCTTGTTAAAAAGCTGAAAGCAAGGCTGAGGTTCCCTTATAGGAACAAATCCCTATTCACAGTGACATAGTGACATCAGGCGAAGACTGGTACAAGCCACCTTCCTCCCCCAATAGATTACGAAGATATGACATATAACTGTAGTTCAGTGGCTTACATGCACAAACTTGATGGTCTTTATCACTGTGCACTGCACTTTATAACAAACGCTCCACACAGGATGCACCATTGTGACCTCTATCAAGCAGTAGGCCGGACATCCCTAGCCACAAGACGGATGCTTCACATTGACTTCTGGACGATGAAAATACTGTGGGACAAATTGCCACAGTATATCTGTTCACTTATGCATAAGTCATACAGCAAATACTCACTACAGAATTCTGAGCTCATTCTGTTGGATGTGCCCAGAGTGCGCACTAATCATGGCAGAGGTGCTATTAGCTTCATTATTCCATCAGTCTGGAATAAAATGCAGTCTAATCTTAGTCTCACTGAGCTTGTTTCTTTGAACTGTTTTAAGGCTTTGGCCAGGAAAGCCTTTAACGTAGCATGCCATTGCCCCAAGAGCTAACCACTCTCCCACGAAACCCATCAGTCCACCAGCTACCAGCTTCCCTGTCCCACCTCCCCTTACTCTCCAAGTATACCCATCCTTCCCCCAGCTACCAACTATCCTGACCCAAGTCCCCTTACCCCCTACCTATTCCACTCATCCGTCCCTTCACCATCTATCCTGACCCCCCTCCCCCAGCCCACCTTAACTCATCCCACCCAGTCTACTCAATGGCTAATCGTTCCTTCCTCCCCCAAACTCCCTTCCTCCTTCACCTTAAGTGCTCGATGGCTACGTCCCTATCCACATCATGAATAAATACCATGTAACAATGTATGCCTTTGCCTATAGTAGTTTCTTACTGTACGTATGCCAGTGCCTTGTGTTAGAGATTTATATACCTTCTGCACTTAGCTTCTTTGCACTAGCAGTACGCTGCTGATGTTAGCATGACCACATGGTGTGCTACTGCCCGTATCCCCGCACACGACTCGACAGGACCCTTTTTGTTTTAGTATATCATTACCCTGTACCAAGATATTCCCTTGTTTGTATCTACTTTAATGTGATTTTGTTGCCTTGTTACTCCTGCCAATATAAGTTACATATGTCTCAATCTGCTTGTGTAATTCAGGACCTCTTTGTGAATGAGCTTGCTCAATGGAGTTTCTCTTGCAATAAACTTCAGCTTGAACTACACATGCAAAATCAGCTAATTTCATCAAACGGTGCCAAAGATATTAATGTACAAAGTTTGGGGTTTAACATTGAACAGGCTACTCAACCCTAGCTATAGTGGCACTAATGCACCACTATAATATCAGCACAGCAGGTAAATTATAAAAGGATGTCCAGACAGATCGGCAGTGTATTTATTTCTTTTTTAAATTTGCTATACTTTGTCCTCAGACAGGCAACCATTGGCCCAGCCCTGTTATCACCCTCCCCCTGTGGACTTATCCAAGCCAGAGACATGCTCTGGTTCGCCCTCCAGATCGGGGCCGTGGGAGGGAGCCCGACCACCTGTTGGACACCGGTATACAGTCCCAGGATGCTTCCATCCTGGAGTTACGCCCTGGCTTGCGCCACATGGCAGGACCTACGGGAGGAAGTTCACCCTTCCATCGGATGCTGTTATTCCTCTCCGGTGGTACCACGGTGGAGGTGCAGGATCTGCAGCGTGAGGCATCCTGCTGAATCCACCATTTTTACCTTCGACCCTGGGAGGCGGGATGTCCAGTGACATCAAGGGCACAGACGCTGACATCTGTCCTGCCTCCAACAATGCAGGTGCTCATAGCTGCTTCCCCACAGCCTGTGCCAGAGGTCAGTCTCACCCTGGACACTCGACCCCAGAAGGAGAGCAGTCCCTGGGATGCTCAGTCCTCCTTCTCCCGACCAGTCCTCCAACTCTGGGGTCCGTTCCCAAACCCAAAAAATATGCATCACAGGTGAAAGCCCTGACTGCTGCACCTATGGGCCGGCTATCAGATATGTATTATAAAACAAACATCCCAGTGCAGGCATACTGGACAGTATTCTCTCACAGGAGCAAGGCTTCCAGGCGGGCCACATTGACAATGTTGGAGCTAACAGAAAAGGAAATTATGGTAAGTATGAAGAAATTTCTTCTTTCAAACAACATGAAGTCTTGCTGTATTCTGACAATCTGCAGTTAGCCTCAGTCTTTAAACTGCCCCAGAGAGTATAGGGTTAGTTTTCTATGCAGTGCATAGAACGTGGAGCTCGAGCTCGGTTGAGGTCTCTGTCTGCAGCACTTTGAACCCCAACCGTCAGATTCTTTACTCCGCCTCACTGAACATTTGCTCCGGAGATTTCTCCTGCTCGGTTCAAAGTCGGTTAAAGTTGTCCGTTCTTTCCGAATTTAAATCCGAAATTTATTTCACATTGTCGGTTCAGGCTCTGTCTGCGGTACTGTGAGTACTTAGATAGTTTTCTGTTTACTTTGTGGAAATTGTAAGACTTGTTCGATCGGTTTGGCTGAACCAATCCATTAGTTTGATTTCTTGTGCTTTTCTTTAGTGTGTGGTTACTGGTCCTTATCGGTTTAAAAAAAAAAAGTGTTTTTAAATGTTTTTTTTCCAATACCCGTGACACAGTTAGGAATCGATAAGGGAGTCTTGCCTGGCAGTTGCCAAAAAAAGGGTAAGTTTGATTAGGTTGGCCATGTCTAAGAAACCCAAGAAAAAAACTGGGCCCACTGGGTTTCAACACTGCAGTGAGTGTGGGGAGGTCTTTGCTAAGACCGATCCCCACACCACCTGTGTTTATTGTCTGGGGTTTGAACACCTCGATACAGACTGCCAAATTTGTGAAAACTTTCCTAAGTCTACCCTGGAGAAAATATTAGGTAGACTTACAGAAAAGGAGGCCGAGAAGTCCGCCGATCTGGATGGCCAGCCTGGTTCGGTTCCGACCGAACCAGAAGGAGTGCCCTCTGACCAGGGCGATACTACTTTGGGCAAGAGGAGAGCCGATCCTGAGGGGTCGGTTCTTACAAAAAGGAAACGTAAAGACAAGTCAGCCGGTTTGAATCTGGAGGTTCATGTTCCGACCGCTGATGAGATTGCCTGAGCGATTCGGATTGTGAAATTGCTTCGCTCGGTTCCGTCCGATCCGGCTCCCTTAGCTAGGGGCTTGGTTCGGTCGGTTCCACCGGTTCAGGATTATGCCCCTGAAGATTTTTATGAACTGGAATTTGAGGAGGAGGTGGATTATGAACAAAATGATGATTATGATGGAGCAGAAAGTCTGAATGTGCCCACTGAGCATCTCCCCAGACAGACCTTCTGGTGTTCCCCTCCTAGGCTCTCCGAGTCCCCGCCCCACTATCTGTTCTACAGGAAAGTGGCTGAAACTGTCCTACTGCCTATGGAGGAAGCTACAGAGGATCAAGAAGATCCTGATTTTGTTGAAATGATGGACATCCCAGAGTCCAGGAGGCTGTCTATTCCCCTGCACAAATCTTTTGGGAAACAGACACAAAAAATGTTGAAGTCTCCTAATTCTGTACCTCCTGTTGATAGAAGAATGGACAAGAGGTATACCTTATCAGGCTCAGACATGGAGTTTTTCTACCAGCAATGCAGCCATGTTGTGGTCATTCAGGCTGCAGCCTGTGACAGGGCTAATGTTCCCTTGGCTTCACACCCCCCAGATAAAGACTCCAGGAGGATGGATGCCTTTGCAAAGAAGCAATACATGGCATCCTCTTTGGCACTCAGACAGGCTAATTACATGGCCTATGCAGCCAGGTACCAGAAGTCCAGGTGGGACAATGTACTGGCACTGGCTAAACGGGCTTCCCCCCCAGCTGGCCAAGGAGCTGGAGGAGGTGGCTGCGGATGGGATTGAGGCATCTAAGGTACAGTTTCATGCTGCTGTGGACTCCAGTGATGTGTCATCAAGAGTCATGGCTACATCTGTGGCTCTTCCGGAGAATGGCTTGGCTCAGATGTACTAGCCTCTCACAGGACACCCAGGCTAAGGCCACGGGTTTCCCTGTGGAAGGTAATTCTCTGTTCAAACATCATGAAGTCTTGCTGTATTCTGACTAATGCAGTTAGCCCCAGCCTTTAAACTGCCTCGGAGAACAAAGGGTTAAACTTTCTATGCAGAGCATAGAATGTTGAGCTCGAGCTCAGTTGGAGTCCCTGTCTGTTTCCCTTTGAAATCTAACAGTCAGATTCTTTACTCCGCCTCACTGAGCAGTCGCTCCAGAGATTCCTCCTGCAGCTCGGTTCGAAAGTCGGTTGAAGTGTCGGTTTTCTGTCGGTTTTTAACCGAAATTTATTTTCTGCATAGTCTGTTCAGTCTGTCTGTGGTACCATGAGTACTAGATAGGTTTTGTACTGTTTTTTCTGTGTGGAACTTGTAAAAGTGTGGATCAGTTCGGCTGAACTGATCAGTTGTTGAATCTTGTTTCTTACTTTAGTGTGTGATTACCGGTCCTTGTCGGTTCTAAAAAAAAAAAAAGCGTGTTTGGTACGTTTTGTAACACGTGACAAGTTAGGAACCGATAAAGTCTTGCCTGGCAGTTGCCAAAAAGGTAAGTTGGTTAGGTTGGCTATGTCTGAGAAACCCAAGAAAAAAAACGGGCCCACTGGGTTTCAACACTGCAGTGAGTGTGGGGAGGTCTTTGCTAAGGCCGATCCCCACACCACCTGTGTTTATTGTCTAGGGTTTGAGCACCTCGATTCAGACTGCCAAATTTGTAAAAACTTTCCCAAATCTACCCTTGAGAAGAGACTAGGTAGACTGAGGGAAAAGGAGGTCGAGAAGTCCACTGACTCTGATGGCCAGCCCGGTTGGTTTCCGACCGAACCAGGAGGAGTGCCCTCTGACCAGGGCGATACTTCTTTGGGCAAAAGGAGAGCCGATCCCGAGGGTTCGGTTCCGACACAAAGAAAACGCAAAGAGAAATCGTCCGATTCGGATCCAGAAACCCATGTTCCGACTGCCGAGGAAATAGCCAGAGCGATTCGGATTGTGGAATCGCTTCGCCCAGTTCCAACCGATCCGGCACCTTTTGGCAGGGACTCGGTTCAGTCGGTTCCCCCGGTTCATGATTATACCCCTGAAGAATTTTATGAACCGGAGTTTGAGGAGGAGGGGGAGTTTGAGGATGATGATGGCGAAAGTCTGGATGTGCCTATTGAGCTGGACATCTCCCCAGACAGACCTTCAGGTGTATCCCCTCCTAGGCTTTGAGTCCCCTTCCCACTTTATGTTCTACAGAAAGGTGGCTGAGACCCTCCAGCTTCCTATGGAAGAGGCAATGGAGGATCAAGAGGAGCCTGATTTTGTGGACATGATGGACATCCCAGAGTCCAGGAGACTGTCTAGTCCCCTTCACAAATCTTTTTGGAAGCAGACACAAATAATCTTGAAGTCTCCCAATTCTATACCTCCTGTTGATAGAAGAATGGACAAGAGGTATACACTTTCAGGCTTAGATACAGAGTTTTTATATCAGCAATGCAGCCATGTTGGGGTTGTGCAGGCTGCTGCCTGTGATAAGGCAAACTTTCCCTTGGCTTCACCCCCCCCCCCGAGACAAAGACTCCAGGAAGATTGATGCCATGGCAAAAAAACAGTACATGGCATCTTCCTTGGGACTCAGGCAGGTGAATTATATAGCCTGTACAGCCAGGTACCAGAAGTCCAGGTGGGACACTGTACTGGCACTGGCTAAACAGGCCTCCCCCCAGCTAGCCAAGGAGCTGGAGGAGGTGACTGCAGATGGGATCGAGGCATCAAAGGTTCAGTTTCATGCTGCTGTGGACTCCAATGATGTGTCATCAGGAGTCATGGCTACATCTGTGGCTCTTCGGAGATGGCTTGGCTTAGATGTACTAGCCTCTCACAGGATACCCAGGCTAAGGCCATGGATTTTCCTGTAGTCGTAATTTTCTGTTTGGGGAGCAGGCAGAAATTGCATGAAGAAAATGGATGAGTACAGGACCACTTACAGGAGTGCTCAGGCTAAAGAGGCAGGCAACTCCTCAAGGCAGCAGTCTAGGGGCAGGGGCAGGCCTTTTCATATGCCTTTTTACCAAGCACAGGCCTCTTCTCCCTTTTCACAGAGGGGGTTCTTCAGAGGGAGAGGCAGAAGGGGGATGAGCAGGGCTGCATCCACTCCTCAGTCTAAGGCCCCTGCCAAGCAGACACCCTGATGGGCCTGCCCGGGTCGACTCTCCTATACCAGTAGGGGGACAGGCTGACTTACTTTATCCAGGACTGGATGTCTATTATATCAGACAAGTGGGTCCTGGAAGTAGTAATCCAGGGCCTGGTTCTCAGCTTCAAAAAATTTCCAAAGATGAGAGCCAGATCTTTTCCACCTGCAGGTCTCTCAGAAACCCTTGCCTTAGAGGCAGAGGTTTCATCTCTGCTGGCTTTAAGAGCCATAGAGAGAGTACCTACCCTACACTGGGGCAAAGGTCTGTACTTCCTTACCACAAAAGAGACAGGGGAGTGGTGACCCATCCTAGACCTAAGATACCTAAACAAACATCTTTTAAAACCAAAGTTCAAGATGGTAACTCTGGGAATAATCCTTCCCTCTCTAAGGCCAGGGGACTGGCTAGCCTCCCTGGACCTCAAAGATGCCTATTTTCACATTCCCATCAGGTGCTCCCACAGAAAGTACCTCGGGTTCGAGTTGCCTTCAGACCAGTATCAGTTCAGAGCAATGCTCTTTGGCCTAACTTCAGCCCCAAGGGTCTGTACAAAGTGCCTGGCAGTAGTAGTTGTCTTTCTAAGGAGGCAAAAGATTTCCATTTTTCCATACCTGGACGACTGGCTAATAGTGGGTCAGTCTCCAGACCAAGTCAAGTCAGACTTGCTAGTGACCCAGCAAGTGCTCACTTCTCTAGGATTTCTTCTCAACCTTCCCAAGTCAGTTCTCGAGCCTGTCCAGCTTCTTAGTTTTATATGGGCAGAGCTGGATACGGTTAAAGCAAGAGCCATTCTTCCCCTGGAAAGGGCAAGGGTTCTTCTAGAACTAGCCTCTTCCTTCAGCCTTCAGGTATCTCGACCAGCAAGGCATTTCCTCCAGCTCTTGGGCCACATGGCAGCTTCTACGGCAGTGGTCCAAGGCGCAAGATTCCAGATGAGGGACGTTCAGTTCCATCTGAGGGCTTTTTGGTCTCAGAGGAAGGACTCCCTTACCAAACTGATCTCAGTGACTCAAACCTTGATCCAAGCCCTTCAATGGTGGCAGGATCAGGACAATTTAAAGCAAGGGGTCCCATTTGCCACTCAGTCTCATTCAGTGGTCCTTACCACGGATGCTTCCCTTCTGGGCTGGGGAGCCCATCTGGGGGCTCTCACTGCCCAGGGACTGTGAACCCCTCAGGAATCCCTTCTCCATATCAATCTCCTAGAACTCAGGGCAGTTTTTCTGGCCCTGCAAGCTTTCTCTCAGTCAGTACAGAACAAGGTGGTTCAGGTCAGAACAGACAGCACCACCACCATGTGGTACATCAATAAGCAGGGAGGCACTCTGTCTACGGCCTTGTGCACAGAAGCCATGAAGTTGTGGTCCCTGGCTTATTCCCTACAAATCTCTCTGATAGCAGTTCACCTTCCAGGGAAGGACAATATGCTAGCAGATGCACTGAGCAGGATTTCACAGGGCCATCACGAATGGTCCCTGGACCCTCTGGTATTGAAGGTGATTTTTTTCATGGTGGGGCACTCCAAAGATGGATGTTTTTGCAGCCCCAGGCAATCACCAGCTTCCTTTCTTTTGTTGCAGACCCCCAGTCTTGGGCTCAGTCCCCCCCTGGATGCTCTGGTTCTAAACTGGGAAGGGAAATTTCTGTATGCCTTCCCCCTTCTGTTCAATGTCTTGATCAAGATAAGATCACAACCTTGCAAAGTGATTCTGATTGCTCCAGACTGGGCCAGACAGCCCTGGTACTCCCTGTTGCTGTCCCTAGCAGTCCATCTTCACCTTTCTCTTCCCAGGAATTACAACATGTTAACCTTCTCTCAGGGGAGGATTTGGTACCCCAATCTTCAGTCTCTCAATCTCAAGGCATGGCTCTTGAGGAGTTAGTTTGCAGATTTACATCTGTCTCAGGGGGTTCTGGATATTCTCAAAGCTTCTCGAGATCCCTCCATCAGAAAGAATTGTAACTCCAAATGGAAGAGATTCAGCATTTGGTGTTCTATGAAGCATGTTTCTCCAGATACTGCTGAATTGCCTACAGTTCTGGACTATATGGTCCATCTTAATGACCTAGGCCTCAGACCAGCTACTCTCAAGGTACGTTTGTCAGCTGTTTCTGCTTTTCTGTCAGTGGGGAAGTCTTCCTCACTATCATCTCATCCTGTATTCTGTACATTTCTTAAGGGATTGCTTCATACCAACAGGTGGTTTCCTCTTCGACCCATGTTGGCGGACACTCATTGGACCTGGTGTTCCTTCTGGGGATATCCGACTTGGTGGTGGAACCGGTCGGATGGTCTGACCATCACTCCATTAGGTTCAGTTTTGAGGCCACCCCTGTTAGGTCTGCCCCTTTGGAGATGGTCCGATACCGCCCTTTGAGGGGTGTATCCCCAGATTACCTGATGGCGGTGTTGGACCTATCAAGCCTACCGATAGATTGCTTAGATCCAGGTGACCTGGTACATGCTTATAATGAGGCAGTGACAGGGGCCCTGGATTCTATTACCTGAGTTAGTTAGTCCTCTTACTCCTGCTCCAGGTCTCCTGGTTTGATGAGACCATGAGGGAGTTGAGGAGGGTTGGGCGAAGGCTGCAGAGGTGTTGGCGAAGGTCTGGTCTTGGCGTTGACAGGCTTAGTTTGATGGACCATTATTTGGCCTATCAATCCGCAATCTCGTAAGAAGGCAGAGTTCCTGTCAGAGAAGGCGGCTGCACAGAATAGACCAGCTCAGCTCTTTCGGACTGTGGACGGACTGTGCAATCAGTCTGTCTTCAGCCCAGAAGAGCTTTATCTCAAGAGTGGTGTGAGGAGCTTGCTCTCTTCTTTGCAGACAAGGTTGTCAAAATCAGATCGGATATTCGCTCTTCCCTTCCCAGTGGGAGCGACGGTGGTCGGCAGGAGATGTCGAACACCCAGTTTAGATGGTTTGACTTCAGCCTTCCCACAATCGATGATGTTGTGATGATCATTCAAGCACTGCGACCCTGGCCCCACACACCTTTTAGTGGGTTGTGTGGATAAGATCGGCCTAGTCTTAGCTTTGATCGTCTGGAAGTCTTTGGAGAGGGGGATTTTTCCAGATCCCCTTAAAGAGGCTATAGTTAAGCCTCTATTAAAGAAATCCTCCTTAGATCCAGATTGTCTAGCAAATTACAGGCCAGTCTCTAACTTACCCTTTGTGGGTAAAGTTATTGAGAAAGTGGCATGGCGCTGATTGGAGGATCATCTGACCAACAACAATATCTCGATTCTCTCCAGTCTGGATTTAGGAAAAGACATAGTACGAGACAAGCGCTTGTCACGGGTACTAAATGACCTCTAATAGCGAGAGATCGTAGGACCCTATCCATCTTGGTACTACTTGATCTCTCTGCAGCGTTTGACACCGTCGACCATGGTGTGCTGTTAGGCGTCTGCGGTCAGTCTGTGGACTGTCCCAGTACGGTCCTCAGATGGTTTCAATCTTACCTCGGTGAGGACTCGAGAGGTGGTGTAGAATTTTTCCTCAGCATCACTCTCCCTACCCTGCGGGGTACCGCAGGGTTCTATTTTAGCACCTATGTTGTTTTCGGTGTATATGCTACCGTTAGGGGTGATTATCAGATGATATGGTTTGGGTTTTCACTGCTATGCAGATGATACCCAGCTGTATATGTCTTTTGTGCCCGGCCAGGAGGCTGTCTTGTCGGTATTTAATAACTGCCTTGAAGAAATCCAAGACTGGATGAATGGGAGTTGGCTGAGGTTAAACCCAGAGAAAACTGAGGTGTTGGTTGTGGACAAAGGTCGCTGTGAGGCGGGTCTGCCGGAGGGATCACCCTCAGGCTTATGGCTTGGAGGTGTCCAACTGGCGACCTCAGATCGGGTGCGGAATCTTGGCGTAATAATTGATGACCATCTGACACTTAAATCCCAGGTGTCAGCGGTCGTCAAAACTTCCTTTTTTCATCTGAGGAATATTGCCAGGGTGAAGCACCTGGTTCCTCCAGAGGACCTTCCAGCATTGATCCGCCCTTCGTTACCTCCCGTCTTGACTACTGTAATTCCTTATACCTAGGGCTATCAGGGTTGAACCGCCGTCTGCAGCTAGTGCAGAATCCGGCACCAGGTTGTTGACTGGATCTTCTAGATCCAGCCATATAATACCTGTGCCCGCGGACTGCACTGGCTGCCAGTGTTGGCGAATCACCTTCAAGGTCGGTTTACTGACCTATAAAGCCCTACATGATCTGGGACCTACCTACCTGAAAGAGCTCCTTTGCTCCTACAATCCCTCCCGCTCCCTCCGATCCACTGACGAGGGATTGCTAGAGATTCCCAGGGTTCATTTGAAAACATCAGGTGCTAGATCGTTTAGTTTTATGGCACCAACCCTGTGGAATTCTCTACCTCGTCAGGTGCGAGATTGCCCGACCGTCCTTAGTTTTAAGGGAGCTTTGAAAACCCACCTTTTTAGCATAGCTTTTAAGGATTTATATTAGTTTTAATTTTATTGTATTTATTGTTTTGTGAATTTGTACAGGCGCTTTGATTTTAAGAAAAGCGCCTTCTAAAAATAAAGATGAATTGAATTGAATACCAGTCCTCCCTTTTGAGACCCTGCCCCTGCCTGGGATTTAAATGTTTGCATTGCTCAACTTATGCAACCTCCTTTTTAGCCTATGTCCTCAGCAGAGCTTAAGTACTTGACTTGGAAAACTGTGTTTTTTGGTAGCCATTACCTCTGCCAGACGTATCAGTAAATTGCAAGCCCTATCAGTGGAACCTGATTTTAGCTCCTTTCACAGAGATAAAGTGGTCCTTAGAACCAATACAAGGTTCTTGCCCAAAGTGGTTTCAGATTTCCACTTGAATCAGTCTGTGTCTCTTCACTGATCGTTCTTCCTCAGGGGAGAGGAGGCTACACAGTTTAGATGTTAAAAGAGCCTTTAGCTACTACATAGAGCGTACCAAGGGTCACAGGTTTGAGTCCCTCCAGTTGTTCCTCACTTATGGAGAGGTGGGAAAGGGCAAATCTGCCACCAAGAGAACTATTGCCAGGTGGATTGTGTCTTGTATACAATTCTGCTATGAGAAACTGGGAAAGATTCCACCCTCAGGTCTGAGGGCTCACTCTACAAGAGATACAGCTGCTTCCCTGGCTGCTGCCAGGGATATTCCTCTCTTAGAAATCTGTCTAGCAGCCACCTGGAAAACAGTCCATACCTTTACCAAACATTACTCTCTGGATATCCAGGCAAGGAGTGATGCTCGGTTTGACACAGCAGTACTTCAGAACATATTCCCAAAGTAGGTTCTGTCCCTCCTCCATGGAGGTACTGCTTGGTAGTCTGCATTAGTCAGAATACAGCAAGAGTTCATGTTGTTTGAAGAAAAAATTATTCACGTTAGTAGTTCTGTTTCTTCTATTGGAGTCTTGCTGTATTGTCACCCCCCCCCCGCCTCCCCTCTCAGAACCTGGTTTTTGGGAAGTGGGTGGGCAGGCAGAGTGTTGCACCTGAGGGATGCTCCTTTACACCCTCTGCTTTTTTGTTTGGGTGTTTATCTTGTTGTTATTTTTATTTTAATTGTTTTTTTTGTTTTGGGTTTCCTGACTCGAGTCTTCCTTTGGGAATCCAAAACTTTTTGTGGCCAGTTGGCTAGTAAAATTTTACAGTTTCTACATAGGATAGCTAGTGAGTTTTTGCTCTTAAAGATCTGACGGTTAGGTTTCAAAGGGAAACAGACAGAGACACCAACCGAGCTCGAGCTCAGCATTCTATGCTCTGCATAGAAAGTTTAACCCTTTGCTTGCCGAGGCAGTTTAAAGAGCTGGGGCTAACTGCATTAGTCAGAATACAGCAAGACTCCAATGAAGAAACATAATTACTAAGGTGAGTAATTTTTTCTGGGAAGCAGACAGAAATTACATGAAGATGGAGGAATATAGGACCACTTACAGGGTGCACAGGCCAGGAGGCAGGCAACTCCTCAAAGGAACAATCTGGGGCAGGCCTTTTCATAGGCCTTTCTACCAACACAGGCCTCTTCTCCTTTTCACAGAGGAGAGGCAGAAGGTGAGCAGGGCTGCATCCACTCCTCAGCCTAAGGCTCCTGACAAGCAGACACCCTGATGGATCTGCCCGGGTCGACTCTCCTATCCCTGTGGGGGGCAGGCTGGCTTACTTCATCCAGGACTGGGTGTCTGTTACTTCAGACAAGTGGGTCCTGGAAGTAGTAAGCCAGGGACTGGTTCTCATCTTCAAAAAATTTCCGAAGAGGCCAGATCTTTTCCAACTGCAAGTCTCTAAGAAACCCTTGCCCTAGAGGCAGAGGTTTCATCTCTTCTGGCCTTAGAAGCCATAGAAAGAGTTCCTGGCCTACACTGGGGCAAAGGTCTGTACTCCAGGTACTTCCTTACCCCAAGAAAGACAGGAGAGTAGCGACCCATCCTAGATCTAAGATACCTGAACAAACATCTTTTAAAACCAAGGTTCAAGATGGTGACTCTGGGAATAATTCTTCCCTCTCTAAGGCCAGGGGACTGGCTAGCCTCCCTGGACCTCAAAGATGCCTACTTTCACATCCCCATCAGTTGCTCCCACAGAAAGTACCTCAGGTTCAAGTTGTCCTCAGGCCATTACCAGTTCAAAGCAATGCCCTTTCGGCTAACATCAGCTCCAAGGGTTTTCACAAAGTGCCTGGCAGTAGTAGATGCCTTTTTAAGAAGGCAAACAATTTCCATTTTTCCATATCTGGACGACTGGCTCCTAGTGGGTCAGTATCCGGACCAAGTCAAGTCAGACCTGCAAGTGACCCAGCAAGTGCTTACTTCCCTGGAATTTCTTCTCAACCTCCCCAAGTCGGTTCTCTAACTGGTCAAGCTTCTTACCTTTATAGGGGCAGAGCTAGATACTGTCAAAGCAAGAGCCTTTCTTCCCCTGGAAAGGGCAAGAGTTCTTATAGAACTGGCTTCCTCCTTCAGCCTTCAGGTACCCCAACCAGCAAGGCACTTCCTTCAACCTTTGAGCCACATGGCAGCTTCTACAGCAGTGGTCCAAGGGGCAAGATTCCAGATGAGGGACATTCAGTTCCATCTGAGGGCCTTTTGGTCCCTAAAGAAGGATCCTCTTACCAAACTGATTCCAGTGACTCGGACACTGATCCAAGCCCTTCAGTGGTGGCAGGATCAGGACAATTTAAGGCAAGGGGTCCCATTCGTTACTCAGTCTCATTCGGTGGTTCTTACCACGGATGCTTCCCTTTTGGGGTGGGGAGCCCATCTGGGGGCTCTCACAGCCCAGGGACTGTGGCCCCCTCAGGAATCCCTTCTTCATATCAATCCCCTAGAACTCAGGGCAGTTTTTCTGGCCCTGCAAGCTTTCTCTGTCAGTGCAGAACAAGGTGGTTCACGTCAGAACAGACACCACCACCACCATGTGGTACATCAACAAGCAGGGAGGCACTTGGTCCACAGCCTTGTGCATGGAAGCCATGAAGTTGTGGTCCCTGGCTTATTCTCTGCAGACCTCTCTGATAGCAGTTCACCTTCTGGGGAAGGACAGTGTGCTAGCAGATGCACTGAGCAGGATCTCCCAGGGCCATCACAAATAGACCCTGGACCCTCTGGTATTAAAAGTGATTTTCTCAAGGTGGGGCACTCCAGAAATAGATCTCTTTGCAGCTCCAGACAATCACCAACTCCCTCTGTTTTGTTGCAGACCCCCAGTCTTGGGCTCAGTCCCTCTGGATGCTCTGATGTTGAACTGGGAAGGGAAATTTCTCTATGCCTTTCCTCTACTGTTCAAGGTTCTGGCCAAAGTGAGGTCACAACCCTGCAAAGTAATTCTGATTGCTCCTGATTGGGCCAGGCAGCCCTGGTACCCCCTCTTACTGTCCCTGGCAGTCCATCTTCCTCTGTCTCTTCCCAGAAATTACAACCTGTTAACCTCCTCTCAGGGGAGGATTTGGTACCCCAGTCTTCGGTCCCTCAATCTCAAGGCATGGCTCTTGAAGAGCTAGAGTATGCAGATTTGCATCTGTCCCAAGGGGTTCTGGATTTTCTCAAAGCCTCTCAAAAGTCTGCCACCAGAAAGACTTAAGACTCCAAATGGAAAAGATTCAGCATTTGATGTTCCAAGAAGCATATATCCCCAGACACTGCTGAATTGCCTACAGTGCTGGATTATCTGGTCCATCTTAATGATCTAGGCCTCAGACCAGCTGCTCTCAAGGTACACTTTTCAGCTGTTTCTGCTTTTCTGTCGGTGGGAAAGCCTTGCTCACTGTCATCTCACCCTGTATGCTGCAAGTTTTTCAAGGAATTGCTTCATACCAATCCTCCCTTTAGGGATCCTGCCCCTACCTGGTACTTAAATGTTTGCGTTGCTCAACTTATGCTACCCCCATTTGAACCTATGTCTTCAGCAGAGCTTAAGTACTTGACTTGGAAAGCTGCGTTTTTGGTAGCCATTACCTCTGCCAGATGTATCAGTGAATTGCAAGCCCTGTCAGTGGAACCGATTTTATCTCATCCATAGAGATAAAAGTGGTCCTTAGAACCAATGGGAGGTTCTTGCCCAAAGTGGTTTCAGACTTCCATTTGAATCAGTCCATGTCTCTCCCTGTTTTCTTCACTGATCCATTCTTCCTCATGGGAGAGGGAGGCTACACAGTTTAGATGTTAAAAGGCCTTGGCTACTATACAGAGCGTACCAAGGTCACAGGTTTGATTCCCTCAGTTGTTTCTCACTTATGGGAAGTGGAAAGGCAAACCTGCCACCAAAGAACTATTGCCAGGTGGATTGTTTCTTGTATACAATTCTGCTATGAAGACTGAAAAAATTCCACCCCTCAGGCCTGAGGGCTCATTCTACAAGAGATACAGCTGCTTCCTGGCTACTGCCAGGGATATCCCTCTGTTAGAAATTTGCCAAGCAGCCACCTGGAAAACAGTTCATACCTTGCCAAGCATTCTCTCTGGATATCCAGGCTAGGAGTACTCAGTTTAACACAACAATTACTTCAAGAGCCTATTCCCAAAGTAGGTTCTGTCCCTCCTCCATGGAGGTACTGGCAGTAGTCTGCAGATGGTCAAAATACAGCAAAACTTCATGTTGTTTGAAGAAAAAATTACTCACCTTAGTAATTGTGTTTGTTCTAATGGAGTCTTGCTGTATTCTGACCTCCCTTCCTGCCTCCCCCCCTCAGAATCTGATTTTGGGAAGTGGGTGGGCAGGTGCAGTGTTGCACCCCAGGGGTGTCTTCAGCACACCCCCTTTTTACTTGGTGCTTGTATTATAATCTTTATTTGGATAGGTTTTTGGTTTCTTAACTTAAGTCTTCCTTTGGGAATCCAAAACTTGTTGTTGCCAGTTGGCTAGTTAAAAATTTTACAATTTCCAAATAGTTAGTGGGTGTTGCTCATAAGAAACTGGCAGTTGGGTTTCAAAGTGCTGCAGACAGAGACCTTAACTGAACTCGAGCTCAACATTCTATGTACTGCATAGAAAATTAGCCCTATACTCTCCGGGGCAGTTTAAAGGCCGGGGTTAACTGCAGATTGTCAGAATACAGCAAGACTCCATTAGAAGAAACACAATTACTAAGGTGAGTAATTTTTTTTTCTGTAACACTCACCGTTGTCAATGGGATTCATCACAAATGATATCTAAGAAGCAGTACCCATGGAAAAAAACAGGTGGGAAAGAATATTGTCCTGTATGTCAACTGCGGAAAAGGGGAAAAGGAATTTACCTGCGAACTGCTGCCTGCAAAACTCTGCAAACAAAGGCCGCATTAGCGGAGCTTCGAACATCCAAGCTGTAGTGCTTGGTGAATGTGCAGATGGAGGACCATGTAGCTGCCTTGCATAGTTCTAAGATAGATGCCTCACCTTTCTCCGCTCAGGAGGTGGCCATAGCTCTGATGCAGTGAGCCTTGATGAGAGCCGGAGCCCTCATCTTTACTGCAATATAAGCCTTGGCAGTGCATGCCCTCACCCACCTTGCCAGGGTGGCCTTGGAGGCCTTTTGTCCTTTCTTGGTTGCTCCAAAGAGTACGAACAAACCTATCTGATTTCTGGAACTCTGCAGTCCATCTAAGGTATGTCCTAACTGCCTGTCGCAAATTCAGCTTGTATAACTCTTTCTCTTTTGGGTGAGTTGATTGCGGACAGAAGGATGGGAGGCAGATTTCCTGGTTCATATGAAAGGCTGTAGGGACTTTCGGAATGAAAGATGGAACCGTTCTGAGAACCACCTTGTCCTTATGTGGGACAAAGCCTGGAGTTCACCAATCCTCCTGGCTGTACACATAGCAACTTAAAAACACATCATAAGACGGCACGTCCAGCGGTATCAGTGAAAGAGTTTGGAAGGGTTCTTTACAAAGAGCATTCAGAACCAGATTCAGATTCCACAGAGGAACATGGGATCGGAACAGAGGTCAGCTCCTGCTGATAGCTTTCAGGAAATGAATAACCTCCTGGTTAGTCCCTAAGAATTACCCGAAGGAAGCCCCAAGGGCCGACACCTGACCTCCCAAAGTGTTCAAGGCCATACCTTTTTCAACTCCTTCCTGCAGAAAATCCAAAATTTGCAGAACTTTGGCTTTAGAAGGCCAGATATTTTTCTCTCTGGCCCAAGCCGAAAAGGTGGTCCATATGTGAGCATAAGTTGCCAGCGTGGAATTCAGAGTGTCGACTGTTTTAGGAGTCTCCTCCTTTCAGGAGCCAGGCTCTGAGCTGCATCCGTCCCGAGGTTGGATGCAGAATGGGACCTTGGGAGAGAGGACCCCCCCCCCCCCATTGGAAGTTGAAATGGTGCGTGTTGCACTTGGTTCACTAAGTCCGAGAACCATGGCCTTCTGGGTCATTCCGGAGCTGTTAGAATAAAGTTTCCTCTTGAGTGCCTTATTTTGCCTGTGACCTTGAGGAGGAATGGCAGAGGAGGGAAGGCATATGCTATGCTGAAAGTCCATGCCTCTGACAGAGCATCCACTGCCTCTGCCTCTGCCTGTGGACACCGGTAGCAGCTGATGAACCACTGCACTTGAGCATTCTGGCTGGAGATGTACAAGTCAATGTGTGGATGACCCAATCTTTTGTACAGAAGGTTGAGCACCCCTGGGTACAGCATCCATTCCCCTGGATGGATATTATTGCAGCTTAGCTAATCAGCCTGAATGTTCAGTTCCCCCACCAAGTGAACTGCTAACAGGGAAAGAAGATTCTCCTCTGCCCACAGCAGAAGATGGGTTGCTTCCTTTACAATCTCCCGGCTTTTTGTGCCCCCTTGATTATGTATGCCACCATGACAATGTCTGACCTTATTTTCATGGCTTTTGACTGCACCCAATTTGGAAAATGAAGGAGAATGAAGCATACAGCCCTTATCTCCAGGACATTGATGTGTAGGTGATGTTCCTGCACAGACCAAGTCCCTTGAATGGGAATGTGTTCCAGCACTGCCACCCAACCCGACCGACTGGCATTGGTTGTCAGAATCCACTCTGAGGGACTTCCAAGGGTGACCCTCTTGCTCAGATTCTGTAAACTCGGCCACCAAGTCAGGGACTGTCGTAGGAGTGGGGAAATTGGAATCCTGGCCTGATAGTCCTCCAAGGTCAGATCCCAGGCCAACAACATTGCAATCTGGAGGGGTCGCATGTGAAGGTGAGCCCATGGAACCAGCTCTGTTGTCACCATCATGAGGCCCAGTACCCGCAGTAGACTGTGAGCTGAAGCAGATGAGTAGCTCCTGAGCCACTGAACCTCTCTCAACAGGGTTTCCTTCCTGGCTGACAAAAGGAAGATCTTCCCCTCACTTGTCTGAAACACTGCTCCAGGCTCTGCGACGATTTGAGAGTGCTCTTCTCCCGATTTACTACCCAGCCATGGGACTCCAAAACATCCAGAGTCCTGGTCATTGATTTTCTCATCATGGGAGCAGATGGCACTCAAATGAGCAAGTCGTCCAAGTAGGGATAGACATGATGACCCCACTTTCAGAGTTGAGCCACCAGGACTATAAGCACCTTTGAGAACACTCTGGAGGCTGTTGCCAGCCCAAATGGGAGTGCTCTGTACAGGAAGCGTTGCTCCGGGACCATGAACCTGAAGAACCCCTGATGAGATGTGGATGCTAGATAATCCCCCGACTGGACAGCTCAGATGGTTGATCGTAATAACTCCATCTTGAAGGTTGTGAGGTGAACAGATTTGTTAAGGTGTTTCAGATCCAAAATAGGTCTGAACCCCACCCCCGGAAGCCACAAAATAAATCGAGTAGAATCCCTGGCATTGTTTGCCGGGAGGCACCAGCACAATCATCCCGATCTGTGTGAGGTCATCCAGTGTCTGCAACATCGCTTGCCTCTTCATGGGGTCCTTTGATATAGGGGATGGCAGAAAATGTCCCTTTGAGGGAATGGTTGAAAACTCTATTGCATAACCTAAAGCTAGAATCTCCAGAACCCAAGCATCTGGTGTTATACGAGTCCATCTTGTGTTTAAAAAAAAAAAAAAAAATTGCAGTTTTCCACCAAGGGAAGGAAGGCAGAGATGAGGCCATGTACCCTAATTGTTAGGTGCCACTTCTTTGCCCTGGGCCTCTGTTGCATCTTCAAGCAAGGGCTCCTCTGCTACTATTGTTCATGAAACCAGAATAGGATCCTTTACTCCTCTGGTTCCCGAAGTTTCGAAACGGATAACAAGACCCTTGATACTGTCTCTTTCAACTGCCTCCTTGAACTTTTGAATCTGAACTGGCCTTTTGCTGTTGTTTTGACACTGGGAGGTGACATTTTTTTTATCCTGGATGTCCTTCAAAATGTCATCCAGGCGTGACCCAAACAATAAGCCTTCCTCTAAGGCTAAGTTAAACAACTTGGTCTTCGATGCCTGGTCAGAGACCCAATTCCGAAGCCACACCCCTCACATAGTGGACACAGTGTGATAAGCGGAGTGAGCTGACATTTGTATGTTCTCCACCGTGCATCCCCCTAGAAAGATGAAAGGCCATGGATACCGACTGCAAAATGCTCCCCCCTTCCTCTGTATCCGGGGGAACAAACCTGCCCAGGATCATAACCCACAAGTTTAAAGCTCTGGCAACAATCAAGGAGGCATAGGAGGTGCAGACGTTTGCACTGTTGGAGGCGAAGGCTCTTCTGCATGAAGCATCTACTCACACGTCGTGCGAATCCACTAAGGCCAAACACCCCTCAATTGGGGATAGTATGGTGTCTTATGGAATTACATATAGCTTTATCCGCCAGTGGAGCGGTTTCCCATTTGTGGGTATTTTCCTCCAGAAAGGGTAAATACTGCACCTTGGGTTTAAACAGATATTTTCTTTGGTCCGCACCTGCTCGTTCTTGTTCAATAATCTGGGCACAGTGTATAAAGTTTGGAAAACACTTTGGCGTGGAGGAGGACGTGGACAGGATAGTATTTACATCTAATGCCTCAATGGATTATACCTCCTTCAGCTGTAATGTCCTACAAGCCTTAGTTATCAGATAGGTCAAGGATTTGATATCAAACAAGGGAGGGATAGGAATCCTCCTCTTTGGCCCCTTCCACTCCTCTTCCTCCTCTTTAGGGGGTTCATCATCATCAAGTAACATCTTTAGGTCAGGATTTTCCCCGGGATCCCAAGTATTCTCATCCTGACCCTCTGTATGGTCAGGGTCGGGGTCTGCCTGCAGATCCATATTAGCAAACTTGCCCTGCTCCGGCGTACTTGGATGTGCCTGTGTGGGTCCCCCTGACTGGAGGGGCCCAGTTTGGGGTCGGGTGTGTCTAAAGGGCTGTCCTGCAGAATATTGTGGCCCCAAAAACTCTTCTAAGAACAATAACAAAGATTTGTGCAATTCTGCTTTGCCACTGTTGGTCAGTACACCAGGTGCACCCCCCAGCTTGGAGGTTCGACTAGGGGGAACTGTAAGAGATGTATTAGCTTGAGTAACACAGTGGGGGCAATAAGTACCCAGCAGATAGGGTTGCATTACCCTTCTGCAGGTCTTGCATCATTTGAACACTAGGGGTCTCCAGTAAGCCTTGGTGCCCAAAAAACAAACAAAACTAAAGAAAGTGTCTGGAGCTGTCAGAAGCACAGTTCCAACAGACACTGAACAATTTACAAATGAAGGAATGCTGCCACAACCCCCACCTCCATGTTGTGGGGAAAAAACACACACCATCAGAAAAACGTTTTGCCAGCCTACAAAACCCTTGGGCTGAAGTAAGAACTATCGTGCTCAGCCAGCAGTGCTGACCTGACGAGCAGTCACTGCGTCTAGCACTGAACAACTGCTGGCGCATGCCGCTGTTGCGAACGTGCGTGTGCATAACGTCACAACGTTGTGCTTGATGTCAGCACGTCTGGGGGTGGCACGTGCCTAAGCACAGATGCACGAGTAGGTTTGATAAGCCTCTGTACAGCAATCACAGAGCGAGCCCAACAGCCAGGGCTCTGAAAAAAATGGCGGGAAGCCACAGGGCTCAAGAGAGATGTTAAGGATTGCCTGGAAAGCCTTGAGAACATCTGTCTCCCCAAAGTCTGCCTGACGGGCTAAAATATTTGCAGAGTCTCCATGAGTTCTCACTTTCTTTCCTTTTTTTTTTTTTTTTAGAAATTAAAGCAGCAGAGACAAAATAAAGTTGCATCCCTGGTTAGTCAGAAAAAAGGGAAGTAACCCTCAGCTGAGAGCAGAGAGAAAATACCTGTAAGTAAAATAACAAAATAACACACAATAGACACTTTGTTGGGGGGAGGGGGGATGACACCAAATTAGATGGAGGGGGAAAAACAGGTAACTTACCTGAGGCACCATGACAGAAGGAAATCGGAGACCTGCCAGAATAAACACCCTTCACTACTGTGGCAGACATGGCCCCCAATCCAAGCGCAACTAGGAAGGGGAAATGGGAGAAAGAAAAGCAGGTTAGTCAATTTGAAAGTCGCAATTTAACATGCATGATTTAATTTTTTGTGTGTATAATGTATTTACATTTTTGCTCCTCTGAGCCCTGGCAGACTGCTGACCCTCGAGCAGAGGACTCTCTCTCTGGCTCTGCAGCTCCTGTACAGGTGGCCCGGAGTACTTGTAGCGGGGCCTGGGGGGAAGGTTGCTAGCTTCTCCCTTCCCTGGAGACCAATCCAGGCTCTGGGACCGCCTTGCGTGAGGCGGCAGGCCATCATCGAGCCTGCCAGGAGTTGATTTCTTGGTTTTCCTCTACCTCCTCCCGCCCTTTCGTACATCAGCTCGAGCTTCCCGACCCGTATCCCCTCTAACCATCGCTGAAAGGCGATCCAGCGGGCAGAGCAGCTATCCCTCCTCCCCAAAGAGAAGCAGTCCTCCAGACACTCAATCCAGTCTCGCCCCTGCGACCCCCCGGGCGTGCCTGCTCGTCTTCGAAACCGGTCGCCAGCTACATTCACACCTCAACCCTCATTGCCACCGGGACCGGCTGTGATTTTAAATTTAGAGTGCTCTCTGTCACTAGGTAGCCCCAACCTGCTATGCAGAATTGGAGCCCCAAAGATTTAAAAAAAAAAAAAAAAAAAAAAATGAAGTAAACAAAATGTTCTGCAGAGAACTTCCTATGCTGCTTCTCCTACAATGGCACAGCAAAGACTGGGAAGTTGCTGCTGTCCATAATGTATTCCGTGCTGATTACAGCTTTGGGCTGTGCCATTTCTCCTAGTAGGGGCCACATTTACCCATTTGTGATGAATCCCATTGACAATGTGGAACACTACAAAAACTGTGTTGCAAGAAGTGTGGACTCATCAGTTAGAGGCAGTGTAACCCTCATAGAACCAGCATTCAGTGCTGACATCACAGCTTTGAGCTGTACCATTGTCCCTAGTGAGACTGTATATAGCCCTATTTGATAGAACTTAAGCCAGTGACAATGCTGGAGTTAAAAAGAAATTATGGTAAATCAGAATTTCTTCTTTATTCTTCATAGCAATTTTTTTTTTTTAATCACATACTGTTGGCCTACACCTACTGCTTTTCCGAAGTAATAATCCTGTTTGCTACGTAATAATAATTTTCCTTGCAACCAACTGTGATGTCAGCAAACATAGGTCTGTGACTTCGGCAAAGGATTAAGCAGCAAAAGGAGATGATGAACACTTAAAGGACAGTAATCCTGTTTCCATGCAAATGGTCCCAGTAATGCAGAACAAAGTGAAGAGAAATGCAGACAGTACAGAAAGAATTAGCTGGATTGTGCCTAAATATGCTTTTCAAAGTTTCTTCAGAAGTAACAAACCTATTTTAAGGAAAGTACAGGTACTTACTACAACATATGAAAATACTTCAGATCTGGAAAAACTTTTTTAGTACACTGTTGGCATCTCTGGAAAAATGGTGTTCTTTCATGTTGAAGATTTTTATTCACCTAATTTAAAAACAGTGAGTAAATTAATCTTGCTCTATGTATTATATGGAATACTGTGTGTAACCATGTCAGTGTTCTTCAGAATGCTTGTTGTATATAATGTCTAGTTCCTATTTTTCCCCATAGAGAAAGCCAATTGTAATTCTGTCATTATAACCAACTGGTTATAATGACATTCATGCGCCTGCTTTCTCTATGGAGCAGTGCGAGCCCCACATACATCACAGGCAAACGCTTGCCACTCACAGCGACGGTCGCTCTCTCATCTTCCGTAGCGCTGCTTGCTCTCTCAAGTCTGCGCTGCTCACATAGCAATGGGATGAAGACAGAGCCCCCCCAAAAACAAATAAAGACATTTGAACTTTAAAAACATTAACAAGTTTCCTCAATAAAAAGTTAACCATAGTTACAAGTTTTAGCATACCATTTAGAAAATTGTGATCTTACTTCGAGAGGGCTCTTGCAGTAGGTAATTACATATAGGACTGATGCCGGCCGGCGTCGGGACCTAACGGAAAAATTTCTAGCTAGCAGTCTGTGGCAGGGGACTGCCCCCACGTCAGGTGACCCATGTCATGCGGCGTCAGTATAAAGGGGCGGCCCCCCCACGCCTGCCTTCCAGTTCTTTCCCGCCATTAGCTCGTGTCAGCGCCTCGTGGTAAAGTTCAACACTCATCAGCTCTCTCGTCTGTAGTTTTTACCGTCTTTTTTCGATTCTTAGATTAAAATAGTCAGGCATTCGTCTGTGTATGTCGTCCCCTACACCTTCCGAGCACAAAAATAAGTGTGACTCGTGCGGCATCCAACTCCCACACAAGGACAGCCATTCCCAGTGCCTCTTCTGTCCAGGCCTGGATCAGCAGTTAGAGAAGTGCCAGCACTGCCTAAAATTCAACGACGCCGCCACCCTCAGACGGAGGCAGCAGTCCCTGGAGGCCCACATACTAAAGCAGAAAATGTCCTCCATGGAGAAGGAGTTAAAAAACCTCCGGCAGGCGTCCACTTCCCCCGAAGGCCATCGTAAGAAGTAAGACAAGGAGAAGCACTGGGATAAGGGCTTCTCATCCACCGAGTCTTGTTCGGGAGTTGCCATGCTACAGGTAATATCTCCTCCGGGGGACCACTCCGCAACGGCTACCTTGGAGGCTCCCAGGGTGGCATCAGTCCGCCCGTCTGGCTCGCGCTCGGGCCCTTCGGGCACCTCCGGGCTAGTGGAGGCCTCCGCTACCAGTAAAGCCGCCACCGTGCGACCTACTGGTTTGAGCAGCTCCAGTAAGCCGACGTCAGCTCCTCTGATGCCCGCACGGAGACTGTCGATAAGTCGCCCGACCCTTCGGGGCGGCGCACGGCCCCTCTTCCGCCCGACAAGGCTGCTGTTCCTTCGCGACCTGCCTCGGCGATGGGTCCGATAAGTCTGATGTCAGCTCCTCCGGCGTCCGCCCGGATTCTGCTAAGTCGGACATCAACCTGCTCGACGCCCGCACGGCGGCTGAGCAGAAGCCTGACCCTCCCGTCCACCGTTCGGCTTCCGCGGCCCGCTGCCCTCCGGGAGACCCTCTGTCTCCTCAGTCTGACCCCGGGGACTTTTCTTCTCCATCTCTGGGCGATGCCGGGGTTCCTGCTGCACCCCCATCAGGCCATCCGCCTGATGGTCCGACTGACCTGACGGTTCCCCGGACACCGGCTCCGATGCCGGTCTTGCTGACGCCAGGCGACATCCCACTCCTGGATGCCGCTCAAACGCCGGGCCTTCCAGCCACCAGGCCTCCTGCTCCAGGCCCGCCCGTAGGCCCTCTGGCTGGACCGTCTCCAGCAGACACCCTGGCTTCTGGGTATCAGATGCGGTCTTACCCAGCTCCGCAGTATCCGACACCCCAGTACCCGGTACCTCAGTACCCGATGCCGTGTTTCCTGCCATCGAGTTATGGATATGTGCCTTACTGGTACAGTCAGTACCCGTATCCCCCTTCTCCTCCACCACCGCCCCCTCAGCCGCCAGTGGACTTGAAGGAGACTCTGGCCTCCTGGTGGGCTGAGGCCAAGGCTCAACTCACCAGAGAGGTGGAGAGTCTTCTCACGACGACGGTGCCGATTCCGGCTCCCGTACATCTCGACGACAGACTCCTCCCACCTCCAGACACCCGAGGCGAGCCCTCTGGTTCCAGGGCAGGGCAGGATATGCTTCCCCAAGGACCTTCCAAGGGGTCCTCTTCCCCCCCACCGAGATAGGGAGTCTTCCTCTTCCTCCTCGGACAACTCCAATGTCTGCTCTGAGCTTGACGACGAGCCACGCTCTCCGTCTAAGCCCAGGCCTAGGACTCCTCCGGAGAATCCTTCCTTTACGGAGTTGCTATGCAGAATCCAGGAGGTTCACAAGTGGCATTCCTTGGAGCTGGATCCAGAGCATAAGAAACTCGCTGAACATCTGTACCTGCCTGAGACAGCTCCTACATTGGTGCCACCCTGGATTGAGCCTCATACCGACCTTGTTTCCACTATTTGGAAGCAACCGTCGGCTTTAGCCCCGCTTCCTTGGAAGTCGAACAGGCTATATCAGGCTCCCAAGGGTGTTGACTTTTTAGATTCTCCCCCTTGAGCTGATTCAGTCATGATTAGCGCCGCTCATGGCCGGACAGCTAACCCGAAACATCTGAGCTCATCTCCACCTGACAAAGAATCCTGTCTTCTGGACCAGTACCGGAAGAAGATCTATGCTTCTTCCACTCTGGGTATTAGGGCCCTAAATTATGTCGGTCACATGGGGGATTACCAGAAGGTGATTCTTAGTGAGGTGGAATCCAAATTGAACTCCCTTCTGGACTCTCAAGTCACAGGAAGTGGCTGACCTTGTCCACTCTGCACGTTCGGCCAGTCGGCACATGCTTCGTGCTACTTACGATGCGGTGGACACTGCTGGTAGGAGCTCTACTTTCGCCGTAGGCTTACGGCGTCATGCTTGGCTCCGTGTGTCAGGGTTGGTCCCAGAAGTGCAGTCCGCTATTCGGGAAGCGTGCTTCCGGGGTTCAGTGGTGATGTCAAGGACATTATCACCGATCTGCAGGAGAAGGGGACTGCACTGAAGTCTGTGGACTCCATGTATCATCCCCATCAAACACAGCGCCATCCATTTTGCAGGCGGAATCGACAAAAGGCGAAATCCCAGGGAAAGCAGACCGCTAAACGCCGGGCCCCTCCGGCTTCCAAGCCCCCTCCGCCCAAAAAAAGCAGCGGGTGCTTTTAGCCGCAATGCTGCCCCACACCACCTGACTCCTTTCCTCTTCCACAGCCTCTGGGCCTTCCGGAGGAACCAGTAGGAGAGAGGTTTTCACTCCACCTCCCGGGTTGGGAGAGGATAACTTCAGATTCCTGGGTGCTCCAGCTGATCGCAGAAGGACACTCAATAGAGTTTCTTCAGAAACCCCCTCGACACGCTCCCCCAGGGTTGTCGTACTGTCGGGAACATCATCTTCTGGTCCAGGAAGAGATTTCAGCACTTTTGCTGAAGGAGGCGATAGAACCAGTCCCCATTCCTCTTCAGGGAATGGGATACTATTCCATTTCTTCTTGGTCGAAAAACAGGGATGGAGCCGATTCTCGACCTCAGCTCCCTGAACTTGTTAAGTGGAGTACAAGAGGTCAGGATGCTCTCGCTGCAGAGCCTCCTGCCCCTTCTTCAGCAGAGACTGTGGCTATACGCTTTGGATATGCAGGATGCCTACCTGCATATCTCTATCCGTCCTTCCCATCACAAATACCTGCGTTTTGCATTCCGGGGGACCACTACCAGTTCAAGGCCCTCCCATTTGGTCTTTCCTCGGTGCCCCGAGTGTTCACCAAATGCCTTTCAGTGGTAGCGGCCTACCTGCATACCCAGGAGGTACAGGTTTTCCCGTACCTGGACGATTGGCTCCTGGTGGCCCTGTCCAGGGGGAACTCCTGCACTTCCTTTCCCTTACCCGGCAGGTCTTTGCCTGCCTGGGTATTACCATCAACCAAGCCACATCCAATCTGATCCCATCCCAGTGGCTCCAGTTTATCGGGGCAATCCTGGATACGGCCTCTAGCAGGGCCTTCCTGCCACCGGACAGGGCGGCCACTCTTCAGGCCCAGGTCAGCCTGTTGTCCAGCCGTAGGCAGGTCAGCGCCAGGTCAGTCCTTCACCTCCTTGGGTTAATGGCGGCTGCGATTCCGACAGTCCCTCACACTCTGCTCCACATGAGAATCTCTCAGTGGACACTTCAGTCTCAATGGGAACTTATCCTGGTCTCCACTCCCATGGCTCGGGACTTGCAGTGGTGGATGGTTCAGGAGAACCTCTGCCGGGGAGTTCCCTTCAGTCTCCCTTCCCCCTCACAGACGTTGACTGCGGACGCCTCCGGCGAGGGTTGGGGAGCCCATTTCGGTCCTAGGACCCAGGGCTCCTGGTCCAAGCTCGAGAAGTCCCTCCACATCAATGTGCTGTAACTAATGGCAGTACTGTATGCTCTTCAGGCTGTGCATCTGTATCTGTCTCCAGGTCACCTAGCAGTACAGACAGAAAACATGTGTGTGGTCTGGTACATCAACAAACAGGGAGGAACTCGTTCCTACCCTCTTTGCCGAGAGGCGATGCGAGTCTGGGATTGGGCAGTACAGCACAACCTTCACCTCATGGCATCTCATGTCCTGGGGATCAAGAACACGCTGGCAGACAGGCTAAGCTGGTCATCTGCGCTAGCTCACGAATGGGAACTGGATCAGGGGGTCGTAGACGACATCCTCCTACGCTGGGAAACTCCACAAGTAGACTTGTTCGCTTCCCCCCAAAACACAAAACTTCCCGTCTTCTGCTCACTCACTCCAGGGCACGACATTTTTTGGAGAGGCGCTCTGTCTCTAGACTGGAAGGGCAGATTCATCTATGCCTTCCCCCCGATTCCACTGATTACAAGGGTCTTGTAGAAACTCTGTTCGGAAGGAGTTTGAATGATTCTGATCGCTCCTTTCTGGCCCAGACAAGTTTGGTTCTCTCTTTTGCAGCAGTACTCAGAGGAACTTCCTCTTCCTATGTCACTGTTTTTGCTGACCCAGGATCACGGGACCCTGGTCCATCCAGGCCTCAAGTCCCTTCAGTTGCACGCATGGATCCTGCAGACATAGCTCAGGCCCAATTTGGGGTCCCCCCCCAGTAGCTGAGATTCTGGTGGAGGCCAGGAAACCCTCAACCAGATCTGCTTATGCCATGACATGGAAGCAGTTCTCTATTTGGGCTGCCTCCAGTGATGTAGAGCCCTTCTCGTTCTCTGTCGGCCGACTTTTGGATTTCCTGCGACACCTCTTCGATCTGGGTCTCAGCCATTCATCCTTAAAGGTTCACATGGCGGCCATTTCGGCCTATCGTGTCCCCATTGCAGACAGAATGTTTGCTCAGCTGGAGGTCTCTAAGACCTTTTTTGAGAGGGGTCCTTTACTTATGACCCCCTATCCGGGTTCCTGCCCCTCCTTGGGATCTGAATTTCATTTTAGAGAAACTTACTCTGCCTCCTTTCGAACCAGCAGCCTCAGTGGACCTAAAGTTCCTTTCTTGGAAGACTCTCTTCCTAGTGGCCATTACTTCTGCTCGACGGATTTCCGAGCTTCAGGCCCTGATGTGTAAAATCCTGTGTTTGATTTTTCACAAGGAACATGTGGCTCTGTGTACCAACCCTAAGTTTCTCCCTAAGGTGGTAGCGGAATCGACGCTGAATCAATCCATAGAGTTGCCTGCCTTTTTTACACAGAATTCCAACCAAGGAGAGTACCTCCTGCATACTTTGGATGTTCACCGAATTCTGAGATACTACACCAACAGGACGAAGGATCTCAGAAAGACTGATCAACTGTTCGTCTCTTTTGCCCATAAAAGAGAAGGCAATGCAGTTTCTAAGCAATGCCTATCGAAATGGTTGGCTCATTGTATCACTTTCTGTTATGACGAGTACAACAAGACCCTGCCAGGTCAAGTTAGAGGCCACTCCACCAGAGGGGTCGCTGCCTCTGCGGCTTGTTTCAGGAACGTGTCAGTGGCTGACATTTGTGCAGCCGCCACTTGGACTTCTGTCCATACCTTTATGAAACATTACAGTTTGGACATTCCCTCTCGCCGTAGAGCAGGCTTCAGGCTGGCTGTTTTGCAAGTCCTCCTTTCCTAAGGCCTTCACAACCAGAGGGTCTACTTCTGAGTAGCTTTCCTCCCCCTGTTTGCTTCTCCTTGTTCCAGACTGCTTGGGACTCAGTCCTACATGTAATTACCTACTGCAAGAGCCCTCTTGAAGTAAGATAGTACAGTTGCATAAGAACTTACCATAACAGTAGATCTTCGAGAGAGGCTCTTGCAGTAGGTAATACCTTCCCACCTCCATCCCCTAAACTTTTTCAGCTCCTTTTCCTGGAAGGGAAATACCCGCTTCTCTCTCGTCTTGCCTTTTGGCCTTTGGTGGGAAAGAACTGGAAGGCGGGCGTGGGGGATCGCCCCTTTATACTGACGCCATATGACGTCTGTCACCTGACATGGGGGCGGTCCCCCACCAGAGGCTGCTAACTAGAAATTTTTCCATTGGGTCCTGACGCCGGCCGGCATCAGTCCTATTTGTAATTGCCTACTTAAAGAACCTCTCTCGAAGATCTACTTTTATGGTAAGTTCTTGCGTAACTGTACTTTTCTGTGTCTCATGAAGGAAGTTCTCAAACAGTCAGTCTGCACTGCAAATGTAAGTTTAAGACATAACATTTAAAAGTTGGTGTTTTAACCTAGTTGATAAAAATTTTATCTGTTACCGCCACAGCTGTTCTGATGAACACATTTTCTCTTGTTCTCTTTCTTGTGCCGTGCAATAAAAATTCAACCAATGAAATACCACTACTACTTCTCTTTCTGGACTCCAGATTAAGATCGCACTGGCGAAAAAATAGAAAGCAGAAATTATACAAAATAACGGATGGGTAGGAGTTAACACTCGAATTTTACACACCTCATCGGGGTGGGATGCCTTAATAAACCCCTGAGCTCGCTCTTGGTGCTTAGGTGGCATCCCCCCTCTGTAAAATTCTTGTTATAACCACCTACCCATCCATTATTCTCCGTTATTTAATTGAACAATGGACAAAATATAAGTTTAAAAAAATGTTGCTTTACAAGTGTTGTTCAGGGCACTGAGTAGATATGCTTATTTGTTGCATTCTCTCTTTGTAGGGGGCTTTTCAATGGGAGGAGCCATGGCAATGCATTTAGCATATAGGTATCTTCCACAAGTAGCTGGAGTATTTGCTCTTTCAAGCTTTCTGAATAAAGGATCTCTTTGTTATCAGGTAAGTTCAGAATATGACATCTAGTTGTTGTAAGTTAACAAGTTCTTATGTTGAGAGCCTTGTGCAGTATATAGTATGACAAAGGTTTGTGCAAGGTGTTGCTCTTTCCTTTGGGGTACTGATTTGCAGTAGGTGTCATGCCGTCCTTTGGCAGAAATGTTGGATTCCAAATATATGTATATTGTGTATATTTAAAGATCCCATGCTCCCCATTAAAATGGACTGGGTCCTCAGTCTGGTGATACCTGGCGATATTGAGCTTGCTGCATGTTGGAGAACCATGCTCAAATTAAGGGCCTGGCTCCTGGTGCCATCTCAGGAATGCCGTGAAGGTAACTTCCTCTGACTCCAGGGAGGATTAAAGACCCCCGCTGCTTTGGTGTCTCATACATTGTGTGTGATAGGATGCTGTCAGCCTAAGCCCCACCCTCATGGGTTGTAGGGTTGGGAGAGCTCAATATAGGGAGGTGGGTAGGTCTGTTGAAGAAAAGGGAGGAAGGGCCAGCCTGCTAAGTACGATGGTAGCCCATAAGCTCCGTGCCCCCTCCATCCACCACCAAGCGTTCTGTATATTTGCCCTTGTAGCACCAGGAGCATCCACCCCCCAATGTATTGGAGCCCTCCATGAGGGCTCAAATGAGCATTAGGGCTTAGGATGAGCCCAAAGAAATGAGATAACGGGGGCTATGTGACAGGGAGATCCTGCCACTCTTGAGGAGCGACCTTTTCTTAAATCTGTTGCAACATTTCTTCTATTTCTTAGCCTAATCTATTATTTAGTTTCTAGTACATAAGGTTGCCCACCTATGGGTGCCCCCTTCCTTTTCTTGACTGTGCTATAGTGTCCTCTTCAAATTTCCTTTCCCCCTTCAGGTCCTCGTACAGGGAGGTTATTGTGGTGACTGCCGAGCTGATGTAAAACAGACTGTGTTCCTCGTTGTTAGATTTAGTATGCAGTAGCACTGTGTCATAAAATACCTTGATGTATATACCTTATGTGTATGAAACCTGTAAATGTTGAAGATACTACGGCACTAGGTGGTTTTTTTTATAAAGGTTAAAAGTTACTTGGGTGACTGTATTATAGAATTAAGTTACCGGGGTAGAGATATCAGGAAACCCCCTTATATTGTTTAAATGCATGTAAATTGCAGATTGTTTGAGAGGCCCTTTGGCACCATGCATTCCTGCTTTAAGCTGAACCAGCCAAAAATTTAATGGTGATTTGCATATACATCCCATGATGCTTTGCATTATGGGAGTTTATTGCCAGTGCCCTTTGGGGTAACCCTTGCTTCAGTGCTTTTGCACTGAGGTTCTTTGTCTTTAGATTGTTTTGGGGGTTTTCTTTTTTGAGCTCCCCATCACCCAAACACACAAGACAAACATAGGTAATGAATTAATGAATTTCCACTGAAGAGATGGATCAGTGGGTCTGTAGGTGCTGACTAAGTGCAGAGGAAGTACATGCATACAGTAGTCTGTTGCTCCATACTGATGTATTGGAGAAGGGGATTTTGTGTTGGACCTGAAGTTCTGTGTCTGGTCCATCTGTTATCCCACAACCCCTCCGCAGGCTAGGGGAACAGAACCAAATGTGCAGGGGTATTGTTGCTTTGTCCAGACCCAATTATTTATTCTTTTATTTATTTTAAAACTGTTAAATAATTTCGATTATTCCTCAGAACTTCACTTCCCCAAATTGCCATAACAAGAAGTAAGAGCTCAAATTGGCTGCTGTGGAAAATACTTACAAATTCTAGAAAGCCGGCCCACCGGCGCAGTGGTTGGATTTCCACTTGCGATGCCAGCGACCCGGGTTCGGGAACGAGCACGGGTTGCTGGAGGGCCGGCCGCGGGGAGAAGGATTGAGCGTCCCATGGACAGCTCTCCTTCGGGGGGAGGGTAGGGGACTGGTCCGGCGCCTGCTGGCTCCTAGCGGAGGCTAGGAGTATCACAGGATGCACAGCCCAGTGCTAACTGGGGGAGGAGCGGACGTCGGCGTATGCCGTGACGTCACTACGCTGCCCCCAACAGAAAAAGGGAAAAATTGCTCGCTGGCTGCCGGATGACGGCTCTCTGTTCCCTGAGTGTAACCAGTGCCTTCCCCGGGCCTCCTGCTCCTCAGCAGCATCCCCGGGCCCTAGTAGTGTGTGTTGGGGCCATCCCCTCTCCCTGGTGCCTTCCCCCTCGGAGGAGGGGGACACGCCGGGGTATCCCGGGGATCGGCTGCCGTATGAGGACCAGAGGAGGGCTGGGTAAGGACAGTGGGGCTGGAGGGAGCCTGTGGAGCCCGAAGGAGTGGGGAACCAGCAAGCACAGGGGGTGGCAAAAAAAAATTCTAGAATCTCTTTAATAATGTTACTTTAAACCATATTGGCTTTTGTTCCTCCTGAATCCGTATGTCTAGCTTTTGGGTATCCTTGTGCAGCTAAAGCTCTAGTCTAAAAACAAATTATCCACTCCTAAAATGCAATTTAATTTCACCTTTATGTTTTCTGCAGGTACTGCAGAAGCATGCAGGCCCACTACCTGAATTATTTCAGTGCCATGGAATTGCAGATGAACTTATTCCGCATCAGTGGGGCGAAGAGACAAATTCAGAGTTAAAATCACTGGGAGTGCCAACATCATTTCACAGTTTTCCAGGTCTCAACCATGAATTTAGCAAAGCAGAACTGGAAAAGCTAAAATCCTGGATTTTACAGAAATTGGTAGAAGATGCCGAATAATGCTAACAATAATACGAGGGAGGCTCCTTCAACGGTGACCAAGTCAGGTGTTTTTATAAAGCAATTTTTGGTGGTGGCCAGTATGTACCCCGAATTTGCACTGCCCCAAATATGATTAAGAATTAGAGCCTGTTACTCATGGGACTGGCAAAGATCATCTCTTCGTTTCCTTTGGAGAGGAAATAAATCTAGAATCCGAGCCACTATTTTATATTTACCCCCGTTGAAGGGTGGTATCTTTTTTCCTTATTTCCAGTGGTACGTGAAGGCTTGCCTCTTTCGTATTTTTTGCTATTAGTCTAACCCTGCATACTCTTCCCACTGGAAGGACATTGAGTTTGCTTTAAATTATTTTATGACGTTGTGTGTGTACTCTGCTTCTTCTGTTTTCTCATTTTTACTGTTTTTTCGGGGGAGGTTTTGCAAATGTAGTATAAGCTTCAGAAATGTCTCTCTTATAGCGGGCATTTATACTTAACCGTGTTAGCGTGGGACCATCAAAATCCTCTGCATAAATCCAGTGCTTTCCTTCGACGTTGTGTGAGGCAGGGTTAGTTTACGATCATCAAATTCTGGATGCCCAAGGTATTCTTACATTTGCTGATCTACAAGTACGGTATGGGCTTCCACGCATAGATCATTATAGAATTTGCAGCTTTGCTCTTATGTGTGTACTTTTCCATTTTTCAGACAAGGACTGGTTTCTGTGAACTCTCCCTGACAGTATTATTATTCTTAGTTCAAAAGGGAACTGATTTAGAGCATCTGATAGGTACCCTTTATTAGACTTTCCGCTTCTTATTGCCTTAATCGACGTGGTCAATTTTGGCTAAATGGACTGTGGATCTAAATACAACGTGTAGTTTGGAGGACTGGGAGAAGTATGCTTTAATCACTTAACACTTTTTCCTCTACTCCATATATAAAGGAATTTGCCTGGAAGTGCAGATCCCAATTTTTTATGACACCGGCCCGAGTGGCACAGTATAAAGGTCCACTGGCAGGGAGATGTTGGAGGCTTTGTGGTGAGACTATGGCAGACCATGTTTTTGGACTTGCCCTTCCAGTCAACAGTTTTGACTTACAATTTCCCAGGCTGTTGCTCAGATTTTTGACCCTAACCTTTCTTTATTTTTTTTAGTGGCCTTCCTACATATTTTTTATTTATTTAGTTTTTGTTGATCGGGTAAGTGCACTAGCCAAATCCTGCCTATTTTCAGGCACAACCTGGGGGCCAGGGGAGGGGGATACAGATGAATGCCAACTGACCTTGAACCAGATTAAGCTGTTGGTGGTATTTTTAGTGAATGAGGGAAATTTGGCCAGGACACAGGGGAAATTCCCCTACTCCCTTCGATAAGTGCCATGGGATCTTTAACATCCACCTGAACTACCACCAATCCAGGCAGATGGGACCTCGGTTTAACATCTCATCCGAAAGACGGCACCTCAGAAGTGCAGCACCCCTCTCATGCTGCACTACAGTGTCAGTACTGGGATTTTAACCCAAGTGCCAGATGTGGAACTGAACCCACAGCCCTCTGATCTCCTGGCCTCAGAGGCGAGTGTGCTACCTACTGAGCCACTGACACTGCAGTATTCCCCCTGATACCCCAAAACTTTGTCCACGCCAGTTAAAGTTGTTGCTAATATTGGTGGTTTGTGCTAAGAAGGCCCTTACTAAATACTGGCAGAAGGCCCAGTCTCCCGATTGACAGCAATGGTATGAAATTACTAACTTTATATATGGTCTTGAGAAAGCCACGTATAAGTATTTAAATAGAATAACTATTTTTGAAGAAATTTGGGGTCCTTGGGTTAATTTTCAGCTCCAGTTGAATTCCGGTTTTGTCCCATATGAGCTATATCATATTGTCATTACTTTTCCTGCCTTTACTACCCAGGACCGAAGGTGCGTTTTGATTTTCGTTTTCATATAACTCACCACCAAAGTGTGGCATTGCCTAGCCCTATAGATTGGAATTGTTGATTAAATTTCTTCTAACAGTAATTACTTCTCATTATACAAATTAAATCTGCATTCTTTTCTTTTAGAGTTTTTTTTGCTAATTGTGGGTCTAGTATTGGCACAAGTTAACTGGATAATATGTATCCCTTAATCCATATTATGTCTTGAGGTGTGCATTACAAATGATTGTGGACTTTCTTAACAGATTTTAATAAAGTTTAATTATACAAAAAAAAAAAGAATTGGAGCCCGTTGGTTTAAGCAATGAAAACCACACTAGTACTGTATTTTGAAGCAGCAATTTGTTAGACAGTTTTAATATATAGTGTACCTTTTTATTGCCCTTTAGATTGCCCTTGATCTTACTTCGAGTTGGAGCTCTTGCATCAGGCTACACCATAAGGACTATGCTGCCAGGCACTTGGACCCCACAGAAAAATATTTCCTAGCAGTACCCAGCAGGGCGGTCATCCGACCGCCTCTGACTTCCGCCAGTGGTATAAAGGGGGCAGTCCGCAGCCACACCTTAGTTCTTTTCCTGCAGTTGACCCATACACATTGGCTCCACGGACACCCTCTGCTACTAGTCCACTGCCATTTTCTTCGACCTTACAATCCAAATTTTCGTAGTGTATGTCTTCTCGGTCTTCCACCTCCCAGCGACGGAAATCTAAGTGTGTGTGCGAGAAGCAAATCCCGGCCAGGGATGGTCATTCGGCTTGCCCATCTGTCTGGGGCCTACCCACGACACCAAATCCTGCCCACACTGCCGTGGCTTCAACTGCCGGACCCGTATCCATCACCTGAAGACGTTGAAGAGCTTCCTTTTGGAACAACAGCTGGCTGCCATGCAACAGGCCCCGTCAGGCCTAGGATCCTCTTCTTCTTCAGGTTCAGGGACTTTGTATGAGGAGAAGTCCAGCGGGAAACATCACAAGAAGGACCAGACCTGTTCTGATTCCCGCTGCAGGTCTCCACATCAGAAAACAGCCAGCGTAAGTCCCTCCTGTGGGAGGTTGGACTTTGCACGCCCCGCCCCCCCTCGGTAACCCAAGCCTTTTCAAGGCTGCCGGTATTGAAACCTCCGGCCCTTGTCAAGACTTCGGGCAGAGGATCTTCGGGGCAAGGGCTTTCAGTCCTTTCCCTGAGTTTTAGGCCCTACAGCCCATACCTCCGGGCCTAAGTCTAGGGATCCAGCCAGTCAGGCAGCAGGCAATGAAGTTAGCACCTCCATTCACCAGGCCAAGGTGTCCTCCTCATCGTCAGACTGTCCTTCAGGATCAGACGGACGGAAGGAAGAGACGCCAGGAGCACTACTTTTCTTCAGTTGTCCACTCCCATAAGCATTGGACGCCAGATTCCCAGCGTTTGACCCCATAGTCTTCGGCGTCTTCACCTTTGGGGTCCTTTAAATCTACACCTCCATCGCCTGCATCTCCAACGCCTCTGCCGGGGGACAGCTGCCAGCCACGATACCTCCGCCAGCAACGCCAGACTCTGACATCGGGTGGCCAGATGCCAGGTCAGCCTATTGATCTGACGTTGGACACCCTGCTTCCGGTGGAACAGACGCCGAATATGCCTAAATCTCCAGTGTGTCTGGCAGCCCCGGACCAGACATCAGTCCCGCTGCCCAAGATGCCTGCTGACCCTGTGAAGCCAGGCCCTTTGGCGCTGCCTATGGTATCCTTGGTCAATCTTAAGGATTTATTTACCTCCTGGTGGGATACTGTAAAGGGAGGCGTCCTTCCCAAGGTACCCCCGACACTACTCCTCAACCCGCCCCGGCGGGCTCTTCCCAGCAGCCGCCCAGCTCACCACCACCCAGGGAATTGTCACTGATCCCTATGATCCAGTCTCTCCTACCGGACGACAGGTCACCTGAACATCACAGACACAGACGTTCATCTAGGTCGTCCTCCAGGTCCTGTAGGCGACAGTACTGATGCTTGCGTTCAAGATCATCGTATTTGGATTTCTCGGACATGGGTTCCTCGGACTCCAGGTCTTCGGGTGATTTTTCATCACCTCCTCCTCATCCGGATCCTTGGGGTGATTCACCCCGGACTCCCCCAGCCGACCCTACCTTTCTTGATGTTATGCATCACATACAGTTTCTAAACCAATGGGAGACAGAAGAACTTGACCCAGAGAGGAAACGTCTCATCCATTTTTGGGGAATGAACAAGCCCAGACCCTTAAGGGTACCCCCCCTGGTGGTGCCATTTCAGGATGTCACTAGGTTGGCCTGGAGACACCCTTCGATGCCCTCTGCTATTCCTAAAAAAGTGGATAGGCTGTATCGAACTCCCACCAGTGAGCCCTTTTTAGGGGAACAGCCTAAGACAGATTTAGTGTTCCTGACTGCTGCCCATGGCAGGAAGAAACAACCCTGTTACATGAGTTCCCAGCCGCTGGATAAGGAATCCCAAGCGCCCGGACCAGTTCGGCTGCAAAATATATACCTTGGCTACCTGCACCATCCACTTGCTAAATTTCTTAGCACATATAGTGTATTATCAGAAGTCCTTATGGAATAAGGTCATTGAACTGGCGCACAAACAACCAGACTCACTTAATAAGTCTAAGCTGTTGGATGTTATGCAGTCTGGTTTGGACGTGGGTAAACATGTGCTGAGAACTTTTTATGAGTCAGCCGGCACAGCAGCCAGGGTGGCCGTCACCAGGGTCTGCATGAGGAGATACTCTTGGCTTCGGATTTCAGGCGTTCAGCACGAACTCCAGGATGCTGTCCTGGATGCTCCCTTCCTTGGGTTCTTTTTTTTGGTCCGGATATCAAGACAAGATCTCAGACCTTCAAAGATTCAGGCAAAGCTGTACAATCTGTACATCAGATGTATAGGTCTGAGCATCCCCAGGGCACATAAAGGCATTTTTGTCACCAAGGGGGACAGAATCCTAAGGGACAGCAGCAGAGAGGCAAGTTTCACCGTAAAGCCACCACTCAACCTAGTGGAGCACAGGGACCTCGGAGTACCAAACCTTCCTAGGTTTCCTTGCCCACCTCAGGATCCAGTGCCTGACTCTTTGCCCAAACCCCCACCACCAGCAGAATTCCTGGGGAGGTAGTAGGGGGTCGGTTCTCGCTCTACCACGCAGACTGGTCCACCATCATGACAGATGCGTGGGTACTCCAATTGGTAGAGTGAGGTTACTCATTGGAATTCCTTCACATTCCTGGACAACTCACCTCTCCAGTCCACCTACTCCCCCTCCCACGTAGAGCTTATTTGGGAGGAGGTCCAGTTCCTTCTCGACAAGAAGGCCATAGAACCCGTTCCAGCTCTGCAGTGAGGGGAAAGGATTCTATTCCCACTTCTTCTTGGTACCCAAGTAGACAGGGGATGTGCGCTCGATACTGGACCTGAGCCTCCTGAACAATTATATAGAGTACAGGAGGTTCAGGATGGTTACTGTGCTGGGCATCCTTCCAGTGCTGCACCAGGGGGACTGGCTTTGCTCCCTGGAGATGCAGGATGCCTACTTCCACATACTGGTGCTTCCAGGCCACTGGAGGTACCTGAGGTTCACCTTTCAGGGATGGCATTTCCAGTTTCAGGCTTTGCCCTTCAGCCTTTCCTCAGCACCATGGGTGTTCACAAGTGCCTCACGGTGGTGGCAGCAGCCCTCGGGAGGCAGGGGCACTTAGTTTACCCCTACCTCGATGACTGGCTTTTGATGGCAGCCACAAAGGATGGGGTCCTGACCACCCTTGGGATACCTTCCGCCTGTTCAGCTCCCTAGGAATTACCCTGAACATACCAAAGGCTACAGTACATAGGGGCAGTTCTAGACACGGGAGAAGGGGAAGGCTTTCTTCCTGCCAGACAGGGCAGTGTAACTTCAGTCGTTGGCCCACAAGGTTTCCATCTCTCACAAGGTTCCTGCTCGGACCATGCTACAGCTCTTAGGTTACATGGCGGCCACCATAGAGACAGCTCCCGTGGCACGCCTTTTCATGAGGGTTCTGCAGTGGACCCTCAGGGTGCAGTGGGATCAAAGGGAGGACAGTCTCGACCAGCCGGTCCTGATCTCCAGAGCAGTGGTCCAAACTATTTCGTGGTGGCTCTCGCCCCAGAATCTGTAGCTGGGAACCCTCTTTCAGAGAGATCCTCCTTCCCAGGTTCTGACAACAGATGCCTCTGGCCTGGGATGGGGAGTCGGCTTTCTAGACCGGCAGACACAAGGAATGTGGTCACCTCTAGAATTGTCCCTCCACATTAATGTCTTAGAAATTAGGGCAGTTCTTTACACTTTGCAGGCATTTCAGCAGGACCTCCATCCAGGCCCTCTGTTGATTCAGATGTACAGCATGTCAGTCGTCTTTTATATCAACAGATGGGAGGGACACACTCTTACCCTTTTTGTCAGGAGGCCGTGAGAGTGTGGTTTTGGGCCATAGACCACAGCCTATTGCTCACCGCAGTCCGTGTTCCAGGAATCCAAAACACCTTGGCTGACATCCTAAGCAGTTCCGGGTCGAGGGCTTAGGAATGGGAACTTCTGCAGCCTGTGGCAGACTGTCTTTTTCGCAAATGGGGACGTCTAGAGTTGGACCTCTTTGCATCCCTGTGCAACGCGAAACTACCCAGTTTTTGCTCATTCAGTCCAGGGCCTGGTGTTTTCTGGCGAGATGCATTGTCCCTCTGTTGGACAGGGAGGTTTCTGTATGCCTTCCCTTCCTTTCCCCTTCTTCAGAGGGTCCTACTCAGGCTCCAAGCGGAAGGTGCAGAAATGATCTTCATTGCTCCACTTTGGCCTTGCCAGATATGGTTTTTCTTGCTGCAACAGCTAATGGTGGAACCTCCATTTCCTCTGCCCTTGTCCTCCTGCTTGCTGTCACAAGAGCAGAGCACGTTGGTTCACCCAGGTCTTTGGTCTCTACACCTGCATGCATGGCTCCGGCAGACATTGCCACGTCTCGCTTTGGGGTTTCTACTGGGGTGGCCGAAGTCCTGATAGCAGCCAGAAAACCGTCCACTCGGGCCACTTATGCCATGAAGTGGAAGCAGTTTACTTTGTGGGCCACTAACCGGGGACTGGAGCCATTCATTTGCCCCACAAGTGTTGTCCTTGAGTACCTCCTCTCCCTGTCAGACGCGGGCCTCCAATACTCTTCCATTATGGTGCACCTTTCTGCGATCTCAGCCTACGATGCACTAGTGGACGGCAAGTACATTGACCATTCGGATCTGGCCCGTATGTTCTTAAGGGGTGTGCTGCATCTTAAACCCCCCTCCATGCGATCTTTTGTTTTTGTTAGAAAAGCTTACGTTGCCTCCCTTCGAGCCAGCTACGAATTGCGAGCTGTGCTTTCTGTAATGGAAAACGTTGTTTTTAGCTGCTGTTACTTCTGCCCGGAGGATTTCTGAGCTTCAGACCCTTATGTCTAAGGAGCCATATTTCGTTTTCCAGGGTGTCCTTGAGGATGAATTCTAAGTTCCTGCCCAAGGTGGTGTCCCAATTTATCCTTAATAAGGACATCATTTTACCAGTTTATTATCCGGAGTATTCTATTCGGGGGGAGGCCGTTCTTCATATTTTGGATGTTCATAGAGTGCTTCGGTACTATATTGATCACACCCGAAATTTCCGCAGATCTGACAAACTTTTTATTTCTTTTGCCCCGAGAACTCTGGTGGCTAAAGTAGCAAACAGACTCTGTCTAGATGGCTGCTAAAGTGCATCACCTTCTGCTACAATAGAAACACAAAATTTGACGGCAGATAAGGACCGCTTGGCCCACCCAGTCTGCCCATTTCCCTACCTAATGGATAAGCTGCAGATCCTAGTTAACCAGCAGCCTACTTCTTTCTACCTCCACCCCCTAGAATTGCCTTATGACTGTCCCATGCATGTTTGAATTCCCCCACTGTTTTAGACCCCACAACCTCTCCAGGAAGGCGGTTCCATGCGTCCACCACTCTCTCCGTGAAAAAGAATTTCCTCACATTATTCCTGAGCCGTCCCCCCTCTAACTTTAAATGGTGCCCCCTTGTCCTTACACATCTCTTTTTCTGAAAGATGCTACCCTCCTGGACTTTGATTCCCTTGAGGTACTTAAAAGTTTCTATCATGTCCCCCCTGTCCCTCCTTTCATCAAGGGTATACATATTAAGCTCTCTCAATCTCTCTTCATATGGTTTCTGATGTAGACCCTGCACCATTTTAGTTGCCCTCCTCTGGACTGCTTCCATCCTGTCTATGTCCTTGCGTAGATGAGGTCTCCAAAACTGCACGCAGTACTCCAGATGGGGTCTCACCAACTGTCTGTACAGAGGGATAACCACTTCCCATTTTATACTTGTGATGCCCCTGGCTGTCCTTACTGACTTCTCACATTGCTTACCCACCTTTAGGTCATCTGATATGACTACACCCAGATCCCTTTCCATTATTGTTGTTGTTAGTACCTCCCCTGCTATTGTGTACTCTTCTCCTGGATTTTTATTTCCCAGGTGCATTACTTTGCACTTCTTTGCATTGAATCCAAGTTGCCATATGTCGGACCATTCCTCCAACCTTGCCAAGTCCCTTCTCATCCTTTCTACCCCAACCCCGTGTATCAACTCTGTTACAGCTCTTTGTGTCATCTGCAAAGAGGCATACCTTTCCTTCCAGACCCTCTGCATTGTCACCTATAAAGACGTTAAAGAGGACTGGACCCAGTACTGAGCTCTGAGGTACTCCACTAGTAACCCCCCTTTCTTCAGAATGTGTTCCATTCACCATTACCTTCTGTGTCCTGTTGTGCAGTCAGTTTGCTACCCAGGCTACCAGGCTGGCTAACTTGATTATTAATCTTTTGTGCGGGACTGTGTCAAATGCCGTGCTAAAGTCTAATTAGGCCATATCCACAGCCCCTCCCTGGTCTATTACTTTGGTCACACAGTCAAAGAAATTGATTAGATTCATCTGACATGACCTTCCTGCTGTGAATCCATGCTGCTTTGGGTCCTGCGCCCCGCTGGCCTCTAAGTACTAAACAGTTCTTTCTTTCAGAAGTGATTCCATCATTTTCCCTGCCATTGAGGTCAAACTAACAGGTCTGTAGTTTCCTGCTTCTGCCTTGCTCCCACTTTTGTGAAGGGGAATCACATCTGCCCTCCTCCAGTCCTCAGGTACCACCCCATCCTCCCATGATTTGTTAAAAAGTGTGGTCAGTGGTGTCACTAGGTCCTCCTTAGTTCTTTTAGGATTCTGGGTAATCCGTCAGGCCCCTTTGCTTTGTCCACCTTGAGTTTTAGGAGTTCTTTCAGGACTCTTTCTTCTTTAAATGGACTGACGTCAACCCCACTACCCAGAGTGCTTCTATTGTTTGGTTTAGGTAACTCCTCCTCTTCTTCTTTTGTGAATACTGCAAAAGTATTTATTCAGTATCTCTGCCTTTTCACTGTCTCCTCTGCCCACCTCCCTCTCCTTTATTAATCTTCACTATCCCTCCCTTAACCTTTCTATGCTCCCTAATGTACCTATAAAAGGTTTTATCCCCCTTCTTAACTGAGTTGGCTATCTTTTCCTCGGTTTGGGCCTTTGCTTTTCTAACAGCCTTCCCCACTTCTTTCTGCTTTAATTGATACAGTTCCCTGTCGTGCTCCTTCTGTGATTCCTTATTCCTTTTGAATGCAGCCTTTTTCTCCTTAACCTTCCCTGACACCTCTTTTGAGAACCATAGTGGTTTTTGATTCCGCTTTTTCTTTATTTGTTTCACACAAAGGGCTTGTTGCCTCCATGATGGCAGTTTTGATTTTTCTCCATTGTTCTTCCACCCCTCCTTTCTGGCCATTTGCTAATGCATTCCTCAGGTATTCACCCATTATGCCAAAGTCGGCCCTTCTAAAGTCCAGTATCCTTGTCTTTGTATGGCTTGTCTCCATGGTTGTGTTTATTATGAAGCACACTGTGCAGTGGTCGCTTGTTCCCAGATGTCTACTGACTTCTAAATTTGTGATCCTCTCTCCATTGGAGAGTACCAGGTCTAATAATGCTCCCTCCCGAGTGGATTCCATCACTAGCTGTCTAAGGCATGCCCCCTGTAGGGCATTGAGAATGACCCTGCTCTTGGATGTGACTGCAGTCCATGTCGTCCAGTTAACATCTGGCATATTCGGGTCCCCCATCAACAGTATCTCCAGTAGCCTCCCTCTGGGTGGGCCCCTTTAAATCGTTGGGCCTACTGGATTTAGCCCCTTTTAAACACCCGGGCCTCCCTTGGCTGGGCCCCTTTAAATTGTTGGGCCTCACTGGGCCAATGAGGTAAAGGTGGGGTAACCTGCATCTTTCTGACAGCGATGGACCTAATTTGCCTTTTCACACACTGGTCCTCAATCTTATTAGGGGTTTTCCCTACCATTAATCAATATTCATGAGCCCCCTAGCAGTAGCCTTAATCCTGGGCATCTCCGCGTCCAATGACTATTCAGTTATGCTAATTGGGCCTTCTGTGGCCTTCTCCCCATGGCTCTGAGCCGCCTTGTAGCTCCTTGCACCTAGCGCTAATAAATAAAGAGATAAACTTTTCCTGTTTAAGGTGGGCAGCACGTTGCAGTGTACTGCCGCCGACTCACCACACCAAACCAGGGAAGGTGATGCTGCTTAGAGGGAGGGAGGGAATTTCTGGCAGATAGCAGGCAAACGGGGACCTTGCGAGGTCCTGTGACTGCACGAACAATGTGGCAGCGCTACCGCCGCCTCCGTGGGACTGAAACTTTAACTTCTCAATGAAACAACAAAACGGGGCACTGAGCCCTGCTGGGGAAACAACGGGATGTCTCTTTACTTTCTGGTGCCTCACCATGGCACCACGGACCGCGAACAGTTGATGGTATGCTGCTTCTTCAGTGACTGGAGGCAGAGGGGCACACAGGAAAGCCCTCAGGGACAGCTTCAGCCCTCCTGGCAAGCTCTTCTCGTCCCTCCTCACTTTCTGTGTCTCCTCTCCTCCACAGTCACCACAGTTCTGCGTAATAGATAATTATTTTTTAAAACTGCGACACTCTGGGTTCTAATTCTGGAAGGCATGGTAGGTGCCATACAGCAGGCATTCTGTCTGCTCAGCCTGGCATTCTATCTGCTGCAGCATGGCATTAAACTTAACTTCTGCATTGTTTTCTGAAATATTTACAATATTGTATGTATTGTAATGTAGTGTCAGTGGCTGAGTAGGTAGCACATTCGCCTCTGAGGCTGGGAGATCAGAGGGCTGTGGGTTCAGTTCCCACATCTGGCACTTGGGTTAATATCCCAGTACTGGCACTGTAGTGCAGCATGAGAGGGGTGCTGCACTTCTGAGGTGCAGTCTTTTGGATGAGACATTAAACCGAGGTCCCATCTGCCTGGATTGGTGGTAGTTCAGGTGGATGTTAAAGATCCCATGGCACTTATTGAAAAAGAGTAGGGGAATTTCCCCGGTGTCCTGGCCAAATTTCCCTTATTCACTAAAAATACTACTAACAGTTTCATCTAGTTCAAGGTCAGTTGGCATTTATCCGTATCCCCCTCCCCCGGGTCGTTCCTGAAAATAGGCAGGATTTGTCTAGTGCACTTACCCGGTCAACAAAAACTAAATAAATAAACATTGTAGACAGGGTTTGAACAGGTTTTGATGCTGGTATCTTAAACTGGGCACCTTACATGTTTGGGGCGCCTTTCTGCTGTACTGAGGCACCTATTAAAGCTGAGCATTTTTCTGTTTTTCGTTCTGTGGTGCCCCCAACTCTGGGGCACTACAAAAGGACATGACAGAATGCTGAAACTGTGAACAAGTACCGAGTGTAGTTCCCACTAAGACCAAGTGGAATACAGTAAATCTTATAACTACTGTATACAAACCCACAAGAATGCAGAAAAGAAAAAGTGCTATTGGTGAATGAGGGAAAAAGCAAACTGATTTGCTGGAAAGCTCCAAGAGGGTGAACCAAGAAAAACAGAAGCAAGCACATCAAGCTGACTCAGTGTGTCCATTTAATGAGAAGGGGACCAAATTAACTAAAACTATGCTACCTATCTGTAAGTTTGAAAAGGCCCAAGTGGCTAGAAATGCAATAGAAAAAGCACAGTGTTTTAGTAAAAACATGACAAAGGGGAAGGAGGCAGCCTGGGGTTGGTAAAAAAACGGAACAGTAGGGATCTCAGAAGGCAGGGGAAAGCAAGGTTAAAACGAGAAAGGGGCAACAAAGAAGGGAGAGAGTGGAAAAACACTGGCAACAGTTAAGGACAAATGTCTAGTGCTAGAACTGCTTGACACTGCATGCCCAAAAGAAGCATGCCATAAAAACAAACCAAAAAATTAATAATGCAAAAGCCGGCCCAGTGGCATGGAGGGCTAAGGCACTGGGCTTCTCGCCTTCTGCCACACTGACTAACCAGTTTTGGGAATGGCTGTGGATCGCTCGGGAGTCAGCAGAGGGAGGGAGGACTGAGCATCCCTAGGACAGCTATCCTCCTTTGAGGATGAGGTGTGTGTGTGTGTGTGTCCCGCCATTCATCTGCCACCTAGAGGGTTTGGGTAAGAGCCACAAGACTACACGGGAGGAGGACACCACACGTACGGCTTTAGAAGTGTCTCCACAGAGGCGGAGTGTGCCCATTGTACGGGGGGTGTGGACCCAAGGTGAAAATAAGGCAGACTTAATCCCCAACTGCAGGATGAAGGCCCAGTCCATCACAAGCCCTACACCGGCAACTGAGCAACCCTCGGTCTTATGGCAGACACAGTTGAGAAAAGGTAAGCCTCGGAGAAGCTGGATGGCAGGGCTGGAGGGGCCAGTCAGAAAGGGGTGGTCGGGGCAGACAAGGCAGCAACAACTGTAAATAAAAAAAAATAATGCACAGACTGTGAATTCACACAAAAGCTACATAGCAGTGCAAACAAGAAGCAGACTGACATGCGTAGACTGCACCTGAAATGAAAGAAAAATTACATGAAATTTAAGTGAAAAAATATATTTTCAAATCATCTAAAGCTATATAGCCAAATTGAAATACCTGACTATTGAAGACTCTGATTGGACAAGATAAATGAGACTAATGTGTAAGGCTATAGTAAAAGGCAGAATGAGTTCAGCAGTAATAATTAGAAACTATTAATGATCTGTGGCACAACGTTTGAATCATACAAGTGGTAATAAATCAGTAGTATCATTTAGAACTATTGATGCTAGGGCTTGAAAATGAAAATCCATTGGGAATCATACTGGAGCAGTGTTCTGACACAATATCTGCTTCTCACTGCAGCAGTAGTGTGCTCAAGGCTCATAATGTTCATGGCAGCTGTGTTGCTTTCATGGTATTGGGCAGAATGTTTGCCCAATGGAGAGTCTGTTTCATGGACAATGGAGTAGACATGTTCCTGGATTCTTTTTTTCAGAGAATGAATAGTACATCCTGCATAAACCATGGGACATGAACAAAAAATGACATAACTGTATGCAAAAAAGGTGGAACAGCTTATGAACTGATGTCCACCACCCTCCCTGCCACTGGGTCTATAAATTGTTTGCAATCATTGCAATGGCCACATGTAAAGCACCGCTTCCATTTAGAGGGGAGCCACTAAAGGCACCTGGATAGTTCAGGAGAAGAGAACAGGCTGTGGGTGACCAGATTACCTACCTATGTGTTTAACTTCTCTGTAAAGCACACAAGGTTGTGCACCCAGAGAGGAAGCCAATTCTGGATCACGCAGGAGGACATGACATTGTTGTTGAACAGTTACTGCAACCTTCCTTGCCAGGTGGTTAAACTCTGTTATGAAGGTGACCCTAGGCTTACTTGCCATGGAACGGTCACGAGGTTGAAGTAGGGTGGCACGATCAGTACCCTTAGCCTTGTGATTAAAAACTGTCTGTGATTTCTGGTGAGTAACCACATTCTAGAAATCATGCCTTAAGTTCTGATGCTTGAATCGCAAGAGACTGCAAGATGAAGCAGTATCTATGAAGTCAAATGAACTGGCCATAAGGTATGACATCCTTCAGATTTTATTTATTTATTTGAAAATTGGTAACCAGGAGAGGCATACTGAGTCATGGCTCGCTTCCAGGAGTGACCCAGTGGAGGGGAACAGGGGAAACAGGAGAACAATACACTGTAATAAGTCAATTGAGCAAACATTTGGAAAATAAGTTGGTACAGAAAATAAAGTGCGGCCACAGCCCAATATGAATCACCTGTTCAAGTGCAAAGTAAAACGGCAGCAAATTACAGTACGCAAATACTGTACTAACAACAGGTGAGAGATCTGTAGAATGAGTTTATGCCTAACCCCGTGGTGGAGGGAAGAGCAGAGTGAGTGAGGAAGTGAAACCAGTAGTCAAATAGTGGAGACCCAGCCAGACACCCTACCAAGAATGGTTTAGGCTCAGGCTGGGGAGGTGTGGGGAGGAAGGGTAACAGGAGCAGGTGAGGTGGGGTGGGGTTGGTGTTTCAACTGGTGCTTGAGGGAGCCAGGGGAGGAGGATAGGTGGTGGGCAGAGGGGAGTTTTTCCAGAGTGAAATAAGTTGAAAGGAGGGAAATGTGCTGGGTGGGCACTGTCTGCTTTAATATGGTGTTGCAAGCAGACGATTTTTCTCTGCACCTCAGATTGAATAGGTGTTCCTTCACAAGCAGTCAGTTTAAGATCAAGAAAAGTGATGATAGTCTGATAGCTCTGATGTGTGAACTGAAGGTTAACATTGTTATTCAGGAACTGTGTAAATTCCAAAGCTGAAATCTGTACCACCATGCCAAATAGAATTTGTTGACAAAAGGGGACCGCTTGGCCCACCCACAATATTCCATGCCTAATCTGCCTCTGCAGACCCTATCTGGTCACTGGCGACTCTCCTGCTTCCCTTCCTCTTTTCTAATATACCCCATGTCTATCCCAAATCTGCTTGAAGCTCCCCACTGTTTTGTCCTCCGCTACTTCCCTTGGCAGTCTGTTCCAGGCATCTGCCAACCTTTCAGTGAAGAAATATTTCTTCACGTCTCTTCCCCACCCCAATCCAGTTTCATTGTATGCCCCTGATTATGGTGCTATTTCTTATCTGGAAGAGAGTCCCCCCACACACACACACACACCCATGAGGTACTTTGGGTCTCTAGCATGTCACCTCTCCCTCTCTTCCAGGGTGTACATGGTGAAATCCCTCAGTCTCTCATAGGGCTTCTTATGTAAACCCTGCACTATTTTAGTTTCCATCATCTGGACTGCCTTCAATTTTTCTGTGTTCTTTCTGATGTGCGGTCTCCAAAAATGTATACAGTACTCCAGGTGGGGTCTCACCAGTGTGCAACACAGTGGCAACACCACCTCCCTTCTCTTGATGGAGATGCCCCTTCCTGTGCATCCCAGTAGCCCTACCCACTGGTTTGCAGCACTGCCTCAGCCATCTTCAGATCCTCAGATATGATAACGCCAAGGTACTTTTCCTGTTAAGTGACTATCATTACCCCCCTTCCCCGATAGCTTCTGAATTCCTGTGCTGTAGGTAGATGCATGGTTTCGCATGTTTTGGCACTGAACCACAACAAGGCAAGACAGTGTTTTTCTGTGGCACCCAATCCCAGAGGCTCTGGGCGCCTTACATAAAACATACAGCAGGCAAGGTATCCAATAAAAATCAGATATTATAAATAAATCCAAACTGATAAAACATCAGATACAGTATTTAAAAGTAGCAGTTTTTTTTGGGGAGGGGGATGTTGGTCAGATCACTACGTCAGGGAAGGCCAGAGAAAATAAGAAAGCTTTCAGGCCACTCTTGAACCTCTCATCCGACAGAGCCTCCCTGACATCAGCTGGAGGAGAGTTCCACAGGACTGGACACTAAAGGCTGGCCACCGAAAGTTCTTAATCTGGTCCTGGGAACTTCGAGGAAGCCCCTGATCGAGGAGCAGAAGGAGTGGACTGAGGTAGTGGGTGTCAGAAGATCAGCCAGGGCCTAGTCCATGTAGGGCCTTAAGAAAGAGTAAACTCACCCTGAAGATAACCCTCCACCTGACCGTCAGCCAGTGCAGCGCTCGTAGCACCGGGGTCACATGGCTAGACCTAGATAGGCCAGTCAGCAACCTGGCAGCTGCATTCTGAACCAACTGCAGCCAGCGAAGGGTACCTCCAGAGACCCCAAAGTGAAGAGCATTACAGTAATCGAGTCTGGAAGTCACAAAGGTATGCACCAGCGTGGGCAGGTCGTCATGCGGAACTAGGAGTTTGATTCTGGCAGTGTTCCTTAAATGGTGAAAAACACTTTCTAGGGACATGGATATGTTGTTCAATCCACACTTATTGGCAGGTTTTCTTGCCACTTTAAATGTTGCCGGAAGGTCTTCAAGCTGGCTCCTCCCACCCACCCGGGTGGTAAAACCCTCTGCTCCGCCCCATGATGCCAGATCTTCCTTACCACTTGGAAGCTCAGGTTCCCTCCTTAGTGCTCTGCGTTTTAGGCCTGGATTCACACTCTTCAGTTAACCCGAAACTAATTCTAAAGTTTACAAGACTCCGGTCTTCGTCTTCCCTCGCGGCTGCGATGGACAAATCAACTCCCGGCTTTCATCAGTGCCCCTGTGGGCAGAAGATGTCCCGGACCGATCCGCACTCCATGTGCGTCTACTGCCTGAGGCTTGGCCACGATTCGCAGGCTTGCGAATTGTGCAGCTCCTTCTCGGCTTCAGTCTTGGAGGACCGCTCTGCTCGACTTCTTCTTGGGCGCCCTGAAAAATGGTATCCGCCGGTCAAGTTGAAGGAGGCCCGTTGGGTGGTGTCCTTGGTGGCGGGCTCCGCGGAACAGTTGGAGCAGATGATCGCCCTCGAGGAGGAGGCAGCCCAGGCCGCTTCTTCCTCCTCCTCGGCCGCATTTATCCCGCTCTCCTTGGGCTCTTCCTGTACAGATTCCTTTAAGAAGCTTTGTCAATCCCTCTCCACCAAGGGAGAAGGACCATCGGGACAGTCCAGTCGGTCCAAGAAGAAGGACTCAAAAGGTAAGTCCCACCGTCTATGTTCGTGGGAGCGGGAGAGGTCCCCTTCACCGGACCGTCGACTTTCAACTTCGGTTGAGGTTGCGGCTAAGGCCGCTGGCTTCACGGTGTCCCGGTCAGGTCAGCAGGCCGAGACAACCGTCTACGTGGTCGAGATTTTTCTCGACCTGTCGGATGGTTTGTCGGCTGGTGATGCTGACAACCCTACTTCACCGTCCCCCTGGTGATTACAGAGGACTTGCTCTGTGCCGAGTCCCCGTTGTCCTCATCGAAGGAAGGGTGGGTTCCCCCGTCCCTTCTCTGACCCATTCTCTGAATCCCCGAAGGTCACTGTCTCAGTCCTATTCCAGGTCCAGCCGGTCCCACCGACGTCGGCGGTCTCGGTCTCTGCATCATGGAATGCGGCGCTGCCACTCGTCCTCTTCGGAGGATAGGCTCCAGTGCAAGTTGCATCGGCGCTACAAGGACTTGATGTGGCAGCATCTCTTACTGTCCGGTAACAAGCCGATTCTGTCGCCTTCTGCGGCCATTAAGTGGCTGTCACTGGAGCGACCGAAACAACCCCTCCTAGTAGTCGAGGAGCCACCACCGGCACCGATTGTTCGGCTGAAACCGGCTGCTCCAACCATTGTGGTGGAACCTCCGCCTCCACAACCTAAGACTGGGGCCCGACCAAGGATTCTTGGTTGGGTCAGGGCTTGCCCCATAAGTTGTCGGTCACCCTCGCTCCCGATCGACCTCGGCAGGTGGAGGGTGGCTCAGGCGCTCTGCAGCTGTTCGCAGACTCCTCTGAATCTGACGACGACTCCTACCTGTTCTCCAGGCCGGTTCACCTGGAATCTGCAGGGGGTCAGTCGGTGGACGAGAGCCCATCCTCGTTTTTGGCAGTGCTTCGACTCATCTCAGAATCTACTGGGATGCAGCTTGAACCAGTTCAGAAACGGGACAAGTATCCCCTTAAGGAGATACTGGACCAAGGGGATTCCCCTACCGAGGCCTTTCCGGTGGCTGAAGCCATTGTCGGCCCGGCCCTGGAGTTGTGGCAGCGGCCAGCATCTTGTCCCGCACCTTCAGCCAGGGTGGCTCGAAAGTATGCTTTCCCTACCGGTTCACTCTCCGGTTTCTCGGAGCACCCCTCTCCGGAAGGGTTAGTGACCGATAGTGTTTTCCGGCGTTCCGGGAACACTCGGGATGTGGACAAACCGCCCGATAAGGAATCCAAAAAGTTAGATTACTCAGGGCAGAAGGTATATGCTGCTTCCTCCCTAGGCCTTCATCAGGCTAGCTCGGCCGTTCTGATGGCACACTTTTCACACGCCCTTTTGGGCTCCCTGGATGAGGTGATTCCTCCTCTCCCAGCTGACCTTCAGATGACGGTCAAGCAGGGTGCGGGATCAGGGAAGGGCGGTAGCTAAACAGCAGCTCCAAACTTTGTTGGACATTGCTGATTCGTGTGCTCGGTCAGTAGTGGCTGCAGTGGCCATGCACCGCAGAGCTTGGCTGCGGATCTCCACCTTCATGGCTGATACCCAGCACAAGCTGGCAGATGTTCCCTTCCTGGGTACCGACTTGTTCAGGCCCGGGGTGGAGGGTCATCTCCAACGGACCGAGAAGTCCAGTGCCACCTTGGACTTTGTCACGTCTGCCCAGAAGGACAAAGGCCGCCAGCAGCAGCGTAAGCCCTTTCGTCCTTCAGCCCCTGCGGCACATCTGGCCCAGCAACACCAGCATCAGGGCCAGCAGGCTCACGCTTGGTGCCCCAAAGCCAAGCCTGCTGCTTCCTCCAGCAGGAAGCCTGGGGGAAAAGGCCCAGGCGGCTCCTCGGCTGCCCTTCCTCCAAGCCTGCCCAGTGATGGGTTGAGGGGTGTCACCCCAACCTCGTCACTCCTCCACGGGACGGCTCCGCCACTTCCTTTGCGCCTGGTCCGCTATCACCACGGACCGCTGGGTGTTGGAAGTGGTAGGCAGGGGTCTGCCTCTGGAATTCGAGCAGTCCCCCCCATTGAGCCGTCGCCCCACGGGGGGCTACAGGTTCCGTAGCGCCTCTGTCATCTCGTTGAGCCGACATTGCCTTGCTTCTCTAGAAGGAGGTGATCAGCGAGGTGGCGGACCGCCCTCCAGACCCAGGGTTTGTGTCCAGGCACTTCCTGGTCCCAAAACGGACAGGGGGCTGGTGCCCCATTCTCAACCTACACAACCTGAACAAGTTCCTAAGGTTTCACACCTTCAGGATGGTCACTCTGGCTCAGATCATTCCATCCTTGGAGCCAGGCGTGTTGTTCTGTTCCCTGGACCTTCAGGACACGTTTTTTTTTTTACGTCCCAATCCGTCCATCTCATCAGCGATTCCTCCGCTTCAGAGCAGAGGGATCCCTTTACGAGTTCCGGGCCATGCCCTTCTGCCTCTCTCCAGCTCCCAGGGTCTTCACCAAATGCATGGCAGTGGTGACAGCATTCCTGCGGCGCTGAGGGGTCCGAGTGTATCCTTACCTGGACGACTGGCTGATTGCAGCCCCCTCTAGGTTGGAAGTGGAGCGGTCCAGGGATCTGGCCCTCCAGGTCTGCTCTCATATTGGCCTCCTCATCAATGAGTTCAAGTCAGAACTCATGCCATCGCAGGTGATTCAGTTCATCGGGGCAGAGCTCGACTCTCTTCGAGCCAGAGCCCGGCTCCCGGCAGACAGGGCTGAGGTCCTTTCCTCCTTTGCCCAGTCATTTCTGGTTGGGCAGTTGCACCCTGCCTGGGACTTCCTGCACCTTCTGGGCCTCATGGCGGCCTGCACCAGTGTGGCCCGCTGGCATATGCGTCCCCTGCAATGGGGGCTGGCCCGCCAAAGGTCACAGCGCTCCGGTCTTCTGGACCAGCCAGTGACGGTGACCCAGGAGATGTGGAACGGCCTACAGTGGTGGCTCGTTCCAGCTCATCTGCAGGAGGGTATCCCGTTTGTCCGCCCCGAGCTGACGGTCATTTTGACGACCAGCGCCTCTCTGATGGGTTGGGGTACCCATCTGGGGGAGCTCAGAGCCCACGGCCTCTGGTCCCCTCAGGAGTCTCGATGCCACATCAACCTGCTGGAGCTTCGAGTGGTCCGACTAGCCCTCACCACCTTCGCTCTGTGTGTACGGGGTCAAGTGGTCCAGGTCCAGACGGACAACAGCACGGCCATGTACTACCTCAACCGATAGGGAGGGACGCACTCCTTGCCCCTGTGCAAGGAGGCTCTCCGCACTTGGTCTCTCGTGGTCAGCCTGAAGGCGGATCTCCTAGCCATCCATGTGGCAAGAGCCTCCAACAGTCTGGCCGATGCCCTCAGCCGGATAGGCGCTGCATCTCCTGAGTGGTCTCTCCTGCCGGAGGTGGTACTAGATCTGTTCTCCCATTGGGGCACCCCTCAGGTGGACCTGTTCGCCTCCAGGGAGAATGCGAAGCTGAGGCTGTTTCATGCCCGCCCCCCTCAGCAGGGCTCGCTGCAGGGAGATGCCTTCTCGGGGCCGTGGACCCCGGGCCTCTTCTGTGCCTTCCCTCCATTTCCCTTGATCCACAAGGTGCTTCTCAAGGCAAAGAGGGACAAGGCACAGGTGATTCTGGTAGCCCCAGACTGGCCCCGCCAGTACTGGTACCCAGATCTCCTCAGCCTCAGCTCCAGGCTCCCGAGGCGGCTTCCAGCCCGCCCGGACCTGCTCTCAGTCGACAAGGGGAAGGTTCTCCACCTGGACCTTCAATCCCTGCACCTGACAGCCTGGTTCCTGAGCGGCTAGAGTTCCAGGCCTTGGGTCTTTCCAATGAGGTCCTCATTGTAGTTGAGGCGTCCCGTAAGGAGTCGACCATAAAATGCTATGCCTTCAAATGGAAGAGATTCTCCATTTGGTGTCGGGACAAAGGGTTGGACCCTTCTTCCTGTTCCTTGGCTACATTCTGGACTACCTGTGGTCCCTTTCTCAGCTAGGGCTTCGGTCGACGACCCTTAAGGTGCACCTGACAGCCATCTCTGCTTACCGGGCGCGGGCTGGCAAGCAGTCGGTGACGCAGGAGAAGGTGGTCGGGCATTTTTTCAAAGGCCTTGATCACATATCCCCTCCGGTGCGAGAACCTCCACCTCCGTGGGATCTACTGCTGGTATTGGCTAAGCTCATGGGCAAGCCATTTGAACCGATGCACAGGTGTGACATCTCTCACCTGTCGTGGAAGACCGCCTTCTTGGTGGCTATCATGTCATCCAGAAGGATGGGAGAGCTCCAGGCACTTTCCATTGAGTCTCCTTATCTAGTCTTCCACAGGGACAAGGTTGTCCTGCGCCCCCACCCGAAGTTCCTTCCGAAGGTAGTGTCGGAGTTTCATCTTAACCAGATGTTGACTCTGCCAGTGTTCTACCCCAATCACACCAAGGAGGCCGAATATAGGCTCCATACATTGGACCCCAGAAGAGCGCTCTCTTATTATAAGGAGCGGACGGCTGAAGTTCGGGGAGAGGTTCGCCAGCTGTTTGTCACCTACGCTGAAGCCGCACCTGGCAGACATGCAGCCAAGTGGATGATAGACAGGTGGGTCACCTCCTGCATAGATCTCTGCTATAGGTTGGCGGGCATGGAGCCTCCCAAAGGGATAAGAACTGATTCTACCCGCCGTACCGCTGCTTCGGTGGCTGCTTCCAGGGACGTCCCTATCCAGGAAATATGCAGGGCTGCTACCTGGAAGTCAGCACACACCTTCATTTCCCATTACCACATTGACCTAGAGTCACACCGGGATGCTGGTTTTGGGACCTCAGTACTCCAGTCCTTATTTCCTAAGTAGGGGGTGCGGGCCTTGCCTCCCTCCTCCCAGAGAACTGCTAGGAGTCTGCCAATAAGTGCGGATTGAACAACATATCCACGTCCCTAGAAATACAGGTTACTCACCTGTAACAGGAGTTCAAACAACATGAAGTCTTGCTATATTCTGACATATGCAGTGTGTCCCAACCTTAGAACTGCTCCGGAGGTGAAAGAGTTAACTTTCCATGCCAGGCATGAAACGCTGAGCTCGAGCTCGGTTGAGACTCTGTCTGTTGTTCTTCAAACTCAAACCGTTAGATTCTTTACTTCGCCTCACTGAACAGTCGCTCCGGAGATTTCTCCTTCTGCTCGGTTCATTTTGTCGGTTAAAGTATTGTTTTTCTTGGTTTTCGACCGAATTTAAACCACAGCCTGTCGGTTCAGTCTCTGTCTGTGGTATTTGTGAGTACTAGATAGGTTTTACATTTATTCTATTCTGTGTGGAACTTGTAAACGGTTTATCGGTTCGGTTTGAACCGATCAAGTTGTTTAAAAAATCTTAATCTGTGATTTAGAGTGTGGTTACCAGTTCTTATAGGTTCTAAAAAAAAAACGGATTTTGTTACGTTTTTTTCCACGACCCGTGACACGGTTGGGAACCGATAAGAGGGTCTTACCTGGCGGATTGCCATAAACGGGTAAGTTTGGATAGGACTGGCACTATGTCTGAAACCCAAAAGAAAAACCGGGTCCACTGGGTTTCAACACTGCAGTGTGTGGGGAAGTCTTGCCAAGGCTGACCCCCACACCACCTGTTTATTGTCTGGGGTTTGACCACCTCAATGCAGACTGCCAGATTTGTAAGAATTTTCCTGCAGCTACCCTGGAGAAAAGAGTTGGTAGGCTCAGGGAAAAGGAGGCCAAAAAGTCCGCTGAACCAGATGGCCAGCCCGGTTCGGTTCCAACCGAACCAGAAGGAGTGCCCTCTGACCAGAGCAAGACTTATTCGGGCAAAAGGAGATCCGACTCTGAGGAGTCGGTTCCAGCAAAAAGGACTAGGAAATCAGCTGGTGTGGAGCCAAAACTTTCCTCTCCAACCGCTGAAGAAATAGCCGAAGCGATCAAAATTGTCCAGTCGCTTTCCCCGGTTCCGACCGAACTGGCACAGTCAGGTAAGCGTCCTGTTCGGCCGGTTCCACCGGTTCAAGAGTATGATTTAGAGGAATATTATGAACCGGAGGAGGGGTAAGAGGAGTATGAGGAGAGTGAATGTGGATTTGAAAGTCTGGATGTGCCCATTGACCCGGACATCTCCCCACACAGACCTTCAGGAGTGTCTCCTCCTAGGCTTTCTGAGTCCCCTTCTCATTTTATGTTTTATAAAAAAGTGGCTGAAACCCTCCAGCTCCCTATGGAGGAAGCTGTGGATGATCAAGAAGAGCCTGACTATGTGGAAATGATGGACATCCCAGAGTCTAGGAGATTGTCTATCTCCTTGCATAAATCTTTTGGGAAACAGACATTTAAAATTCTAAAAACTCCTCACACTATACCTCCTGTGGATAAGAGAATGGACAAGAGGTACACATTGTCAGGTTCTGATACGGAGTTCCTTACACAACAATGCAGCCATGTTGGGGTAGTGCAAGCTGCAGCCTGTGACAAGGCAAATATTCCCTTGGCTTCACACCCCCCCGGACAAGGACTCCAGGAGGATTGATGCCATGGCAAAGAAACAGTACAATGTAGCATCCTTGGGACTCAGACAGGTAAATTATATGGCTTATGTTGCTAGATATCAGAAATCCAGATGGGACACTGTTATGGCTCTAGCAAAACAGGTCCCTGGCCAGCTTGCCAAGGAGCTGGAGCAGATGGCTGCTGATGGTATTGAGGCATCCAAGGTGCAATTCCATGCTGCAGTGGACTCAAATGATGTGTCATCAAGAGTCATGGCTATATCTGTGGTACTTCGCAGAATGGCTTGGCTCAGATGTACTAGACTGTCACAGGATACCCAGACTAAGGCCATGGATTTTCCTGTTGTGGGTAATTCCCTGTTTGGGGAGCAGACAGAGAATTACATGAAGAAAATGGGTGAGTATAGGACCACCTATAGGAGTGCACAGGCCAAGGAAAGGCAGGCCACTCCTCAATGGCAGCTTCCCAGGGGCAAGCCTTTTCATAGGCCTTTTTACCAAGCCCAGGCCTCTTCTTCTGCTTATGCCCAGAGGGGGTTCTTTAGAGGAGAGGCACAGGGTACAAGCAGGCCTGCTTCCACCCTCAGCCCAAAGCCCTGCCAAGCAGGCACCCTGATGGGGTTGCCAGGGCTGATTCTCAGCTACCTGTAGGGGGCAGGCTGGCTTTACTTTGTCCAGGACTGGGAGTCTCTGACATCAGACAAATGGGTCCTGGAAGTAGTAAGCCAGGGACTGGTTCTCAGCTTCAAAAGTTTGCAAAGATGAGAACCAGATCCTTCCACCTGCAAATCCATCAGAGGCACTTGCCTTAGAGGCAGAGGTCTCTTCCTCCTTGCTCTCAGAGCTGTGGAAAGGGTTCCACCCTCCACCAGGGCAAAGGATTGTATTCCAGGTACTTCCTCACCCCAAAAAGACAGGAGAATGGCGCCCATCCTGGATCTCGGATACTTAAACAAGCACCTTTTAAAACCAAAATTCAAAATGGTGACTCTGGGAATTATTCTACCCTCTCTAAGGCCAGGGGACTGGCTAGTGTCCCTGGCCTCAAGGATGCCTACTTCCATATTCTCATCGGAAGCTCCCACCAAAAGTACCTCAGGTTCGAGCTGCCCTCAGGCCATTACCAGTTCAGAGCAATGCCCTTTGGCCTCACCTCTGCTCCAAGGGTATTCACAAAATGCCTGGCAGTAGCAGTTGCTTCTCTAAGAAGGCAAAAAATTGCCATCTTCCCTTACCTGGACGACTGGCTCATAGTAGGCCAGTCCCCAGACTAAGTCAAGTTACACCTACAGATAACTCAGCAACTGCTCACTTCTCTAGGTTTCCTTCTGAATCTTTCAAAGTCCGTTCTAGAGCCTGTCCAGCTCCTCACCTTCATAGACGCAGAGCTGAACACAGAGAAAGCCAGAGCCTTCCTTCCTTCCTTTGGACAGGGCAAGGACCCTGGTCTCTCTGGCCTCCTCATTCACCCTGCAGGTGTCTCGACCGGCAAGGCATTTTCTACAGTTCCTGGGGCACATGGCTGCTTCTACAGCAGTAGTGTAGGGAGCAAGATTTCAGATGAGGGACATTCAGTTCCATTTGAGAGCCTTTTGGTCTCAAAGGAAAGACCTTCTAACCAAATTGATCCCAGTGACTCAAACCCTGATCCAGGCCCTACAGTGGTGGCAGGATCAGAGCAATCTGAGACAAGGGGTTCCTTTTGTCACTCAGTCTCACTCCTTAATCCTTACTACAGATGCATTCCTCTTGGGGTGGGGAGCTCACATGGGTGACCTCACCACCCAGGGGTTGTGGTCCCCTCAGGAATCTGTGCTCCACATGAATCTGTTGGAACTCAGAGCAGTTTTTCTAGCAATTCAAGCTTTTTCCAAATCTGTTCAGAACAAAGTTGTACAGGTCAGAACAGACACCACCACAATGTGGTACATCCATAACAAAGGGCACTTTCGGTCTGACCTTGTGCACGAAGCAATAAGTTGTGGTCTGCGGCTTACTCCTGAACACCTCCCTTACGGCAGTTCACCTCCCAGGCAAGGACAGTGTCCTGGCAGATGCTCTCAGCAGGGTTTCCCAGGGCCATCACGAATGGTCACTGGACCCCCTGGTCTTGGAGGTGATATTTTCCAGATGGGGCACCCTGCAGATAGATCTTTTTGCAGCCCCAGACAATCACCAACTTCCCTTTTTTTGCTGTAGGCCCCCAGTGTTGGGCTCAGTCCCTCTGGAAGCCTTAGTTCTCAATTGGGAAGGGAAGTTTCTCTATGCTTTTCCCCCCTTCCCTGTCCTGTTCAAAGTGCTAGTCAAAATCAGATCTCAACCCTGCAAGATGATCCTGATTGCTCCAGATTGGCCAGACAACCTGGTATCCACTTCTACTGTCCTTAGCAGTCCATCTTCCCTGTGTCTTCCCAGGAATTACAACCTGTTAACCTGTGCTCAGGGAGGGTTTGTACCGAACCTCAAATCTCTCAATCTCAAGGCCTGGCTCTTGAAGAGTTAGAGTTTACTGATTTACACTCTCCCAAGGTGTAATGGATATCCTGAAGGCTTCTAGAAAACCTTCCACCAGGGCTACTTATAATTCCAAATGGAAGAGGTTTTCCATATGGTGCTCTGAAGCATATTTCCCAGAATCTGCTGATTTACCCACAGTCCTGGATTATATGGTCCACTTAAATACCTTTGGGCTGAGACCAGCTACCCTAAAAGTGCATCTGGCAGCTGTCTGCTTTATTTCAGCAGGTAAGCCCTCTTCTCTTTCAGCTCACCCTGTATTCTCCAAGTTTTTCAAGGGATTGCTTCACACCAACCCTCCATTCAGGGACCCTGCCCCCGCCTGGGATCTTAATGTTTGCATTGCTCAGCTTATGCAACCCCACTCTGAGCCTTTGTCTTCAGCAGAGCTTAAGTACTTGACTTGAAAGACTGTGTTTCTGGTAGCCATCACTTCTGCCAGACGCATAAGTGAATTACAAGCTTTGTCAGTGGAGCCTGATTTTATCTCCTTTCATAGAGATAAGGTGGTCCTCAGGACTAATAGGAAGTTCTTGCCTAAGGTGGTTTCAGATTTCCACCTTAATCTATATCTCTTCCAGTGTACTTCACTGACCATTCCTCCTCTGGCGAGAGGAGGCTGCACAGCTTAGATTTGAAGAGAGCCCTTAGTTACTACATAGAGCGTACCAAGGGTCACAGGTTTGACTCCCTCCAACTGTTCCTCACTTATGGTGAGGTTGGTAAAGGGAAACCTGCCACTAAAAGATCCATTGCCAGGTGGATTGTCTCTGTATCCAGTTTTGCTATGGAAAACTGGGTAAGGTTCTCCTCAGGCCTGAGGGCTCACTCTACCAGAGGTACAGCTGCTTCCTGGCTGCTGCCAGGGACATCCCTATTCTAGAGATATGTCAAGCAGCTACCTGGAAAACAGTTCACACTTTTACCACATTACTCCCTGGACATCCAGGCTAGAGTAGATGCTCGGTTTGGCACAGCTGCTCAGAGCCTATTTCTAAGTGTGTTCTGTCCTTCCTCCATGGAGGTACTGCTTAGAAGCTGCATATGATCAGAATATAGCAAGACTTCATGTTGTTTGAAGAAAAATTACTCACCTTAGTAGTGTTGTTTCTTCAATGGAGTCTTGCTATATTCTGACCTCCCCTGCCTGCCCTCTCAGAACCTCTGTTTTTGGGATGGGGTGGCAGTGCAGTGTTGGCACTTAGTAGGTGCCCACCTTGTTGTTTTCACCCTCCTTTCTTGGGGTGACTTGGTGTTTGTTTTCATTTTTGGGTCTCCTGACTTGAGTCTTTGTTTGGGACCAAAAATGTGTTCTTATGTTTAGTAGCCAGTTGGCTAGTGTAGGTTTACAGCTTCCACACAGGACCTCAGTGAGTTTAGCTCGAAAAGATCTGACGGTTTGAGTTTGAAGAACAACAGACAGAGTCTCAACCGAGCTCGAGCTCAGCGTTCCATGCCTGGCATGGAAAGTTAACTCTTTCACCTCCGGAGCAGTTCGAAGGTTGGGACTCACTGCATATGTCAGAATATAGCAAGACTCCATTAGAAGAAACAACATTACTAAGGTGAGTAATTTTTTCTTCTAGATGTTGTTCATCCACACAACCCACCCAGCCTCCCCGGCTCCGATGCTTAACCTAGCTTCCAGTGGGCTAGATCTGGCGTTGTGGGGCAGAGCCGAGGGTTTTACCACCCGGGTGGGTGGGAGGAGCCAGCTTGAAGACCTTCCGGCAGCATTTAAAGCAGCAAGGAACCTGCCAATAAGTGTGGATGAACAACATATACCACTCCTAGAACTCCTGTTACAGGTGAGTAACCTGTATTTTGACAACAGCTGACACCTGTGCTTCAAATGTCAGTCTGTCATCAAGGATCATGCCAGGATTTCGCACCCTAGGGACCACATCGCACCACATCGGAAGCACTCCCATCACGTCCTCGTCCTGGCCCAATCACTAGGACCTCCGTCTTATCTGGGTTCAGTTGCAACAAGCTGGAGGACATCCAATCATTAATCTTGGCCAGGCTGATGTTAAGCACTTCCACAGTATCCGATGTTCCAGGGGCAAAGGACAGGTACAGTTGGGTATCATCTGCAAAGCAGTGAACACACACACTGTGCCGCCTAGTGAGCTCACCCAGGAGCAGCATATATACTGCATATAGCATTGGCGACGAGATTGACCCCTGAGGCACCCCACATGGCAGGGGCCTCGAGGAGGAGGAGAAACTCCCCATCACCACCCACTGCTTCCTGCCAAAGCGGTTGGACTCAAATCAACTGATGAATGTGCAGGTGAGTCCACAATACTCTCTGAGGCAGTCAAGAAGCACAAAGTGATCTACAGTGTTGAAAGTTGAAGAGAGATCCAGGAGAACAAGAACCTGTCTCCTCTATCTCTAGACCTGAGGAGGTCATTATGCACCCTGACTAACGCCGTTTCGGTGCTATGCCTGGCTCTGAAACCTGATTGGAGTGGCTCATAGATGTCAAAGGACACAAGGTTCTCCTTGAGCTGTTGCATCAAGATTTTCTCAACAACCTTACCCAAAAAGGGAAGGCTGGAGATAGGACAGTAGTTTACCAAGATATCAGGGTTGAAAGATGACTTCTTCAGAAGGGGCTTCACCAGGACCTCTTTCAAGGCTTCTGGAAAGCCCCCCTCTGACATCGAACACCGGACAATCTTGGCGAACACTGGGCCAACTGAGCCAACACATCTCATCAAGAAACGAGTTGGAGCCGAGTCCAGTTCACAGTACATGTGCTTCAGCTTCAAGAGGACCTCGGTGACCTCGGCCACCTCCACCAGTTTAAACTCCTCCCAGACAGGCGAAGTGCCTCTGTTCCGTATAGGCTGATCACTGTGAGTCGCAAAGCGGCTTTCTGATGGGATCCCTGTCAGATAGCAGACACTGTCTGAGAAGAACTGAGCAAACTCATTACATAAAGTCATTGAAAAGGCATTTTTGGCTGCAGACAGACTAGATGGAGAAGTCTGTCGACAGTCCTAAAAAGCTGAGCTGGTCGGTTCTTCCCAGCAGCAATCTCCCTGGACAGGAACTCTGCCTTCTTACGGTTGATTGCCCCCTGGTACTCAGAATAGTGCTCTTGCAGGACCATCTTGTCCATATCTGATCAGGTCCTTCGCCAACAATGCTCCATCTTCCAACCCCTGATCTTCATTGCCTTGAGCTCCCTGTCAAACCATGGAGACCTCAAGTGAGAGGATCTGGGTCATACACGGACCAGTGCCATGGTATCAAGTGCTCCATAAACCGCCCTTTTATACGCGGCCACCGGTTCGCTCGTACCCACGACACATGCTGCATCTACACTAGATAGATCAGCTACTGCTAGTAGTCTCTCTGGGGACAATCCCCTTAGTGGGCAATAGCTGACCATCTCAACAGGGGAGGGACTCTCTGGGGGGCCCTGACCGAGAATTTCACCTTACAGTGATCAAACCACATAACCTGATCAGTCCTGAGGTTGGTTACCTCACGCCCCAGTGAGAACACCAGGTCCAGTGTGCGTCTGTGGTGATGGGTTGTGGACGTAACTACTTGCAACAGGCCCAGTGATGACATCAACTGGAAGAGGTGAGAGCCAGGCATTGAAGTCCCACAGTACTAAACATCTGAGAGACTCCAAGAGTGCATCAATGAAGTCCGCAACCTACTGCAGGAAATCTTCCCCGTCCCTGGAAGGTGGTAAATAAGGAGAATCCTGCAGCCTGCGCCCGGACCCCCATGCACCGCCACACATTCAAAGGACCTGATCATCCCCACCGGGTGCATGGTGAATCCCAGTTCAGATCTAAAACAAATAGCCACTCCCCCACCCCTGCTTTCCTGCCGCATGATGCTTTTGACCACTCCCTGAGTTTTCCTAGATCCCTGTGCATTCTCTCCACCCCCTCTGGATTGTAGATTTTGGTATCATCTGCAAAAAGGCATACCTTCCCTTCCAGTTCTTCTGCAAAGTCCCCTTTGAAGACATTGGAGGACTGATCCCAGTACTGAGCCCTGTGTTACTCAACTGGTCACTCTTCCATCATTAGAGTGAGTGCTGTTACCTGCCACCCTCTGTCTCATATCGATTAACCAGATCTTCCTGGACATAAGTCTCCACCACTCATTCACACTAGTGGGATTAGCGCCGGAGACACTAGGACCCATCGGGAGCAAACTTTTTGCTGGAGGGTCGGCGCGAGAGACGGCGCCGTGCAGCGGCTCCAGCGGCAATGACTATCTCGACGACGACCCTCCAACCGCCTCAGTTCTTTTCCCACCATCGAAAGTGCGCCAGTGACGACGTTGTTTCGCTTGTCAGAGTCAAACTCAAACTAGCGATAGTTTTCAGTTTTTGTTTTTTTTTTGTAACATTATCATGATAGTAGTATCGCTAATTTATTCTATTTTCGTTAAATTTTTCTAATATTTTAAATTTAACTTACTTGAAGAAGTCTCGCCTACTGGATGGAGTCGACCATGAGCAGGTCAGGTGACGGTAGGGAGACTTAGTGAAAGCTGTTCAGTCAGCGGGCTGGGTCGGTCAGCCTCCTTCTCCTCAGCGGGGTTCCGACAGCGGTCAGTCCGATGCCCGGGGATGGGTGGTCCCCCCGTCGGCATAAAATAACGGTCGCATTCTCGGCACCGTTCGTCTCGAGCTCTTCTTGGCCCACAGGTCAAAAGAGAAGGCATCACTCGAGGTCGCCCTCTGGTATGTCTGCGTGTCAACAGTCGGTTATCGTCGCTAGTTGCCGCCTCTTCTTCGGGGTCGCCAACTGCTGGTGATCGTCGTCGTCGACATCGGAGCCCCTCCCCGCCTATAGGTAGGGCTCCAGATGAGCAATTTCATCAGTGGGCCGCTCTTATGGAGCTATGGGCTCAGAGGTTGGTTCTCCTGCCTGGCTCGGTTGCCACGGAGCCCCTGGGCTCCTCCGGCGATCGGGTAGGGCGGTTGGACCTTCCTAGTCGCGTGGCGCCTTCTTCGGTGCCGGTGACTCTGCGCTTAGGTGTTCCCCCTCACATGGCTGCGGCGCAGGGGGCCACACCGATGCCCTTATCTCCTGGTTTTTTTCCTTCTGTAGCTTTCCAGGTTCCTGGGGCGTTTCCGGCGCCTTCCGGGGGTCTGTCGGCTTGTCGGTGCCGTTTTCGGTGCCGCGTGGTCTTGCGGCGCCGTTGGGTCTGGCAGCGCCATCGGCGGTGCCGCTTGGTTCGGCGGCGCCGCTTGATCTGGCGGCGCCGCGCCGCTTGCGGTACCACGTGCCTCTTCGGCGCCGTGCCCTTCTGCGGTGCCGTTTTCAACCCGTTTTGCCTTCTCGGCGCTGGGGGCCCTCGGGGACTCTCCTTGTTTCTCTGCTATTTCCTCCTCTTCTAATTTTCACTCCTTTCCTGTCCAAACAGTCCTTCCTGGACCATCAGGAGATGATGTTGAGCCTGACCCAGACCTTCGGTTGGGTGATGAAGTGGAGGAAACAGGATCTTTCTTTGCTACAGAGCCTGTGGTCGAGGACCTGTCCTTTAAGTCTCTGTTGAAGAACCTGAGATCCACTCTTTCTCTCCAGACTACAGACATCGATCCTGGGAAAATATTAAGACTCCAATACCTTCATGCCTCGGAGATCCCTACGGATTTAACTCCTCCGATCCAGCCTTCCTTCGAGACGCTGTCTCAAATGGTATGGAATAATCCTGCTCTTATTCCCTCAGTGGCTAAATCCATTGATAAGAAGTATTCAGCTCCCAAGGATCGTCCCATTTTGGCATCCCAAGCCTTTGCAGATCCTATTGTAGTCCTGGCAGAGAATGATAAGGTCGTTCTTCCTCAAACTACTACAGCTCACCTACTAACAAAGAGTCTCTGAGATTGATACATTAGGTAAGAGAGTCTTTGCTGCCTCCACTCTAAGTATGCGTTGCCAGTTATCAAGGCTATTTTTCCAGTATGAGTATATCCTGTGGCACTCTTTGAAAAGAATGGTTGAAGCTCTTCCGGTTCGGACTCCAAGTCAGAGCTTCTTCTCACGTTACTAGAGGTATTGAGTCAACCAACAGGTCAAAGCCGCTATGGGCGCTTTCGAGACTGCTTCTCGCTCAGCAGCTGCAGGTATTTGTACTCGGCGCCATTCCTGGCTGCGTACTTCTGGCTTCACGAATGATGCTCAGCAGCAGGTAATGGCGCTGCCCTTTGATGGCTCCTTTCTTTTCGGCCCTCAGGTGGAACAAGCCTTAGAGGCCACTCAGAAGACCAGGTCGGCCATTAGTTGGCCAGACCTCCGCCTGCTCCCTCTCGGGGCATGTGAACAGACGCCAATTTCATAGTCGCCAGTCCTTTCGAGGCAGAGGCAGGAAGCTTCCATAAAGCCAACCTGCCCAACCTCAAAAGAAAGTGCAGCAGAGAGCGTAGGGCCTAAAGCCCCAGCGCCACCTTATGAATTGCTGGCCCAAGTTCCATCCACATTGCCCGAGGTGGAACTTTCTCCTCCGGTGGGAGGTCGTCTGATGTACTTCTACAACCAGTGGAAGTCCATAACTTCGGACAAATGGGTCCTTCGGATAATTCGCGAGGGTTATTCTCTCAATTTTTTGGACCCCCGAATTGTCCTCCCAGACGACAACCCAGGTTGTCGGCCTCTCAGTCAGACCTCCTCACCGCCGAGATCCAGGGCCTTCTAAGCAACAGGGCAATAGAACTAGTGCCCCACATTCATGCAAGCACAGGGTTCTACTCCCATTACTTCCTGGTTCCAAAGAAATCTGGGGCAATGCTCCCATTCTAGAACCTCAGAAAGTTAAACAAATTTCTCCCAGGAGAAATTCAAATGATTCCCTAGGTACCCTGTTACCCCTGCTGCATCAAGCACGACTGGCTGGCCTCCTGGATATGCAGGATGCTTACCAGCATATCCCCATCCACCCGACCCACCGCAAGTTCCTCAGGTTTGTAGCTCTGGGTCGGCATTATCAGTTCAGAGTCCTGCCTTTTGGGCTATCCTCGGCGCATGTGAGTTTTACAAAGTGTTGTGCAGTTCTGCATGGCGCATCTCAGGAAGATAGGACTCCGGTGTTTCCCTACCTGGACGATTGGCTTCTAGCAAGCCCTTCCAGCCAAGGGACTTTGGAAGCCGTGCAAGCGACTTCGCGTCTTCTTACGTCCATGGGAATTCTGCTGAATTTGAAAAAATCACAACTGCAGCCCTCCCAGAGGCTCCTTTTCATAGGGACGCTCCTAGACACCTCTTCCGTGAAGGCTTTCCTTCCAGAGGACAGAAGACTCAACATCCTTCGGATGGCCCGTTACATCGGGGAGAACCAATCGGTTACAGCTCTCTCGATGCAACGCATGTTGGGTCTCATGGCATCCTCTGTGTTCACTGTACCCCTGGCCCGGTTGCACATGAGAACTACCCAATGGATGCTCTCCACTCAGTGGTCTCCGACCTCTCACCCCCAGTCTTATCCCATCAAGGTGACAGAGCCCCTTCGAAGGTCTCTCACTTGGTGGACTCAAGAGAGCAATCTCCTGGAAGGGTTCCCCTTTGCTCCCCCGGATCATCAGATCTCCATCACCACAGACGCATCGCTAATGGGATGGGGAGCTCACTGTCGCTCCCTTCACACTCAAGGTGTATGGACTCAGTTCGAAACTCATCTCCACTAAATGTCCTGGAGATGAGAGCGGTCCTCTATGCGATCCGAGCTCTGAAGGATATCCTTTGTCACAAGAACATTCTCCTTCAAACGGACAACAAAGCTGTGATGTATTACATCAACAAGCAAGGGGTGCTCATTCTACCCCTTTGCAGGAAGCAATGAGGGTGTGGGAGTGGTGCTTGGAGCACAAGTCTCTGATTCAGGCGGTTTATCTGCCAGGTATGCAAAACGATCTAGCAGACCACCTCAGCAGAACGGAGGCAGACCCTCACGAGTGTTCTCTCGATCCAGCCGTAGCTCGGTCACTATTTGAAGAGTGGGGACTCCAGACCTGGACTTTTGCATCCCCACTCAGCATAAAACTGCCTGTCTTCTGCTCCAGAAATCCAGGGCCTGGCATTTTCTGTCAGGATGCGTTCAGGCTGCGTGGACAAAACGCTTTCTTACGCCTTTCCACGCTCCTCTAATCCAGAGTTCTCCTCAAGTTCGAGTCTCAGGGACCAAAATGATTCTCATTGCTCCTCCTGGCCTCGGCAACTATGGTTTCTCTGCTCAACAGTATGTTGGCAGCTTCTCGAGACCACTTCCTTGCAAATCAGTCTTTTGACTCAGGGTTCTGGTCCATCCCAACCTGAAATCACTTCACCTTCATGCTTGGCTCCTGAAGAGGTAGAAGTGAATCGGTTCAACGCCCCTCGTAGAGTCTCGACATCCTTCTGGCTGCGCTGAGCCAGCCACCCAAAACGCGCTCCAAATGGAAACGCTTTTCTCCTCTGGTGTGCAAAGTCCTCTTGGAATCCTTTTCCTGTCCTCCTGACAAAGTTCTGGAGTATCTTTGGACCTATCAAACTCAGGTCTCAGTACTCCACAGTTAAAGTTCACCTTAGTGCCATCTCAGCTGCTCCATGAGCCGGTTTCTTGAGCCGGTTTCTTCCTTGACTCTGGCTCAGCTTCCTATGGTGAAGAGATTTCTTATGATTCTTCATACCAGACCCCTGTTAGCGTCCAGTTGCAGCCTGGGACATTAACCTGGTGCTGGACATGCTCACTGAAGCCTTTCGAGGCCCCTAGCTACCTGTGAGCTAAAATTTCGTACCTGGAAGACTGCCTTCCTGGTGGCCATTACCTCAGCCCGCAGGGTCTCGAGATTCATGCCTTGGTTACGGACCCTCCGTATACTGTATTCCATAAAGACAAGGTAGTTCTCCGTATCATCCTAAATTTCTTCCCGTTGTGTCAGAATTCCATCTAAACCAACCTCTGGTACTTCCTCTTACTGCTAATTTCCAAAATGAAGGGGAACGATCTTCATTCCTTGGATGTTAAGAGAGCTTGGGTTCTATTTAGATAGAACCAAGAATTTTAAAGACTCAGCAACTGTTTGTTTCTTTCAGCGACACCCGGCTGGGTCAACCTGTCGCTATCAGATGCATCTCATCATGGTTAGTGGCATGCCTTGACATTGCTACTCCATGGCTCAAGTTAAATTGAGGGTAGAGTGCATCACTCTACTAGGGCGGTCGTGCATCTTTAGCGGAGATTAGCAAATGTTCCAATTGCAGATATCTGCACCGCTGCCACCTGGAGCTCAGTGCATACATTCGTTAAGCATTATGCACTGGATGTTCATGCCAGGCGACATTCGCTCGGCAGAACTATCCTTAATGGGCTTCTATCTTAGACGCGTGAGCTCTGGCTCTCCTGCCGCCCTTTTGGGGGATTATCAGCTTGGTACTCTCCCACTAGTGTGAATGAGTGGTGGAGACTTATGTCCAGGAAGATATGAAAATTACGTACCTACCGTAATTCTTGATCTTCTTGGACGAGTCTCCACCACTCATTCACACGCCCACCCTCCATCCCCCGAGCTCACCGCTGTGTTGGTCTTCACTACCTCAAATCTTTAGGCCGTGAGGACTTCTTTGCTGACCCTTCTTACACGGGTCATACGGACTATCTTATGTCCGTTTTTTAAGGTTGGATTTACTCTTTACGTTAGTTGCGCTGCACCTCCTTGGTAAAAAAGGTACTGAGGCGGTTGGAGGGTCGTCATCGAGATAGTCATTGCCGCTCGAGCCGCTGCTCGAGGCACGGCGCCTCTCGCGCCGACCCTCCAGCAAAAAGTTTGCTCCCGATGGGTCCTAGTGCCTCCAGCGCTAATCCCACTAGTGTGAATGAGTGGTGGAGACTCGTCCAAGAAGATCAAGAATTACGGTAGGTACGTAATTTTCATTTCTAGGGACATGGATATGTTGTTCATACACACTATCTGGCAGGTTCCTTGCCACTTTAAATCTTGCCGGAAGGTCTTCAAGCTGGCTTCTCCCACCCACCCGGGTGGTAAAACTCTCTGATCCGCCCCATGACGCCAGATCTTCTTTACCGCTTGGAAGCTCAGGTTCCCTTCTTAACGCTGTGCGTATAGACTGGATCCCAATTCTTCGGTTCGCCCGAAACTTAATTCTTAAGTTTTCAAGACTTCGGTCTAATTACTCCCTCATGGCTGTGATGGACAAATCGACTCCCGGATTTCAGCAGTGCCCATGTGGGCAGAAAATGTCCAGGACGGATCCGCACTCCACGTGCGTCTACTGCCTCGACCTAGATCATGATCCGCAGGCCTGCGAGTTATGCCGTTCGTTTTCGGCCAACGTCCTGAAGACCGCGCTGCCCGGTTACAGCTTGGGCACCCCAGAAGCGCCACCACCGTGAAGTCTAAGGAGGCCCATTGGGCGTGTCATGGCGGCTGGCTCAGCTGAGCAACTTGAGCAGATGATCACCCTCGAGGAGGAGGCGGCCCAGGCCGCATCTTCATCTTCCCAGTCGCGGCATTTATTCCACTCTCTGGGATCCTCCTACACAGCTTCTTTAAGGAGCTTTGCCAATCCCTTTCCACGAAGGAGAGGGGCCATCGGACACTCTTCTCAGTCCAAAAGGAGGACTCGAGTTAAGTCCCACCGTCGGCGTTCGTGGGAGCGGGAGAGGTCCCCTTCCCCGGACAGTCGACACTCGACTTCGGTCGAGGTTGCGGCTAAGGCCGCTGGCTTCACGGTGTCCCCGTCAGGTCAGTCAGCCGAGACACCCGTCGACGCGGTCAAGATTTTTCTTAACCTGTCGGACGGGCTGTCGACTGGTGAAGCAGACAACCCTTCTTCACCGGTTCCCCTGGTGGAGATCGAGGACTTGCCTGTGCCTCCCGTGCCGGAGTCCCCGGTCAAGGCTCCCGAGCCGAGGGAAGAGCGGATGTCCCCCGCCCCTTCCCAGACCCACCCGCGGAAGCACCGAGGGTCTCTGTCTCGGACCTCGTCTCAGTCCAACCAATCCTGCCGACATCGGCGGTCTTGGCACTGATGTAAGCGGCGGCACCGCTCGGCCTCGTCTTCCTCCTCAGAAGAGGAGAGGCTGTGGCGCAAATTGCGTCTATGCTACAAGGACCTAATGTGGCAGCAGTTACTTCTGTCCGGGAACAGGCCGACGCCATCGCCTTCCCCGGCCATCAAGTGGCTGTCACCCGAACGGCCGAAACAACCCCTCGCTGTAGTCGAGGTGCCCAAGCCTGGGCCGGTGGTTCGGCCGAAACCAGCTGCCCCACCGATTGTGGTGGAACCTCTGCCTCCACAACCAAAATCGGGGGTGCCGATCAAGGACTCTCAGATGGGTCACGGTCTGTCCCACAGGTTGTCGGTCACCCTCACTCCCGACCATCCTCGGAAGGTGGAGGGTGGCTCAGGCCCCAGGCAACTCTTCACGGACTCCTTGGAGTCCAACGATGACGCCTCCCTGTTTTCCAGGCCCCTTGACCTGGAGTCGGCAGTCGATGGACGAGAGCCCATCGTCTTTTATGGGTCTGCTTCGGCTCATCTCAGAGTCCACTGGGATGCAGCTCGAGCCCATATCCAAGCGGGCCAAGTATCCCCTGACAGAGATACTGGACCGAGGGGGTTTGCCCACGGAGGCCTTTCCGGTGGCTGAAGCCATTGTTGGCCCAGTCTTGGAACTTAGGCAGTGGACGGCTTCCTGTCCTGCGCCTTTGGCCGGGATGGCCAGGAAGTATGCGGTCCCTACCGGCTCTTTGTCTGGTTTTTCGGAGCACCCCTCTGCGGAGGGGTTGGTCACCAATAGCGTTTTCCGGCGTTCCGGACACGCTAGGGATGTGGATAAGCCCCCCGACAAGGAGTCCAAAAAGCTGGAATATGCTGGGCACAAGGTGTACGCTGCGTCCTCCCTTGGCCTCCACCAGGCCAGCTCGGCCGTGCTGATGGCACACTTCTCCCACGCCCTCATGGGCTCCCTGGATGAGGTGATCCCTCATCTCCCGGCCGACCTACAGACCACGGTCAAGCAGGTACGGGACCAGGGAAGGGCGGTGGCAAAACAGCAGCTCCAAACGGCTCTGGACCTTGGAGACTTCTGTGCCAGATCAGTTGCGGCCGCAGTAGCCATGCACCGCAGAGCATGGCTGAGGATATCCACCTTCACGGCGGATACCCAGCATAAACTGGCACATGTCCCCTTCTTGGGGACTGACCTGTTCGGCCCTGGAGTGGAAGGCCACCTTCAGCGGATTGGAAAGTCCAATGCTACCCTGGACTCGATCACCTCTGCCCAGAAGGACAGAGGCCGTCGTCAACAACATAAATCCTCTCGCCCTTCTGTGCCTGCGGCACGTCCGGCCCAACAGCACCAGCATCAGGGCCAGCAGGCGCCCCAAAGCCAAGCCTGTGGCTTCCTGTAACAGGAAGCAGGGAGAAAAAGGCCCAGGAGGTCCCTCGGCTGGTTCTTCCTCCAAGCCTGCCCAGTGACAGGTTGAGGGGTGTCGCCCCCAGCCTCGTCACGACCCCCTGAGTTCCCCCCCGTGGGGGGACGGCTCCGCCACTTCCTTTCCTCCTGGTCCGCTATCACCACGGACCGCTGGGTGTTGGAGGTGGTGGGAAAGGCCTGCCCCTGGAGTTCGAGCAGGCCCCGCCCTTCCGAGCCGTCGCCCCTCGTGGGGGGCTACTGGGTCTGCAGCCTCTTTGTCGGCCCGCTGAGCCGACATCGCACTGCTTCTCGAGAAAGAGGTGATCAGGAAGGTGGCGGATCCTCCACCAGACCCGGGGTTTGTGTCCAGGTACTTCCTGGTCCCGAAACGGACGGGGGGCTGGTGCCCCATTCTAGACCTGCATGACCTGAACAGGTTCCTAAGGTCTCGAACCTTCAGGATGGTCACTCTGGCTCAGATAATCCCATCCTTGGAACGAGGTGTGTGGTTCTGTTCTCTGTACCTCCAGGACGTGTTCTTTCATGTCCCAATCCATCCGTCCTACCAGAGATTCCTCCACTTCAAGGCAAAGGGATCCCTCTACGAGTTCCGGGCCATGCCCTTCGGCCTTTCCCTAGCTCCCAGGGTCTTCACCAAATGCATGGCAGTGGTGACAGCATTCCTGCGGCTCCGAAGGGTCCAGGTGTACCCCTACCTGGATGACTGGCTGATTGCAGTCTCCTCCAGAACGGAGGTGGAGCGGTCCAGAGATCTAGCCCTCCAGGTTTGCTCTCAGGTTGGCCTCTTCATCAGTGAGGCCAAGTCGGAACTCGTGCCAAAGCAGGTGATACAATTCATCGGGGCAGAGCTCGACTCTCTCTCTACGAGCCAGAGCATGGCTCCCGGCGGACAGGGCCGAGGTTCTTTCCTCCTTTGCCCAATCATTTCAGGTTGGGCAATTGCGCTCTGCCCGGGACTTCCTGCGCCTCCTGAGCCTCATGGCAGCCTGCACCAGCGTGGTCCATTGGGCCCGTAGGTACATGCGTTCCCTTCAGTGGGGGCTAGCCAGCCAATGGTCACAGCACTCCGATCCCTTGGATCGGCTAGTGACAGTGACCCCGGGGATGTGGAACGCACTCCAGTGGTGGACCATTCCAGCACATCTGCAGGAGGGCATCCCATTTGTCCGCCCCAAGCTGACGGTCTCTCTATCAACCGATGCTTCTCTGATGGGTTGGGGTACCCATCTGGGGGAGCACAGAGCGCACGGCAGCTGGTCCCCTCGGGAGTCCCGATGCCACATCAACCTGCTGGAGCTTCGAACTGTTCATCTAGCCCTCACCGCCTTCGCTCCGTTTATACGGAGTCAAGTGGTCCAGGTCCAGACAGACAATACCACAACCATGTACTACCTAAACCGCCAGGGTGGGACGCGCTCCATGCCTCTGTGTAGGGAAGCTCTCCGCATTTGGTTACTTGAGCGCAGTCTGGAGGCGGATCTCCTTGCCGTCCATGTGGCAGGAGCCTCCAACATTCTGCCCGATGCCCTAAGCTGGATAGGGGCTGCGTCCCACGAGTGGTCTCTCCTGCCGGAGGTAGTACAAGATCTGTTCTCCCACTGGGGCATACCTCAGGTGGACCTGTTTGCCTCCAGGGAGAATGCAAAGCTGAGACTGTTTCATGCCCGCCCCCCTCAGCAGGGCTCGCTGCAGGGGGGGGATGCCTTCTCGAGGCCGTGGACCCCGAGCCTCTTCTATACCTTTCCTCCATTTCCCTTGATCCTCAAGGTGCTTCTCAAGGCGAGGAGGGACAAGGCACAGGTGATTCTGGTAGCCCCAGACTGGCCCCGCCAGTTCTGGTATCGAGATCTCCTCAGTCTCAGCTCCAGGCTCCCGATGCGGCTTCCAGCCCGCCCGGACCTGATCTCAGACAATCAGGGGAAGGTACTCCATCCGGACCTTCAATCCCTGCACCTGACGGCCTGGTTCCTGAGCGGCTAGAGTTCCAGGCCTTGGGTCTTTCCGACGAGGTCCTCAACGTTGTTGAGGCGTCCCATAAGGAGTCGACCAGGAAATGCTATGCCTTCAAATGGAAGAGATTCTCCATTTGGTGTCAGAGCAAGGGCCGGGACCCTTCCTGCTGTTCCTTGGCAAGCATTCTGGACTACCTGTGGTCCCTTTCTCAGCAAGGGCTTCGGTCGACAACCCTTAAGGTGCACCTGGCAGCCATCTCTGCTTACCGGGCCGCAGGCCGGGAAGCAGTCGGTGGCGCAGGAGAAGGTGGTCGGGCAATTTTTCAAAGGCCTTGATCACATATCCCGTCCGGTGTGAGAACCTCCACCTCCGTGGGATCTACTGCTGGTATTGGCTAAGCTCATGGGCAGGCCATTCGAACCGATGCACAGGTGTGACATCTCTCACCTGTCGTGGAAGACCGCCTTCTTGGTGGCTGTCATGTCAGCCAGAAGGATGGGAGAGCTCCAGGCGCTTTCCATAGAGTCTCCTTATCTGGTCTTCCACAGGGACGGCCGAAGTTCGGGGAGAGGTTCGCCAGCTGTTTGTCACCTACGCTGAAGCCGCACCTGGCAGACCTGCAACCAAGCGGACGATAGGCAGGTGGGTCACCTCCTGCATAGATCCCTGCTATAGGTTGGTGGCCATGGAGCCTCCCAGAGGGATAAGAGCTCATTCTACCCGCCATACCACTGCATCGGTGGCTGCTTCTAGGGACATCCCTATCCAGGAAATCTGCAGGGCTGCTACCTGGAAGTCAGCACACACCTTCATCACCCACTACCACATCGACCTTAAGTCACGCCAGGATGCTGGTTTTGGGGCCTCGGTTCTCCAGTCTTTATTTCCTAAGTAGGGGGTGTGCGCCTTGCCTCCCTGCTCCCGGAGAACTGCTAGGAGTCTGTCAGATAGTGTGGATGAACAACATATCCATGTCCCTAGAAATACAGGTAACTCACCTGTAACAGGAGTTCTAGGAATGGTATATGTTCATCCACACGACCCACCCGGCCTCCCCGGCTCCGACGCACAACCTCGCTTCCAGCGGGCTAGATCTGGCGTCATGGGGCGGAGCCGAGAGTTTTACCACCCGGGTGGGTGGGAGGAGCCAGCTTGAAGACCTTCCGGCAAGATTTAAAGCGGCAAGGAACCTGCCAGATAGTGTGGATGAACAACATATACCATTCCTAGAACTCCTGTTGAAGGTGAGTAACCTGTATTTTCTAACCCAAGTCACCACTTTGGATTCCACTCCTAGGCTGTTCAGTTGTCATGATGGACAAGGTGTGGTACGCTGCTGAGGTTTATCACAAACGTGGGGATGCAGCAGGGTACAAAATACTTGCAAGTGATCCCACCAAGCAATTTCAAGATAAGAATATCATCTATATACCTGCCTCAGAAATAAATCGGGGGTAAATGCAGATTCCTGAATTTAAGGGCTTGGACAACCAGAAAAAGTCAGAGGATCAGATAAACCCATAGCTTGATAAAATATCAATTGCTATTAAACACTGATTTCTGCAAAATGAAATCAACAAAGTTTTTTTTCCAGTTAATTCTTTTTTATTAAAAATAGCTTTTCTCGAAGGGATCCACGCCCAAAAACAAAAGGGTGGCCAGAGGGTTTGGCTGGGTCATTGTGGACTTTGGGGAGGATGTAGATTGTAGGTACAATTGGAATGCAGTTATCACGTACTCCTTCTCTTTCTCCATTATCCACTTTTGGGAATGAGATGTTTCTAAAAATTCATCATTCCTAGTTTGAAATTATATGGTGGGATCACTTGCAAGTAATTTGTACCTACCAGCACCCCTAAGTTGATGGTAGATCTCTGTAGCATAAAGCACCTTGTCTGTTACTGCAGTCTTTCTGCCTTTATCTGCAGGTTTAATGTCCACAGTCATCGTCATGTGTTCCTGTAGTGTCTTGTCCTCTACAGGTGAGAAGTTGCCTAGGTGGAAACCCCACTTGGAATTTACGAGTTTATCAACATCTAACATTACTAAAACTTAATTGGCCCACTTGCAGACACATCAAGCTCTAGTAAGAGGCAGTGGTGGATATATTGCTGTGGATGATTTGAAATTCTGTTTTGGTACTTACCTTTCACATAAATTTGTCTTTTTTTTTTTTATTTCAAGTGCACTCTACGCATGCCAGTCTGCATCTTGGGTGCTGCACAGTACATTGCTCTCTTTGTTTAAATTGCTATGCAGCTTTGTTAAAATTCAGTGTTTGCATTATAACTAATTTTTGGGATTCCTGTTCATGGCCTGCTTCTTTGGGCATGCTACTTAGCAATAAGGCATGGCCAGAGGTCATGGTGGGATAGCGGCACACCTCAGGAGGTTGGTTCACCTGTGCTTCACCACCCGAGAAGGGCCGTTGTCCCACCATAACGCGCCCCACCCGTGGAGTGCCTTATTGATTATGAAATGGGTCCCTTTTACTAAACTGTACATAAATGTTTTAATTTTTTTTTTTACATTGCTTGATTTTGAAAAATATTAAACATTTATTTTACTTTTTTTTTTTTTTTTTTTTAAGTAAAAAATAGTCCCATTTGAACAGTGTTTTTTTATTTTTGTCAGCAGGTGGCGCTAGTGCAGCATATAAGCAGTTAGCATTTCCTGGTAGAGGAGCTTGCAGTTACCGTCACTGTTCTTAAGATGGGGGTGCTAACTTGTATGAAAGATCAAAATCGAGCATGCTATGTTTGCCTCCTGTTATTTTTAGCCACAAGCTTGGGAGCTACTGTAGGCTGTTTTTAAAAAGACTGAATGGTAATCCGCAGTTCATTTTGGTGTCTTATACACAAGACAAAGCCGGAGTCAATTGAGACAGAGCCACACACCTGCTTCGCTTAAACGCAGAATTTAAAATAAAAAAAAAATGGAAAGCTGTTTGGCGGCCAGAAGGATGTACGTAACTGGGGAGAGAAACGCTTGTGTCACTGCTACGACAGTATAATGATAGTGTTGAGGGCACTGCAGTTCATAAGGCAGGCCATTAAAAAAACAAAACTTGTTTTATTTTGCGGTGTTCTGTCTTTTATGTAGTCTGCGAGACGGAGCCGATTGAGATGGAGGGACGCGGTCATCCGATTTAAAAAAAAAAAAAAAAAAAAAAAAAAAAAACTACTGCAGAGTGGGACCAGAGAATGCAATGTCACAGGAGACATGAAACTTCACCGAGGTACCTGTTGTGTGGAGGGGCAAGCTCTGGTCTGTTGAGCCAGTGTAGGGCTATTTATATGGTAGAGTCCAGTTTGCTAGGAGCTGCTTTCACCCGGGTCGTTGTGCCAGGATATTGGCCCGACTAAAAGCAGCTCTCAACCAATCAGGAGGCTAGATTCTTAATACCCATTTCATAATGTATATCAAGCACTTATAGCTCCAGGCACTATTGATTACTGCTAACTGATAGGTAGCACAGTTTTAGTTTACTTTATTTCCTTCTGTTATTTACATGACTGGTTTTGTATTAGGTCTGCTTGGTGTGCCTGCTTCTGTTTGTCTTGATTTGCCCTCTTGGAGCTTTCTGGTAAATGTGTTTACTTTTTCCCTTATTCACTGATATCACTTTTTCTTTTCTGCACTCTTGCGGGGTTTTGTATTGATCTAATTTATTTATTTAACCTAGTCTTAGTGGGACTTGCACTCTGTATCTGTTTACCTTTTTGGCAACTGATGTGTCCTATGTTCATTAGACTGGTAATATGTCCATCATTGCCTGTTTAAGGATTGGTCTGATGTTAAGGACCCACCCCAGGTCAAAGTGTTGCATTATAGACACGAAGCGCTGGAGTTTCCTTGTGCTACATTCCGTTCTTTCTATGAACTTGTCCAATAAACAGATTCTGTGCAGCATTAATTTATTTTCACACTAACTTTCATCCTCTCGTATCCTCCTGAGTGCGCTTTTGTCTTCTAAGGTGCCTTTTTTTTCCCCTGCTTTGAGTCTGCCTGTATACTATTGTTTTTGACATTTGGAATAATAAAAGGAGCGCTACATTAAATATGGCTTCCCCAGGTTTTCAATGTTATTCTCCATTATTACCACTAATTGCCCCATAAGGTAATAACATGAGCTCCCACCCCTTCACAGGATAGATTGTAGCCCTCCATTGAACTCAGATTGGCAGTGCAGCTTATGATGAGTCCAGAGGAGTACTGCATTTTATTAAACAGTTCAATGTCATTTGTCCTGTTGCAGTGTTCTTTAGCTTTACCAGCTTGACTGAGTATCTGTTGGAGTGAAGAGCTCGTAGAGCTCCATAAACCTAACTGGGTTTTATATGTAGAATAAAAGATATGAGGTACTGTAGTGTGTATAAATTTTTTTTTCTTTTACAAACCTGAAGTGTATGATGACTCATTCATCTATTTCTTTTATTCGTTTCTATTATCGGGAAAGGAGAGCTAGACAATACTTCTATATTCAGCCTCGTGTTGGGGGGCAGATGCAAATTAACTGAAATTACATAGAAAGTGTAAGGAGAAAAGGACCAGTAGGCCCATCTAGTGTGCCCTATTTTTCCTCCCTAACACCACACCCCGGACACTTATTTGGTCACAGGTGTCCCTCCTTCCTCCCTTACCTCTGTCATACCCATTTGCTTATCCCTCACATGCATGAAGCTCTCCATGGTCTTCGCCCCCCACCGGCTCCTCTGGCAGGCGGTTCTGGGCATCCTCCACCCTTTCTGTGAAGAAGTATTTCCTCACATCCCTCTTAACAGCCACCCCCAACTTTATGACATGCCCTCCTATTCTGGTGCTCCTCCTGCTATTTGAGACTCCCCACCTGCACCTTGTTCACCCTCATAAGGTACCTACAGGTATCAATCTTGTCCCCTCTTACTCTCCTCTCTAAGGAGTACACGTTGACCTCCCACAACATCCCTCCATATGGTTTCTTGTGCAACCCCCAAACCATTTTAGTAGCCCTCCTCTGGACTGCTTCCACTCTGTCGATGTCCTTGTGGAGGTGCGGCCTCCATTCTTGGACACAGTACTCAAGGTGGGGTCTCACAAGTGAGCAATACAGTGGCAGCACCACCTCCATTCTCCTGCTAGTAATCCCATTCCCTCTGCTCTCCAGAACGCTGCTTGAACCAAATTAATCTGTTGGTGGTATTCTTAGTGAATGAGGGAAATTAGAACAGGACAGCCGAGAAATGCCCCTACTCTTTTTTCAAAAAGTGCCGTGGGAACTTTAACGTCCATCTATACAACCACCAGAAGAGGGCAATGCGACCTCAGTTGCACATTTCATTCAAGTTCGTCACACCCTGACAGTAGAGCATCCACCTAGTACTGTGCTGCTGTCAGGTCCCTTATGAAAATGAAATATATATTGAAATATATTATTAACAATGTATTTACATATAATAAAATATATTCCAATCTACTTGTTTTATAATATATTATAAATGTGTTGGAAAATCAATATATTTCTATATATTTTAAAATTTGCAAATATATTGCAACGTACTGTAAATATACACGTTCTAACCCCATGTATTCTTCTCATATTCACAACTCTCTGCAGTTAGCCTGCTCAGTAGAACTGCCCGGCGAATGGAAATATATGCTAATGATGGAATCATTGGCACATGACAGTTATTCAAACTGCTGCCCTCATCTGCTGCACGTTCTGTCAATGTCTCAGATTTCTTACTCCACCTCACAAGTCTAGACGCCCAGGAGACTCCCTCAGGTCATTGTTGGCTTACTGTGAAGTATAATTGTTTAATTATACATAATTTTCTTTCTGCTGCCTTCATTTATTGTTATTTTTTAGTCTAACATCTAGTTTATTTAAGTTTAGTTAGATTTAACATTTATTTCTTGGTTCCTCATGATTCAGTGTAACTGTTGAGGAACCGAGTAGTTTTATATTAGTTGCAGAGTTTTTCTGCTATATTTTCTTTAAAATTTATTGTCTAAAGTGTATTTTGACATTGTTTGAAGCCGCTAACCCAGTTTCTTTTCTAACCGATAACCCGGTTACTGTGAACTGTTGAATCGGTTCCGAGAACCTCTGACCAGGTTCTGAGTTTAAAAATTCACTAGTTCTTTTGGGGCCTAATCGGTTCCTGAACTGACTGCAAAAAAAAGAAAGAAATTCTTTTTTTGCGGTTAAGGTTTTTCTCCTGGAAATGGAGCATACTGAAAACCCTAAGAAATAGACTGGTCCCCAGGTTTTAAAAACTGTATCAAGTGTGGGGAAGTGTTCACCAGAGCAGACAAGCATGACAGCTGTGTGTTCTGCCTGGGAACTGAGCATTTAAATACCGACTGTGAAATTTGCTAATCATTTCCACAGAAAACTGTGGAAAAAAGAATGGAGAGGTTGAATAAAAAATTGAGAGGTGCTTCAGGCTCTAACCAGCCAACACCTTCAAAATCAGCGGGTGAAACCACAGCTTCTTCTTTTACCACCCCTGATAAGGGTGAATCAACTGCCTTAAAAAGGCTGAGTGGACCGGCTGACTCTCTGGTCCCCTCCAAAAAGGCAAAGAAGACTAAGCACGTCGAATCCCAGACAAAACCAATAGGGGATTCTTCTGTGCCTCACAGTCTGCCTACTGCTGAGGAGATTGCCAGGGCTATTAAAGTCATCGAGGCAATTCAGGGGTTCATACCTTCTCTAACCCCTCCTCCTCCAAGGGTTCAGGAGATTACTCCCTCCTCGGATCCCCAGTCTCAGGAGATAGATACTGGGAAGTATGACATACCAGAGGATGATGATGGTGAGCCCACTGAACCAGAAATCTCACCAGAGCAGGACTTTGGCTCTCCTCCTAGGCCTGAGGATTTTTCCTCTCATTTTTCCTTTGTAAGGAAAATAGTAGATCCCCTTGACCTGGCTACCACCGAGGTCATAGAAGATGAGGAGGAGGCGAATATATGGAGATGATGGGGTTAACACCCACGAAGAAGATTTTTCTGCCTGTTAATAAATTCTTCAAGAAGGATTTATTCACAATCCTGCAGAACCCTAACTGTCACGACTCTGTATAAGAAGGTTGACAAGAAGTACCAATTGGACAGGAAAGGGGCTGAATTCCTCTGTTCTCACCCTGATTATCGGGGTATAGTCCAACAGGCAGCCTGTGAGAAGGCAAGGGTTCCTTTATGCTCTCACCATCCTGAGAAGGAGTCAAGGAATATGGACAGCATGTCAAAAAAAGGGTACTTAGCTTCCTCCCTGGGGGTCAGACAAGCTAATTACCAAGCCTATGCTGCACAGTATCAAAAAACAATGTGATAGTCTGTTTTGGCCATGTCAGAGAAGGTTCCCTTCCCCATCTCTGACGACCTTACAGAAACAGCCAGGTTTGGACTGGAAGCATCTAAATACCAGTTCTAGATGCCAGTAATAATTCTGCTAGGATTATGTCTGTGACTGTAGCCCTGAGAAGGTTTGCTTGGCTAAGGGCTACAAACTTAACACAGGACACCCAGGCTAAGGCCATGGATTTCCTGTACAAGATCATTCTCTCTTTGGCAAACAAACTGAAGAGTATATGAAGAAGGTGGATGACTACAAAGCCACCTATAAGAATAATTCATCTAAGTACAGGCTTTCTACTTTTTATAGGTTTTATGGAAGGGGAGGTAGAGGAAGGTCCTATGGTAGGCCCTTCTGTCAGCCTCAAGCTGTTCCACAGCTGCAGCCATACCCACAGCAGACTGGGTATTATAGGGCCAGAGGTTGGAAGGGCTCCAGGAGGGGTTCCCAATCCGCCCAGGCTCAGGCCCCACCAAAACAAAATCCCTGACTCCTTTACCAAGGCTGTCTCCCTAATACCAGTAGGGGGCAGACTGGCTCACGTCTTCCAGGCCTGGCAGGCCATAACCACAGACAAGTGGGTATTGGAATTAGTGAGCCAGGGATTGTGTCTGAGTTTCAAATCTCAGTTTCAAATCTCTCCCTCCTCTGAAATCAAGGCTGTTCAAACCAGCCTCTCTTCTTGAAGAACAGCTCCTAGAAAATGAGGTTCAAACCCTGCTCAGCATAAAAGCAGTGGAGCAGGTGCCAAACCTTCAGAGGGGTAGAGGGTTTTGTTCCTGGTACTTTTGTACGAAAAAGGAAAATGGAGAGTGTTGGCCTATTCTAGGCCTAAGGCATCTGAACAAATATCTGGTAAAACCAACATTCAGGATGGTGACCCTATCTATAATTTTGCCTGTCATCCAGCAGGGAGACTGGTTGGCATATCTGGATTTAAAAGATGCCTATTTCCACATCCCCATAAGAGAGTCTCACAAAAAATATATCAGGCTCAGACTCCCTTCAGGTCACTACCAGTTCTTAGCCCTGCCCTTTGGTCTCACCTCAGCACCAAGGGTATTCACAAAATGCCTGGCAGTGATAGTGGCATTCCTACAAAAGCTAGGAATTACAGTTTTTCCTTATCTCAATGACTGGCTAGTCATGGGAAAGTTATTTCAGCAGGTGCAAGCACACCTGGAAATAACAAATCTGTTACATTCTCTGGGCTTCTTGTTAAACCAGGAAAAGTCCGTTCCCACACCGGTTCATGTCCTGCATTTCATTGGAGCAGAACTGAATACCTTAAAAGGAAGAGCTTTTCTTCCAGAAGACAGAGTTCAGTCTATTCTGCAGCTGATTGCCTCATTCGAGGTGGGAAAGCCATATCCAACAAGAAGATACTTGCAGATACCGGGACACATGGCTGCAGCAACAGAAGTGGTCTTGGGAGCAAGACTTTGAATGAGGGACATTCAGTTTCATCTACAGGCACACTGGTGCCAAAGAAAAGGCAATATGTCAAAATTGATTCCTGTAACAAAATTTGTGATCCAGTCCCTTCAGTGGTGGACAAATGTCCACAATCTAAGGGCAGGAGTCCCCTTTCAGAAGGAAAACCCCTCAGTCATTCTTAACAACAGATGCTTCTCTGTTAGGATGGGGTGCTCATATTGGAGAGCACACTACCCATAGCACTTGGTCAAGTGTAGAGTCTCTCCTCCACATAAATCTGCTAGAACTCCGAGCAGTGTTTCTGGCTCTAAAAAGTTTTTCCCAGTTGATTAAGGGCAAGGTGATGCAGAGCAGACAACACCGCTACAATGTTCTACATAAACAAGCAAGGGGGAACAAGGTCAGATCCCCTGTGCACAGAGGCCATGAAAATCTGGGAACTGGCTTGCTCACTAAAAGCTTCCTTACAAGCCATTCATGTACCAGGAAAGGACAATACCCTGGCAGATGCCTTAAGCAGGATCAACCAGGCACATCACAAATGGTCTCTCAACAGGCAGGTACTGGACTCAGTGTTCAGATGATGGGGCACTCCAGAGGTAGATCTCTTTGCCTCTCACGAGAATCACACGTTGCCCCTATTTTGTTGCATGCCACCAGCCAGGGGTACAATTCCTCTGGATGCTGTAGCCTTGGGCTGGTCTGGAAGGCATCTATATGCCTTTCCTCCCTTCCCTCTCATCTTAAGAGTGCTACTCAAACTCAGGTCACAGCCTGTGTCCATGATACTGATAGCACCAGACTGGGCCAGGCAGCCATGGTACCCTCTTCTGCTGTCAGTCAGTCTCCAGACCAATCCTCCTACCCAGGAGGCACAACCTATTAACTTCCCACCAAGGGAAGATCCTGTACCTGAACCTCGGGTCTCTCAGGCTCAAGGCCTGGCTCTTGAGGACTTTGAGTTTGCAAACTTACAACTTTCTCAAGCTGTTCTGGATAGCCTAAAAGGATATAGAAATCCGTCTACTAAGAAAACCTATAATGCAAAATGGAAAAGGTTTTCTATTTGGTGTGATGCCAAGCATATTTCTCCCTCCCTGGCAGAAATCCCAGTGCTGTTAGAATATCTGACTGAGTTACACTCACAAGGTCTGAAACATACATCTCTGAAGGTGCATTTGGCATCAATTTTAGCTTCTATTTCTGCAGGGAAAAATGTTTCCCTTGCATCTAATCCCATTTTCAAAAAGTTCTTTAAAGGGCTATGTCACTTACATCCTCTTATTAAAGAGCCAGTCCCTGTATGGGATCTGAACATTTGCATTGCTCAGCTCATGAAACCTTCATTCAAGCCAATGATCAGCACACTTGCAGTATATCACTTAGAAAACTGCTTTTTTGGTGGCAATCACTTCTGCTAGGAGAATAAGTGAATTGCAAGCATTATGTGTGGAAAAGGATGATTTATCTTTTCATAATGATAAAGTAGTACTTCAAACTAATAGGAGGTTTCTTCTTAAGGTGGTTTCCAATTTCCACTTAAATCAGTCCATGACACTGCCAGTCTTTTTCATAGAACATGCCAGTTCAGGAGAGCGCAGACTCCATAGTCTGAATGTAAATAGAGCATTGAGTTATTATTTGACCCACACTAAGGATCACAGAGGTGATAAACAACAACTTTTTCTCACTTATGGGGATGTGGGAAAGGGCACCCCAGCTTCCAAGAGATCAGTCTCTCGCTGGATAGTTCAATGCATTCAGTTTTGTCACACAAAATATGGAAAACAGGCTCCAGCAGGCCTCAGGACCCACTCTAGTAGGGGCACAGCTGCCTCTATAGCAGCTTCTAGATATATCCCTTTAGTGGAGATATGTAAAGCAGCTACCTGGAGAATAGTACACACCTTTACTAAACATTATAGTTTGGACTTGCAGTCCAGAAGTGATGCCAGGTTTGGCACAGCCGTCCTGCAGAGTCTCTTTCCTAAGTAGGTTCTCTGCCCACCTCCAAAGGTACTGCTTTGAAGTTTGCAGAGAGTTATGAATATGAGAATACATGGGGTTAGAAGAAAAAATTACTCACCTTAGTAATCTAGTTTTTTCCAATGTATTCTTCCATATTCATAACTCTCCCTCTCTACCTCCCCTTCCAGAACCAGAGCCTCTGAATGGTCTTCTTACCTGGCTGTCCCAAACACAGGCACACTTACCTTTAATCCTGTGGGGTTTTATCTTACCTTTCTTTTTCCCAGGTGATTCTGGTCATTTTGAGGTAGGACTGATACCATAATCATTAGTATCAGCTTTAGTATATAGTATATAGGCATAGAGTATAGTTATGCTGTATCAAGCAGCATTTAAGCTTAAATATTTTTAAATAGGTTGCCTTGTGGGCTTCCTAGAAATTGGAGACGTTGATAGAACGTGCAGCAGATGAGGGCAGCAGTTTGAATAATTGTCATGTACCAATGATTCCATCATTTGCATATAGTTCCATTCTCCGGGCAGTTCTACTGAGCAGGCTAACTGCAGAGAGTTATGAATATGGAAGAATACATTGGAAGAAACAAGATTACTCAGGCGAGTTTTTTTCTTTTTATTGCCGCTTTAGTATACTTTGTATATTGCAAAATATATTGATTTAATTCCAAATATATTGAAATAAGGATGGTAAATATGTTATTGGTATATTGACAATATATGTATAAATGTATTTTTTTTTTTACATTTTAAATGCTGTTTCCTGTATTTACAAATATATGTAATATAAATGGGATAAAGTATGAGGTGATGTGTGTAACAAGAATTTTACACATCCCCAAGGTGTTGGATGCCACATAAACCCTGAGAGTGAAGCTCAAAGAGTTTATCTTGGCATCCAACACCAAGGGTGTGTGTAAAATTCGGGTTTACACATCACCCCATATTTTATTTTATATAATTGTTGGGTTTTATTTTTTTCCACCTCAACAATTATATAAAATAAGCAGTACACCTCCGTGCAGGTGCAGCTGCTGTCCGACCAGGTTTGAGCTGGGTGAGCGGTCGGACACGGGTGCTGCAGAAGAAAAAACTAAGTTAGTTTGCCAGGATGGAGTTTGAAATTGTTTGCATTGGCATTTGTTTGTTTATTTATTTTTTTTAAAAAAGGTTTTGCTTACTGTCAAATCGGAGCAGCGGTCTGGCTGGTGACCATGCGGAAGAGCGGTGTCTGTGGCTGGGCATGCACAGAGCGAGGGGAAACCCAGCTCATGTTTGCCGTAATAAACACACCTTTATTACGGCAAATTACGCCACGGGTTTCCCATAGAAAAAAAAATGAAACCCATTAATTTTACATGTATAATAGATATTAGTATAACTACAGCCAGACAAAAACAGAGGGAATTATTTATGATTTACATGTACCTTTATCTTTACAACCGGAGTTCATCTTGTTAGTAACCATGGAGATATTTACCTTGGAATTATAGTTTTACAGTGCAGCTTTAACTCAAACATACATTTTATACATTTATACTTACACATAGGATTTACCTCACAAGCTCATGCTTCATTAGTACTCAGATCGGTATTTATACCGCCCCATTTTGTTTCCTTTTTAGGTCAGGGTGAGATCCTACATGTACTTTATAAATTGCACCTTTCTATTCAATCTGTACGCTAATGTTGTAAATTGCAAATTATTGTAAAACTAGAAATTATCATGATTTTGGCTGATAAACTATGTTTTTGAGATATGCAAATTAGTTATGCAAATATGCACATGGGACCAAACTAAGCATTTACAAAAATATATGTATGTATATAAAAATATATATAACATATAAAATATATGTGACATACTGTATGTGTGTGTGTGTGTATATGTATATATATATATATATATGTGTGTGTATATATATATATATATATATATATATATATATATATATATATACATATATATATATACATACACATATTACACTACAAAAGAACCCAGAGCAAATGTGTTGAGGCATGGGTTATCCCAGAGGATATTGGCCATACAGCCAAATTTTAAAGAAAACACAATTTCACATACCCCAGTAATGCAAAGCATCATGGGAAACATGCAAATCCCCATGAGAGAATTTGGATGGGCTCAACTTTAAGCAGAATTGCATGGTGCCAGTAGGCCTCACAATGCAATCAGCAAAGGCTAAGAACAGCAGACACATGCACGTGTTTCATCCTCATTTGGACTCATCAGTGTGCCGTATGTGTGTCTTAGCCCAGGGAGTGGGAGCCAGCCACCCCTTAAAGGGATGGTATTTGTTTGGGTCATGGGAGCCCAAAATAGAAGGAGAAGAACTACAAAAAGAACCCCAGAGTAAATGTGCTGAGGCATGGGTTATCCCAGCGGATACTGACCATACAGCCAAATGTTAAAAGAAAACAAAATTTTAAAGAAAAGCATAACCGTTGTATGTGTCTGCTGTTCTTAGCCTTTGCTGATTGCACTGTAAGGCCTACTGGCACCATGCAATTCTGCTTAAAATTGAGCCAGTCCAAATTCTCTCATGGGATTTGCGTGAGTTTCCCATGATCCTTTGCATTATTGGGGTATATGCAATTGTGTTTTCTTTAAAATTTGGCTGTACAGCCAGTGTTGTCTGGATAACCATGCCTCAGCACATTTGCTCTGTGGTTCTTTTGTAATTCTTTTCCTTCTCTATTTTGGGCTCCCCATGACCCAGACAAATACCATCCCCCTTAAGGGGTGGCTGGCTCCCACTCCCTGGGCTAAGACACAGATATGGCACACTGATAAATCCAAATGAGGACGAAACACGTGTATGTGTCTGCTGTTCTTAGCTTTTGCTGATTGCACTGTGAGGCCTACTGGCACCATGCAATTCTGCTTAAAGTTGAGCCAGTCCAAATTCTCTCATAGGGATTTGCATATGTTTCCCATGATACTTTGCATTATTAGGGTATGTGCAATTGTGTTATATAAAATATATATGTGTATGTGTAACCTATTCTAAAACGTATATAATATATACAAAGAATACAGTATATATTTTGAAATGTACTAATAATGTATTTCAGACAATGTATTACTAAATAGTTTGGCATGCTTTCAAGCAATGCAAAGGGGTAGAAATTCATTATGATTATATATTTCTGAAATATATTGTTTAATGTCTTTCATCAATTCAATGTATTAACATACTTAAAATAATTTCCAGTATACAGAAATATATTTCATTTTTTTAATAAGATGTATTCTTTTAATACATTAGATCATTTACAATTTCTTTAATTAGAAATCTATGGTTTCAGTATATGCTGAAATACACTGTGTATTATATTTCATTGAGTCAATATATTTCTTAAAATAGTGACATATATTTTTGTGTACTGTGAATTAGAAATATATTATGTCAGTATATTTAAAAATATAGTATATTACATTGGGACAATGTGTTTCTCAGTGTAATGATGTACATTAATGCATATTTTTCAGAATATTGCAGTATATTCCATTTTCGTAAGAGGTGCCAATGTTTATGGTATGAGCCCAATCACGATGTGAAACTAGAACAAACTAGTAAGTCGTTACACTCAAAAGGTGTGTTAAAAAAAAAAAAAAAAAAAAAAAATTCACCACTTCGCGTAGTTTTATAATTGCTGGTTTTAGTTTTACAGAGAAACTGTGTCTCACTCACCCACCCCACCTCTCTAGAACACTTCTTCTCTGCTTTGGGTACAAAGTAGACTAAATTAAGACCTATAAAACGTATCTGGGTGATCCTGCCGCATTTAGTTAATTAGTGATGTGGGATAAAACAGAAGTTGAACTTCATGTGATTCTTCTGGATTTTTTACTAAGCAGCTGAAAGAGCAGTACGGTGTTTGTTTTTATATGATATATTACATTTATTTATTTAAAACATTTTACCAGGAAAGGCATACTGAGCAGGGCTGCTGGGACGAGGGAGTATACAAAATCAATATACAGTACCAACCAGCAATACATTACAGTACAATATAATGAATAATCTTGCAGGACATACACAGAAGGCAATAACAGTGCAATAAAAAGTGTGAATTACAGTATGGCAGAACAGTACTCAGAAGTGATAAGTGTTGCATTACAGCACAATATAGGACCACGACAGAGAGGAGGTGCAGGAAGTTATGTGCTGAGGCACTAGAGAATGGGGGGTAGAAGCAAGAGCACAAAGGAGAGGTAAGGCTCTGAGGAGAGGGAGCAAGGGAGGAGGCTGAGCAGATAGTGAAAGAAGGCCATTCCAAAATTTGGGAAGATGGTAAGAGAAGGCTGATTGGCCAACGGAGGAGACCTGAACGGAGGGAACGGTACAGTACCTAAGGTTACAAAGGGAATAGGAAGATGAGCATGAGGGAGGATAGAGGTTAGGTAAGGGGGCAAGGATCCGAACCAGTACTTGGCGGTGAATTTGACACAGCGGGCAAGGCGTCTGTCGGGAAGAGAGGGTAAGGTGAGGGACATATAGAGGTCACAGTGGTGTGTGGGGAGGACAGTTAAGAGCAGAACAGCAGAAGGAGTGACAGAGGATATCCATTCTGGAGAGAGAGGACTTAGGTGGCACTTGTAGACTATGTCACCATAGTCAGAATGGGGAAAACTAGACCTGACCGGTCAGCCAGATAAGTTCTTATATAGAAATATTTTTTGTTGTGCTTGTAGTTTAAATGAAGGCTTTTATGACAGTGGATGGTAATAGGTGCAAGGTTGGAAGCTACATAGTACGTGTGTAGGACATCATACTCATGTATTACGGAGTTTTACAGCTCTTGAACTCGGCGCATTAACAAGGTTAACCAGTAATTATAATACGGATAAGGTTTGACTAGTGTAGCCCATTTGATGGGTGCTAATATTTTAACCAATCTGAAATACTAATCTGTCTTTGCCAAACAAGTTTAACTTGTAGAGAATCCTCCATCATTTATATACTATAACTGCTACGGTAGTGACTAACATATATGTACTGCACTGTATTAATGTATCACTTTTTGAATATCAAATTTTGCAGTGCTCTTTCAGTAGTATGTATATTGCTTTTATATGCAAAATCCATAAATAAATCATAACATTATAGTTTCTAGTTTGAGTTTTGTGGGATGGGGCCTTAGCACCCTATGTTTGGGTGGAAAATTACTACTGGGGCAGTGGACTGGAAACCCTCAGTTTTTTACAGTTTATTGTACTATATTGTGAACAACTGCTTTTGTGATGTAACCGAGGTCCTCTGAGTGATGTGCCCCTTTTGTGAGGATACCAGCCAGGGTTCTTCTTTGTAATTAACATTTTATTGATTCTATGCAAGAAATGCATTTCTCTCCTCAGGAACACACAAAACTGGATTGTTTTGGTTTTGGTGCTTCAGCTTTTGCTTCCTATAAAAAAGGCTGAAGGAGAGGAGTTGCCATTTTAATCCCTGTTCGGGTCCCATTTGAGCAGTTGGATACAATATCAGATGAAGATGGTAGGTTTGTTTTTATGAAAGGTAGTTACCTCGGTTGGGTACTTACTTTAGCATCCGTTTATGTTTCCCCAGGTTCAGACTTTCAGGTTTATTGAACCATTTTGCTTACTTTACAACAATGGGCAGAAGGGGAGGTGATATGTGGGGGTGATTTTAATTTTTTGCTCCACCCCCAGTTGGATTCTACATCCACAGTTTTGAGGTGAGAATATGGAATTTCTAAGAAGGTTGCTAGGTTACTGGAGGAATTAAAAATATGGCGATGCTTGGTGTCATTTTCATTGACCACAAAAGGTATATACCTTTTATTCACCCCCACACAAAATCTTCTCTCGGATTGATTATCTTTTTCTCCCTAGTGAAACCATAAATTGTGTTCAAAAGTGCTGGGTAGGAGATATGGTCTTGTCCGACCATGCCCCTCTTTTCCTTGGCATGACGCTGGGTGGATTTCGCTGTAATACTTTTTGGAGACTTTAATTTGTCTTTGCTACAGGACCAAGAAGTGCAGCAAACAATTCAAGAACTTATGACCAGGCCCTATTAGATAATGCTTCCTCAAATACTTCCCTGGCCCTTTTATGGGATGCAGTAAAGGCTATTTTGCAGGGGAAATTTATACCTTTGTCACTCTATAAAAAATGGAAGCTTGAAGCGCGGAGGTTAGAATTAAGTCAGTAGATTTCAAATTTGGAGGCTCAGCAACAAATTTCCTTTAATAAACAGCAGGCCAAGAACCTTGTAATTCTGAAGAAGAAACTTAATAATATATTGGATTATTATGTTGAACAAAATCTTTTATTTTTAAGACAAAAGTATTAGAGGTGGCCCCAGGCGACTAGACTCCTGGCAGGTCAATTGAGGATTCAGAAGTTAGGCAACTATTTTAGCTATAAAGCATCCGTTACTCATCAATTACTTCATTCTACCCCAGAAATTACTGAGGCCTTTAAGGTATATTATACTGATCTGTACACTTCAGGCCCCTTCCCAGACTTAGCTCAAGTAACCCAGTATTTAAGCAACTCATCTCTTCCATCATTATCCTCCCAGGTAAATCAGATTTTGATTAGCCCCACATCGGCAACGGAGGTCTTAGTGGAAATTGTTCGCCTTAAGTCTAGCAGATGTCCTGGGACAGGCAGGTTGCCTGGAGAATTTTATAAACAATATAAGGATAAGATCTCTCCTTTGTTGGTTAAGGTTTACCAGGCAGCCATGACACAGGAAGCAACTATTCCTCCTTGGTCCCAAGCGATTATTTCTGTCATACCCAAACCTGTAAAGACATTACTACGTGTGCTTCATACAGGCTCATATCCATTCCTAATACAGACTACAACATTTTACTTCTATAATAGCTCGGTGGTTGCAACAGGTGATTCCTGATTTAGTTAGTTTAGAAGAACAGGGTTTGTCCCTGGCTGCCAGGCTCAAGATAATTTAAGAAGGAATGTACATATTCTAGATCATTGACAGAAGTCACAACAACCAGCACTCCTTAGTCTGGATGCAGAAAAAGCCTTTAATAAGGTTTCTTCGGCCTTTCTGTGGGGCGTCCTTTACCAGGTTTGGGTTTTCAGAAGATTTTATTCATTTTTTATTTGTTGTACTATAAACTGGTTGGTTGCATCAGGTCTAACAGTCTCCAGGTCGCACCGGGAAACGGGCAACTTGTTCAGTGTGCCTTTCTGGCGAAACATTTCAATAAATAAATAAATAAATGTTTCTTCATTTTTTTACCTTAGGGAGAGGCACTCATCAGAGTTGCCCCCTGTCCCCTTTTTTGTTTGCACTGTATATTGAGCCTTTGGCACAGAGTATACGGGAGAACCCTGCAATTGAGGGGGTGGTTCTAGGGGGTACAGGACCGCATAAGTTAGTGTTGTACGTGGATGATGTCTTATTATATTTAACTAGCCCTGATACTTCGCTCTCGGCAGTATTTGAACGTATTTCTACTTTTACAAAGCTTTTGGGTTATACTTTAAATATTACCAAGACAGAAGTGTTAAATTTTAATTATGCAGTCCCTCAGAATTTCAGAAACTTTACCAGTGAGGTGGGATCTCCTGTATCTGTGATATTTGGGAGTTCATCTATCATTAAGGTTACCCAGTTGTATCAGTTAAATTATTCCCTCTCCTTACATGTTTAAAATCCGACATTCAGTGTTGGTAGGTTTTGCCTCTTCCCTTCATTCTCGTATTCAGGCTTTAAAAATGAATGTATTGCTTTTCTTATTACTCTTTCAATGTGTTCCATGTACAGTTCCTTTGAAAGACTTAGAAGCTTGGCAGCAGCTTTTCATGAAATACATTTGGCAGTCCAGAAGACCCTGGCTCTCTCAGCAGATTCTGTACCTCCCCAAAATGGGGGTAGTTTGGCTGTTCCTTGTTTAATGGGTATTGACTGCAGCTCAGATACATATTGCTATATTACTAGGGCATGTTAATTATCAGTCCCACTGGAAAAAGACAGATTTGGCTTAGCCCCTCTTTCCTCAATTAATATCTCAACATTTTTCCCCTACTCAACCCTTGAGTTGGGATCTTTCTCCTTTCTCAGGCACAGAGGCTGTGTCGGAGGGATGCCGTAAAGGTTTAAACTGGGGTGTTACTACATTTTTCCTTTTGAAGTACTGGGGTTGGTTGTCTGACCCTAAGTTTTTCCCTGCCCATACAGATCCCTGGTTCAAACAACATGAAGTATTGCTGTATTCTGACATATGCAGTTAGCCCCAGCACTTGAACTGCCCCAGAGATGAAAGAGTTCACTATATGCAAAGCATAGAAGCGTTGAGCTCGAGCTCGGATTTCAAACTTCTGTCTGTGGTGCTTCAGAGTGTAGTCGTCAGATTCTTTACTCTGCCTCACTGTGAAGCCGCTCCGGAAGATTGCTCCTTCGCTCGGTTCGGTAGAGTTTCTAAAGAGTGTCGGTTTTAACCGATTTGTTATTTTTTCGGTATTTCAAGTCTCTGTGTGTAGTAGGTAGTGATCTGTTTTTTTTTTCTGTGGAAATTGTAATTCTTCGGTTCCTTAGTGGTCGGTCCGGTTGGGAACCAACTGTTTCTGTTTGAATTTCTTTCTTTTAGGATATTAGTGGTGTGCCGGTTCTGATCGGTTCCCCCCAAAAATGGACTTTTACCGGTTTCTTTCCACAACCCATAACACGGTTGGCTACCAATCAGATAGTATTACCTGGCGTGACTGCTGTTAAGGGTACTTGTTGTTAGTCTGGCCATGTCTGAGAAACCCAAAAGAAAACCGGGCCCATTGGGTTTTAACACTGTGGAGAGGTGGGAGGCTTATGCTAAAGCTGATCCTCACCTCATCTGTGTTTATTGTCTGGGGTCTGACCACCTCAAAACAGACTGCCAAATTTGTACAAATTTCCCCAAAGCCACTTTTGATAAAAGGATGAGTAGGCTTAAGGAAAGGGAGGCCGAGAAGTCCACTGACCTGGATGGCCAGCCCGGTTTAGTTGCGACTGAACCTGAGGAGGTGCCCACTGACCTGGGCGATACCTCCTCGGACAAAAGGAGATCCAACCCGGACGGGTCAGTTGTGGCAAAAAGGAAAAGAAAATCAGCTGGTTCTGATCCAGAACCATGTACTCCAACTGCTGATGAGATTGCCAAGCGATACATATTGTACAGTCGCTTGATCGTTCCGTCCGAACTGACTTCTTCGACCAGGTGTTTAGTTCGAATGGACCCTGCTCCATTGGATTATGATCCGGATGTCTTTTATGAATTGGAGTGGGAAGGGGACGAAGACTATCCAGAACAAGACAAGGAAGATGATAATGACTTAGAAGATCTGGATGTGCCGATTGAACCGGACATCTCCCCGGACAGACCCTCCAGTGTCTCCCTTCCCAGGCTTTCTGAGTCCCCTTCACACTATTTGTTCTACAAAATGGTTGCTGAAACTCTCCAGCTTCCTTTGGTAGGAGCTGTAGAAGTGGAAGAGGAGCCTGATTTTTGTCAAGATGATGGACATCCCAGAGTCTAAGAGGCTGTCTATTCCCCTCCACAAATCCTTGGGGAAACAGACAAAAAAGATTTTTCAGACACCAAACACTTTACCTCCAGTGGACAAAAGGATGGAAAGGAGGTATATGTTGTCAGACTCGGGTACAAAGATTTTCTATAACCATAGCAGCCATGCTGGGGTAGTGCAGGCTGCAACCTGTGACAAAGCTAAAACACCTTTGGCTTCACACCCCTCAGATAAAGACTCCACGAAGGCAGATGCCATAGCCAAAAAACAATATTTGGCATCCTCCTTGGGACTCAGGCAGGCAAACTATATGGCCTATGCAGCCAGGTACCAGAAGTCCAGGTGGGATACTGTTCTGGCACTGGCTAAGCAGGCCTCCCCGCCAGAGAGTTGGAGGAGGTGGCTGCTGATGTGATTGAGGCATCAAAGGTACAATTCCATGCTGCTGTGGACTCAAATGATGTGCAGTCACAGCCGGCTACACCTGTGTCTCTTAGGAGATTTGCTTGGCTCAGATGTACTAGCCTTCATAGGACACCCAGGCTAAGGCCATGGATTTCGCTGTAGTAGGTAATTCTTTGTTTTGGGAGCAGACAGAGGCTTACATGAAGAAAATGGATGAATATAGGGACTACTTACAGGAGTGCTCAAGCCAAGGAAAGGCAAGCTACTCCTCAGAGGCAGCAGTCTAGGGAAGAGGCAGGCATTTCACAGACCTTTCTATCAAGCCCAGGCCCTCTCCTTCCAACAGAGGGAGTTCTCCGAGGGAGAGGCAGGAGGGGATGAGCAAGGCTGCATCCTCTACCAGTCTAAGGCTCCTGCCAAGCAGACACCCTGATTGTCAGCCCAGATCGCCTCCCCAATTCCAGTAAGAAGCAGGTTGGCTTGCTACTTCCAGGCCTGAAGTCTGTTACCTCAGACAAGTGGATCCTGGAGGTAGTAATCCAGGATTGGCCCTCAGTTTCAAAAGATTTCCAAAAATGAGGGTCAGATCTTTTCCACTGCAAACATCTCCGAAACCATTGCTTTAGAAGCAGAGGTTTCCTCTCTGTTGGCTGTCAGAGCCATGGAGGGAGTTCCTACTCCACACAGGGGCAAAGATCTGTACTCCAGATACTTGCTTACCCCAAGAAAGACAGAAAGTGGTGACCCATCCTAGACTTAAGGTATTTGAACAAGCACATTTTAAAGCCAAAGTTCAAAATGGTGACTCTTGGAGTAATTCTTCCCTCTATGAGGCCAGGAGACTGGCTAGCTTCCCTGGACCTCAAGGATGCCTATTTCCATATTCCCATCAGGTGCTCCCACAGAAAGTACCTCAGGTTCAAGTTGCCCTCAGGCCACTCTCAGTTCAAGGCTATGCCCTTCAGCCTAACATCAGCCCCAAGGGTGTTTACAAAGTGTCTTGCAGTAGTAGTGGCCTTCCTCAGAAGGCAGGGCACTTCTCTGTTCCACCTGGACGACTGGCGATTGTAGGACAGTCTTCCGACCAGGTTAAGTCAGCTCTGCAGGTCACCCAGAATATCCTCAGTTCCCTGGGATTCCTTCTCAACCTGCCAAAGTCGGTTCTCGAACCAGTGAAACTTCTCACTTTTATAGGGATAGAGTTGGATACTGTTTAAGCAAAGGCCTTCCTTTCACTTGCAAGGGTTCAGACCTTTACAGATCTCGCTTCCTCTTTTCATCCTCTGGTTTCTTGTCCAGCAAGGCATTTTCTTCAACTCCTGGGCCACATGGCAGCTTCTACTGCAGGGTATGGGGGCCAGGTTTCAGATGAGGACATTTCAGTTCCATTTTAAGATCCTCTGGTGTCAGAGATGACTCTCTTCCAAACTGATTCCAGTAACTCGGACTCTGGTCCAAGCTCTCCAGTGGTGGCTGGACCAAGACAATCTCAGGCAAGGTGTTCCATTCCTCAAGCAAACTCCTTCAGTGGTTCTCACCACAGATGCTTCTCTCCTAGGGTGGGGAGCACACCTGGAAGCCCTTACAGCACAGGGATGTGGTCCCCAGCAGAGTCTGTCCTTCATACCAATCTTCTGGAACTCAGGGCAGTATTCTGGCCCTTCAGTTCTTCTCGACTCAGTGAGGAACAAGGTGGTTCAGATCAGGACAGACAACACCACCACCATGTGGTACATCAACAAGCAAGGGGGCACTCTGTTACGAGCCTTGTGCACAGAGACCATGAAATGTGGTCTCTGGCCTATTCCTTCAGACTTTCCTGACAGCAGTTCACCTTCCGGGAAGGACAATATGTTAGCGGATGCTCTGAGCAGAATCTCCCAGGGCCATCACGAATGGACCTTGGACCCTCTCATTCTGAAAGTAATCTTCACCAGGTGTGGCACTCCAGAGATAGATCTATTTGCAGCCCCAGACAATCACCAGCTTCCCTAGTTCTGCTGCAGGCCTCCAGTCATGAGAACAGTTCCCCTGGATGCTCTTATATTGGATTGGGAAGGCAGATTCCTTTATGCCTTCCCTCCTTTTCCCCTGTTGCTCAGGGTTCTAATAAAGATCAGGTCACAATCCTGCACAGTGAGTCTGATTGCTCCAGATTGGACCAGGCAACCCTGGTATCCTCTGTTGTTGTCCTTAGCAGTCTCACTTCCCCTGTCTCTTCCCAAGAGACACAATCTCTTAACCTCCTGTTAGGGGAGGATATGGTACCCCAATCTCCCGTCTCTCAATCTCAGGGCCTGGCTCTTGAAGAGTTAAGAGTACACAAGCATGCATCTTTCTCAGGGAGTTTTAGACATCCTCAAGGGTTCTCAAAACCCTCTACCAGAAAAACTTACAATTCCAAATGGAAAAGATTCAGCATTTGGTGTTCACAGAGGGATATCCTACCAGATGCTGCAGGTATTGCCACAGTTTTAGATTATCTGGTTCACCTAAATGGGTTAGGCCTTAGGCCAGCTACTTTAAATGTTCACCTAGCAGCTGTCTCCATTTCTGTCTGCAGGAAAGGCTCTTTCCTGGCATCCCACCCGTCTTTGCAAGTTCTTTAAAGGTTTGATCCATATCAACCCTCTTAATGGAGCCTACCCTGGCTTGGGATTTCAACATCTGCATTGCTCAGCTTATGCAGCCTCTGAACCTTTGGTTCGGCCAAACTTAAGTACTTGACCTGGAAAACTGTGTTTCTGGTAGCTGTTACATCTGCCAGGCTAATTAGTGAACTACAGGCCCTGTCAGTCAAACCTAATCTTATCTCATTCCATAGAGATAAGGTGGTCCTCAGAACCAATAGGAGGTTCTTACTCATAGTGGTTTCAGATTTCCATCTGAACCAGTCCATGTTCCTTCCTGTGTTTTTCACTGATCATTCTTCTTCAGGAGAGAGAAGATTGCACAGTTTGGATGTTAAAAAGGCACTTAGCTACTACATACAGCATACTAAGGCACATAGGAATGATTGTCTTCAACTGTTTCTCACTTATGGTGAAGTGGGAAAAGGCAGGCCAGGTACTAAGAGAACTAGCGCCAGGTGGATTATAGCCTGTATACAATTCTGTTATACCAAGCTAGGTAAAACACCTCCCTCAGGCCTGAGGGCCCACTCGACTAGAGGTACAGCCGCTTCTCAGGCTGCTGCCAGAGATATACCCTTACTAGAGATCTGCAAAGCAGCCACCTGGAAAACAGTCCATATATTCACCAAGCATTACTCTCTGGATATCCAGGCTATGAGTGATGCTAGGTTTGGTACAGCAGTACTGCAGAGCCTATTCCCAAAATAGGTTTGGTATCCTCCTCCATGGAGCTACTGCTTGGTAGTCTACATATGTCAGAATACAGCAAGACTTAATGTTGTTTGAAGAAAAAATTACTCGCCTTAGTAATTGTGTTTATTCTAATGGAGTCTTGCTGTATTCTGACCTCCCCTCTGCCTCCCTTCTCACCATTGGGTGGGGTTATTGTGTTGTTTTTGTTTAAAATACTATATATATATATATATATATATATATTGTTCACTACCTATGTTTTCTTTTTTGGGGTTCACGACTTGAGTCTTTTGGGTCTCCAGGAAAATTTCTTAACTATTAGTTTTATTGTTTACAATTTCCACACCAGGGGTGTAGTTAGTTAGTTGCTTGTAAGAATCTGACGGTTACACTCAGAAGCACCACAGACAGAGGTTTGAAATCCGAGCTCGAGCTCAACATTCTATGCTTTAGCATAGAGTTAACTCTTTCCTCTCCAGGGCAGTTCAAGTGCTGGGGCTAACTGCATATGTCAGAATACAGCAATACTCCATTAGAAGAAACACAATTACTAAGGTGAGTAATTTTGTCTTTTTCTTATGGCCCATAGAGGTGTTTATGCACCATGACAACTCCTCTCTAGGAATGCTGTCATTTCCTTTGATGACTCAAGTTAAATTTGGATGACAGGAAGGTGACAGAATTCAATACTGTCAGCTTTGAGTTACATAAATGGCTTTTTGAGAACTTCTTCAACTTGGGGGTGGGACCTGCCAGGTCCTCCTTTTGAGCTCCTTTGGAAGTCTTGGCTGGATGAGAGGGCATTTCATTACTGTACTCTAATTATGTGACAGATATTCTCCAAACTACAGACAAAATGCGCTGTAAATGGGAACAAGAGCTTGTTCTTAACATTGATGAATGACAATGATTGATGATTTGGCAGAATACTTGGCAGACCTCTTTCTCCACTGTGTGAAGAGAATTTCTGGAAGCTACTAATCTGTTTTTTTTTTTTTTGTTTTGTTTAAGAGTCCCAGCAGTGGTCTCTAAATGGGATCCATCTGTTCCGGTCTAGCTGTTGGAGGGGTTGTGGTGTAGATCCCGCCACCAAGCTCATATTGTTTTAGTTATGTGACGCCCTACAACCTTACTGGTTCAAGATTAGAAGCCATCTGCGAAATATCTTTGGTTTGGCTATGCTCTCAGGTCCGGAGCATGTTCTAAAAGGCCTTTTGCCTTCAGAGGTATATGGTAAGGAGGCCAAATATCTGTGGTTCATTTTAATGGCAGCAGCCCTTAAGGCCATTACTAAGAAATGGCTCTCACTTACCCTTCCTACGATATTGGATTGGATAGATATAGTCAATTTAATTAATAAGCTCGAGAAAATCACTTTTTCACTTCAACAGAGATCTCCCCTCTTCCAGAATAGATGGATGCAATGGGATTTACCGGTTCTTAGTATTTCTTGAGGAACACATGTATTTTTGTTAACCTTGGATTTTTTTATGAACCAACTCGATGCTGTAATCAACTAACTATAAGTTTCCATATGGGTTATTGTAGTTTAATGTCTGTTATTACCCCACTGTCAACATCTCTGGTTTATGTGATAGTTTATTAGATTTCATTAGGACCCTTTTTTGTTCTTAGTGTACTGTCAGTTGTTTTGTTTAATTCTGTATTATCTGGATAAGTAGCTAGCTCCTTATAGTTTTGTTTATCTACCGGTCTGTAACATCAGTATGATCTATTTCAGACATGTTCTGTTTGATGTAATATTTATCTAGGTTGTTTGTTATTGTTTAAAGTTTCTGGTTGTATTTGTTTCTTTTATTGTATCTTCAATAAAGTTTGAGTATAAAAAGCATTTTATTGATTATAAAAGCAGAAATTCATCAATACAGACATGACCACCAGTAGAAATTGTAGTCCTGAAGGAAGAGCTCTAGCCAGAGGAGATATCCTTCTTGGAGGTACAACTCTAAATGTGGTCAACCAAATCTAAAGTACGCTACAGTAATTGATCAACAGGTTAAAAGAGTTTTAAAATCTTAAGAAAATCATAAAAAGATATATTATGTCATAATACTATACAGCACTATAACTATAAACAACCAAACTATCATAATCTAGAGGACCTAACTTTCTAAAATGAAAATGGGAACTGATGACTATATTCTAGTCCGTACAAAGAGGGAGAGGCAGCGTGTGTACCGCCCCATTGTCTATAATATATGGGTTGGGCTATTCAACAGATAGTGAGGTTTGTAGCAACCTCGTGGTATACTGCAGTATTGAGAGTATAGGTATGAGCCCCAAATGTCCATGTATTTTCACAATAAATTCATAGATTTGTGAAGAACACTTTTATAGCAGGCCATTTTCCCCATCTCTTCTGTCTGCTCTGAGACTGAAGGGGGGCAGGGGTTTTCCAATGGTGCAAGATGACCCCCTAAGCAGTGATCACAGCGTCTTGCAGCCATCTTTGGGTATCATAGGGTAGTGGGGGAGGAATCCTTCATCTCAGTCTACCAAGCACAGTCAGTGTAGCTTGAAAGGCAAGATTGGGGTCAAGGACAGCATGACAGATCTGCTAGACTCCTTCCCAACCCGTGTTTGGAGCCTTACAGGGCCACAGTAAATGATAGTGGTCCCAGGCTCTACCTGGCACCTCCAGCGTGTATCTGTTGGGGTTAGGCCCCATTTTTTTAAATTTTTGGGAGAGTTCTGTGCCAGCAATGCAATATTTTATGTTGTGTGAACCAATTTTTTTTTAGTTTCTTTTACTGCCTTGCCTAGATTCTTCCAACATGTCCCCTGTTCCTGTATTGGTGTCTCCATGCCCAACTCTGCATTCCAGGCTCTCCGCAGATTGCCTGTGGTGTCCCCCTTCAAGGCTATGAGTTTCTTATAGATATGACTGGCCTTGGGGTGGAATGATGACCAAGCTTAAAAAGTGTCCATGATGTTCAGAGAAGTGGCTGTGAGAGTAAGACCCAGAATGCACATAAGAGCATGTCTCAGCTGGAGGTACTGCTGGATCTCAAGGTGGAATTCAGCTTGCAGTTGTCTGAAAGATTTAAAGTGGCCTTGCAGTTGTTCAAGGAGATACTGCAATGATAATTTACCCTCACTGTTCTATTGGGGCCAAAGGATTGGTTATCCCCCTACTATAAGGTCAGGGTTGTTCCAGAGAGGGAAGGCTGGGGAATCTCCGGGGTCCCGATGCTCCTTTTTTGCTTATGTCTGCCATACCCTGGCAGCATGTGAGAGTGTAGGGTGGGTTGCCAGATTAGCTGGAATTTTCCTAAACATCACCGCCTGCAACAGGGATTTACCCAGGGGATATGTCTTACTTTGGGCCAGGCATCTTCAGGTAATTGTGCACTGGTTTGGGAGAGCTGGTACAGCAAGTAGGCTGCATGTTTCTGTGCAAAGTTAGGAAGGCTGAGCCCTTTCTTTGCAAGTGGGTTATCAAACTTTGTAAAACCTACTCATCTGGGATCCTTCCCCCAGAAGAAGTCTAGCATCTGTTTGTGCACGTGCTTGAACAGGGTTGGTTGGAGTTTAATAGGTAGATTATCTAAGAGGTATTGTATCTTAGGTACTACAGTTATTTTGAAGGCACGTACTGTACCCCGGTGTGAGAGGTGGGGATGGCTCCTTCTAGCAAGGTCCTTCTCCAACTCTGTCGTGGGGGATGGGAGAGAGAGAATTAAGTTTACCTATGTCCTTCAGAATCCAAGAAAAGTGAATGCCCAAGTGTTTGATGGATCTCTCTGCCTCTTGGGGACCCCAAAGGGAACCCAGATTTCCTGCATATTTCAGCAGAAGGTAGGCTGAGAGACTTGACCACATTGGTTTTGAATCCAAAAACAGTGCTGATTGTGTCTGGAAGGGCAAGGATGGCCGGCACAGACTCCTCTGGCTGGGTTAAAGTCAGCATTATGTCATCAGCATAGGCAAGAGCCTTATGTGATCCATTCAGTGGGTTGCCATGAATAGTTGGGTTTGCAGAATTGCTTGTAGCAGTGGTTCTAGGGCTGTCATGAAGAGGTGAGGGGATAGGCAGAACCCCTACCTAGTGGCTCTACCCAGAGGGAAGGGCGAGGAGGACACTGTGTTGGTGGTGACTCTTGCCTCAGCTCCATTGTGTAGCATGCAAAAACTCCCACTGAAGGTTTCACCAAAGCCAAATACCTCCAGGGTGTGGAAAAAATAGTCCTATTCCACCCTGTCGAAAGCCTTCTCTGCATCCAGTGATATAAGAGCTGTTGGGTCTTCCGTGAAGGAGGCCTTCCACATGGTGTTAATGAGCTATCTTGTGTTGTCAGTACCCCTTCTTCCTGGTACGAACCCTACTTGGTCTTTATATGTTATATGGGGAATGACCTTCTGCAGTCTCAGGGCAAGTATTTTAGTGTGGACTTTGCAGTTAACTGTAATTAGGGATATAGGCTGGTAGCTCCTGCATAAGGCTGAGTCTTTATGTGGCTTAGAGATCAAGAATATTGTGGCTGTGCGCATGGATCCTGGGACTGTCACAGTCTGACACACCTCCTCCTCCAGAGCATCAGCTAGTAGCTACAGCAATAGGTCTTAGAAGGCTGTGAGGAGCTCAGCAGGGATACCATCCTACCCTGGTGCCTTCCTGGCTGGCATGCTTTTTAAGGCAGCTTCTAGCCCCCTTAGTGAAAAGGGTGTCTCCAGCTCCTCCTTAAGTTTGGTAGCTATAGAGGGGAGCTTTAGTGAAGGTGGCCATTTGCTCCCCAGATTGGGTTCGTTCCTGCTTGTACACATTTTCGTAGAAAGCCTCGCAGGCCTAGTTAATCTCTGCAGCTCCCATTTGTAGAATACTCGCAGTGTCATGAATTGCCACTATGCTGGACTTCTCTTGTCTCTTTTTTAGCTGGTATGCAAAGAGTCTTCCCTAGCTTTTCCATCTGATTTCTCAAAAGGACTGGCAAAGCTTAAATAGTGCAAATTTAGCCCTCTGATGCAGGTGGGGATTAACTTTATATCAGGTGCCTGGAGTATCAGCTAAGAGGCCCAGAGGAGGGCCTGACTCCCTCTATACTGCTCCCTTAGGTTTTTAAGGGCAGCTAGTTGCTCCTCTAGATCCTTGAGCCTCTGCTTTTTGGTGTGGGAGGCATAGCTTATACACCTACCTCTGATGACTGCTTTCAAGGTGCCCAAACAGACAGCTGCAGTGGTATCCCTGAACAGTTAAGGTCCAAGAAATTGTGGTTGTCCTGTTGGAGATTTTAGCAAACTTGGGTCCTATGGAAAGGATGCATTGAACCACCATGGCATCACTGAAAAGGAATCTGAACCAGGTGGCACCTGGTGAATAAGGCTAGTGCCTCGTCCAATATTATTATCACTCCCATGTCTGTCTTTGTAACCTCCGACACACATTGATGTGGGATCAGCCGCAGATAAGTTCTAGAGTATGTGTGGTGAGATGGTGAATATAAAGTGTAGTCATGCCTCCTGGGGTGTACCAGCAGCCATATGTCTGTGAGGTGCAACTTTTCAGCTAGGCTGGTGAGTGCCTGCATGGCTGGGGTGCAGGGACCTACTGACGCGGTGCTTCTGTCCAAGAAGTCATCCATCATAGTATTAAAATCCCCTCCCAAGACCAAGTAGCTCTGGAGGGTGGTCTCAAGTGTTTGGGCCATGAAAAGGTAAGAGGCATCATCTGTTTTATTGGGACCATATAGGTTGCACAGAGTTACCTTCATTCCATGTTGTACACCTTGAATAATAACATCTACCTTCTGGGTCCTTAACCACCCACTCTTCCTGAAAGGGAACATTCTTATTCACCAGTATAGCAACCCCTCTGTTCTTACAGTTAAAAAAGATGCCAGATGCTTGTGAGACCCAACTCATGCACAGTTTGGTAATCTCAATGGGGGTAAGGCGGGTCTCCTGCAGGAAAGCAATCCCAATCCCAGCCCTTCACAGATTATTTCAAATCTTTCTGCGTTTTATGAGAGTTAATCCCTGTAACATTCCAAGTGGCCCATTTAACCGCTCCATTAGTCATTCTGATAGCAGAACAGAGGATTATCAAATCACAAATATTAAATTGGATATTGATCTTCCCAGAGGGTTGGACACTTCAGATGAGGGTAACAGTGAAGGAGTTATGAGAATAAAAGACCATTACTAAAGTGGTATGTTTTGTGCCCATTAGGCTGGACCAGGAGTTCCAAGCCCCTGCACCCATTGACTGTCCTTTCGACAAAGATACCTGTGAAATCAGTTTATACATGCTAGAACATTCATAAAACCGATGAAAAACAATTGCAAAAGAACTATGTTATCCCTAGTGAGTGTTGTGTAACCTTGTGCCTTAGGGAGAGGGCCTAGCCTGCTCGGGGTCAAAACTCCCCTAGTCAGAGCCCTCATTGTCTGTGTGCTCCCACCAGAAGGGTAGGTTATCTCACGAGTCTGGACCTTGTCTGTGCCACCCACAGTGAGGGGAAAAAAGAAAAAGAAAGAGGGACCCCAGTCTATGGGACCTAGTAAAAATGTATGGAGAGGGAGTGCCAAGGTCATAGACACAGGCACTTATGGCTGTAGTTAAAGTGTCTGACATCACTTTGTGTATGTAGGGATGGAGTAGAGCTTTCTCCCTTTCAAGGAAATTGGTGGGTAGAGAGCTGGCCATGTAACTGAGCCTAAGGAGTGAGTCATGGAACGGGTTATATGGGTGCTGGAGTATAAACTTGTGGCTCACGGGAGTAGACCATATGGGTCAGGTGCCAGCATTTGCTAAAATTAAGTACAGCCATTGTTTGTCCTGAGTTTCATGCTAACCGACCATGTAATAATGGCCTTGCATGGTAATCCTACCCCTCCAGTCGAGGACCCAGCTTCCTATTTGCACAGGCAATATTCACATGGCTTGGCAACCATCGCACTGCGCAGGGATTGCACCATCGCAGTGCTGCTGAAATATGACAGTCGAATCTTGCAGCAAGGGCAGACAGTCCTGTAGAGGCAGCGAGCAGGAGCCAGCAGGTTGACCTGAGTGAAAGGTGCATCCCTTGTCAGACACTTCATGTATTTTGACAGTTGTGAAAGGTGTTTACCCGCTGGTATATTACAGTCTAAGTAAAAGATGGGACCAAGTGGCTGGGTGGTGGGAGGAGAGGATGCAGACCATCAGTCCCTGCTCAAAACCCAGTCTTTGGTAGCCCCCAAGCCTTACATCTCACCCTTCCAGCAGACTTAGGTTCATGTCTCAGGATGGCTGCAGGAGATGATAGCATCGCATTAGATGCGGCACCCTCACCGACAACCCTTATGGTGTATTAATCATCAGTGACTGAAACAAACAGCATGTCTAGCATACTATCACTGCCATCTTGCTAGGAACCATGCCTTATCGGAGAGCAGAAGCTTATGAAGGAACTGAGCCGAATGGCTGTCTTGGACAAGGGCTGGGTGATGGCAGGGCTGTTGGAACCACGGAGGGATAAAGGAAAGGAGAGGTGGGGGGGCAGGAGTGAGACTGCCCCTAACAAGTAGACAGAAAAAAATAGTACCTAGGTACTGTCTCTCATTTGCAGCTATAAATCTCTCTGACAACTGCACACTATCTAAAAGTAGCATGCAAACCAAAATAACAGTCCATCAAAGATAGTTCAGCTAAGAAAATAGATGAATGTCCTCAGGGCCACTTCTTAAGTCCAGTGGTCTCTTTCCCCAGCACGCCGCTCCTGGGCACTGTTCCCTGTATGACAGTTCAGCACTTCTGTCAGCCTAGGTTCAGGGGTCCCCATCTTTCATTGATTGCTGTGGGCAACAAGGTGGTTTTTCTAGCAAGGTTTGTAGTGTCACTACCTCCAGGATGTTTTGAGTTATCCCTTCTCTCTTTGGTGCCGGTTTCCTGGTAGAGCTGGATTCAGAGCATCTGGAGTCTCCACTGGGGTCCTTGCTGATTGGCGTGTCCAGTGGATATCCGGACCTGTACTGATCTCTGCCCCTATGGTTTGAGCATTTTGCTCCTAGTTGTCTGCCAGTCCACATCTTCTGCAGCGTGGGGCTAGGCTGTGGCTGGGAGCTGGGCCGATTCTATCCCTGACAAGGTTTGATACTCCAGCAAATCTGTGTAGCGGGGGAAAACTGTTGAAACAGCAGCATACTCTCCGGTCAGTTTTTTTCAATTTTAAGTTTATTAGGATATTTTTCATAATTACATACATAAGGCAGATATACATATACATGTTACAAGCTACATGAGTCATCATATCACTATGATTCTGCCCCCCCTCCCTAAACCACCACCCTTCTCCCCTTTTACCCACCCCTTCCTTTACAATCCCCAACCCCATCCATAGCCATACCATCACAGCCAGTTCTAGGAAGGACATGATCAGTTGAGCCAATACAAAACTTCATCTGACAATAACTTATAAAGAATATAAGGTGTACAAAGGGTCCCAAATTTTTTAAACTATCCGGTCTGTTCAGATTTGCTATTGCTTTTTCAGTTCTAAGATTTGCTAGCAGTTCGGCAAGCCACTCATTATAAGAAATATCCTTGTGATCCACCCAATGTCTTAATACCAGTCTCTTAATTGACATGGAAATAAGAGCTATGTAATATTTTCAAGTTGAGGATCCTTATTCCTGAGAAGTCGCCAAAAGGCAAATTTCAGGAGTAAACAGATCCTTCAGACCCAAAAGAGGATACGATTCCTGTTGGATGGTAGTCCATAGAGGAGTCACCTTGGGACAAGACCAGAACATATGATATAAAGTTCCTTCTTCTTGGAGGCATCAGACACATAATGGTGAGGGTTTTAAACCTAATTTGGCAAGCTTATGTGGTGAATAGTATGCATTATGAAAGATATACATCTGCATAAGTCTTAATCTGTCTTAAGTTACAAACTTATGGCAATTATACCATAAAACTGACCAATCAATAGTAAGGTTTGGGAATAAGGTTGACCAATATTGAGTAGGACCAAATCAATCGGGATATTTCCAGTCAAACAATATGCTATAAATCTTTGACACCACTTTCGGACAGCCAACTAAATGGGACATTTCTTTTAGAAAGGAAGGGCAAGTTGTTAAGGAAGGGTTCTGACTTAAAACTTGTATTAGAAGGTGTCTCAGTTGAATAACCTTAAAGGTAAGTTTATTTGGAAACTTAAACTTTTCTTTGAGATCCTTCACCAGAAGCCATGAACCACCTTCATTAATAAGACTATTAATTTGTACTCCTCTTAAACATGGGAGCCAGTTTGGAGAAATAATCTTATCATCTATTTTAAAATTAGGATTGCCTATTAAAGGTTGGTTAAGATCTATTATGTGTTCGTATTTAAGATAGTGACACAGCTGGGAATGAATCCTTAAGGACATTGCTATAGGGGAATTTTTAAGCTTAGAAGGGAGAAGGCCCTCTCTCATATATAACAAGACCTCTGGTTCTAAGCCACAAGAACGGATCTGAGTCGCTTCTGTTTTGAGCCAGAATGGGGCATGGCATGGGACCTCCAATGGGAGCCATCTTAAACATTTGTTAATATGACTGGCCCAAAAATAAAGACCAAGATAAGAGAGGCGTAACCATCCTCTGAATTTGGGAGCAGTTAGCTTATGGTAAGTGACTTAGGGTTTTATTGTTCCAAATAAATTTGGTGAAAAGGGTTATGAACCTTTTAAACCAGGATGAAGGAAGCCAAATGTTAAGTAATGAGAGGATAGAAAAGCCATGGGAAAATATTTATTTTAAGCAAGTTTATTCTACCCCAAATTGAAATCGGAAGTGACGACCATCTGTTAAGGTCTTGATTTATGATGTGAACCAGGGAGTCTAGATTTAATTTAAGGGAATGTCCTGGATGTCTGGTAAGTTCAATACCTAGATATCTTAGAGAATCATGTTTCCAGAAGAGTCCAAAAGCTGAGATATCCGGTTTGAATAATTTATGATTAAGAGGAAAAATAATTGTCTTGCCTACGTTGAATTTATAGTTAGAGACTTCACTGAATGCATTTATAATGTCTAGAATTGGGGGTATGGAGGTGATGGGATTTGAAAGTTGAAGGAGGAGGTTGTCCGCATAAGCCGAGGCATTGATCTCACAGGGGTGAATGGAAATACCTTGAATGGCCTGGCAACTTTGCAGTTTACGAATTAAAGGTTCTAAATAAATGTTGAAGAGTAATGGGGATAAGGGGCAACCTTTCCTCATTCCAGAATGAAGCGTAAAGCTTCTGAGGTCACACCATTACGCGAAACACGGGCTGTTGGGAACCGGTACAAAGACTGGATCCAGTTTTGAAAATCTATTGGAAAACTGAATGCTTTTAAGGTTTGAAACAGATATTGCCAATTCAACTTGTCAAATGCCTTCTCAGCATCCAGAGAGACCAAAGCTGCAGGAAATGGAACATCCCTGGATACCGAGAAAACATGAGACAGGGTGCGAAGGTAATCCGATGAGGATCTTCCCCTCATAAATCCAACCTGTTCTGGCCCAATCAGAGTTGGAAGTACCAAACTGAGATGATTGGCAAGTAATTTAGATAAAATTTTAACAGCTTGGTTGAACAGGGAAATAGGCCAGTAATTTGTGACAAATTCAGGTGCTTTATCGGGTTTTGGTAATAGAATAATTAATGCCTCAAAAAGAGTTGGATCAACCTCCACTCCTGAGAGGATATGTTGATATAAGGGAAGAAGCATAGGGATAATTTGTTTTTTAAATTTTTGATAGAAATTGGCTGAATAGCCATCCATCCCTGTGGTTTTATTCATAGGTAAATCACCAATTATTTCAGACAGTGCCCTGATGGTAATTGGGACTAGTAGCCTTTTCTGTTGCTCTTCCATGAGCTGGGATAGATTAGCCTCATCCAAATATTTCTTTAAACTCTGTTCGGTTGGAGGATTTGGCATTGGGCCATATAGGGATTTTTAATAATTGGTAAATTCAGCTATAATATCACATGGGCTAGTTTTCAAGGAGCCATCAATTTGAGAACGTATCAAAGCTATGAAGTGGGAAGACTCCATTTGTTTAATTCTAAGTGCCAAAAGGTGTCCTGCCTTTTCCCCCTGGTCCGTATATGAGGCTTTTGTTTTCAGTATGGTATATTCTGCTTTTTCTCTTAAAATTTCCAAATAGGCTGCTCTCAACTTTGTTAATTCTTATCTGAGGGAGTCTGAAGAGTGTGGAGACAAATCTATCTCAATAACCCTCATCTGGGATAATAATTGGGACATGTGTTGTTCTGTTGCTTTTTTCCTATTGGAAGCTAAACTTATTAGGATCCCCCTTAAGTAAGCTTTAAAGGCACACCATTCAATATCTGGTCTCTCCGTTGAGTTCTAATTAAGCTCAATAAACAGTTCTATATGATCTTGAATAAGTTGAACTAAACCAGGATCATTTAACAACTGGGCATTGAATTTCCATCTTGACCCTCTTTCAGGTAATGACAACAATGATATATGACTTAAAACAAGGGACTGGTCAGATAGAGAACCAGGTTGGAGTGATGCGTCAAGAACCCCGGGGATAAGAGAATGAGAAAGGAGTAAATAGTCTAATCGGGATGAGGATCTATGTACAGGGGAAGTATACGTGTATTCTCTATCTAAGTGGTGTTAAGACCCTCCAGATATTGCATACCCCTGTCTGGTCTATCAGTTCCCTTAATGCCCTTTGGGCAGGCGAAAGGCCTTTTTTCTGTTGACCGGTATGGTCTAAAACCGGATCATATACCAGATTAAGATCTCCCCCAAGGATCATTGGGGTTGATATAAAGGGAGTTAACACTTGAATGAGTTGTGTAAAGGATCTTGGTGTGTCCTGGTTAGGACCGTAAATACTACCCAACACAATTTCTTTATTAAGAATTGTGCCTTGAATGAAGATAAATCTACCCTTGGGGTCTTTAACCACCTTGATCAGTGAAAAAGGAAGCTTTCTATGAATAAGAATCATCACTCCACAACTATTGGATGTGCCTTCAGCAGAGAAAATCTGACCAATTTGTTGCCTCCATAGCTGAGATGCCTTGGAGTCCATCAAGTGAGATTCTTGAATAAAGACTATCTCTACTGATAGGATATTCAGATGCTTTAGCACTTGATACTATTTAGACTTTTTCCTTACCCCCTTTTACATTCCATGTAGTTATCTGTATTGTACTAGCCATTTTCCATCTCATAATGAACCCAGATAGAAAAAAAAATGGGAAACATTAATAATCAGTGCATGTATTAGCATTAAACTGACTATTTTTGCTGTGCTCTTCCCTACCCTTCCCCCTTCTTATTAAATCCCTTTGTTTCTTGACCATGACCATGCTCTTTTCTCATAACGAAGAAATATCTCTGCCCCTACCCCCTTACTGTTCCTACAACGCTATACAGACTATCCTTCAACCTCCCCTCAGTTCAGCATTCCCATCACAAGAACGAAACACAATTGAAATTGGTTCTTTTAAACAATTATTGTCTATTAACCTATATAAAAATCTAGTTACAACTAATTCCTATTATATTATAACCCCTCCTTATCCTATTAAACTATAAGGTAGAAATAACGTCCCTTAAGTATAAATGTAACCTCCAACCGGATTCTACAGAGACTGACACTTCTTATGCCTCGTTGATTTACATTCAGGATCTAAAGCCTGTCAGTCTGAGGGAAAGATACTAACCAAAACAAATAAAAATGCTTGTTTTTCCAAGTCAGGAGATTCACCAGGATGAAAAAACAAATTGAAGAAAACATTTTTCCTGGTCTCCACATCATATTTCTTAGAGAACCAAGTTAGGACATATTTCAGCTTGTGGAAAGAGATCCCACTAGTGGTAGTTAACTGCTACTGTTTCTTACTAACAAGAACAATAACAGAACCTGATACTAATAAGTATCTGTAATAGAGTGTCTTCCTGCACCCTAATAAAACAAAAGATCTTTTATAATTTCATTGCCAAGAATCCAAAATAAAGTCAGGCCCTAAGTGTTATGTATGAGCCACAATTCACCACGCTCTTTATGTGAGCACTTGGATGCGATAGTCCAGTTCCTTTCAACTTATTTAAATGCTGCACCTTTATGTCCAGACAGATCAGGTCACTGATCAGCAAAGTCCTACAAACATGATGGATATTACTTTCCACAAGATACTACCTTCTTTAGTACATCCACATTATTTTCTACATTTGTCAGAAAAGGAATGTTCCTACAGTCCCCTTTCAATGGTTATGGAAGAGGTCTGGTAAAGCTTTCTGAAGAGCAGTTTGCACTGTTTCAACCTCTTCAAATGTGGCCCAGGATCCCAATAATAGCACCTGTAGACGTGCTGGATATCCCATCTTGAATTTTACTCCCACTGCTATTAACTTCATAATGATGGGGTGAAATTGAGTTTTCCGCTGTCTTCCCGAAGCTGGTAAATCTTGAGTGATCCTGACTTTTGTCCCCTCCTGCTGTATCTCCTGTAGTTCCTTGAGTTTTCCTAAAAACAGTTGTTTCTCTTGAAAATTCAGAAACTTTAATATAAGAGGCCGAGGTGTTGAGCTGGGAAGCGGCATTGGCCTTGGGGCTCTATGGGCCTGCTCAATGGTATAGGATACACAGAAGGGTGAAGGGCCTACTAACTTCTCAATCAGCTTCTGGATCAATAAAATAGTGTTGCTCCCTTCTTCCTTCTCCGGAATACCGATTATGACAACATTGTTTCTGCGACTCCTCCCCTCCAAGTCTTCAATTTTAGTTTCCAATTTTTTGATTTTGTGCCTGTTATCAACAGCGTCATTGTTCATCTGGTCCACTTGTTTCTCCAAGGAGATGAGGTGCGTTTCATTATCTGCCATCCTGGTGGAGAGATTGTCGAGCGCTGATGCCATCTGTTTAAGTTCGTGAGTCAGTGATTTCAGGTCGTCTCGAAATGGGCTGAATTCTTTAAGGAATTGCTCGAGAGTGAGGAAAGCCGCCTTGGAAGCCTGGATTGAGGAGGTCGCTGTAGTAGAAGGCTTACCACTAACACCCTGCTGGGCCTTGGAGCATTTAATACTTTTCTCCGGGGAGACGGGAGGGGTATGTCTCGGCAGCACTAGATGCATTTCAGCATCCATATCTACACCTAAGTCTTATCTTCCCAGTCAGAAGAGGTAAATTTCAGCGAAAAAATAGTGTAGACTCATTGGGATTATTAATAAAAACCAGAAAATAAGGCTGGGTGATGGGAGCCGGCCTGAAGAGCTGCTACTCTGAGCGCTGCATCACGTGGTCCCCCCTCCGGTCAGTTTTTCTGAATATAGGTAGCTGCTTCCTTCAGTGCTTGGAATGTATGGGATGCACCATTCCTGTTGATGTTCAGTTCGCCGGAATTGCAACTTGCAGTGGATGTTAGTTGTTGGTCTTTAGCACCTTCTTGACTCCCAGGAAACCTATTCACTTCTGGGCAAACTCAGTGGAGTAGTCTGTAAAATAAGTATCCTGTGCCTCTGCCAGGTGAGAGGACCATGATCTCTGGCCAAGGTAAGAATGTTTTCTTTCTCTGGGAAGCAGAGGAACCTTGCCAGCATGGGTCATGGTTGCTCCCTTGGTTTGGGTTGCAGGCAGTGGATTCGGTGGGTCCTTTCTATTTCCGGGCATGCTGACAGATGCCCTAGAGATTCATTTATTCAGACTGCCAAATAAAGCCACTAGCAAGCACAGCATTTTATTGGTTATGTTGTTTCCTTTCAAACTTAGTTTTTGGTTTTGCTGGTCAGTTTGTTTACTTGGTGCTGCAATCCTGCTCTTGTGTGCCCTGTGTTTTGCTCCTTTTCATCCCGACATTAGGTGAAAACCCATTCTAACAGGAGTTTACAGTTGATGTCATACAAGTTAGCAATCTTCATGTGCCTGGGTTGATGTCCAAGTGACCAAATTTGAAATGCTAAATAAATTCAAAGCACAGGGCCCTGCGTACAGGCTCTGGCCTGTAGTGTATCTGTGCTCTGGTACCCCTCACACTTGCATCTCACACCCTAGCCCACCATTGCCCCTAGATCCTGTCCCCTCTGCTATTCCCTAGAAATCCCAGACCTTTTCCACAGTAGACCTCTCCAGCACTGGACAAACTTATAGTGTGCCTCCACCCTTCAATACATCCCTCACTCACTAGACAGGTATGTAGTCCCTCCCATGCCCGACACAGCCAGAGTTATCTACCCTTACCATCCACCCTTCCCTGAAACACCCCATTTGCCTTCATTAAAAAATTTGGGATGTACAGTGCTAGTACCTTCATTCCCCCACCGGTAGTGAAGTTCATAGTAAATCCTTCCTACCCAATGTCCGTTGAAATAAATATATATAATTATTTACCAGGATAGCCCAGCTGAGGTGCAGCATCTCATTTTCAGTGGATCTTGCTTCAGCCTATTTCCACAGCTGGGGTGACTGGAGCACTGAGAGTTTAAGTGAATTGCCCAAAACCACGCATGAGTATTTTGGCACTAGCAGGGGTTCAGATTTACAATCTTCCGATTCCCAAGTCAGTACCCTACCACTAGAGCACCTACCCATAACCCTCTGACACTCTCCCACCCACAAAAAGGATAAATTGTTTCTTGCCATGTGACCGGCACAGCCCTCCCTCCACCTAAGTTGGCCACCATGTAATGAACGAGGTCGCAAAACTATGGATCTTACTTAGAGATTCACCCTTGCAGCAGGTAACACCTTCAGGACAGAAGACTGCAGGTGCCAGGACACCACAGAAACTTTCTAGCTAGCAGTACCAGGTGGGGACCATCCCCTAGATCGGCCTGCCCCCGACGTCACGTATAGTATAAAATAGGAAGTCCCCAGCCTATTCCCAGTTCTTTTTCCACCATCGACCTCGCAAGTATGACCTCCGCAAATGCCTTTCAGCTAGTCAACTGCCATTTTGACCACATTGTACAATGCCCAATTTTATTTTGATTTTCAGCGATTAGTAAAGTCTTCATGCATGTCGTCTTCATCTCCAACATCTTCCATTGAGAGGCGCCTCTCCAAGTGCCCGTGCGGCAGGCAAATTCCGAATAAGGATGACCATTTGGTCTGCCTGGGCCTAGACCATAACACAGAGGTCTGCCAGCACTGATGTGACTTCAACCAGTGCATGAGGTGTCAGTGCCAGAAGACCCTCGAGGCTTTCCTGTTAAAACAACAGATACCTGCCATGGAGAAGGAAATTCACTGCAAGAGCACGTCCTTTTCTCCCTCTTCATCTTCTTCTCACAAGGAGAAGAAATCAAGTGGTAAACACAAACACAGGGACACTGAGAAACCCCAGGCAGAAGGTCGCTCCTGGTCCCTGATGCAGAAATCGGCAACCTCTTCATCCTCCGGGCTTGCCTCCAGGCTCCCAGTAGTGAAGCCTCCCTCCCTCATCTCTGTCTCAGAAAAAGGCTCCTCGGGGTGTGGGAAGTCCTCCAATGCCCCTCAGCCACTCGACCTTAAGTCTATCACCCCTGGGAGCTCTAAACCTAGTGGCTCAGCTGGTGGCTCTTTGGGCATCAGACCACTGTCTGTCGCCCTCCTGGCCAGGGTGCTGCTGAGTCCACCCTGATGACTGGGGCTGATGCTGGGAAGTGACTCCCGGGACAGTCATCCTCTCCCTCCAGGAGCAGCTGACGCACATCCCGCCCAGAAGTGATGCCTCCTCATGGCGACTCCACCCAGGCATCCACCAGCTAGTTCTCCAGCCTGGCCTATGCCAACATCAGGCACTTGAGCGCCAGCCTCTCCGATGCCCTGCCCGGGAACCTGGTGCCTCCGAAATGACTATTAATTCCGGTGCCCCTACCAACCCAATACCCGAGGAGCCAACGACAGGTGGTTGGACGCTCGGGTCAGGTACCTTCTCATGCTCATGGGTACTCCCTTGGCCTTAATGCCAGAGGGTCGGGCCAGACTACCCGATGCTGGGGTTACCCCAGCCATGATGACCTGATGCTGGGACCTTCCACACTGGTCACCACGGCGCAGATAACTCAACTCTCCCACAGGGTCTCAATGAATTTTAGCTGCCTGGTGGACTTTTTAAAAAATAAAGATAAAGAAGTTCCCCAACCCTGCTAAGCCAGCTCCCCAAGGAACAACGCCGATTGATCCCTCGGGCCATCCCTGCTTCCCCATCTCCTAGGAGGCTGGCGCCTGACAAGGACCTGACGTCTCCATGACCACGCAGGCCCCCTGAGATCGCTCACCCCTTAATCTGACTCAGAATACTTGGAAGCAGACTCCTACTCCTCTTCCTCCAGTCGAGGGGATTCAGACACTGAACCGGACATCAGACAAACACTCTGCGCTCCCCACCTGATGACCCTTCCTTTATGGACGTTATGCATCACATTCAACAGTTGAATGGCTGGGACTCTGAGAACCTCGACCCAGAGTGAAAGAGGTTGGCTGTCTTCCTATGAAACAAGGATGCCCTCCCCATGGTAATTCCCCCAGTGGTGGACTCGTACAAGCTAGCCTGGAAGCGTCCTTTCTAGAGACGTGGATATGTTGTTCTGTCCACGCTATCTGGCTTATCCTTTCCCATTTAAGGTTCGCCAGAAAGTCTTCAAGCTTGCTCCTTCCACCCACCCGGATGATATATCCTTCAGCTCCACCTCCATGATGCCAGATCTTCCTTTCCACTGGAAGAAGCAGGTTTCCTCCTTGCCACTCCCACATTGAGTAGGCCCTGGTGTTCAGATCTTTGGATTTTATCCCAAAACTTAAACCCGTTAGAGTTTGGTCTTCACCTCTATCTTCGATCACAACCGCGATGGAGGAAAAGTCCTCACCCAGGTTCCACCAGTGCCCCTGCAGACAGAAGATGTTTCGCATCACCCACATGCCTCGTGCATTTATTGCCTGGATCACAAGCATGATGCCCAGACTTGTGATATTTTTTTACTTCCTCCTGGTCTCTGCCCGGGAAGTCCTTCTCCCAGGTCTTTTCGGCTGGGCCCCAGTGTGCGTGGACCCAGTGTCATTCTGCGAGACCAGGAGATTTTTGCCTTTGGTTTTTCCTGGTCCCTCCTGAGGCACTGATGCACAGGACTGATGTCCAGGCAGAGCGGCATCGTCAAGCATCTGCAGTGCCCTCCCACCCCCGACTCCCCCTGTAAGGAGCCATTGCTCCTTACCGCGCATGCTTCCACTGGAAGTAACACTTTGTGGACATTGCTGCCCATGTAACCCGTCCCCCCGGAAGAGGAGAGACTCACTGTCGACGTTCTTGGGACCAAGAGCGGTCTCGGTCTCAGGAGACTTCAGTTTCAACCCCAGAACAAACCCATGGCCTTTGCCGCTGGCTTCACAGTGCCCCCTTCAGGCCAACCTGCAAGCAGTGGGCCGATAATTTGGCCGAGACGCTTTCTAACTCAGTCGAACCATTATCGCCGAAGAGGCCAACAGCTTCTTTTTAGGACTCTGGTCCTACCGACTGATGAGCCGACTCCAGCCCTCTGGGCCAGACCTTCAGGCTCAGGACCCAAACCAGGAGCTGAGGCTCTCCCTGCTCCTTCCCGAGCGCTCCCTAATGGAAGAGGTCTGGTTCTGTTTCTCTCTTCTAGTGGGTTGAGTAGATCCTGCCGCGACATACTCAGCACCACAAGAAGCGGCACCACCACTACTCATCCTCATTGGCTGAGGAGAGGCTTTGGCATGAGTCACATCGACATTATGAGGACCTCATGTGGCAGCAGTTGATGATCGGTCCGAAGCCAACCTTTGGCCCCTACACCAGCCATCACCTGGCTGTCGCCTGCTAGGCCAACACAGACTCTTTCGGAGCCAGTCAACACCATCCCTCCACCTGCGGAGCTAGTGAAGATCATCCTGGCTAGGCCCCTCCCTGCGTCTCCACTGATCTTGGTGGAGCCACCACCTTGGCAGCTACCGTCCAAGGCTCCATCTAAGGAGTCTCTGGCAGCTAAAGGGCTTCCCCATCAGCTGTCAGTCACTCTTACGCTCCCGACTGTCCGGCGGGCCGAGGGTGACACAGGTGGTCGGCCGCTGTATGGGCACTCTTCGGAGTCTGACGATGACTCCTTGCTGCACTCCCGTCTGGATGGTCTCTCGCCGGAGGAGGGCCCCTCAACCTTCTTGGGTATCCTCCATCTTATCTCCACGTCCACGGGGATGCCAGTGCCCATTCAGAAGCAGGCCCGTTATCCCCTTACTGACATTTTGGATAAAGGTGATTCACTGACTGAGGCCTTCCTAGTGGCAGAGGCCATTGTCGGCCTGACCTTGGAGCTTTGGCAGCACCCTGCTTCCTGCCTCGCGCCATCTGCCCGTATGGCCTGCAAATATGCGGTGCCCATAGGTTCCCTTTCAGGATTCACAGAACACCCCTTGGCTGAGGGGATTATGACCAATTCCGTGTTTCAGTGCTCAGGCATTAAGGACGTCGATAAACCTTTGGAAAAGGAGTCCAAGAAATTGGACTATTCTGCAAACAATGTTTATGCCACCTCATCGCTCGGTCTCTGCCAGGCTAGCTTGGCCGTCATTATGTCACATTTTTCTCTTGCCCTCTTGGGCTCCCTGGATGAGGTGCTTCCTCATCTCCCTGCAGACCTCCAGACCACGGTCAAACAGGTCCAAGATCAAGGTTGAGCTGTAGCCAAGCAGCAGCTCCAGACAGCTCTGGACATTGGGGATTCTTGTGCCTGCTCGGTGGTGGCCACAATCGCCATGCACTGTAGGGCCTGGCTGAGGATCTCAACCTTTACAGCAGACACTCAGCATAAATTGGTGGAGTACCCTTTCTAGACACCGACTTGTTCGGGCCCAGAGTCAACGGTTATCTCCAGTGCAATGGAGAATTCCAGTGCCATCTTGAACTTTGTCCAGTCCATCCAGAAGGAATCAAAGGGCTCCAAGCTATAGAAGTGCAAGCCCTTTCAGCCTTCCACTCCTGCAGCCAAATCAGCCCAGTTTCAGTCTGTGCAGTAGGCTCAGTCTTGGCACCCCCGGCCCAAGTCAGTGGCTTCTGTGCCCCAAAAGCCCAGAGATAAAGGTCCCAGCAATTCATGAGGTGGGTCCTCTTCCTCCTCCAGGCCTGCACAGTGATGGGATGGGGGCTGCCTCATGCCCGTCACACCTCCCCTGGGTCCTCCTGTAGGGGGGTCAGCTCCACCACTTCCTTTCCACCTGGTCTGCTGTTACCATGGACAGGTGGGTTTTAGAAGTGGTCGGTCAGGGTCTGCCTCTGAATTAAGCAGTACCTCCAAACTGAGCCTGCACCCCATTGGAGGGCTTGGTATCTGCAGACACTCAGTCGGCTCTCCGAGACAACATAGCCCAACTCCTCCACAAGGAGGTGGTGGTCAGAGTAGCGGATCCTGCTGCACACCCAGGGTTTGTCTCCAGGTACTTCCTGTTGCCAAAAAGGATGGGGGGCTGGTGCCCCTTTCTAGAGCTGTGCGACCTGAACAAGTTGCTTAGGTTCTGCACCTTCAGGATGGTAACTCTGTCCCAGATCATACCATCTCTTGAGCAGAACATGTGGTTCTGCTCTCTGGATTTTCAGGATGCATTTTTTCACGTCCTGATCCGTCCATCCCACCAAAGGTTCTTCCACTTCTGAGCAGAGGGAGTTCCAGGCCATGCCATTCGGCCTCTCTTCGGCCACCGGGGTCTTCACCAAATGCATAGCAGTGGTAGCGACCCACCTAAGGCATCGAGGGGCCCGGGTGTACCTCTGCTTGGACGACTGGTTGATTGCAGGTCCCTCTAGACTGGAGGTGGAGCAGTGCAGGGATCTGGCCCTTCAGACCTGCATCAACCTGGGCCTCCTTATCAGAGAGGCCAAGTTGGAACTCATACCCATGCAGGTGATCAATTTTATTGGGGCAGGCTTGACTCATGCTGAGCCAGAGCCAGGCTCCCAGTGGACAGGGCGGAGGTTCTCTCCTCCTTTGCCTGATCATTTCTGGTTGGGCACTGCGCCTGCCCAGGACTTCCTGTGCCTACTAAGATACATACAGCCTGCACCACCACCATGGTCTGATGGGCCCGGTGGCATATGTGCTCCCTGCAGTGGGAGCTGGCCAGTCAGTGGTCCCAGTGCAAAGGTCACTTCAACCAGCTGGTCACGGTGACCCAGAGGATGTGGGACACTCTCCCAGAACATCTGCAGGAAGGGATCCCATTTGTCCACCCCAAGCCGATGGTCATCCTGATGACCAGTGGCTCTCTGATGGGCTGGGGTGCCCATCTAGGGGAACACAGAGTCCATAGGCTCTGAACCCCTGAGGAGTCCAGATGCCACATCAACCTGCTGGAGCTCCGACCAGTTTGGCTGGCGTTGAGTGCTTTTGCTCCATCTTTTCAGGGTCAAGTGGTTCAAGTCCAGATGGACAACACCACGACCAAGTACTAGCTCAACAAACAGGGAGGGACGCATACCCTACCATTGTGCGAGGAAGCTGTCTGCACTTGGACCCTAAAGCACAGCCTGAAGGCGGATCTCCTAGCCATCCATGTGGCAGGAGCCTCCAATCAGTTGGCGGACGCCCACAGCCGGGTAGGTGAGGCGTCTTATGAGTGGTCTCTCCATCCGGAGGTAGTTTACAGTCTGTTGTCTCAGTGGGCACCCCTCAGGTGGACCTGTTCGATTCCAGGGAGAATGCAAAGCTGAGGCTGTTTTGTGCCCACCCCCTCTCAGCAAGGCTGTCTGCAGGGGATGCCTTCTCGAGGCCATGGACCCCAGGCCTCTTCTATGCCTTCCCTCCACTTCCCTTGATCCACAAAGTGCTGCTCAAGGTCAAGAGGGGCAAGGCACAGGTGATCCTTGTGGTTCCGTATTGGCCCTGCCAGTTTTGGTACCCAGATCGCCTCAGGCTCCCTAGGCATCTTCCAGCACACCCGGACCTGCTCTCAATCAAACAAGGGAAGGTACTCCACCCTGACCTTCAATCCCCGCACCTGACAGCCTGGTTCCTGAGTGGCTAGAGTTCCAGGCTTTGGATCTCTCTGAAGATGTCTTCACTGTAGTGGAGGCCTCTCGAAAGGAGTTGACCAGAAAATGCTATGCCTTCAAATGGAAGAGATTCTCCATTTGGTGTCAAGCTAAGGGGTGGACCTCTTGACCTGTCCGGTGGCCAGCATTTTGGACTATCTGTGGTCTCTCTCAAAGGTGGACTTGGCCAACAACCCTTAGGTGCACTTGGCAAACATCTATGCTTGCGGGTGTGGGCTGGTCAGCGGCCGGTGGCCCAGGAGACAGTGGTCTGGCACTTTTTCAGAGGCTTAGATCACATATCCTTCCTGCATGAACCTCCACCTCCATGGGATCTGTTGCTGGTACTGGCAAAGCTCATGGGCAGTTATTCGAACCAATGCAGAGATGTGAGATGTCACACCTGTCATGGAAGACTGCCTTCTTGGTGGCCATTATGTCAGCCAGAAGGATTGGGAGCTCCAGGCACTTTCAGTCGAGTCTCCTTACCTGGTCTTCCACAGAGACAAAGTTGTCCTGTGCCCCAGCCAAAGTTTCTCCCTGAAGGTTGTATCTGAGTTTCACCTGAATCAGGTGATAACTCTTCCGGTGTTCTACCCAAATCACACCTCTGATGGAAAATACAGGCACCATACCGTGGACCTGAGGCAAGCGCCCTATTACAAAGAGTGCACGGCCGGAGTTCAGGAGAGGTTCGCCAGCTGTTTGTCACCTGTGCTGAAGCTACACCTAACAGACCTGCAGCCAAGCGAACAATTGGCAGGTGAATCACATCCTGCATCGATCTCTGCCCTAAGTTGGTGGGTAGGGAGTCCCACCCCCCCCCGTGAGGGCTACGGGTTCATTCCACCCATTGGTGGCTGCTTCTAGGGACGTCCTATCCAGGAAATCTGCGGGGCTGCTACCTGAAAGTCACCACACACCTTCATTTCCCATTAAAACATTGACTTAGAGTCACACTGGGATGCTGGTTTTGGGGCCTCAGTTCTCCAATCTCTGTTCCCAAAATAGGGGGTGTGCACCTTGTCGCCCTCCTCCCAGAGAACTGCTAGGAGTCTGCGAGATAGTGTGGATAGAACGATGTATCCACATCCCTAGAAAAACAGGTTACGCACCTGTAACAGTAGATCTTCCATGGAATGGTCTCTTGCAGTAAGTCATTACTTCTGGGAGTTCCTGATAGGTGGCGCTCCAGCACTGAAGTTTCTTCCAGCAGTCTCCACACCAGGGACCACCCACACGACATCACTTACTGGGCTGTACCTATAAAAGTGGGTGATCCCTAGTAATTTCCGTTCAGTTTTCCACCGGGTTCAGCTCTGGCAGCATCTCTTCTACAGCAATATACGAAGTGGATTGACACTGTCACCTGGGATGCCTGGACGTCATACAAGACTCCAGGCTCCTGTACTAGATAAGACTACTACAATGGATGTCTCCTGCCAACATTCAATGACTAAAATAGGAAGGAAACCCTTCACCTAAAGTCCTGCCTGGCAGCCTTTCAGCGGTCATACCTCCAAAACAGAGATCATCAAGAAGACATTCCTCATCGGCGGGCATTCACCCCCGTCGACAACAGACACTACTTCATCAAAAGAGTACTAATAGGCATTCACCCCTGTTGACAAGCAGGCTCTTCTTCATTAAAGGAACATTCCTTGTTGATGGAGCTTCATTCTTCAGCTCCTCCGTTGACAAGGCTATACTCACCGTTGACGACAGAGGTCCTGCTACTTTCCCCATCAATGGGGTATGCTCCCCGTCGACGGGAGTGCTCTACAAGACATCTTCATCGATGACCCACCTCCTCCATCGATGGAGCACACTCCACATACGGACATGCTTCAAAGCTCCACCATCGACAGGCATGCATTCACCTTCTCATCATCGAAGACAGCATTTCCATTGTTGACGGTGCATGTACTCACTATTCCATCATCGACGGAGCATGTCCCACCATCGACGGAGTATGTACTATTTTCCTCCTCGCCGACTGAGTGTATTCCACCGTCGACGGAGCATGCTTTACTTAACCCTTCATCTATAAGACATAGTACATCATCGATGAGGCATGCTTTTCTTCCTCTTCCATCACTTAGGTAGCTGCCACTGGGCTTTACTGGAGCAGCTCCTGAATCATAGACCAGCATCTTTACCTGTATATAATACAGTTATGGAGGATCCTTATTACAAGTTTACCATGGACTTCCATGAATACTTTCAGCAACATCCATCAAAAGATACTATGGGGCTGCATCACTACAAAATAAAGAATTATATTCTACAGAATGCAGGGGCTTACCAGCCTCATCTGCTCTCATGCATGATACTCATACACCATTTATCACAGACTATGTCTCAGCTTCCATCAACACTGGCCTGCACAGGGCTGGACTGCCCACCTGTCATGCCTCTTCATGAATATTCAAGAAAATATAAGTCCCCTTATGTTGTACCATCTAGCGGTGATGACGGCCTACTATAACAAAAACCGTACTGCCATACCTGAACATACAAGAACTATAACAAGCGTCTGGTAAGTAAGTCTGCTGGTGACCTATAGATAGATTACCTGCATCCTCTGAAAAAGATCAAGATGCAGCATTACTGATGCTTTAGCTTGAGCCTCTGCAGTTGGTATTTTCTACACCGTCAGGCATGGCTCTGACTCTCGAGGCTAGCACCTGATATTCAACAGCATGTGGCTAATGCCCTTGTAGGGCAACCATCTTTTTGGCCCCGGGCTCAAACCAGACTGGATAACCTACAAGCCTTTAAACCCGTGACCACCCCTCTGGCAGGCTGGGTGCCTCTTCTTCTCAATAAAGACTTCAACTGAAACCTGAGGCCTTTTTCAATAGGCTCTATACATTTAACCACTTTTTCAAAGGTATCACTGTTACAGACCATCATGGCCATTCCATCGGGATGCCTCTCAGCCTGTTGTGCGCCAGTCTCCATGTCCCTCCCATGAACAGGTCCACTTACTACTACTCACATGCTGAGACTCAATTGGTATATCCTGGTATGGATTATATTATCTTCAATTTTCTACTGCTATAAGCTGCTTTCACTTGATCATGAACTTAGATCACATGAACAAGGGTGAGTACCCATACAGACATTATAAGTCTTAAAAACTCCATGTCTTTTTTGCTTGGTCAAAAAATTTTTTTTATATATATACACATATGTGTTTATGTAATCTCAAAAATGAGATCCACTGCCTTATGATTTTGATTATATTGTTCATTATTTAGCTTCTGTTTTCCAAACAGTACTCATACTGGACTCATCATACGAACATTTCAGATTTACTCCCAACAAGGTTGCAGGCCCAGACATACCTGGGACCCCCTTGTAAGTAAGATTATTAATGCAACATGGATATATCAACATCGCTCTATTACTCTACATGTTCTGTAAACCACCTACAAGATTGGTTATAACTGCTGATTCTAAAAATCACTGACTTCCTTTATGTCACAGATACTTTGTTTCATTTCGCAACATTATCTGCTACTTCAGTATCCTATTACTGCTAAATGGATACAGTTTCTACTGTCTGGACAGACTGGGCATGGTGAATATATAAAACCTGTATAAAATGCAAGATTTATCACACTTGCTGATCCACGCTACTTGAACAACAAACTATGGACAGGTTACAAACCTTATGATTTTCTTACATTTCAAATCTCACACATGAGATCATGACTCCTAAATCTGTAAGTATCCAGATCATTGTTTTCATGTCTGTCCATCCAACAGTATCAACAAAGGGCCCATCATACTAACATTTCAGGTTTATGCCTGACGAAGTGGTAGACCCTGACATACTTGGGACCCACTTGCAAATGAGATTACTAACACACGATGGAACTGAATACATCACTCTGTTGTATTCTATGTCCTTACCCTAAAACAGGTACAATGTTGCCACTAACTTCAAGTGTCACTGGCTTCCTTCATGAAATAGGTACATTGTTTCCCATCAAAAAAAAACTGTACTAAATTGCTACATTGTAACACTACAAGATAACATTGGATTATTTGGGATACTATCCCAGACTCAGAACCCAATGGGATTTGACATAGACTGTCTTTTTCCAGTGCATGCCATTGAGATCTACCGATTACTCCATTATATGGCTGACTTTCCTATGATCTATTACAGTACTTGATGTGCCACACCCTAATCAGGTTTACATCTCCTTAGACACATCTGATGATGCCAGCCTGCCAGCCAGTCTGGCTTGTCTTTCAGCCATGATACTATAACAAATGTTATAATAGATTACTTACACAATCCCTTTTACATGCTGATACACTGTTTTCTGCCCTTTGGTCCTAAGACCACACTAAGATATGAAGAATGTCATATCTGCACCCTCTGCTCGATAACTGCTTGGGAATCTCCCAGAAGATAGTGCAGTTACACAAAGATGTTTGCTGTAACAGTAGATCTTCTAGGAATGTCTCTTGCAGTAAGTAGTTGCCCTCCCTCCAACCCCCTGCCATTTTACAACAGGAAAAACTATGTAGGGTTGGGAAGCTTTGGTACCTTAGTTCCCCTCTGTCCCTCGCTTCCGAGCTGAAACCGGCAGGGAACGGAGATTACCAGGGACCACCCACTTTTATAGGTACAGCCCAGGAAGTGAGGTTGTGTGAGTGGTCCCTGGTGTGGAGATTGCTGGAAGAAACTTCCGTGCTGGAGGGCCACCTATCGGGAACTCCCAGAAGTAATGACTTACTGCAAGAGACATTCCTAGAAGTTCTACTGTTACAGCAAAAGTCTTTGTGTAACTGCACTTTCTAGGAGTGGTATATGCAGTTCATTCACTCAAACCCACCTGACCTCCCCGGCTTGGGTGCCCACACTCTGCTTTCCAGCTGGCAAAATCTAGCGTCATGTGGCGGAGCCGAGGTATATGCCACCCAGTTGGGTGGGAGGAGCCAGCTTGAAGACTTTCCGGCGGATCTTGAAGATCATGTGCAAAGTCGTTTATGCTCAACTAATTGAAATTGATAATAGACATATTCCTTTGAAATGTGTGTTTGTGTCTCTTAATGTGCTTGTGTACCATGCCTGATTGCTCTCGTCTTTGAGATTTATTGATTTATTTAATTGTAAGCTCCACCCCAACGTTCTCTATCTCATCGGCTCCATTGGCACATCCCCATTGGCCGCGGATGTCAAAGTGAGTGGCACGGAATTGCAACTACTAAATTGCTGCATCTGTATCTACATGCCAATATTGACAGTTGTTTAAAGAGTGCCACGATGTCTTTTGAAGAGGACAGTGATACTGAGTCTAGTTCAGCGACCACAGGCAATCAGCCCTATTCTTATGAGATGATTTTGAGTCATACATGAATTGGCAAAGTTGAACAGTTGGACAGCTCAGAGAGCAGTGAAGAGGAGCCTGGCATGGTGATGAATGGTAGATACTTATTGTTTCGTTTGGTGTATTTTCATGGCATTCCGGTGTTCAATTTGCTCACCAAGTGAACCTTTTTCAATTATTCTTTATAGTAGTGTTGAATCCGCACTGTGAGGCACTAGTAAAAGTCCCTCAGTACCATTGGCATTGCTGACCGAATGTGCTGAGCCTTTATTCACAGCTTCCAGCAAGTGCTTCAGCTGCTTCTCGCTTTCTCACTAGTACGATGTCTTGTACACCCCCTTTGTACTGTTAGTCCTGGCAACGATGAATGAACTTGGGGTCCCGAACACATGTGAAAGCTAGTGGTCTGTGGGCATGCACCTCCTGCTAATGTTTATGTAAGCCCTGTCATTTGCCTGTATGTTCCACTTTGTCAACCCCGCGAACAGAATTACATATCTCCTCACTTTACTGTAGTGTGACATGGTGCAGTACCACCACACCCACCCACGCACCCACAGACACACCAGTCTGAGATGTGTGCCCACTGCTGTCAGAGAGGCATGGCATGACTGTTTCCTTGTTCCCTGTGATCTCACTTGCTATGTTAGGCTGAGCTTATTTTAGCTAGACAGGTACTTTGTTGCCTGTAAATCAGCCCTCCCCAACCACCACCCCTGACAATTAATGTATTTCTCAATCCTGCTGGCCCGAACCCATTGCCCATTACCTGCCATTCTGCGGGATGGAGGTCACAGTTGATGACGGCTACAGTGATGCATGACATCGAAAGTACAACAGTTCATGACACCGAAAGCATGGTGACAGCCTACTTCCAGGCTGAAAACAATCTACGCATCTGCCTTGATATCTCTCCCACCGGCTAACCCAAACTCACCACCACCACCACCACATGCCCAGCTTGCTCTTTCCGCTGCTGGCTGGTCAGTGCTATTCCATGCAGATACCAATAAACATCACAACACAGTCAGAGTCACATGGCAAGAATAACAAGTTCTGGAGCACAAAGTCAGGGAAAAGCACAGTTGCAATTATTTCAAGTCCCAGTGGAAAGTAACCCATAGCGCCTTATCTAAATATGAAATGCCATACACTGTGCATGGCACTATACTTACATGTTGCCCAGTTGTACAGTTATTGTTTCTGGGCCCTCAATCACCCCATTTTGTCAATACCTGCAAGTTATGTAGTGCAGTATCACACTCTCCTCTGACCCCAAGATACACGTAGGGACCACCACCGAATGGGGCACAATGCCACAAGCAAAGAAACTAAATGAATACTGATGAATGTGAATGCATTTGCATTACTGAAGTGGTATTATAATTGTTCTCCTGGGACAGCCCCACCAGTCTTGCAACCACGCTTTTTCTTCCCTCCTCCAATCAGTCCATCACAGTTTTCATGGCACCCAGCACTGCTCTTAGAACTCCCTGCATGTCTCCTCCACTTGCCAAGTAAAAGCATTGAAATCGGGCACAATTGCTGAAGTTTTCTATCATTGCCACATCGCACACAAGCCATCATCCATCGGTAGCGAGCATCATGCTGGCAATAACAAAGGGGTGGGGCACTCAAGTGTTTACCACACTGATTATACTGCTGCCAATACACGGTTCCTGATACTGACCACTATTCCGTGACTAACTTATTCCTGCCTAGATGGTCCCCGAGCGACGGTGATGTCGTGTACCTGTAGAGCAGCATACTACATACAGCTCGCAATGGAATCTGACTCTAATCTGTGCACTGTGCCACTGCAATTACTGATCACAGCATTATTTCTTTCTTTGGCTGACCTAACAATATATGTCAGTATGCATGACACTTGCATGGTGTTGGGTTCCATTCCACCATTTCGCCCCGCACCCCATCCCCAAACCAATGTGCTGCCTATGGTGATCCACGTGCTTGTCCACTTCCTGAAATAGTTCAGAAGCTGGCACAATTGTGATGTTGTACATTGGGGTAGCACCAAAGCAGAGCCAGTGCATACCAAGACATGCGACTACTGTCAAGAGCCAACTTTGTTACATGCTTAGTTCCACGAATTGTCACAGTGCTATGAATGTCCGTTGAGAGATCACAACAGTAAGGCAACCACAGTGACACTCACTGCAAAGCTCTGCAGCCCCTTTTTTTTACCTTTTACTGTGCAGTCATGGATATAGTGCCTGAGTTACTGTTAGTGAGTGCAAATGGTGCACCCTTGTTGCCTTTTTTTTTCATTGTATTACTCCGATTGCCTTTGCCAGAGTAGTTTGTGTACAGTGTAATGTTACTTATAAAGACATTGAACACTATCGAATCCAAGCACTGTCCCCTGCTGCACCCCACTGGTCATTTTGCCTACTTCAGAGTGGGTGCCATTTACTAACAGCCTTTGACTGCAATTGTCTGCCAACTTGAAAGTCATTTGCCACCTTGTAAGGAGTATGCATGCAGGTGTGAAAAAGGTTGACTAATCCTGTTACATAGAGATACTGAAGGAACTGCAAGTTGAAGGGGTGGTCTAGCATACCTGTCAGCAATGTGGCCATCACCACTGAAAATTGCCGCCCCCCCCCAATCTACTCAGCCACTTCAGTGCCATGATTTAGAAATGATGGTGCCATAAATGGTAACTAGGGGAAACATGGGCAGGCAAAGAAGGAGAGGTCCAGGGGTAATGCTGGGTCAAAATGTTGTCAACCTGGTTTAAGTATTTATGTATTCAGTTGGTTCTTTTTCTTATTATTATTAATTTTTTTTTCTGTACTCGTTCAGTCCAACAGTAAAGGGATGACAGGAAATGATGCATTTCTGGGTCCACAGCAAGCAGTCTCACTTGTGGCTGCCTACAGTGTGGGCAGCTGTGACTCTGTCTCAAAGGCTGTCTGACTGCGGAATATTAGCACACTGACGAAGGGTCCCCATTGCCACATGTCACAAATAAACACACTACCCCGTATGGTACCGTGCAAACTCCTAACATGACACCCAGTGGTGAAATGAGCCAATCCTAACTAAATCATTATGACATGGCACAGTACCATTTTGACTAACTAAACTAGTGCCACAAGCAATATTCCCCATTCGTGGCGCTGGATTTGTCTCGTGCCTGACTCAGAAGTGGCAGTCATTCCAAGGAGCATTTACTTGGTTCCTCCTAGTTTGTTTTTGGTGTGGTCCTGATCCATCTGCCTTTCTCCCAGTCAACCACCAAGATTGCGCACTGTGGTGATCCCATCCAACATCGATACCAAACCATGCTGCACAAAACTCAACTGCTGAGTGTCTCAGTATCAGCTCACATATGACTCTGTACAGAGAGTCGGCTGCCAAATTTACAGTGCTTGGTGTGTGTTCTGACTTTGCTTAGAATTACTCAGCAATGATAAATAATTGATTTTATCCTAGCTGCGGCGGCACTTGTGTTGCTACCTTTCTTGATGTGGTTCAGCACTGCCATGCATGCCCTTACTCTAATTTAGACTTTGAATAGCTGGCACTTCACGCATAGCTTGCACTGTCAACGGGTGTGTGCCAATGTGTTAGAGAACAAATGTGTCTGTGTGGGCCATCAGCACGTTGAACTGGAGATAGTACAACACAGGAATGGGCAGCTACGCCAGGCAAAGACACACACCTGGGGCACTAATCAACTGCCATGCACAGTGACAGTGCTTTCAAATATATGACAGAGAGTACCCCAGGGCCTGCGTGTGTGAACTGGCATATATTATGCTCCTATGAAACTGAACATGACATTGCTCCATAATTATTAATTTTTTTTTTGGGTGTCCTGCTCAACATGGTCCAGTCGGTGTACAAGTGTGATTTATTACCCAACACCAATAATGACCAAATCAATGATTTGGACTACTGATTTTACTTCTTGCACCAGGGTACATTGTCACAGTAGTTTGCAAGAGACATTACTGCGTGTTGCAATTGGTTAGTGCCCTCTGTGCATACGATTTGCTGGTGGGGCAATTTGCATGTGTGCTGGCTGGTGTTCTATCCAACACAATCTAAAATGCATGCCCCCAGATTTTCACTAGATTGCTTACTTTCATAGGGGGCAAGAAGATCAGCGATGTAGGGAACATCTGGTGAGAAGGGGGGGTTATTGGGGATGAGCAAGAGCGGTCGCAAGGCAGGTGCCAAGCAGCTGTGAGAGTAGGCAGACTGTCCATTTAGAGCCAGTAAAAATCACTGTGAGTAACACAACACATTATTTAAATTTTATTGTTAATTTATGTATGGGGTCACCTTTGATGCAAGAATGGTGGCTGACTACCATTGGATGGAACATCAAGAGTGCACAATTGGAACTGACCCACAAAATCAACTCCAGGACACATAATTTTGTGAGCAGATGGACTCTCTGGATGATATGGAAAGAACATGGGGGCAGCTGCATTAGGGAAGGGGAGAGGGTTGAATCAGAGAGGACAGATTGACCGAAGATAAAGAAGGGGAGTGATTCAAAATACTAATGTAACTAAATTTCGTTTGTAGACACCAAGACACAGGTCCCTAAAGGCCTATATTTTCTCCTGAGGTACTAAAACTTGTCTAATGAAATTGTGGCAAAATCAGTCTGATTAATGTTGAATCGTATGTACTAAAAGTGGAATCGACTAAGAAAGCTGAGATGTGATGTAATATATGTAAATGTGCCTGAATGTGCAATAAACTTGAATAAAAAAAAAAAAAGTGCACAATTGGAGCCGCTGCTGTCGGAGGGGGACAGATAAGAGCACAACACAAATCAACACACTGTGCACCAGACTAAATGTGATGCCAAATGATATTGACTTCAAGGCCAGCTCAGAAAGTATAGCAGTGCTTATAATTAGGAGTTGGGAACAGATGCACTGGGATACTCTCCTAACTATCCTTGAAATAACTGTGACTGTGTCTTGCCATTGTGTCATGCATCCATGCTTATTATTTGTGTTATAAGCTCCTGTTCATATGGGTGCTATCTCCTGTTATGTCTGCCACTGATGAGCTGGTGGAAGTCTTTGTGTAATGTCATGTCTCATACTTGCCCCAAGATCAATACAAGTGTGCAAATGTAGTGCTCCTATATGCATAGCAGTTATTACTCAAGGCAATGCTCAAGGTGAGGGACTTTCATTGAAAATAACCTTCCAACCGTGCACAGATTTGCCAAATACAGGTTATGATGTGTGGAACATCATATGTTCACTTTATAATTGTAATCACAGCCACCTTTTGAAAACAGAGCAATATACATGTTTTGGAAAGGTAACACAGTGATCGTAGCACAGATGCAACACCTCCCTACTCCAACACTGCATCACCGCTGGCCACTGCCCTCTTGTAGGCACAGTGTGAGCATGCCAATTCAGGGCCCAGATTGGAACACAAGAAACTGAGAAATATAAGAAAAATACACACAAAGTAAATGTATCTTGGCAAATTAACTTTGGCTAAAACAGTCATGGGTATGCAGGACTTTATTTTTGAAAATAAATCATTGCACATGATCTTTAAAGGGGAAAGGACATGCCAGATCGTGTGGACAAACATGTACCACTCCTACAACTACTGTTACAGGGGAGTAACCTGTTTTTCTTACCCTTGGAGTCCTTTCGCATCAGTAATTATTGCAGTCAGTTAGGTAGCTATCACTGCCCCGGAGGTGGAATTTATGGTAATGAGATTTATGAATTAGCCAATCAGGAAGAAGCTGTGGAATGTGCTGAGCAACAACCCTTACCACAGGGAACAACCGGAGGCAGACTCTGTGGTGCTGAATGTTGCCCACAACAGGTCCAGACATCTGCAGCACCTCAATGCTACGCAGCCACCAGATAAGGACTTTAAAACAGTTTTCTCCTCTGCCACGTGCCATCTAGTCACAGAATTTCCTTGCCCACATGTTCCAGTACCAGAATGCCCTGTCGGACAAGGTGCTTGAACTCATGCAGACCATGCCAGACTCACCTGGACAGGCAGAGCTTATGGCCATCATAAAGTGCAGCTTGGACGTCAGTAGCCATGTCCTGCAGGCTTCGTATGACACAACAGATGCAGCGGACAGAGCCGTAGCTTCTGCAATCTGCATCCACCGATACTCTTGGCTGAGATTCTCAGGGTTTGCCCAGGATATCCAGTCCAAGATTATGGATGCCTTCTTCAGAGGGCTGATATTATCTAGGGAAGATACAATATCATTACCCGATTGCAGGATGCAGTCCATGTTCCAGGCATGCAAAACTGTCTGGCTGACAGCCTCAGTTGGACTCAGTCCAGAGCCCATGCATGGGAACTGCTGCCCGCAGTGACAGAAGATCTTTTGCCAAATGGGGTTGCCCAGAAATCTATTTGCCTCCCCATCCAATGCAAAACTGCCCAATTTATGCTCATTAGATCCAGGACCTGGTGCTTTTTGGCAAGATGCTTTGTCCCTGTCCTGGGTGGGGAGGTTTTTTATGCATTCCCTCCCTTTCCCCTGCTGCGATAAGTACTCATCAGGTTGCTGTCGGAGGGGGCAGAAATGATCCTGGTGGCTCTGTTTTGTCCTCATCAGATCTGGTTCCCTCTTTTGCAGCAGCTGGCGGTGGAACCTCCAGTGCCCCTGCCCCTCAGGTCAGACTTGCTCTTCTAGGAGCAGGGCTCCCTGGTCCATCTGGATCTCAGATATCTGCATCTCCATGCGTGGCTCCCCCAGATTTAGCTGTCTCCAGATTTAGAGTCTCTCCAAGGGTAGCAGACATCCTAGTGGCAGCAAGGAAACCCTCCACTTGGGCAACCTATGCTGTGAAGTGGAAACAGTTTTGCATTTGGGCCACTGCTTGGAGCTTGGACCCCTTCAGTTGCCCAGTGAACTTAGTTCTAGAGTATGTCCCCTCTCTCTCTCAGATGCAGGGCTCGACTACTCTTCCCTGAAGGTACACTTGTCTGCTGTTCCCGCATACCATGTTCCTATCAAGGGCAAATCTATTGTCCAGCTGGACCTCTCCCACTCTTTTTTGTGGGGCATGCTTCATTTGAAGCCTCCTGTCCAGGACCCTGTCCCGCCTTGGGACCTTTTGTTCATCTTAGAGAAACTAACCTTGCCTCCCTTTAAACCTGCTGCTAACTGCGAGCTACGCTTTCTGTTGTAGAAAGCATTATTTTTGGTTGCCATTACCTCTGCTCGAAGAATTTCCGAGCTTCAGGCCTTGATGCGTAAGGAGCCTTATTTAGTTTTCACAGGGATAAGGTGTCCTTGGGAACGAATCCTAAAATCTTCCTGGACTAAGTCTCCATCACTCATTCACACTTGTGGATAGCGCCGGAGGCACTAGGACCAAGCGGGAGCCTTAAGTTTTCAGAAGGGTCGGCGCCAAGAGAGGGCCACACGTGCGCAGCACCATGAGACTAGCTCGCGCCTGTGTAGGCTATCTCGGCGTCGACCCTCCAACCGCCTCAGTTCCTTTTCTCCCGCCGTCGAGTGCGCTTTGGATGTCGACGCCGCTGCCTGCCGAGTCGAAGTTTCGTCTATACGACAACAGCTCTTAATGTTTTAATATTTTGAAGTAGTAATTTATTATTTTACGAAGAAGAAAAGAATTTTTCCTGCCATCAACGGAGTCGTCCTTAGACGGTAGCGGTGATGGTAGGAGGACTTTGTTTGAAAGTTTTATGGCAGAGGGGCTGTGTCCGTCCGCCACCCCTAGTTAACGGGGGTCTGACCACGGACAGTCCTGTGCTCGGGGAGGACAGCCCTCCAAAGTACAAATCTAACGGTTCGGTGATCCAGCTCCGCTTGACCTCGAGGCCCTCTTCCTCGTTCGGGAAGAAGAATTGGTGCCTTCCGAGGTTGCCCGTTAGTTATGTCTGCACGAGGAATGTTCGTCTGGAGGGGTGATGGGCCCGAACCGACTTTGGTGGGTTCCTCTTGGCCCCGCTCCTTACGGCTGCTTTCTCGACTCTGAGCTCCATCTCTGTCCTCGCTGGAGTTCTGGTGAGCAGTTTCACCTTTGGGTTGCTCCTATGGAGCAGGGGGTTCGACTCCAGTTTTCCTGGCTCTGTTCCTGATTTCGGGACCTCTGGGCCTCGGAGCCGTTGGACCGGAGCCGGATTGATTGGATCACGTATGGTGAGGTGCCCTCTGGGTGCCTTTGCCATCGTGTCGACCCCTCGTGCCTACCCCCTCTCCCTTTTCCATGCAGGGGCCAGCACGGGCACCACCTTTTTCCTTCTCCCCTTTTCAGGATTTCCATTGGCATTTTCCTTCGGCGCCGTGGTTTGGCGCCATGGCTCGGTGCCTTGGTCGGCGCTGTGGCTCGGAGTCATGGTCGGCGCCGTGCCTCGGTGCCTTGGTCAGCGCCGTGGCTCGGAGCCATTGTCGGCGCCATCCCTCGGTGCCTTGGTCGGCGCCGTGGCTCGGAGCCATAGTCGGCGCCGTGTCGGTTAGTCGGCGCCGTGGCTCAGAGCCATGGCTCGGTGCCTTGGTCAGCGCCGTGCCTCGGTGCCTTGGTCGGCGCCGTAGCTCAGAGCCATGGTCGGCGCCATGGCTCGGTGCCTTGGTCGGCGCCGTGGCTCGGAGCCATGGTCAGCGCCTTGCTCGGCGCAGTGGGTCGACACCGTCACCTGTGCGGCGCTGCGTGGTTCTCTCTTCCTGCCACTGGTTGTCGGTGCCATCAGTAGTGCGTGCACCCTGAGCTGCGCATGCACCTGTGGGCGGATGCCAGGGTGGTGCTGGGAGCACCCGTGGGTGCCGCGGTGACGCTGTGGGCACCTATGGGTTCCATGCATGCTTCAGGTGCCATGGGTGCCGCTGGTGCCTTGGGTACCGGGTTGACACTCATGGGTGCCGTGGGCTGGTGCCCTCGGGTGCCATTGGTGCCCTCGGATGCCATTCTTGCCATGAGTGTCATTGGTGCCATGGACGTTGGAGGTGCCCTCAGTGCCATTGCTACATGGGTGCCAGGAGTACCTGCGGATACTGCCATGGCTGCCCTTGGGTTTTGCCCAGGTTGGCATAGACACTGCTTGGTGCCCTCCTGTGCCACGAGTGCTGCTGATGCCAAACGGTTGCTACTGGGCTGTATGGCAGAATTAGTGACACATTTTTCCTTTCAGACTCATTCCACAGAACTTGTGGAGGGATGTTTACCGCAGAATGAACTCCTGTTCTGCGGATTATTTTTTTCCACACTTTTTAGTGAGTGGTGGTCTATGTGGGATCTTGTGTCATCCAGCGGTTTTCTTTTGGAACCCTGCTGTCCGTTCTGCCAGCAGAATCTCATTCTGCTCAGCATTTCTCTGCCCCCTCGTGGTATCAAGCTCCTCACATCCTCCTGATGGCGGAGTCTCTAGTGGTCTGACCTAGACCTCTTTTGGAGGTCTTTCTGGGGTAGAGGTGTATCTAGATGAGTCTTTCCCTGTTCTTTTGGTCAGTAACGTAGCGGACAGCTCATTTTATATACCGAGGGTGTGTCATCTCTATCTTCAGAGTCCATGATGGAAAATCCTTTCAGTAGTTCCTCAGTAACTGGGTCCACTATAGTATTTCACTGCGTCCGTGGACCATACTCTTCTGCGTCTAGACTTTTTCAATCGTCAAGACAGTTATACTCTGTGGAACATTTTAATTTAATGGTCAGGGGCCGCTCTGACTCTTCCGCTCCTTTGATAGGGGTATATAGCCCCCTTGTGATATTGCCTCTTCAGTGGCTTCCTCGGCACAGGTGGTTAACTTCTCTCCAGCTGTGATTGTTAGTCCGGTAATGATTTCAGTATGGACACTCAGGCTCTTTCCACACTCAGATGGAGAACATCTTCGTCTTTTGTACCAAGACAATCCTCAAAATAGCAGCCTGAAGGCCTTCTTTGGCTCGGACTAAAAAAAAAAAAAAATTTATATCATATGGTTTTTATCACAGCACATGGCCTAGCCGAAATTACGGTCCCCCCTTTTTGAGGGGGATCTGGTAAGATTCCTCCTCAGCCCCTGAGGCGCCGTCTCCTGGATACAGTAAGAGTAACTGATTTCTTCTTTCTCACGGGAGTCCGATCCGCTGACGATATGGGTCGCTCTCTTTCTAAGAGATTGCTCTCATTCAGAGACATTTTCTAGATCTAGGCGTCTGCCCAGACTGTTAATTCCTATTCTTTTTATCAGACTTTCTTTTCTCGAACAGAGCCTTACAGCAGCAGAAGCGACTCTCCACAGAGTCGGAACTCAGTTTCCTGTTTCCTTGCTTGCTTAATTTAACAGGCGATTTTCACCTTCTTGACGGATGGTCAAGTAGGTCTCCCTTTTCTGAGGAAGCTTCTCAAATATTCACACCTTCGGTTCCTGCTGTCTGGTCTATGCCAGTCGCTCACGAAGCTATCCTCTTCAAGTGTGAGAGGGAGTGGTGATGTTTCTTTTTCAGCAAATGAACTAGAATCCTTTCCTACTCCTTTCAGGAAAGCCAGAGTGGTTAGTGCCTCACTACATTGACTCACTGCCTCTTTCAGTCACTTCAACAAATGGGTTAGCTTACTTGGTCCGGCTGTGTCCTCCTCGATGCACATCTGCCTCTATTGACCTTAGAAATCCAGCCCTGTTTTTGTTGGAATGTTTTTTCACAGTGGACACATCCTCCTGTGCACCTTTTTCCTTTCTTCCCTGAGTTCAGAGACTGCTGCTACAGTTGTACACAAGGGCAGAATTATTCCTCTTGAATATACAGTGGGTAGGATATGTTTTACTAGACCACCACGAGAGGCTTCTAAGTCATGCTTGGCCTTCCATCAGGAAGATCCTGTGACTAAGTGGAGACCATTCTCCTTGATGGACTAACCCACCTGGACCCCTTGCTCACCAAATAAGGGTTCAGATGGCTTCTGGACCTGTTGTTTACAGGTCAACCATACTGGATAGTGGGGATTCCCATCTGTACTTTCCGTCTTCCCTGAACCAGTAGACTTTACCTCCAACTCTTTCAGTTCCTGAGGGTCCTTTACATTACATTAGTATATATCTTTGACACTATTACTTTTGGTCCTAGACCAAATTGTGAGGCCAGGTTCTTACCGCTCTCCTAAAGTGGTAGTGGTTTCCTGGCAGACTTTCATTTTGTGCCCATTGCAGTCGTCTGTAAAGTGGTGAGTTACAGCTCGAGCGCTTATCTTGTAAACACTATGTTCTAGATGCTCTTTACAAGACAGCTCTTTTTTATTAGCAGGACAGTCCTTGGCCGTCCTTTCTGAGTGAACCCTATCTCCTACCACCCTACTCAGGGTTGTTGGTTTTAGCTTGGTACTCTCCCACAAGTGTGAATGAGTGATGGAGACCTAGTCCAGAAAGATATGGAAATTACGTACTTACCGTAATTATTGATCTTCTTGGACAGTCTCCATCACTCATTCACACACCCACCCACCATCCCCTTGGTTCACTCATTTTCTTTCCTGGTCTTCACGGTCCTATGATTCGGACTGTGAGAACATTATTCTTTAGCCTTTCTTGCAAAGGCCATCTGGGCCCTCTCAGGCCCAGAAACTCAGGATGAGTTATTCTCATTAGTAACGCTGCACCTCCTCAGTCGAAAAGGTACTGAGGCGGTTGGAGGGTCGACGCCGAGATAGCCTACACAGGCGCGAGCTAGTCTCGCGGTGCTGCGCATCACGTGGCCCTCTCTTGGCGCCACCTCTTCTGAAAACTTTAGGCCTCGTCCCTAGCACCTCGCGCTATCCCACAAGTGTGAATGAGTGATGGAGACTGTCCAAGAAGATCAATAATTATGGTAAGTACGTAATTTCCATTTCTTACCAAGGTGATCTCAGAGTTTACCTTGAATCAGGATATCCACCTTCTGGTATGCTACCCAGAGTACTCAAACTGAAGGAGGCTCTTCTGCATGCTCTGGTTGTCTACAGGGTGCTCCGCTATGTGGAGCATACCCATCCTGACCAGTTATTTGTGACTTTCGTACCCTGGATGGTGGGGGCTGCAGTTTCTAAACAGTGTTTATACAAATGATTGATTAACTGCATTGTGTTTTGTTACAAGTATGACAAACCCTTACCAGGCTCGGTAAAGGGTCACTCTACCTGGAGTATGGCAGCTTCTTTTGCCTCACTAAGAAATGTATCAGCTGCAGACATTTGTACAGCTGCCACTTGGAGTTCTGTCCACACCTTTGTAAAACACTACAGTCTGGACATTGCTTCCCGACGCAGAGCTGGCTTTTGACTCGCCATCCTTCCGGGCCTGGAGATTTATTCACCCACCCTTCTGCTTAGGATTTCTCCTCTACTGCTTGGGACTGTGTCCTAAAGGTGTTACCTGCTGCAAGAGTGAATCTCGAAGTGAGATAATACAGTTATGTAAGAACTTGCCACAACAGTAGATCTTCTAGAGGAGCTCTTGCAGCAGGGGCTATTTTTCCTACCCTCCTCCCCTAGTAATTTCTTCTCCATCTCAAATATCTTCATTCCTCAGTTCTCCTCTGTACATTTATCAATAACCAGTCTCCAGCGGCGGAACTGGGGATGGGCTGGGGACCACCCTTTATACTGTACATGACGCGTGGTGGGCCAACATGGGGCAACCCACCTGGTATTGCTAGCTAGAAGGTTTCCATGGGGTCCTAGTGCCTTCTGGCTTCAGTCCTAAAGGTGTTACCTGCTGCAAGAGCTCCTCTTGAGAGCTACTGTTACAGTAGTTCTTATGTAACTGTACTTTTCACACTGCTAGATGATGGCTGGCTAAGGTGGAGGGAGGTCTGTGCCAGTCCCCTGCCGAGGGACACAATATATGAGGGTGGTGGATGCCAGAGGTTGGGGGGGTAATTCATTTAACTGGGTCTAGCAAGAGCAGGAAGAGAGAAAGATGCAGTGGGAGGGACAATACCAGGGACAGCGATATGTTCCCAAATGCTAGTAATATTAAACAGAAAATTGGTGGCGAAATGTCATGGTGGGGGAAGATAGATGCAGCGGTGACTGTGACAGTACTGGAGCTAGGAAAGAGTTCCCAACCCCTTGTAATTTTTAATATAAAATTGGCAGCCAGACCATCAGTGCAGCAGTAGGGCTACTGTTTGTAATGCTGGCAACCCAGGTTCGATAATGAGCTCAAGTCACTAGAATACTAGCAAGGAGCAGAGAGCTTGAGCATCCTAACAGACCCTCACCCTCTCTGGTGTTGAGCAGTTGTTTGTTCCACCATTTGAGCACCTCCTGTGGTTGCATGGGTGGTGTCATGTACAGATGACAGAAGAAGGGTGAGTCACCTGGCTCTGCGCATGTGCATGGTTGCCGGCGTATGTCACGTATTGATTCAGGGGTGGAGTAGCAGAAAATAAGAAAATGCTGACCAGGAGTAGGATGAATCCTGCACCTCACAGGCTCTGTTTCTGCCAACCAGGCTCAAGTGCTGGTCAGTGTAGTCACTATTTAGGAATCTGCCCTCCACTCCTTGCAGCCTCACCATGGGGAGTACACCATGGGGCAACAGGAACTGCAGTAAGTCATGGGGATGGTGAGGTAATGGTGCAGGCTGAGAGGGTACTAGCTGGGTAGGGAGCACCAACAGAAAATTTTTTTACAGCTAGCACCTGGGGGTGGGAGTGGGAGGTGGGGAAGAGAGACAAGTGGCAACAGTGGAAGGAATGGGCTCCTGAATGCTGGTCATCCAAGTAACAGAAATGGCAGATTCACTGCTTCTCTGTGGTGCTGATAAGTCTAAATTCATGCACGGCCTGTTGTTCTGTGTACAGTATTTCAGAGGCCATGACACGCAGTATTACCCTTTATCAGAGCCAGTCTGGATATGTTTCTAATTTTTGTCACCCTAGCCAAAATCCACTCAGCCAAGTTTACACAAAACGGCAGATCAAGAGGTCCTATGCCAGAATACACGCTTTTAAACATTCTGTAAAATTAAATCAAGGAACAGCCCAAATATAAGTGGCTGAAAATAATGATTTAACGTTAAGTGCCTACCTGACCATAACTACCTGTATAATATTGTTTGCATTTCCTCTCTAAGTTGTTCATTACTAGATTTATTCATAAGGTAGTGTGGTCTAGTGGTTAGAGTGTTGCCTTTGAACTGGGAGATTGCAGGTTCAAACCCCAGTAGAGCCAAATACTGTACTCACAATGTGACATTGTGCAAGTCACTTAACCTCTTGGTGCTCCACGTCACCCAATGCTCCCAAACAGATCCCAGGCACAAATTCAGAAAGGCTTACAGAGTCATTCTTGCATTTTGAATTATTATATTGCACTTATAGTAAGCACATGTTTAAAGTACAGTCTTGTGCAAAACAGTGCATACCAGATACAGTATATGTAGTGTCTCAGTACAAACACTGAGGCAGTCTGAAAATAGAACAGCCCGGTGCTTTCCCTCATCACAAAGGCTTCATCAGGGAGTGCTTTTCTGGTCCAATGGCAAGCTTATATACATGAACCAACCATATGAGGCATGTTGAACACATTAGCCCAATTTAAGTCTGATTGACAATTTCTCTATCTCTAGAACCCATAAGCAAGATGGGAAATAAATTAGATTAAATATCTGAGTGCTTGCAGTTTTACATATACTGTACAGATCCATTTTAAACCAGATGATTAATGGGTTTTTATTTAGTGAAACTCTCAACTATAAAACACTTGTATTTTAGGCATGGTTCATTATTGATCGTAATGTTAAGATTTACAAAAAAAGTGACGGTGCAATGGTACAAATTGGCAACAACATTATTTAAAAACAGTCTGAAAGCTAAACTTAACAGCACATTTAGTAAATGTATAATTTTTTACATCTGCTATATATATAAAATTACAATAGTGGGGGTGTGTGGCTTGCCTTCAAAGGAAATGGCAGCCTGAAATCTTAGCTCTGGCTACCACCTCTTATATACCCGGAAATAATCCAGGCCATCCCTTGCCCTAAGTACCAGCCGCATAGATTGGTACAATAAGAGACACATACTGATGCTTCAGGTTGATTTTTTGAAGCTGAATTCTTCTGTTCCACAGGGAGTTTGGTTGCTATGATCTCCATGAGTTTGGGCCTTCCTGCTCTCTCAACGTCGAGATGGTGTCGTCTTCTCCCCCCGGGGGGGGGTGGAGGACTCCAGCCTGTTGGAAATCAAAGGACTGTTCACACAACTGATGGAACAAATCTGAAAATTACAAATTGTAGCACAAAATACATCGGCAGACATTATCTCTCTGTCCCATCGCCCTGTCAATGAACAAAGAATCGCAGACAATGATGATCATAACCACAAACTGCATGCCAACATCCGAGAGCAAGACTGCATGATTCAACTCCTGTGGCAGTGGGTTGTGGACCTTGAGAACTGCAGCCACAGGAACAATTTTAGATGTGTGGGGTTCCTGGAAGAACGTGAGGGACCTAATACAATCGCATTTCTCCAGTCTGTGCTTGTGACAGGGCTGAATAAGGCCCTGCCCCAATTTTATGCAGAAAGAGTTCAAATGCAAGGATCTGTTCTTTCCGCTCCTTTTCTGTCTCTTGTCTGGTTGTGCAACCAAATTTTCTTGAGACCTAGGAACTGATCACTCCAACAGTTTTGTAATTCTCCGCCACTCGCTATCTCTCTGCCTTCCCTTGCTATTTCTGTCTTTTCTTCCCCCTTGCATATTTGCAATTATAAAAAATATATGTGAATCTCTGTGTAAAACTGTATGTGATACTGGGATCTGTTTCGTTAAAACTGTATATATACTGTTAAAATGATTGCAGAGTTATTTGGAACTCAAGGGGTTAACGTGAGATGCAGTTTTTTTTTTTTTTAAATGGTGCTTATTTCTTCCTAGGGTCTCCAGTCGGCCAATCTGTCTTTGCTTCCTTTACTCCAGCCACCGCCTGACCTGCACCGGACTCCTGGAGGGACCACTCTAGTTGCCTCACGAGCTACCCCTGTGGTGGGGTGGTAGGGTGGCCAACTTCCCCACCTAGAACAGATCCACACCTACTTGGTGGTCTCCCCTGAGCCGCACAGGTGCTCACAGACACCACTGCTTGCTGCGACGATTCTCCTATTTTTCGCTTTTTCTCTCCTGCGGCTTCAGGCATGCACGACGCTTTGGTGACTAGGTGCTTGCATGCCCTGTGCACTCCTGTCAAGCGCCTGCAGTGTCCCACTTCCCTTGATGTGTGGCTCCATGTCGCCGAGACCCAGCCTCACTAGGGTCAGGCGAACACCGCTACTGGAAACCCCTCCCGAGATGGAGGCAGTCCTTCTGGACGCCAATCCATTTCCTCCCTGCCGACTAACGGCAACCCGTGCTCGCTTCCCAACACGGGTCGCCGGCGTGGAGTGAGGTGTGGCAGCTAGTGCCTCAACCCTCAGCACCACTGGGCCAGTGAGATGCAGTTTTAAGCCCTTTGCAGAGCTGTGAACAAGAGGTCAGTTCTGGGACACCATGTACTGTTTTGTTGCACCTGCAATAAATGAAACTTAAAAGAACATTCTGTGAGCAGCATGCTCTCTTAACGAGTTCCCAGACAAAGACTTATAAAAAGGGTACCAATACTTTTGCTAGAGAGACAAGGAGACTGAGAGAATGAAACTGGGAATTAAGAGAGATCCTCAGCAAAAGGGCTTAGTTTTCTCTGTTTGTACTGCCTTTGTAAATAGTTATACTGAATAATTTTAATTTTTTATTTTGCTGTTATTGAGAAAAATAAAACACTATTTACGAAACTACTACTGGTCTTCCTATGCTTCTTATGCTTCCTGACCTGTGCCTTGATGACAGTGCTCCCAGGGCTGTTGTCGATGAGCAGATTGGCTGCTAGAAATTAATCAGGCCCACCATTCACTAGCCCCAAGCCAAAACCTGTAGCCTGACAGAAGCCTATCCTGACCCGGTTCCTGCATTTTCCGGACCGGAAACCTTCTTTGCTGCCAGGAAAAGAAAACCCTCTTCTGGTGAGGTCAGCATATTCAGATTTTTGCTGACTACTCGCAGGAGCATTCAGCCTGGCACAAAGCCTTCACCACAGCTTGCAGGGCCTGCGCCGAGCTGGGGCTGTGGTACAGTCTCCCAAACCCCGCCATCCTTTGGATCAATGTCATAGGAGCTTCCTGGTCCTTTGACATTCCAGAAGAAGTGGAATACTTCTTAACAGGACAAGCCCTGCAGTTCAGTTGGGGCAAACTGGCTCAGCCTCTTCCACCACAGGTAAGGAAAGTCTCCTCACCCATGAAACTCACCACAAGAGCAGAAACACAGCCATCCACAGGCAGGAGTCTCCAACCTGACTGACTTCACCAGCGGATCAGAACCCATGGTTCCCGGCCCCAAAGAGCCAGTGCCGCAATAAGAGGAAACACCCAGAGGAGGACAAACACCTTGACAAGTCCCCCAGGCTTAGATCCAGAAGCCGGAGCCGCAATAGGGACTCCGAAACCTCAGGAGGGTTAGTGGATTCTCCCACCATTGATAACAAATTTGCAGTACTTCAAGATCTTCAAGAGGAGTTCCCGCTGCTCCCATTACCTGCAAATGTGACTCCGCAGCCTTCTCCAACACAGGTAGGGTCTTGGGTGGAAGCTGAATCCAGGGCAGAGAAAGCGGCCCATCCACCAATCCAGGATGAGTCTCCACCGCGAGAAGGCCCACAAGACTGGTGTGAGTATCCTTCATTTGCTGCGGCCCTCCTGACTGGTGTCAGTTGACTCACATATGGTCGACTGTAAGCAAACTGTTTTCTGTCTCCCTGAGCTTTCCTGTAAAGGAAGTCAGACTTTGGTGTTACCGCTGGGATCCCCACCCTACCAAAGCAAGCACAACTGCTGCGATCTTAGCCATAGATTGGCTGATGCACTTGGCAGTGGCTAGTTTCTTTACTGTGGGGTGAGGGGGTTGATAATAGGTGCATATGGCAAGTGCATGAAGATGATTACAGTTCATACAGTAGGTGGAAACTGTTGCTGTTATTATTTCATGTTACTGTTTAGATCATTGTGTTTATGGTTATTCCAATGTTAAAGGCAACCATGAGTTATGAGAGGCTGCTAAAGTAATTCCAAAGAGGAGCTCCGGGGGCAGGACAACTTGTAGTTTGGCAGGTCTGGGTGGGGATATATGGCAATTATTCATCATCCATCAGATTTTCAAACATTTTCACGGAGGCTAGCTTTACTTGGAATTACGAGGGCTCAGCTCACCCATTAAAGGAAACAAGTTCTTAAGCACTTAAAAACTGAGGCCTTGGACTGCATTCCTCCAAGAGACAAGGCTCTCCTCTGAGGAAGCTCGAAACTCAAGCAGGGGTGGGTGGGATGGGACTCCATAGTACAGCCTCCGTCCATAAATGAGGGGTTTCCATATTCCTCAAGGATTCAAAGTGGATCATGCCACGACTTAAAGGGGACAAAGAGGGGAGATGGGTGATAGCGGAGGTAACAACCCCAGAAGGAGCTCTGATTTGGGTGAACATTTATGCACCAAATCAAGATGACCCTGGCCTTTTTCATAACCTTAACCAGTAGCTGACAGACTTCAACCCCAGCCAGATACCTATTGTGATGGGAAGGGGGGACTTTAATCTCACTCTGAATTCTACCATAGATAGAAGCAGGGGATCTCTGGAACCATACAGGGATGCAGTTAGAGCGCTGAATAGGCTATCCACTGAACATTCACTCTTGGATGTCTGGAGGACCAAACACCCAGGGATGAAAGATTTCATGTTCTTCTCTCCCAGCATGGATCCTACAACCAGTTAGACATGTGGCTTCTCTCACATTTCCAATATGAGGCTGTCTCCCAGATACAGATACATCCAACAGTTATCTCGGACCATGCTCCCCTGGAAATGCTTTTACAGGTTGGATCTGATGCACCTCAAAGCTCTTCTTGGCACTTGGATCCTCCACTCCTAGAAGACCAACAGTTTTACTATGGGTGAGGGAAGAGACCCATGAGTACTGGCAAATCCATGATTCTTGGGAGGTGACAGACTCCACAATATGGGAGGCATTTAAAGCCACCCTAAGGGGAGAATCATCATCTACACTTCAAACAGGCAGAAACAAAGGGAAGTGGAACAGGCTGCCTTGGAAAAACAGTTAATACTACTTGAATCCCAATACAAATCCTTTGCTTTAAGGACTCACCACCCACCCTTCTGGCCCAGTTAAACAGCACCCGAGTCCAACTCATTGACAACCTTACCAGGAAGGCTGACTTGGCTCTAAAATGGTTACGACACTCATACTTGGAAGGGGGGGGATCCAGGAGGTTGTTACCTTACCGGCTGAAAATCAGGCAAGCAGACAGAACAACTGCTGCTCTGAAAGACCCCAAAGAATCCTTAACCAGTTTGCAGGAAGGTATCAACAATACCATGGCCCAGTTCTATGAACAACTATACGCAACCCCCATTCCTCCCAGCAACACCGTAATAGAGGACTTCTTGACATCTTTCCCCATCCTGCAGATTCCACAGCAACAGGCCAGTACCCTTTGAAGACCTGATAACCGAGTCCAAGATTAGAAAGGCCAAAAGTTCCCTGAACCCCACAAAGCTCCAGGGGTGATGGGTTCCCTCCTGACTTCTACCAAGCATTAGAGGGCGAAGTGTCTAGTTACCTTCTCAGGAATCACTGAATAAGGGAATCTTACCGGCGATGAGGAGGAATCATCATGGTACTCCCAAGAAAGGTAAAGACCCCACTGCCCGGTAGTTACCGATGATCTCCTTATCAATGCGGACACCAAGATCCATGCTAAGGTTCTGGCTGGCAGCCTGGAGAATTTCCTACTGGGAATCATGCACCCGGCACAAGCAGATTTTGTGAAAGGGAGGTTAAGATCAGACCACCATAGATCCTTGCTTTCCTAAATACACTGGGCCCAATCTAGCCACAACCCTATGGCTGTTCTTGCAGTGAACTTCAAGAAGGCCTTCAACTCTGTCAAGTGGCCTTTTCTTTTTGTAACATCTTTTTATTGAAAGCAAGCACATTAACAACATAGTGGTATGAGCATACAAAATAATACATAGATTGGTACAGAATAGTACAATAAATAGTACATGCTGAGGCAAAACATAAGTCTGTACAAGGTTTTGTGACTAGCAGACATATGACAACAGTCCACATTTTTACAGTGTTGCAATTTTTCACCCCAATTACAGTCTCTGGCTGTATGTACAGGTTACATGTCAATTCCATGTGAACAAACTCACTGTGGTACATTACAGCACAGTCAGTTTGGCGACACCTACATAGTGCAGCACAATTTTAGCACGGTCAATGTCAGCGGTCTCTTAGAGGTCACTGCTCAAACCACTGCTTTAAATATTGAGCACTTCTCTTATGCACACTAAACATCTGCTTGAAATATCAGAGCACTGCAATAAAAAATCTTAAATGGTTGCTATCAATGTACATATATCGAGCACCTTGGAATTACTGTTGTACAATTATCTAATTACATGTACTAATTAACTAATTGCATTGCTGCTTACATGTATATAATCATCTGGCCAGTAGCTGAGACTTCCTTAGTTGCTGGGGCTGTTGCTGCCGCATAACATTCCTCTCAGCACTCCCTGTCAGACATGCTGCTACACTTTGTCCTCAGTAGCAGAGGGCAGCTGCTATCCCATGAAGGGTATTTGTACCGCAAAGAGCATCTGTATGGGGCAAAGATGTACTGAAAATGCTTCCAATATGATGCTTTCCAATGTAAGGCACACTGCCACACATCTGAATCGGAAATATTGCCATTCTCAAATGAACATAATCATGTTCCCGATGCCGCTACTACTAAGGTGCGCAAGGTTCTGAATGACATCAAGGAGAGGGCAGTGAGTTGTCAGGAATCCATGCATCAAGTTGCGCAAGTGCGACAAATGCTCTGAGCCAGGCAACAAGTGGTAAACTGCCTTTGTTTCCTTGTCTAAAGCAGATAACTCAATGAGCCAGGCAAAAGTCTGCAGTAGCCCCTTGTCAGCCAGCCACAATGGCAGAGTTGCAAATACCACCCGAGTATAACTGCACAGATTGGGGGGAGTTGTTCATGATGCACAACCATGACTGCTTAGACCCTGAAAGATTTCTTATTTTCACAACACATAAAAATCTTCATTACATGAAATCGACTAGCCACTGGTATGCTGATGGAACCTTTATGGCAATGCCACCCCTTTTTTCCCAGCTTTACACTATTCATGACATTCGCTTTTCAGTAGTTATACCAACTGTATTTGTCTTAATGTCAAATAGAAGCAATGGCAGCTATGTTTGTGTTTTTGCAGAGTTAAAAAAATCTATGCCCTGAACTTGGCCCTGTGTCTGTCATGACAGACTTTGAAATAGCTGCTGCTAAGGCATTCTCGAGTGTATTCCCAATGACCACCACTAGAGGATGTTTTTTCCACTTGTGCCAGTCGGTCTGGTGAAAAATACAAGAAATACCAGAGTTATATAAGAACTACATGACAGATGAGGAGTTTGCACGCCAAATTCAAATGCTGCTAGCTCTGGCACATATCCCCACTGAAGATGTGTTAATGTGTTTGAAAATTTAAGATCCGTGACTTTATATAATGCATGATGAGCAACTGGCCCCCAAGTTGATTATTTTGAGGATACCTAGGATAGGGAGGCCAGTTGGTCGTCCTAGTCGCTGAAGACCACTTTTCAGTATACCATTGTGGAATTGCGATGCAGCAGTTAAAGAAGGACTACCTAGAACAAACAATTTAGTTGAAGGGTGGCACAGGTGTTTCAATAGTCTTTTGGGAGCCAGCCATCCCATGATGTGGAAATTTATAAAAGCCCTCAATGTGGAACAAAATGTAAATGAGATAAAGATGGAGCAATACCTCACAGGAATTGAGCCTCCTCCTCCCAGAAGAAAATACAGAGATACCTCAAAGGATTACAGCTGTGGTTGAAGGTTCGGTACCATTGGGGAGTTAAAGTATCTGCATGACATCGCTTTTAATTTTCAACTGCAGGTTTAATAGAAGTTGTAGCAGTTGTAGTTGGTATTTTTGAACTGTATTTTAATTAATACAATTTTAACTGATGCGCTTGAAGTGCATATGGATAAATGAACTAGACTAAACTGAGGCGCTTGGATCGCATAAGGATTACAGAACTGCACTTTAAACTTCTACACATCAGCATGTTGCGTAAAGAGGAAGCAAGATAAAACTGGAGAAGTTTGTTGTTGAACCGAATGCTTTAACAGCTGCTTATAAAGGTTTTAAAAAGTTATAAATGCATTGCTGCTAAATATGAATAATGTTTGCTTCAGAATATGCTGTTATTGCGTTGCTCCTATATATGAGTCTGTGCTGTAAGCCATTATAAAGGTAGTTCAATAAGTGAGCTTCAGATATGCTGCTATTGTGTTGCTGCTAAATGTGAATAATGTTTGCTTCAGAATATGCTGTTATTGTGTTATATATGAGTCAGTGCTGTAGGCTACAGTAAAGGTAGTCTGATATGTGTGCTTCAGAATATGCTGTTGTGTTATATATGAGTCAGTGCTGTAGGCTACAGTAAAGGTAGTCTGATATGTGTGCTTCAGAATATGCTGTTATTGTTTGGCTGCTGTATGAGTCAGTGCTGTAGGCTTGTATGCGCTGGTATGGTATGCGCCAAAATGCGCTATGCGGTTACTATGATCATGCGCATACTAACACTCAAATGACCATGCTGAAATAGATGTGTGATATTGACATGATACCATATGTACATCGGCCTCTGTATAGGGTGGAGTGCTGCATGCCCCTCCAACCCTAGCAAATGGGAAATTGTATTCACTCCATTGCTTCCATTAGAGGCTTCCACATTTCCTCAAAAATCCCCAGTTTACATTTGCAGATAACTGGATTCTTTCCAAAGTTAAACATTGTTTCATGTTGTTAGCCCACTGTGTGATTGTTGGGGCATTGATCGACATCAGTGATTTGAACTATGGTCTTCTTAGCATTGACCAATGCCAGGGATCATAATGGGGCACCTTCTCTGTGTTGGGAGTGGCTAAGTTCCTCTCCAAGTATTAGCTTCAATGGACATTTGGGGGCTATATTCCAGCACTCCACTCATTGTTTTGTGAATTTCATGCCAGAATGGTGCCACCCAGGGACATGTTAGTGCCATATGAAGAAAATCTACATCTTCCCCCTAACATTTAGGACAGTTACTGGGGGTGTCCTGCTTCATGGCATGTAATCTTTTAGGGCTGTAATTTGCTTTGTACATAAAGTTGAGGTGCATTTGTCTCAGTTTGTTGCTATGGGAGCAGGAGCTCAGGTGCTTAGCTGCAAGCCTCCATGTTTCCAGGTCTATCTATTGTGATAGATAGGTCTTGCTCCCATCTAGCAAATATGGGCCTAGAAGGCTCGCTATCCCTTCCACTAGGGTTTGGTAATAGGTCTTAAATGGTGTCCTACAAGGTTGGGGTCTGTAAAGTTCTTCTTTGAACAGTGAGGGTGGAGCCCAATGGTGACCACTGTCCAAAGTGTCCTTCAGTCTCTGCTGCTCTATTAGGTGTACAAAAAAATCTCCAGGGTCTATGTGCCAGGTCTGCTTAAGAGAAGCAAAATCCAGTAATCTTGCCCCCAATCCATCTGGTGCACCATTCGCATCAATCATTGATGCAGTTGAACAGAGTATGGTCCCCTGTCTTTTATTACCATGTTAAGGTCCAAGTGTGGGACTGTGCGGTAAGGTGACCTATATGTTTGTGGGAGGCACTCCACACTTTGAGAGTGGTCTTGGAAAAGGGGTTGTGCACGTCCAGGATGGAAATGGACCCCAAGGAAGATGACAAGGGCCGGAAGCGCAGCAAACCCCTAGCTTCTCCACCTCCATTGTCAGACAGGATGGGGCTGGTCCTCACGGCCCTCAGTAGAAATGCCAATTGGGCTGCAAGATAATAGTGCAGGAAATTTGAAGGCCAACTCTTCCCTGTACTCGGGAGCTGGAGTATACTCTGTCTTATTCGACTGACTTCCTCCTCCATAGGAATCTAGGTGCGATGGAATTTAAACCCTGAAGTGCCCTTGAGGGACCAAGGTGGGCAGGGATTGGTATAAGTACAAGCATCTGGGAAGGATCATCATTTTCACTGTGTTGACCCAACCCAATAATGACAAAGGTAGGGGTTGCCACCACTCACAGTCCTCCGCTAGGCGTGCGATCAGGGGTCTGTAATTTAAGGAATGCAGGGATCCCAGTTTGACCGACATGTATATCCCTAGGTAGCAAACACTCCAGAAGGTGGCTGCATAAGAGAATGCTGGAGCCGCGACAAAAAAAATTAAGTACCTCTGCAATAAAGTCGGTCTGCACAGCTAACAAACTGACCGCCTTGTAAATGATATACAAAAACAGATAGATTTTATTAAAATAACAAAGACACACAGCATGTCCTCCCTACTAGTATGCCAAAGTTTTGTGTTTCTCATAATGCTTTTTCAAGGCGTTGCTTTACTGGTGCACAGGTATTCCTTTTGAAATACCTGCTTTGTGTGTGTGTGTGTGTGTGTGTGTGTGTGTGTGTATGTATATATGTATTTAATAGTACATTAGGGTATTTATGTGCATGAAGGTTTTTTTTTTTCATTATGCTGATGTGGCTACTTTTTAAAAATGTTTTACTACACTTTTAAGCAGGTATTTCAAAAGGAATACCTGTTCACCAGTAAGCCACACCTTGAAAAAACATTAAAAATGTTGGCCTAGTAGTAGGGAGGACACGCTATGTGTCTTTTATCTTATTTTAATAAAATCTATCTGTTTTTGTATATTGTGCACCTATCATTTACAAGGTGGTCAGTTTGTTAGCTGTATAGCCCGACTATATCCAGTGGTACTTGAGGCGAGCTATCATCACTAGGTCACCTAGATTCCCAATTAGCTGGGGTCTGTCTGCTCGTCCTATGGGGCATAATTCGCTCTTGGTTCAGTTGACCCTGTGACCCGACAGAGTGCCATTCTCCCTCAACAGAGCACGAACCGCTGGTAAGTCCTGAGGCAGGTTTTTTAAATATAGCAGCAGATCATCTGTTATAGAGCAAGTTTATGCTGTCCTCTCCTGCCCATGAAGCCCCGGATGGCCTCATGATTCCTGATAGCGGCAGCCAGAGGTTCCAACGAGAGGACATACAGGAGCGGGGATGGGGGCAACCCTGACTTGTTCCCCACCCTAAAGAGAAGGGAGGGGTTAGCTCTCCATTAACTGCAATCTGTACAGTAGGGGAGGAGAACATAGCTCTGATCCAACTCAGCTGGGTCTTGCCCACCCACATGCACCCCAAGGTTTCAAACATGTACCCCCACTCCACACGGTCAAATGCTTTTTCAGCATCAAGGGCAAGTATGGCTGCACCATGCTTTGTGGCTGTCCTCCCCATGAGTGGATAATATTAAGGGTCTTATGGATGTTGTTTCCTGGTACCTGTACAAACCTCACCTGGTCCACGTGCACCAGCAGGGGAGAGAGGTTCTAGGCAGATTGCAATAACTTTGGCTAGGATCCTGTAATCTGCTGTAAGAAAGGAAATGGGGTGATATGATGCACATAGAGTGGGGTATTTCTCTTGTTTTGGAAGGACAGTTACTGTGGCAGACCATGTGGGGGAGGGAGCATAACACCCCTATCCAAGCCCTCCACTAGCGTGTCATGTAGTGGTTCCAGGAGCAATAGAGCAAATCTTTTAAAAAAAGTCTATAGGTATGCTGTCTGGGCCTGGGGCCTTCCTTCCTTTCAAGGAATGAATGGCTTGCTGCGGTTCTGTCACTGCAAGGGGTGCCTCTAAGCCCTTAGAATCAGTGGGAGTCAGGGAGGAGACAGGTGCCCTGTCAAAAAAAGCATCCATGGGGGGGGCGGGTCATGTGATGCAGAGCACCTAGAAGCAGCACTAATCTGGAGCTCCTGCCTACCGACCGCTATTCACTCCTTTTTTTTTTGCCCTTCTAACATCAAAAGTGGTGATCTAAACATTGTTACATGCTATTTTAGTAGCCTGGACTGCAGTGGAGGCTTTTCATTGGATGGTAGCAGTGTAATTTGTGCTGCAGTTATTATGGAAGCAGAGATGAAGCAGGCCGGCATTAAACACACCCCGCCGACCACTCCAGAAAAATCGTCTAAAAAGTCTAAGTACCAAAGCTGAGGGCATACTCCTAAGCAGAACCCCTCTGGTTCCCCAGCGAATCCATTAACTGTGGATCGCTTCCTCCAGGAATTGCTGCCATTTAGAGAAACCCTAGAAGACATCTCCGCGGAGTTAAAATCTGTCCGTGGAGATCTCAGCTCGCTATCTTTGAGAGTGGGGGACTCAGAGGCGAGAACCTCTTCTTTAGAAAAATGGAAAGAGAAAATCGATCCAGAGATCATTCATCTAAGACAACAGATCAACAAGCTCCAGTTGAAAATGGAGGATATGGAAGGAAGAAGTAGAAGGAACAACATGTTGATCCTGGGCCTACCTGAAGTGGAGGAGGGAGCAGACACCATTGCGTTCCTGCAGAAATTCTTCAACAAGATTGTGGGTCCTTCCCACCCTTAACCTGCTATATCACATCGAAGGTGCCCACCACTCCCTGAAGCCAAACCCCTCCTGGGGCACCTCCAAGGCCCATAATAGTGAAGTTCCTAAGCTTCTTAGAGAAACAACATGTGCTAGCTAAATCAAGGAGCTCCAAGCCATCCTGTGGGGTATGCCAAACTGAGATAAGCCCAGGACCTGCCTTTGAGACAAATAGAAGAGAGCTGCCTTCCATCCTACTGTTAGTAAGCTTATTGCTGCAGGAATATGATTCAGAATGAACTACCCTGCCAAGTTACAGGTGGCAATAGATGGTGTTTGGCACTCCCACTGAAACGCCGGAGCAGCAGCCACAGACCTCACCACTAAACTACCTAACCTTTTAAATCAAGCTGAACTTTGGTTTCATAGCCAAGGACTGTTAGGCTTCTCTTATTGTGAGGTGGGAATTGGATTTGTACCTGTCAAATGTTCTTCATCTTCTTTTCTCTGTTCTGTCATGGCTGGGGGTCGGCAGACGGTGATGCGGCCTAGCGGGCCTGAGTAATCTTCAGAGGCTTGCCCGGGTGCTCTGGGGGGGTTGGGGCGGCAGAACCTAGAGTGTAGCGAGTGTTTCCGGACGTCTCTAGTTGAGATGGACCAACTGGTCCTACTGGGTTTTGGATCCCTCGGCTACTTCCCGCCTCTCGGAGGCCGGAAGGTCCCATGGGGGGGATAGAGGAAGAATTTAATTAGAGCTTTCGGGACGTCGCCCTCCGGATTTACAACTATTGAGTAAGCAGGCCTCTAATGAAACTTATGTTGTTAATAGTCCTTTGTTTTGTTAGATCGGTGTGGCAAATGCTGTGTCCCTGTTTTGGAATTTCTCACAATGCATTCTCACTTCCTAAGCCTTTACAAGCTTGATGGTTACGTTAGTTTAGGGCAAGTATGTAAGTTTTCTCACAGGGTCCGGGTGGGTGGGAGGGCTTCGGGATGGAGCAAGCTCTGGGAGAACTGCTTCGCGGTCTGGAGATGGGGGGGGGGGGAAGGTGCAGTACCTGAGAGGTTGAGAGATCAGAATAGGATTCGATGTTACTGGTTAAATTTCACTAAATTAGATTGGGGTATCTCAGTTCACTTTAGTGTTGATCTCTCTCGGGATTGCAGCTTTTGGGGGTCGGTCCTCACCAGTAGATCTAAAGAACCCTAAATTTGTTTCCTCAATCACTCGGGGATTGTTTGTACATAGTTTGAGGGGGGTTGGGAGGGAGGTGGATGTCACAGATTTTTTTTTTACCGGACGTTTTGTCCAGGCTCATGATAGGTAAATTGCTATTACTCACTGTAATAACCTTACATAAGTTTTATCAAGCTTTTGGGGGAAAATTATCCTTTTATATTCACATTCCCTTGCAGGGGTTGGTGGGGATGGGGGAGGAGGTTGAACTGTTTGTTGTGGGTTTTCTTGTTCGTTATCTATGTTGAAGGGGTTAGAGGGAGGGGGTTCTGGGTCATTCTCCGCCTGTGTCTAATATTGGTACGTTAATATTACTTATCCTTTAATACCTGTACTATTATACGAAATTCTTGGGATGAGAAATCTCTGTACCCCAATTACTTGTTATCGGGGATGTTGGGGTGGGAGGGAGGGCTTGGAGTGTGCCATTTGGGTTGGTTGGAAGGACTAATGGTCCATGTTTCCTTTACCTTTAACAAAAGTCACATGGTTATGGTGCCTATTAAAATTGCTACCTGGAATGTCAGAGGCGTCAGAGACGTGATCCAAGAGATATCAGGTTCTCAAAACTGCTCCTTTAAATATTGACATTCTTCTCATGCAGGAAACCCATCTATTGGCTTCAGAAGCTAACGGTTCACTGCAAGGTTTCTCTCAGGTCTTCGTGTCTGGTGGGTCATCAGCTAGCAGAGGGGTGGCTATACTGATCAAAAGACATATATCATTGGTGGTAGAGGAAAGTCTAACAGACCAAGAGGGCAGATTTGTTATGGTTAAAGGACTGCTCAATAATGTTGGGGTGGTGTTGGGGGCAATTTACGGGCCAGTAGAAGGGGATCCAAAATTCCTCATGAATTTGGCTGACAAATTGAGTGGATTTCTCCCCTCCTTACTAATATCGGGGGGGGGGGTACTGGAACATTACTCCGACACAAGACCTTGATAAAACCCACAGGCCATTAAAATCCCTTTCCCCTTCTCAAATCGCCCTTAAGGATTTAATGGACTTATTGGGTTTATGTGACCCATGGCGTCTGCTCAACCCCTTGGGCCGGCTCTTCTCCTTTTACTCACAAGTACACCAGTCGTGGTCCAGAATTGACTATATTCTAATCAGCAATACTCTCCTGGCGGGTATTCACTAAACAGGTATAGAACCAATTGTCATATCCGATCACTCTCTGGCATGGATCTCGGTTTCCCCTGATCCGCACGGTCAAAGGGACACTTCGTGGAAGTTAAACACGCAACTTCTAAAAGAAGATCGAATAATCTCACATTAAACCTTTGATCTCGCTCTTTATAGATTTTAACACGGGTTCTACATGCAGAGAGGACCTGATCTGGTGCTCTTTTAAGTGTTTTATTAGAGGTGAGTTTATAAAGTTAGCTTCTAGAAGGAAAAAGCAGAGAGAGGCTAAAATTATTTCGTTGTCAAATCAGATAAGGATCGCGGAAAATAATCTGTCCTCCTTATCTTCACAAGCTGATCTGGAGGCTTTATGGAGGTTTAGGAACGAGCACGAAGACCTATTAAGGAAAAAGTGGCAGGCCATCCTTAAAACTAAATCTCGTTATTTCGATCAAGGCGAGAAGCCAGGCAGAATGTTAGCTCTTAGATTCGGGAGACAGAAAGTTCAAGACTGATTCCTGCACTGTGTTCCCCCGACGGTTCTATTAAAACCTCCCCTCGGGATATTTCACGCATTTTCGAATCTTTTTATAGGGACTTATATGGCAAGGGTACTTCTCAGCCGTCCCACTCCAATATTGAACGCTTTCTGGATGTCGTAACTCTCCCCTCCCTACAGGCCCACCAGTATGAGATTTTGGCCTCTCCTATTACCCTGGCTGAGGTGGAGGAGGCAATAAACGGGCTAACCCTGGATAAATCCCCAGGTCCTGATGGTTTCCCCTCCAACTTTTATAAGGTCTTTTGTAAGGAGATATCTCCCCTTCTCCTGAAATTATTTGAGTATATATTCACTTCAGATTCCCTTGACCCCACTTTGTTAGAGGCCACGATAGTACTAATTCCGAAACCAGATAAACCCCAGACAGAGCCGGCCAGTTACCGTCTGATTTCACTATTAAATTACGACATTAAAATTTTAACCAAAATCCTATCTCTCAGAATCAAACGGATTTGGCATCAATTACTGAGTCCTGAACAGGTGGGGTTTGTTCAAGGCAGATCTGCTGCCGATCATTTGAGAACCCTCTCACATATCTTTCAGGCTGCCCAAGATTCCCAGGCCCCCATGGCATTAATTGCATTAGATGCCGAAAAAGCCTTCAATAGAGTAAACTGGGACTTTCTGTGGTCCACCCTTAGGAGAATGGGCTTTCCGGAAACGTTTATTCAGTGGATTCAGATGGTATACAGGTCACCCACTGCTTGAATCTATTGTAATGAGGTTTTTTCATCTCGGTTTCCCCTGTACACCGGCACTCGACAAGGTTGTCCCCTGTCTCCCTATCTGTTTAACCTATATCTGGAACCCTTGATATTGAGTATCAAGAACTCGTCCCAGGTCACAGGTTGCTTAATATACCAGAAACCTCTGACTCTTTCAGTTTATGCAGATGATATCCTTCTGCATCTTACCAATCCTGAATCCTCTTTGCACGTTTTACAAATTATTGATCAGTTTGGGCAAGTAGCTAACTATAAGTTGAACTTATCCAAATCAGTTATATTCCTGTTAAATCCTTCCACGCCCAAGCCAATTTTACCCAGTTTGGTATGAGATGGTCTCCTGTCTCACTCAAATACCTATGCATCCATCTCGCCGAGACCCAGAGGTTATCAAGAGACTTAACTTGGACGATCTGGTGACGAGGATTCAGAAGGATCTCCACAGATGGGGCAACCTTCCGTTGTCCCTATGGGGCCGCATCAGTATTATTAAAATGAATGTTTTACCCCGAATTTTTTACCCTTTAAATTTACTAAATATCTGGCTCCCAAGGTCTTATTTTCAACAGCTTCACTCTGCTCTCTCCAATTTCATTTGGTGGGGCAAACATCCTAGATGGGCCTTCTTAAAGCTTAATTTACCCAAGGAGAGAGGAGGACTTCGCCTCCCTAATTTTATGTTATACTATTGGGCGAGTCATCTATCCAAAATGGGGCAATGGTTAGAAGTCCAGACCGATACATATCTTCCTATTTGGTTGCAGTTAGAGATTAACCTGTTGGACATGTGCAATCTCCGTTCACCCAGAATTTTTTATCACACCTTTTCCGCATTACCGGATACTGTACAATGTTCGGCCATAGGGCTCTCCATAAAAGTCCTATCCCAATGCTGGAATTTCTTTAACATCTCATCTAAAAGGGATAAGGCGCAACCCCTTATTTTAAACCCTAATATCAAAATAGGTAGTTCTCCGCTGATCCCTGACTGGCTTCCACAATTACAGGATGTGTTAGTGGAAAACCTGTACTCCCAGGGTTCTCTTCTTTCCTCTACCGACATAATAACCAAACTGAATATCCCTCAGAAATATATATTTAAGTTTTTCAATTGAGGCACCTCTTGGCCACTACTTTTGGGACTACACTACATTGTCCCAAACGAGGCCCTTTCTAGAACAGATACAGGAATGCACAAATAAACCCCATGGAATTTACAGGATCTATTCCTTCCTACTGGGCATCAAATTTCCTAACGCCTTTATCGGCTTTAAGATTTGGGCTTCCTCTTGCCAGATTCTCTTCTACCCTGGAATCAGATTTGGGCAGACATGCATAGATATCTCACTCAAGACAGGCACAGGCTAATTCAATTCCATATCCTAAATAATCTGTACTATACACCAGTTAAGCTGGCCAAATTTGGCAGACTGCCTTCGGCTACCTGTACACGGTGTGGAGCAGTTGAAGGGAACCTGATACACATTTTTTGGCATTGTGACAAGGTGACGTCATTATGGAGTACAATCCAAACCAAGTTAAACCCCCTCCTAGGACTGGGGGAGCTGTTTACCAAAGAGATATGTGTACTAGGATGTTCTCTAATATTGGAGTCCGGGAGCGTGAGGTTTATATGGCTTTAATCTCTATAGCAGTCAAAAGGTTGGTTCTCAAACACTGGATGGATCAGCTAGTCATTTCATATCCTGAATGGCTAAAAGAAATCTCCCTTTGCTTTAACACCGAAGGTTAATAGCAAGCTCCCGAATCGCATGGCCTCCTTCAACCAGAAATGGGGTAAACTATATGCTTTATATCTGAATCAAGATCCACGTAATGCTGACCTCTGACCGTTCCAGTTTGTTTTATTTCCCTTGGGATGTTTGTCATTGCTAGAGTACTCCTTGCTCTTTTGTCTCTCTACTATCTGCTTTGGCACACTCCAGGAGAGGGAGGTGGGGAAGGTTGTGGGGGCGTGGTGGAGTGGATGGGCTTTTTTCCTTTTTTTTTTTGTTATTAGTGTTTAGGCATATTTTGTCTCAAAGATGTTTCGATGTCATTCCATTCTCAAGCTATTTTGTTGTCAATGTAGTATGTTCCGGTGGTTTGTATACCATATGCTTTCTTGCTATATTATAAACTAAAAAAGATGTTGAATTTCAAAAAAAATCCATCTGCTGGTTGGTGGGGACACCTCCGAGGTGTATAAGGACTTATAGAAGGCCCCAGATTCCTCTCCTTTCTGGGAGGTTGTGGTCATGGCCTGACCCATTGATTCTGGAGCTGGGTAATTGACTTCTCCCCTCTCCGGTGCAACTGCCAGGACAGGTATTTCCCTTTATCCCCATCAGAATACGCCTCGCATGTGACAGTAAAATAGAGCGCTTCTCCTGTGAGCTGCTCATTAGGTTGAATCGCCACTTTACTGTAACTTCTGGACAATCTCATACAGGGTGGAGTGCGGCCTTCTCATATGCACTTCCTCACAGGTCGCAATCTTAACTCTAAGCCTCTCCAATTCTAGCTCCTAATTTTTTTCTTGTGGGCTGAGTAGGCAATAACCAGGCCCCGGACATAGGCCTTGAGGGCCTCCCACCTTGCACTTTAAGTCATACCCCTCTAATATTATAATGCAGAAATTCTTGGATCGACCTGAACATAAAGTCCACAAAGGCAGTATCTTAACGTATCTTAAGAAGGCAGTATAGCACTGTGGTTTAGGGCACTGAGCTGCAAATCTGCAGACCTGGGTTTGAATCCCACAGCCCCCACTTGCATACTGTATGACCCTGAGCAAGTCACTTAACTTCTTTGTACTCCCAGGTTACACCTGGAAACAAGCTTCACATTAGTGTGTCTTTCCTGGTTAAACAATTTCTACTTTCAGTAGTAAAGGGTCCAGTTTCCAAGGTCGACAAGTGGGCGGGGACCCTAGGGCATTGATAGAGTAAGTGAGGTATGATCCTATATCAGTATTGAGGAGAACTTGGTGGAGCTTATGTTGGCAAGAAGTGTAGCGCTAACCAGCAACCAATCCAGCCTGGTATGAGAGTGATGGGTATGTGAAAGAAGCTGTACTCATGGCTGGTCAGGTTCTGGTGCCTCACACATTAGTGAGGTGAAACATGCCCTCCAGCTTCCCCAGTGCCCCAGCATTTTTGAGATTGTGTGGGAGCCAGATTGGACTGGTCCACTATTACATCAGACACACAATTGTAACCCCGAATCGAATCCAGGGACCAGGAGGGATGCCATGTCCACTGCCAATCATTGGAAGAAACCTGGGTTTTCTACATTTGGTGCATACACCGACCCGCCTGATCGTATGCCCACTCCCTCAAGCATGACATTGGTGAGCACGTATTCCCACCCCTCGGATCCACTAGTATTCACTTTATTCCAACCCGGGTGCCCCTTGGAAACCAGATAGCTACTCCTCTAGCCTTGGTGGAAAAACATAGAAACAGAAATTTGTTGGCAAAAGACAACCCATTGGCCCATCTAGTCTGCCCCTTCCCCCAAATAGGCACCTCCGTCCTTCCCCCCTTATTCCCCTTTTTTGTGCCCCCCCAGTACAGCTTCCAGTCTCCGCATACCAACTGGATGCTTACCAGTTTTTGTTTGCTCATGTATTTATCCCATGCCCTCTTGAACTTCCCCACTGATTTTACCCCACCACCTATTCAGGCAGCCTATTCCAGGGACCCACCACCTCTCAGTGAAGTAGTGCCCCTCACATTTCCTTTACCCTCTCTAGCTTTAAGCTGTGTCCCCAAGTTTTCGTGTTTTCCCTCATCTTGAAGATGCCTCCTTCCTACCTGTTCCTTCAGATATTTAAAAGTTTCGATCATATCCACCCTTTCTGTTCTTGATACTAATGTGTACAGGTCAGATTCCTCCATCCTTTCTTTATATGACTTCTTGTACAAGCCCTGCACCATTTTGGTTGCCCTTCTCTGGACCCTCTCCACCATATCTATGTCTTCTTTTCTGTGAGGTCTCTAGAACTGTACCCCATACTCCAGGTGTGGTCTAACCATGGACCTGTACAGTGGCATGATCACATCTCTTCTCCTACTTGTAATACCCCTCCCTATGAATGCCAGCATTTTGTTTGCTTTTCCAACTGCCTTGATGCACTGGTTTGCCACCTTTAGGTTATCAGATATGATAATCCCCAAATCCCTCTCTTACTCCATTGCCAAAACCTCCTCTCCTCCCAGTTTGTACATAGCCTTTGGATTTTTGTGCCCTATGTGCATTATTTTGTATTTCTTTGCATTATAGCACAATTGCCATCTCTCTGACCACCCCTCCAGCTTTATCAGATCTTCCTTAATTTTCTCCACACCTCCAATGTAGATCTTTGTGTCATCTTCAAATAGGCACACTTCCCATTTAGACCCTCTGTTATATCCCCAATGTAAGTTAAACAGTATCAGTCCCAATACTCAACCCTGGGGTACCCCACTTGTCACTCCTTCTCCCTGGCTTGAGTCCCATTGACAGCCACCCTTTGAACTTGGCCTTCAAGCCAGTTTTCCACCCAGTTTAATTTCCTCCCTACCCCTAAACTGCCCAACTTGTTCACCAGCCTTCTGTGAGGGACAGTGTCAAAGGCACTACTGAAGTCCAAATAGGTCATGTCCACTGCCCCACCCTGATTGCACACCTCCATCACGCAGTCGAAGAATTCATTCAGGTTAATCTGGCATGACTTTCCTTCTGTAAACCTGTGCTGGCTGTCGTCCTGCCAGCCCCCACCCCCAACCCGGGCAGGTACTATACTAATCTTTCTTTCAGGAGTGCCTCCATCAGCTCACCCACCACTGAGGTAAGACTGACTGGATGATAATTACTCGGCTCCTCCTTTCCTCCGCTCGTGTTCAGTGTCACCACATCTGCCTTTTTCCAGTCCTCTGGGACTCTCCCAGTGTCTAAAGATAGATTAATGAGAACATGAGCTGAGCCACTTGCCCCCATACTTTCTCAGTCTTCAGAGCCTCTGTGTGGATATGTGGGTCTCCTGCAAAAGTACCATCTGGATTCTGTTCCTTTTTATCTCTGCAGTCACACGTCTGCGTTTAGTAATTGATTTAAGGCCATTGATGTTCCAAGTGGCCACATTAACTGCATTAGTAATTGTCCCACTGAATGTAGGGCCCTGTGGCAACTGGAGGGAGCCCAGCCCCATTTTAACTCAGTATTAATCTTTAGACCATTCAGTGTTCTTAACCACTGTATCCTGCTTGTGTGTTTAACTTCCCCTTGAACACCCTCCCCACCCCATGCCACCCCCCGCCTCAATCGTAACCAACTTACAAACTTTTTCGAACAACATCAACATTTGTTGAGTGGGCTTACTTGATGTCCACACTGGAGAGGATGGGCTTTGGACCGACCTTCCAGGCATGGATTGCACTTCTTTACTCCTCCTTACATACTGCCTTAAATCAAAGGCCTTTGACCTCCAATAGGGGACCAGACAAGGCTGCCCACTCTCCCCACTTCTGTTTGTTCTGGCAGTTGAGCCACTAGCAGTTGCCATAAGAGAGGAACACACTATCCCTGGCATTCAGATAGATCACCTCGCCTTTAAACTTTCCTACATGCAGATGACATGCTGGTTACCACTGCATATACAGGACAGGCCATCGTCCATCCTAAACCTTCTCTCCCACTTCACTCAGGTATCGGGCCTGCAGGTCAACCAGTCCAAAATGGAAGTACTACCCTTAAGCCACTTACAGTATGTCCAGAATAGGGATTTACTTCACTCGGCCTTAAATGGGCTCCCAAAGGGATAGGGTACTTAGGGTTAACGCTGCACAGGGACTTATCGAGGCTCATAGATTTGAACTTTTCCTCCTTGATAGGCTTTTGAAAGCAGTCCTAGAGAGATGGAAGGCTCTTCGTCTATCTCTGGCAGGCAAGATGGACTCCATAAAATTAATGGTTGCCCTGAAAGTATTGTATTTGTTGGCTCATGTTCCCGCACGATCCTGCCAAAGTGGTTTCAAAAAGTGGGTACTCTATTGGGACATTTCCTTTGAGAAGGATCCCCCCTCCTCCCAAACTTCAGCAGACAAAAGCTACACCAGCACTGGAGTAGAGGAGGGTGGGGACTGTCATGGTTCCAGGGATACCATAAAGCCTTTGTAACAGCACAAACAGTTCAGTGGCTCCAGCCTCCTCCCTGGTTTGGAGTCTGAAGGAATCCACCTACGCAGGCTCCAGTACAATGGCAGTCCTTCTCTATTCTAACAAATGTCCTTCTAGGCCCTTAACCCCTCAGTCACCATCTCGATACAATATTGGAAACAGGTTCTTAAGGTAGTGCAAACACCTCCCACACCTTGGGCTCTTACCCCACTGTGGAACAACCAGACCTTAACCATAGGCAAAACTACAGTACACTGCCAAAAGTGGGAAGCTAAGGGCATCAGGCTAGTGCATGACCTGCTAATCCCAGGCAGCAACACTCTTGACTCCTTTGAAGCCCTGAAACGAAGATACCAGCTTCTTTCTAGCCATCTCTGGAGGTATCTGCAGATCAGAGATGCTATTCAACACTTTCCCACCCTACCCCATGGGTCAGACCCAAATGGGGATGTATCACTACTTGCAACATGAATGAAACTCCAAAAAGGGAGAGCCAGCAGAATATATGGGGTGCTCAGAGATGCAACACTCAACCCTACACATCCAAGGCCCAATGGAAACCGAATTGGGGTACCAATCTCGGACACACAATGGGCCAACTGCTGGGCTAGAATCCATATGTCCTGTCAGGATGGAAGAAACCAGACTAATCATGAATAAAACCCTGTTATGCTGGTACTACACCCCAGCTAAACTTAAAAATTGAGCCTGCTGCCTCAGGATAACTGCTGGAGTTGTGGCAACAGATCCACCTACAGCATATCATGTGGGCCTGCCCAGTGATTCAACCATTCTGTACAGAGGCCCGACATATGTGTCAGACAATAATCCCTCAGCTGGAGTCAGATGCACCCATGCTGCTCCTCAGTTGTGCACCAGAAGGTCACCCCAAATATGATCCTGGAGCCCAATGTGTCATGGTGGTTGGGGACTTAGCCAAGAGACTCCTTCTTCTCAACTGGAAAACACCCCACTGCCTATCTTTTTCAGAACTTCTGCTGGTCTTAGGACAGGTGGCTGCCTTTGAGAGGATATCCAGCTATGCTAAGAGCACGCTCAAGACATATGGCAGATACTGGCAGCCCTTCCTTGACCCGGCATCCTGTCACAACCAACAAAACTCTCCCACCTTGAACTAAAGCAAGGATACCTGCCAGGGCTTGGGCGAGAACCAGCCCTGACAAAGACCCTGGGGATCCCGGGGCCCCAGTATAAGCCTCCACATAGTACATACTTTTTGGACCCCTTAGTAGGTTGCCACCTTTATAAATAGTTGTTTACTCTGTTGTAACACCATACCCAGGCTGAACACAAGACCAGGGAACTAAGTGTATTAGCTACGTTGAAGGGCTTCATGCTTACCTGTGCTCAATACCAAAGATATAGGCTCTTACCCAAGACTGAGCCTAGGAAAACTCGAAGGCAAGGCAGGTTGAGTGCAAAATGTAGTTCCTTCATAATGGTATTCTCAGTAGGCCTGAACCAGGCACTGACAAACTGTATTATCTGTACTCCTAACTAGTCCCTTTAAGTACTCCCTGACTTGGTGGATGGCCAAAATACCAAATAGAAGAATATTTACCTGTTTTCATTGTTGTTGATTACTGTAATGTGTTCACTGGCTGCATGTTTTTTGCAATACTGAATAAAAATGTTCAACCACAAAAAAATGAACAATAGTGCATTATAATCAGTTGTGGCACATTTAATTAACCACTAGCTCTTGTAAACAAACTACATATTGCTAACAACTTCTTGATTAACTCCACAGTCACACGCACGTGCACACACACACACTGGCTTAAGAAGAAAATATGCTTTAGTATATAATTATATGGTGTACTAAACTCATATGTTCATTCTGTATAAAACATGAAAATGAAAGTTGGTTATACAGTAATCAGTCAGGAAGTGCTATTTAACTATGGCACAGTCAAGGATTATGATTTAAATATTTATAAATTGCAGTCTTTTCTGATGCCATGTCTTTATCTTCAGTCTTGCATGTTATCTTGACAGGTTTTCAATGAAGAGAACCAACTGTCGCCTTTCTTCTTTTCCCAGAGGAAGCAAATAGGGTACATTTGATGTTCCTGGGCTTTAGTAGTTTATTAAGGAACAACAATCGGCCCAGTGGTGTCCAGGGCTGAGGCACTGGATGCCTTACCTTGTGTCACACCGGTGACCCGGGTTCAAGAATGAGCCTGGGTCATCAGAGACGGCACAGAGTGGGAGGGAGGATCAGGGCTAAGCAGCTGAAAAGCAGCTCTCCTCTTCCAGGAGGACTCTGTCTCCGCTATTCCCACTGCCCCGGATGGAGGTCCGGGCAGTGCAGGTGAGCGGTGGCAAGCAGTGGAGGACGCCACAGTACTGCAACGCGATGTGCCTCCACACGCATGCATGGCCAGGACTGGCTGGGAAAATGGAGTGAAAATGTGGGATAAACTACATAAAAAAATCAAACAAACAAAATGGGTATGAATACAAAATTAAAATTACTTCTATAATAATCATATCTACAAAAACAATGACATATTTAGAACTGCATTCATGCCATTTGGACATAGAGTTCATTCTGTGTATCCGTCACACTCCTTGTTCTAAAGTTAGAGAATGTTTCCAGTGGGGTGCTAATGAGCAAGCTAGCGAGGATGACTTCTCTCTCGCTCCACAAGCTACCACAAATAACAGTAATTTAAAACAGTTTTTTTCTTCAACTACCTCTGTAAAAACTAAGTCTCAGCCTGCTTGGAAGAAATATGGATGAGTACCTTGCATCTGGTTCAGCAAAGGGCTCCCGTGACACGGCGAAAAATCAGAGAAAGCAGCCCCCGGCCTCGCAGGTGGAAAGCGGCCGGCCTGTCTCGCTATCAGCAGCTGAAGTAAGTGCCTTAGGGCTCGAAATTACACAGCAAGTCTTAGCAGCCCTCAAGCCCTGACTGACCAGCCTGGCATCTAATTTCAGCCGCAAACTACAGGAGTTGGTGGACTTGCATGCTTCACATGCCACATGTTTAATTGAGATGGAACAACGAATCTCTGATGTCGAGGATGCCACTGCACTGGTCCCTGATCCAATAGCCACACTGCAGAAAGAGCTGGAAGATTTTAAGGACCAATTTGATTACCAGGAAAATTATCAGCGGAAGTTGAATTTACAGCTTCTAGGCTACCGGAGGGCTGAGAGTGAGCGAGATTGAATTTTGTGCTAAGACCCTGCCAGAAATCCTGGGTCTCTCCCTAAGAATGTCCGACTCAAGCTTGAATGGGCCACAGAGCTGTACTGCCCAGGCCATCACCAGATCAGCCACTACAGCAGATAGTGTTGAGATTCCATAATTTTCAGGACAGGGAGCTGGTCCTGAAAGCCTATCAGAATACATCCTCACTACAATATGGTGGTCACAAGCTCCATCTCTGACAAGATTATTCTGCCCGTCTGCTTAAAAAGTGCAGCGCCTTTAACTCAGTAATGGCCCAGTTGAGAGAGGCCCAAATCGAGTGCTTCATGTTTTACCTCATATTTCAAATCAAACATGAGGGTGCCACATATTCTTTTTAGGATGTGTCAAAAGCAGAAGCCTTTGTAAAGGACCTTAAGAAAAGGTGGGTGATGTGATTTCATGCTGAAAGGCGGTGTACCCTTCTGGCGACAGACTTGGGTCTGCGAATGGAACCAGATCAGTATTGAGGGCTTGCACTGAGGTACTGTTATGTTTGATTTAAACTTCAGAAAATGTGACTGCTTGAACTGTGGAAATTCGGGGGAACTGTTCTTGCTCTGACTTTATAGAAGGACTGCTTTGTCCCCTTTATTTTAGTTGCAAGTGAATTAACTTGCAGGGGCCATGTGGCTGATTGTACATGGATTTTGAACTCTCCTTGCTTTATCAAGGGACTGAAGCATGAAGCAGATATCCCTTTTTCTTTCTATTTCCTGGAGCTTTCTCTGATGGACCTTATCATTTGTTCTATCATTCATGGGGGAATAATTGACTTTTTCAACTGCTGAAGTCTCCTTGCAGATATCAATGTGATTTTACATGGGTATGATGCATCCTGAGATAGTGATCAAGATGCACGAGGGAAAGGAGAACAAAGTTAACGTTTTATTGTATCCTAATGAAAGGATTGTAATTCAAAACGCTTAGGTAGTTTGTGTGAGGTGTTTGGGGGACATCCTTACTAAACCATGGGTTGGGATTGTAACATTTTGCTATATGCAATTCTCATTACAATGGGGAGGGAACTCAATCAATGCAATGATGGAATGAGTTGGGGGACTGTATATAGTTACTATTTATTAGTGTTGATTTTTTCACTGTCAGTTAACAGATCCAGTCATACTATGCAGATACTATACATGCACTGTCTGCCAATGAAAGTGAAATGGGCCGGGATGGTCTAGGCTTTGATGGAGGGTTGTGGCACAGATTATGGCTTGTCCTTCAGAACTAGTGGTAGCCTCGTGGAATGTGGGAGGGATAGCCACCCCTGTTAAGCGAACTATGCTATTAACTGCCCTCAAACAACAGTCTGTGAACATTGCCCTATTGCAGGAGACCCATCTCACAGAGAGGGAGCATGCCAGATTAAAAAAAGGATGGGTGGGGGATTGTTACGCGGCGTCATACACCTCCCACAACAGAGGGGTGGCCATTCTTTTACACAAGTGGTTACCTTTCAAGTCTGAGAGAGTGGTGGCTGACTCTGTCAGTGGCCGCTATGTCTTTGTGACGGGTGACCTCCTTGGGGAAAGGATAACTTTTGGGAGCATATATGCACCTGCAGTACATGACACCGAGTTTTATAAATCCCTCTTGGTGCTTCTAATAGCGGAACAATTTCCAGGGTTGATATTAGGTGGTGACTTGAATTGTTTGATGAACCCTACAGTAGACCACTCTGAGGGTAAGGGCACTACTAGAGAGGCTATCCATAGCTGGCAGACAGGGATGGTTGACTTAGATTTAATAGATGGCTGGAGGACAGCCAACCTCACCCTTCATGAATATACATTTTTCTCTCATCCACACCGGACATGGTCCAGATTGGACTATGTGTATATTCCTAGGCCCTGGCACTTCTGTGTGACTCGGGTCAATCATCGCCCAATACATGTTTCCGATCATACAATGGTGCTTATAACTCTATCACTAAGAGGGGCTAGTAAAGAATTTAAGGAACACTTGCAGGGTCAGTGGAAACAGTATGTGCAGGCTAATTTGGAAACGGACCCCTCCAAGGCTGTCTTCTGGGACGCTGGGAAAGCAGTTATGAGGGCTCCATTATTAGCTATGAGGCATATCATAAAAGGAGGGTTAAGGAGAGAAGAAAATCGCCTTAAGGTACTGGAGAGGCAGTGGCCCAGGGGAGGGAGGGAAGATGCCACCCACCTGCTGGTGGTGACTAGAGAGACACTAAACAACCTGCTGTTGGGGAGGCTAGAAAATGTGCCCATTTGTTTGGAAGCACTTTACGAATGGGGAACAAACCTAGCACCATGTTGGCACAACTAATACGAGGGCAGAAGAGTTCACACTTGATTGCTGCAATTAAAGGCCCGGATGGTGCATTGCAAAGGGACAAAAGTCACATAAGGGATAGGTTCAAAAAGTTTTATCAGGAACTATATAAAACACAATGTGGGGATGTGAGGACTAGTATGCAGGATTTTTTTTAAATGGTTTGGACCTCCCCAAGCTGTCCATGGCTCAGCGAGATTGGTTGAGTTCTAAGATAACAAGGGAAGAAATAGCCAAGGCAGTTGCGGGGTTAAAGGGAGGGAAAATTAGTGGACCAGATGGTTTCACTGCAGAATACTATAAGGCCATGAAACCTTATCTACTTGAACACTTAGAAGCAGTATTCAGTGCTGCTAGGGAAGAAGATGGGACACTGCCCCAAACCTGGAAAGAGGCAATGATTTGCTTGATCCCTAAAGAGGATAAGGACCTACCTGAATGTGCCTCTTTCAGGCCTATCTCCCTTCTTAATTGTGACTCTAAAATATTATCTAAGGTCCTGGCTAGTCACTTGGACAGGCTCTTGCTGGAGCTGATTCACCCATACCAAACCGGGTTCATTCAGAACAGGTACTCCTATCATAATATGTGAACCCTTCTGAATGTAATCTGGGGAGCCTTAAATGGATATGAACCTGTCCACATATTATCAATGGATGCAGAAAAAGCATTCAACCGGGTCAAATGGCAGTACTTAATTGAAGTGTTAACCCAGTTTGGTCTGGGTGATGAATTCATAGGGTTTGTACATCTGATGTATCATGCCTCAACAGCCCGTGTTTTGGTTAATGGAACACCCACTGATAGTTTTGTTCTCAAAAGGGGAACTAGGCAGGGGTGTCCTTTGTCGCCCCTCCTATTCACCCTGGTGTTGGAGCCACTTGCTGTGGCAATTAGAATGCACCCTGAGATAGTGGGTGTCCTTGGCCAATTGGGTAGGGCCCATAAGTGCTCCCTCTACACAGATGACATGCTACTATATGGCTAAGCCAATCAATCTATGCCCTCACTTTTAGAATTGATTGAATGGTTTTCAATTTTCAGTATATAGGTTGAATTTAGCAAGTCAGAGGAGATGTGTCTGGGGAAACCCAGGACAGAGAAGGTGCAGACCCAGGATTGGGGGTTTGAGAGTCCAGGACTCCTTTGTATATCTGGGTATCAGAGCTGGAACAAATATTAGGACTCTATAGGACCTAAATTATACCCCTTTATTGTAAACGATTATGGCTGAGCTGGCTAGATGGGATAAACTGCCTATTGCATGGTTGGGCCAGATAAATTTGCTCAAAATGAATATTCTGCCCAGGATCTTGTACATTATGCAAATGCTACACATGGGAGTAACAAGAGCAGATACCAAATGGTTGGAAAAATCTTTCTCGGATTTTCTGTGGCTGGAAAAACAACCCCGAGTGAGCCTTTCCCGTTTAAAATCTTTGATTGAGCGAGGAGGATTGCAGTTCCCTGACTTGGGTATTTATTACCTGGCAATACAGTGTCGCTACCTACAGGACCGGGTGGGCAGACCCTGAGAGGTGGGATGGCTAGATCTTGAGGAGAGGGGCTGTCCTGGTAGGGTCTCGGCATATCTCTGGGAGGGGCTGGAGGTCATATGCAGGACTGTCTAGGCCAAACCCACTGGTCAGATCAGTGTTGGACTGCTGGGGACACATGTCCCAACAGAGAGGGAAGACACAGGAGGAAATTCTGCTCCTACTGGTGGTGGGGAATCCTTTTTTTATTCCTAGCCTGGCTGACTCTGGCTTTAAAGACTGGGAGGCTAGTGGTATAAGATGCCTATGAGACCTATACACCAGGGAAGGGATGGTTTCTTTTGAGGATCTCCGAGCCAGAACAGGTTTGGGGCATCAGCATTTTTTTCAATATTTATAGGTCAGGGCATACTGCAAAACTCTGGGGAGTACACTTGACACAGAGCCTATATTAGACCAAGTGGAACAATTGATACAAGATGGGTGGAGAAACCCCAAAGGTACCATACGAAGGGTTGCTAAAGTGGGTAGGCAACTGCTCCCAGATGTGACACAAAAAACTAGACATCTCTGGGCAAGAGACATGAGGATCCCTATTACAGAGGACTCCTGGAAGGTTATGTCCCAGTTGCATCAGGGTATCCTGATATGTAATAAGTATAAAGAACCCTTCTACAAATTCTGTCGCAAACTATACTGCCCTCCGCTAATGGTTAGTAAGTTTAACCCTGAGGTCTCCCCAGTATGCCCAAGGTGCATGAGTGGTATAGCCTCTTATTATCATTACTTTTGGACCTGCCCTGTTCTGCAGGAGTTCTGGAGGGAGGTGAACCAAGAAGTGCAGACTCTCTAAGGTAGATCAATACTGCGGCTGCCAATGGTGATGCTGTTTGGGGTGGGGGATATGGGAGAGGCAGAATGGACTCCACTATCACGGTGGCTTAGAGTCATATTAATTATGGCAAGGCACTGCATTCTTAACACATGGGTGTCAGCAGCTAGACCCACTATCCAGCAATGGAAGACACTGATGCTGCAAGCTCTTGCCCTGGAAAGGCTTACATATGTAATGCAGGAAAGGGGGGAGCAATTCTATAATGCCTGGCAATCATACTTAGTGGCTTTGTCACCTGCAGAGACCCTAACACTTGGGGGAGGGCTGGGTGTGATAGATGGGAAAGGGATGAATTAAGAAGAACATTATCTTGCTCCTTGATCATTGATGGTGCACAACTGGCTTGAACAAAATAGATTAACTTCTGTCTTATGTAATTTTCAAACCTGTATAACTGACTTGATAATTTGTTTTATTTATTTGACTGTGATGCTTAGTGACTTGGATCTGTATGTATATACAGTGGTGTGAAAAAGTATTTGCCCCCTTCCTGATTTTCTCTATTATTGCATATTTGTCACACTGGATGTTTTCAGGTCTTTAGACAAAATGTAATATTAGATAAAGGGAACCTGAGTGAACAAATAACACTTGTTTTTTTTTATTTCACTTATTTAATGAAAAAAAGTTAACCAACACCAATTGGCACTGTGTGAAAAAGTAATTGCCCCCTTACACTTAATAACTGGTTACGCCACATTTAGCTGCAATGACTGCAACCAAACACTTCCTATAATTCAATATCAGTCTTTCACATCACTGTGGAGGAATTTTAACCCACTCTTCCTCGCAGAACTGCTTTAATTCAGTAACTTTTGGTAGGTTTTTGAGCATGAACTGCTCATTTCAGGTCCTGCCACAGCATCTCTATTGGGTTTAAGTCTGGACTTTGACTAGGCCACTCCAAAACTTTAATTTTACTTCTTTTTAGCCATTCTGATGTGGACTTGCTTTTGTGTTTTGGATCATTGTCTTGCTGCATGACCCAACTATGCTTCAGCTTCAGCTGACGGAAGGATGACTGGACATTCTCCTTAAGAATTTTCTGGTACAGAGCAGAATTCATGGTTCCTTTAATTATGGCAAGTCATCCAGGTCCTTAGGCAGAAGCATCCTCACACCATCACACTACCACCACCATGTTTGACTGTTGGTATGGTGTTCTTACTGTGGAATGCTGTGTTTGCTTTACGAGACATTATGGGATCCATGTTGTCCAAAAGTTCCACTTTGGACTCATCTGTCCATAGAACATTTTCCCAAAAGGCCTGTGGATCATCCAGGTGCTTCTTGGCAAATGAGATGAGCATTTATGTTCTTCTTGGTTAGCAGTGGTTTCCCTTGCTACTCTCACATGAAGCCCATTTTGCCCAGTCTCTTTCTGATTGTGGAGTCATGAACACTGACCTTAGCTGAGGCAAGAGAAGCCTGCAGTTCTTTGGATGTTGTTTTAGGATCCTTTGAGACTTCTTGGATGATTTTACACTGCGCCCTTGGAGTAATTTTGGCAGGCCGCCCACTCCTGGGAAGGTTCACTACTGTTCCAAGTGTTCTCCATTTGGAGATTATGGCTCTCACTGTGGTTCGATGGAGTCCCAGAGCCTTAGAAATAGCTTTGTAACCCTTTCCAGACTGATAGAGGGCAACAAAATGTTTTTCTGATCTTTTCAGGAACTTCCTTTGATCATGGCATAATGTGCTTGTTGAATCTTTGTGCTGGCAATGTGACTCTGATGGTAAGGGCCAAAATAAGTGAGGTTTAGATTGAGCAGGGCTGGCTGTAATCAAGCCTGGCTGTGTTCAATCAGCTGACTCTAATTATCCCTTTAATTGGGTTGATTTAACTAGGGGGCAATTACTTTTTCACACAGTGCCAGTTGGTGTTGGTTAACTTTTTCATTAAATAAATGAAATAAGTAAAAAAAAAAGTGCTATTTGTCCACTCAGGTTCCTTTATCTAATATTATATTTTGTCTAAAGACCTGAAAACATCCAGTGTGACAAATATGCAATAATAGAGAAAATCAGGAAGGGGCAAATACTTTTTCACCCACTGTAAGTTATGTATTACTGTTGTCTGTCATTGTCTTGTCCTCAGTTTGACTGTGTTGTTTGTACTTTTGTTATTGAAAACTGAATAAACATATGATGCAAAAAAAAAAAGAATGTTTCCTGACATTTTTATGTTTGCCATGCACTGCGCAGTGAACATCTTATTACAAGAGAGTGGCTTTTGAGGGTGTGTCATTGCCGGGCCACTGTAGTTCAGAGTAGAAGGGGCTTGGCAGTCTGTACCAGTGACCACACACTGTGGTCATGACACCACTCGCCGCTAGCTGGGCAGAAACTTCTTGTACTTCAAAGGACCAAGCCACTCCAGTCAGAAAGGGCTTTGCATGAAGCTGGTCAGCAAGCAGCTGATCAGCTTTCAACATCAGGAGCCTGCCACTGTCAGTCCTTTGATGTACATAAAGTTTCCACCCAGCAAGCAGCGAGTGGGTGATCATCTGGCTCTCAACTTTACGAGCATTCCGGCAGTTCTGAAAACTATAGGATCTTGATTCCTTTCCTGGCACTGAGTTTCTGTTTCACTCAAGTCAGTCTCACCTCTCCGTTTCAGTAGGAACACCACCTCAGAACTGTCAACTCCTTCTGACAGCCACACCACATCTTACAACCTGCATCCTTACGAGATAAAAGTAGTTTCAAACTAAATTAAAAATAAATCAGCAGGAGCGTACACACCGGTCAGACTAGTGCTCACTTCATGGGGCTGCCATATTGACTGTCCATCTCTGAATCTCGGTCTGACAGAAACGTCAACCAGTATGAGCATTGGTTCCTACTAGTGGTGGAGAGGGGTAACAATCAGCTGTGATTCAAAGAGCAGTCAGATAGGTGTACTAATATTTTTATGATGGAATTGGATAAAACAATGTTTTCAATGGCATAACAAGACCTGCAAACAAAATGTAACAATATAAATTCACCAAATGAGTAAAATATTAAAAAGCATAGCAGCAGCAGTACAAGCTGCCCAGTAGGTGGCATTTTGCAGCAACAGCAGCAGCAGCAAACAATGTCAAGTTTTATTTTGCCCAGGGCGAGGTTACCGCCCTTGACCTCCTCCTCCAGGTCACCTGCCCTTTCCCAAAAGCCCAACACTGTGGTGCCCAATCCCAGTGTCGGAATTTATGTATCTGAAATAAAGAAAACTGTCCCTTGATGTCTGTTGCTCCGTTAGTTCCCCCACCCGACCCTCCCACTCAGCACCCACCACCCCACACACCCCAAAGCCCTTACTTACTCACTCACTGGGGATCCAATGCTGTAATCCTCTGTGGATCACTGACACATCTTCACTCTTCAAAGCTGGACTGCGAACGGAAGAAATCAAGTGTGCATTTCAGTGGGGTTTTGAATTTAGTGGCATAACTTTGCCATTTTTGAATAGTTTTGCCCCCGATTTTCAACATGCCTTTTTTGCGACCCCCACCTCATGAACAATGGCAGTGAAATTAGGCAAATATGTCCTGAAAGGTGCTTTTTCTGGTCAATACGTGAAATCACCTTTCGGGCAGGAGTTGAAAAATTTCTTCACCCTTGTTCATGAGGTGGGGTCATAAAGCTATGTTGAACATTTGGGGAAAAAATATTTAAAAAGCAAAAAAGTTATGAGCCTACATTTAAATTTGTGAATGCAAACTTTGCTTCGTAACTTTGCTAATTTGCAGTATTATGACCTCAAATTTTCAGCTTAGCCATTTCTTTACAGCACCTCATGAATGTGACAGCTGTCATTTTTCAAATCCTGGCCAAAATGTGTTTTCGCATTTGTGGCACGAAATCACCTTTTGGGCAGGATTTGAAAATGTTCTCTGCCTTTATTCATGATGTGAGCTCATAAGAAGGCTATATGGGGTCATAAGAAGGCCATTTTGAAAATTTGGGGTAGTAATATGAGAAAACAACAAAGTTATGAGTCTACATTGTAATTTTTCAACACATGCTCATACCTGTGGTAATGTTCAATATTTTGACCCCAACATTTCAACATAGCCATTTTTTGACACCACCTCGTGAATGTGACAGTTGTCATTTCTCAAAATGTTTTAACACTTATGGTGTAAAATGACATTTCAGCCATTGTTTTATAAATGACAGATGCCATGTTTAGAAGAGTGGTCATAGTAAGATTACATTGAAAATTTTGGGTAAAAATTGAAAGACCACTACAAATGCAATACCAGCGGCAAACATTCAGCACTGACACTTGCTCGTTGTAAATTAAAAACAAATGAGAAGATGCTCCGTTACCTCCATAGGAGCTCCTCTGTGGTAAAAGCAGCTTTTTTTGTTATACCCCCAAATAAAGGGAAGGGATCATAAGTTGCCCCCAAGGGGCTAGCAGTGAGATCCCGTTCCACTTTCCTGTTGTTGGCCATGTCGGCCATGCTCTGACTTTTTTATGACTTGGGTATAAAGACAGTGCAGGGGTGTGCTTCATTCAGGTCTATGGAGCATAATTTGAAATCCCAGATATTCTCAGTCATCAGGTAACACCACAGAAACCTTCACCATCGGTGAAGGGGAATCCACACAGAAGATTTTCAACAGTACAACTGGGGCTGCCCACGCCATCGACGTCCGTTGACTTCACCAACCCTATAAAAGCATGAGCAGCCCTGCTCCCTCCTCAGTTCTTTCCTGCCATCGACTTGCTCACATGGGTCTCCTCTGACATTCTGATGCAGTATTTACGCCATTTTTCACCTACGACTTTTGCGGCAGTTTTTTCCCTAAATCTCTTTTATTAAAGAGATTCTTCTAATTCATTTATATCAAGAGTTAATCCTTCAACCTCTCTCTTCCATTGCTGCCACTGTGGAAAGAAGATTGTCTCCACAGACAAATGTTCTCTCTCTCTGTCTGTCTGCTGTCTTGGGCCTGATCACGAAGTTTCTGACTGTGAGCTCTGCCAGAAGTTTAACCAAATAACCCTCAGGCAATGCAGAAAGGCTCTTAAAAAATTTCCTGATGGATCAACAGGTAGCCACTTCTGGGCAGGGATCTTCCGGGATCCCAGCCTCTCAGTCACCAACCGGATCATCAAGCTCCCAGACTGCCAAGGCCTGAGACAATCCTCGGGAAAAGTCATAAAAGACTGAGACTGTGACTGCTCCCCGGCATCGATCTCGTTCCCTGATGGCCTCTTCGCCTTCTTCTGGGGGATCCTTGTCTGCTGCAGCTGCACCAACCAGGAAGACTGCTGTCCAGGTCTCTGTGCCCACCAGACCTACACCGACAGCACCGCCACACGATTCTCAGGGTGCCCGGCCCTCGACCTCCGGGTGGTCGGACCCTCCTTCATCGATGGCAGGCTCGTCATCAGTGACTCTTCCATTGAGGCCTGCCCCTTCTCCCTCCAGGGGTACAGTCTCTTCAGGTTCTCAGGATCCAGTAGGAGGGTCATCATTGCCCGTGCTGTTGAACCCCCTCCCCATCGATGACCACCGTCTACTTGAATAAAATCCGTCTTAAATTTACTAAAGTGCTTGTACAGCATCTGGGCGCCTTTAGGCCATCCTCACCAACACCATCGATGGCAGCTTCGCTGTTGACACCTACTCGTGAGTCACAGGAAGCTCCCCATGGACCGTCATCAGCTCATCTGATGTCAGACTCAGACTTTGAAGAGGTCAACTTCTTGGAGGAATATCATCCAGACCTCATTCTTCCTGATGATGAAGAGGAAGAGATCCTGCTCTCTGACAGATCCACTGCGTCTTCTGTCAGTGAGGACTCAGTGAAGCATACTCCCAGGTCTCCTCCTGAGGACCCCACATTTTTCATTGTGATGAAGCAGCTATCCTCAGCCATGGGCTTCCACACTAAGGAAAGAGGATGCCATCAAAAAGGAGCTGATGGATTTCCTGGAGATCCCTGAATCTCCCCCAAAAATCATTCTTCCGATCCTCCCTGCTCTGAGGAATGCAACCACAGCAGCCTGGCACAGACCAGACATGGTGCCAGCTAGCCCCATAGTGCGGAAAAACTCTATCATGCCCCCAAGGGCTCCCTGCTATGCTGCCCAGTCAGAGACAGACTCAGTGGTCATCAAGGCAGCTAATGACAGGTCTAAGGTGCCAAAGCAGCTTAGTTCCCTTCCATGAGACAAGGAGTCTCAGAATTGACCTCTGGGGCAAGAGGCTGTATACCTCCTCCACCCTGGGTTTGAGGATTGCAAATTACCTGTCTCACGTGGTAAAATACCAAAATACCAACTGGAAAAAGGGCAAGGCTGTGGCACAGACCCTTCCAGATGGCACACAGAAGCAGGAGCCACTACAATGCCTTCAAGCATCTGAGGATGTTAGCATGTATCTCCTCTGAGCCCTCTGTGATATGGCTTACACCATTGCCAGGGTGGCTGCCACAGGCATATGCCTACTTAGGCACTCCTGGCTCAGGATATTTGTTCATTGCTGATGTACAGCAAAAAAGTGCTTAATGTCCCCTTTAATGGCATTAAGCTGTTTGGCCCTGATGTCCAGGGTATTATTAATGATCTGCAAGCCTCGGGCAGGGTTCTCAAGTCCGTTCACTCCCTTTACCATACCCAATCAAGAGGTAGGGGTGCCCTCCCTTTTGCAAAGTGCTCAATAGGCCTGGTGCAGCCTCCCAGTCCCAAGGGAAATGCAGAGCCTCGGCTGCCTTGCCCACCCATTCCAGTGCTGGAGCTGCAGCCAGCACCCCAGAAATGAGGGACCAGCCCAAACGTCTAGATCCGCCACCACTTGACTCCTTGCCAGACCCCTTCTCTTCTGGTTCTGGACCAAGGTGTGGTGGTCGGAGGTCGGTTCTCACTCTGAATCAATGGAGAACCACAACTTTAGATACATGGATTCTGCAGATCATAGAGAAGGGACATACCTTGGAGCTCATTGAACAACCTCCAGAAACCCCTCCTCCACCCTCCAATTAACCCCTGGCTCATTTGTCTGTTCTCCGGAAGGAGGTGCAGTCCCTTCTACACAAGCAGACCATCGAGCCAGTTCCCAGGCACCAGAGAAGTAAGAGGTTCTAGTCCAGGTTTTTCCTGGTACCCAAAATGACCATCGATCTGAGGCCCATTCTAGACCTAAAGGACCGCAATCTGTATGTCCAGTACAAGAAGTTCCAGATGGTAACCTTACTGGGCCTAATGCCTCTCCTTAAAAGAGGGGATTGACTATTTTCACTGAACATGCAGGACACTTGCCTGCACATTTCAGTCTTCTCTACTCACATGAAATTTCTTCGCTTTGTGTTTTAGGGTGAGCATTATCAGTTCAGAGTGCTGCCCTTTGGTTTGTCCTCTGTGCTGCGAGTCTTTACCAGATGCTTAGCAGCAGTAGCAGCAGCTCTCAGAAGGGAGGGACTTTATGTTTTCTCTTATCTGGACGATTGGCTCCTAAAGTCCCCAGGGAACAGCTTTTTGGTAACTCTGGAGCAAACTCTCCAGACTTTCCACTTCCTGGGCATCACCGTCAACCTGCCCAAGTTGGTTCTGGTACAGTCCCAAAGGCTGCAGTACATGGGGGCAGTTCTGGATTTGGCTCAAAGGAAGGCCTTCCTGCCCAAAACAGGACAGAATGCCTTATCACCCAAGCTCAAAAAGTCGCTCAGTGTTGCCACATTCCTGTCAGGGTGTTTGTTTATTTATTTAGGTTTTGTTGACCGGGTAAGTACACTAGACAAATTCTGCCTATTTTCAGGCATGACCTGGCAAATTCTGCCTATTTTCAGGCACGACCCAGGGGAAGGGGATACAGATGAATGCCAACTGACCTTGAACCAGATTAAGCTGTTGGTGGTACTTTTAGTGAATGGGAGAAATTTGGCCAGGGCACCAGGAAATTCCTACTTTCCAGTAGATGGACCTCTGGTCATCAAGACTGTGAATGTCCTCAGTATGTCTCAGACAGCAGAGAGGAGGATGTGCAAATTCAACAGCTGAATCGGATGGACACTGGATTAAGTATTGCCATGTCTGCTAAAGAGCTACATGAGACTGACGATGCCTCGCTAAGCTTTCCCTTTCTGGAGCAGCAATTTACAGACCAGGCTACAGAGACTGCAAATATTAGCAAAGTGGTGGGGAAGATGAGGAAAAAAGAAACACAGTTTTAAGCCCTGCAATTCCAACAGGTGTCATGAAAAGAAGCTTGATGGACTTTGACACTAGTGAAAATCAAATAGGCGTACCACTGGATCAGGTGTTGCAAGAAAATGTTTGATTCCTGTCCCTATCCTTTTACAGCACAGGCTGCAACTTGGTCACCAGAGCTGGCACTGGAACAAGCGGGTTGGGTTTATACTACTATATACGTGCTTCAAAAGCGTCCTTACGGAACCACCTTGTTAACACCCGAAGCTGTAATTGCCACTAGTCAAAGCCGTACTCAATACTAATGACAAAGCTTACTACTAAGCTGCTAAGGACAACATAACTCCGGTATTGTTTGCATCAATCCTACCTGTACCAGCTTGTTTGTATCTATGTCTTAAGTTACTGTTATACTGTGTATTTTCGTTTGTCTTACTGTGACAAGGTACCTTTGTAAATTAGCCTATGGCTCAAAGGTTTTCCAAACTGCTGTCTAAATAAATAAAATAATATCTGGGTTTTGACCCACAGATTCCTCTCCCAGGGAGTAGTGTTAATGAATCCAGACCTCTTGTAATGGATGAACCAGAAGGTCTGCAGTCAGGACCTAGAACGGAATCATATGGTGCAAATGTCAAGCTGACAGTAGGTTCAAAGGTGCGGTCGATCCCTTTGATGAACCTACATCAGATGCTGACTCAGAGTCGCCTGTCAATTGCAAGAAGGTGAAAGTGGTGCCAGCTTGAAAAATAATTAAGATGCAGCAAACATTGGGGAAAATATACAGAACCCTGACTGATGTGTACAAGTGAAGGTATGCATAATTCTTTCTCTTTGGGAATCAGGGTAAAAATCAGATAAAGGGGGAAGCAGGCCTGAAGATGCAAAACAGCCTCCGAGTTATGCAGACTTATCCAAAAAGCCTGAAGAGCCAGCTAGAAGATGTTTTGTGGCTAGAATATACTACAAAGGGGGTCTCAAGTTGCCTCCAGACCGCAACTATGTTGGCAGAAAACTAATTATTGACTCTGCAGTTTTCCCCTACAGAAGTATATGCATTTATTCACACATAGGGGACCACAATTTCGATGTATGTTTTAGGTCAGCTGGGCTGTTAGACAAATTCTGGACGGCCTATTACAAAGTTAAACATACCCTTGTCTGGAAGCTCTTTGTAGTAATCCCAATCACGAGGCCAGTGGCAAAAGTAATTACGATTTTATTTCAGTAATGAGGGGGTGAACGTTTTAGACATAGTATATTGGCTAGAAAATGTTGCAGTGTAAATGGTATACCCAAGCTTTGATTGATGACAACAGGTTCTGGACAGGGGCTGAAATTCACAGTACAGTTAAGAATGTCAGAAGATGGCATTCAACACTTGCCAAACTGTTTTGATATTGGGAGAGACCATGGGATTCTATTTTACCTGGGACAGCCTCTGTCTTTTTACCAGTGTGGGTCCCCATCTCATTCGAACTCAGACTGTGAGCAGTTAAAGTGCTCGGTTTGTGATGCGTTAGGCCACTCTTCCACTACTTGTGTAGTCCCCCCAACCTGCAGCCTATGTGGCAAGGAGAACCATGTCTTGCCTCCTGTCCATTGGTGGCACATAACACATTGGACTATATGGAACATGACTTTTGTATAAATAAAGCAGCAAGAACTCAACTCTCAGCTTCAGTGCAGTCTGGGGAGAAGAAAGGGAGATCTAACATGCCCCAAGATAAACAGGAGTAATAACGAAGATGTGAGACAGGGACAGGGGTTTGAAACACAGTGGAAACCCATGGGACCCCCTCCCTCACCCCACAACCCCCACCCACAAGTCCTTCCCCTTCCACATCAAGTGTCAACAAAGAAAAAAACATTGAAGAGGAGGTGAGTACAGGTTTTCAGACTGTGACTACAAGATCAAAAGCAAACAAACTTGTGAGGGACAAACTGGTAAATCCGGTGGTGGTGGAGAACCAATATGAGCCTCTCCAGAGTTGGGGGGACATAATGGATGGCGATGACCCAGATATATCCTTACAATCCACACAGAGCGACACAACCGAAGTAAAGTCACAAACAAGGGAGGTTTCGGCAACTGTAGTCAAAAGGAGAAATACCAGAACTAGGAAGAAAAAAACATCATGTGTCCTTTTTTCCTTAATGCTTGGACATGGTTTTGCAGCCATTTTATCTTAAACTTGCTAGCTTGAATGCAAATAGTATCAAGTCTAAGTATAAAAGGAAAGCAACATTTGCAGTTTTACAGTCTTTACCATATGATTTTTTTTTCTACAGGATGTTAGACTCTACACGGTAGGGGATCAAGAGCAAGCAAAAAAAGATTGGTTTCTGGGTCATTCTATATGGTCTTTGGGCCAAGACCTATGCGCTGGACTTGATTTTTGTTTTACCTCTAGTAATTACACTATCCAGAAGCTGATAGAAATATTACCTGGGAGGGCTATGATGCTTGATGTAGTTTGGCAGGGGTTAAACTGTACGTTTATAAACATTTATGCACCCCAATAAAAAGCAGTGAAAGTACAATTACTAAAAAAAATAAAGCCCTATTTATTTACCAGTCAAATAATTCTATGGGGAGGGGACTTTAATTCAAATATAGACCCCAAGCAAGGGGGGGAGTATATTGTGATTCCCAGGAATTAAAAAAATTAATTAAGGTGGCTGACTTATTGGGCATCATTGTCAATAATCCCCAGTATACCTTTTCTAAAGGACCATTAAAATCGCAGATTGATTATTGGTTCTGTTCTAAAAACATAGAGATTAGTGGGGGAAAAATCCTACCTATCGAAACATCAGATCACAATCTAATAGGAATACAAATATCTTCAAGTCCAGCAGACACAAATGGGAAAGGGGTTTGAAGAGCAAATGTTGGACTTGCTAACACAAAAAGATTTTTTTTTTTTAGACTAACAGAGGTTATTAATGACAGAAGGTTGGTTGATTTCTTATATGATTCACAGATTGAATGGTGGGAGGACACAAAAAAATGCTTAAAAGATTTTTCCCAAATACAGTCATGTTTATTTTCTGATACTAAACATACAGAATACATGATATTGAGAGACAAATTGTATGCTTTATTTTCAGAAGAACAAGAAACACAAAAGGATTGTTAGGAAAAAATAAGGGAACTCAAACAGAAACTAACACAGGTTCAATATAATAGACAAACATCTTTAGACTTTGAACAAAAATACGGGACCCAAGGTAAAAGAATCATGTGAATCCATAGAAGACTGTAAAAACAGATCAGACAGTAAACAAATATCTGAGATTAAGAATTTAGCTGGTCAGATAGTCAAAGGGAACTTAGATATTATACAGGCACTAGAGGAATTCATTAAGCACAGGTTTGAGACTCCGTTTTCAGAAACCACAGAAATGGAGTTACTATTAAAAGTAGCAGATCTGCCAAAACTAAATAAGGAACAACAAAAAGAATTAACAAAAGATTTCTCAAGAGAAGAAGTTGGTGATGTAATTAAGGATCTAAAAGACATGACATCACCTGACTCAGACAGGTTACCCCCCGAAATATATAAAAAATTATGGAGATGTTGCCTGATAACCTAATAAAAATCTTTAATGCTTTCTTGACAGAGGACCGCATAGCGGAGACAACATATGAAGGTCTGATGATCTTTTATATAAGAAAGGAGATAAACTGGATTTAAATAACTGGAGGCCCATAACACTCTTAAATACAGATTTCAAACTTTTTTCTAAACTCTTGGGGAAATGGTTAATTAAATTTTTGGATACACTTATTCATTCTTCACAATATTTTTCCATTCTTGGCAGACCAATTCAAGATGCTTTGATATTAGTAAGGAATTGTTCAATCAAGAACAAGACAGAATGGTGGGTACCTTTTTAGTTTTAACCAGGCCAAGGTCTTTGATCATATTTCACAAGAATTTATATGGCTAGCCTTGACAGAATATGGATTTCCAGTGGAATTTGTTAACTGGTTGAAAATAATGTATTTATTAGCTTATGTGAAACCCTATGTTAGCAGTTGGATAGGCCAGAAATGCTATACAAGCGAGAGGGTAAGACAGGCTGTCCATTAGCCCAATTCTGTTCATAATAGCATTGGACCTGGTTATTAGAATATTACATAAATCCCTCTTATTAAAAGGTATAACATGGACAGGGCTAGGAGAGTTGAAAACTATTGGCTATGCTGATGATTTGTGTGTAGCAGTACCAGATGCTATTACAGGAGGTTTGATCTGTAAGGTATTACCTACTTTACTGCATTGTATTGCTTCGGAGATAAATGTTCAGAAAAGCTTTTGTTTCCACTTATCAGGTATCACAATAAGTGAGAACTATATTGGGATGTAAAAATAACAGATTCCCCACAAAAAATTCTAGGGAATTTTTTTGGTGTACAGAATGAGGCAGAATAAAATTGGGAAATTAAACTTAGCCAAGGAAGGGAGAAAGTATGTAGATGGAATAAGTGGCCAATGGGGAAGAAACAATGATTTTTTGATCAAATCTTTCCTTTTGCCTACCTTTTTATATGTTAGTCATATTTTTCTGTTGCCTAAACATTTTTTTGTACCAATTTTAGACCTGTTTTTTTCTTGTTTCTGGGGGAGTCGCTTAAACCCAATTAAAAGGAACATATTATATCTGAATTTCAAAGAGGGTGGGGTCAGGATGATTCAGCCAATTGTGTTTTTCTTTACAGTTTTTCTCGACACAAATATTAGACCCATCTGTAAGCCAGGAAAACAATTATGGGTGGGTAAGGTAGAAAAACAAAAGACATAATGATGGAGTGGCAGAATAGTGGTTTTATACACAAAAACAAAAGGAAATATAAATGATCTACAGATTGGGAAATAATCTTTGATCTGATTAAGAAATGGGGGATTACAAACATAGACACATAGAATTTGACGGCAGATAAAGGCCGCTTGGCCCACCTAGTCTGTCCATTTTCCTACCTAACTGATAAGCTGCAGATCCTAGTTAACCAACAGCTTACTTCCTCCTACCCCACACTAGGACTGCCTTATGTCTGTCCCATGCATTCTTGAATTTCCCACTGTTCTTGACTCCACGACCTCCTCAGGGAGGCTGTTCCATGCATCCACAACCCTCTCTGTGAAAAAATACTTCCTCACATTACCTCTGAGCCGTCCCCCCTCTATCTTCAAATTGTGCCCCCTTGTTCTTGCACATCTCTTTTTCTGAAAGATACTACCCTCTTGGAGTTTGTTGATTCCCTTGAGGTACTTGAAAGTTTCTATCATGTCCCCTATCTCCCTTCTTTCCTCAAGGGTATACAAATTAAGCTCCTTTAGTCTTTCTTCGTATGTCTTCTGGTGCAGAACCTGCACCATTTTGGTTGCTCTCCTCTGGACAGCCTCCACTCTGTGTATGTCTTTGCAGAGATGGGGTCTCCAGAACTGCACAAAGTACTCCAGATGGGGTCTCATCAACTGTCTGTACAGAGGGATAACAACTTCCTGTTTTCTACGGTTGATGCCTCTCCCTATGCATCCCATTATCCCCCCAGCCTTCCTTACTGCCTTCTTACATTGCTTGCCCACCTTTATGTCATCTGATATAATTACCCCCAGGTCCCTTTCCATTTCTACTGCTGTCAGTATCTAACCCCCCATTGTGTACTCTTCCCCTTGGTTTTTGTTTCTCAGGTGCATTACCTTGCACTTCTTTGCACTGAATCTGAGCTGCCATACATTTGACCATTCCTCCAACCTTGCCAAGTCCCTTTTCATCCTTTTCACTCCATCTTGTGTATCAACCCTGTTGCAGATCTTTGTGTCGTCTGCAAAGAGACATACTTTTCCTTCCAGTTCTTCTGCAATGTCACTTATAAAGACATTAAAAAGGACAGGTCCCAGTACTGAACCCTGTGGTACCCCGCTAGTAACCCTCCTTTCTTCACTGTGGACTCAGTTTGCTACTACCCTTTGCGTCCTGTTGTCTAGCCAATTTTTTATCCAGGCTACCACCTTGGGACCCATTCCAAGGCTGGCTAACTTGTGTATTAATCTTTTGTGTGGAACTGTATCAAATGCCTTGCTAAAATCTAGGTAGGCCATGTCCACAGCCCCTCCCTGGTCTACTACTTTGTTCACCCAGTCAAAGAAATCTATTAGATTTGTCTGACATGAGCTTCCCATCATGAATCCATGCTGCCTTGGGCCCTGTGCCCCACTCTGGCCTCTAGGTACTCAACAATTCTTTCCTTCAGAAGTGATTCCCTCATTTTCCCTACCACTGAGGTCAAACTAACTGGTCTGTAGTTTCCTGCCTCTGTCCTGCTCCCACTTTTGTGAAGAGGAATCACATCCACCCTCCTCCAGTCCTCAGGTACCACCTCATCCTCCCATGATTTGTTAAAGAGAATAGTCAGCGGTGTCACTAGTTCTACCCTTAGTTCTTTTAGAATTCTTGGGTGAATCCCATCAGACAACATTGCTTTGTCCACCTTCAATTTTATTAGTGCTTTCAGAACCCTTTCTTCTGTAAATGGACTGGTATCGACCCCGTCTTCAGAGTGTTTCTCTTGTTTGGTTTAGGTACCTCCCACTCCTCTTCCTTTGTGAATACTGAGCAGAAATATTCGTTCAGTATCCCTACTTTTTCACTGTCACACTCTGCCCACATTCCCTCCCCTTTATTAAGCGTCAGTATCCCTCCTTTGGTCTTTCTTCGCTCCCTAATTTACCTATAAAAGGTCTTATCCCCCTTCTTAACAGAGTTGACTATCCTTTCCTCAGTTTGGGCCTTTGCTATTCTGACTTTCTTCCCTGCCTCTTTCTGCTTTAACTGATAAAGTTCTCTGTCCTGCTCCTTCTGTGTTTCCTTATATTTCCTGAATGCTATCCTTTTCTCCTTAACCTTCCCTGCCACCTCATTTGAGAACCATAGAGTTTTTTCCTTCGTTGTGTTTTGTTGATTTGCTTTACACAAAGGCATGTTGCCTCTGTGATGGCTGTTTTGATTACTCCCCATTGTTCCTCCACCCCTCTTTCTTGCCTGCTTGCTAGTGCTTTTCTGAGGCACTCTCTCATTTTCCCAAAGTCAGCCTCCTGAAGTCCAATACTCTTGCTTTTGTATGGCTTGATTGTATGGCTGTGTTAATCGTGAACCACACTGTTTGATGGTCACTTGTTCCCAGATGGCTACCCACTTCTAAATCTGAGATTCTTTCTCCGTCCCCATTTGAGAGTACCAGGTCTAAGACTGCTCCCTCCCGAGTGGGTTCCAGTACTAGCTGTCTGAGGCATGCCCCTTGTAGGGCATCAAGAATGACCCTGCTCTTGGATGTGTCTGCAACAAAGGTGCTCCAGTTAATATCTGGCATATTCAGGTCCCCCATCAACAATACCTCCCCTTTTTCTGCCATTCTAAGGATGCCTTCTGTCATTTTCTTGTCCATTCCCTCCTCCTGAGATGGGGATCTGTATACAACCCCTATGCAGATTGTGGTGCCATTTCCTGTCTCCAGGGTGACCCAGAGTGCCTCATCTGCTCCCTGTTTACTCTTTAGTTTTGCTGTTTTGATCCCTTCCTTTACATAGAGAGCTACTCCTCCTCCTCTTTTACCCTCCCTGTCCCTCCTGTAGATTGTGTATCCTGGTATGTTGACATCCCAGTCATGGTTCTCTGTGTACCATGTTTCTGTGACTGCCACAATATCCAGGCAAAAGAATTAGTAGGGATACTTTCAAGGAAAGCACTGTATTAATTTATGCTAGATTCCTATTTCCATGATGAGGCCTTTATAGATTTTTCAGACGCAGAGAGGAAGAAGATAGGTGAAAGACTAACAAATGATAGAATCCCCAAATCAATGTGGGATATAACATGGCTGAGTGCACATGGGAAAATCGGCACAAGAGGGAACCATAAACATAAACAAATACAAGAGATATTATTTACGGAGTCATGTATAATGGAGATTGAAACCTTGGATCATTTATACTTTGAGTGTCCATATATTGTACAATTTTGGAAAATTTGGGAACGATAGTATAGACAGCATGGATGGAAAAAATCGGATTTAAGAAAACTATTTTATGGCTTGTTTCCAGTAGGATGGGGAAAGTATAGCGTAAGCACATTGAACATGACAGCAGCATTTATTCTTTATTGGGTTTGGCAAGTAAGATGTAGTTATATCTCTCAACAGAAAGTAGAGTCCCCAATGGAATTGTATCAAAAAATAAACAGAAACGTAGTACAAACTAAAGAAGAAGAAAGGAAACTGATTAAGAGGAGCATGTGGGAGAGGTATTGGGAAGCCTTTTAGGATAAGGTTTTCGTAAAAGATTCCTTGAAATATTGTAGGTTGGTGAAGGTTGGCTGGTTATACTATATTGATTTCTTCTACCTTTTAATATGAAAGTATATTTCTTAGTAACTTTGGTTAACAGTTTCAATTAAGCATTTCCCCACTCTTATAGTGGGGGAGAGGAGGGAAAGGCTGAGGCCATAACCTATGTTTTCTTTCTGCTTGGGTTAATGTATGATGTAATACTTATTTATGATTTTTTTTCTTTATTTTTCATTCTGATTATGTATGATGTAATACAGTTTTGTTTTGATTTTGTTTTTTGTTTGTTTTAATAAAAATTCCCCTACTCTTTTCGAGAAGTGCCATGGAATTTTCAACATCCACCAGAACAGGCAGATGGGACCTCGGCTTAACACCTCTTCTGAAAGACAGCACCTCAGGTGTGCAGCACCCCCCTCATGCTGCACTACAGTGTCAGTATTGGGATTTAACCCAAGTGCCTGGTGTAGGGAAAGAACACACACACACATGCACACACACAACCTTCTAATCTCCTGGCCTCAGAGGCGGTGTATCTGAGACTGTTGGGCCTGATGGCAGCTGCCATACCCACTGTTCAACTGGCCATATTTTATATGTGTGTTCTCCAGTGGACCCTCGAGTGCAGTGGGACCAGCGCACGGATGAGTTGGACGGTTCAGTTCTGGTTTCTTCCCCAGTCTGCAAGGTACTGCAGTGGTGGATTGACCTCTTGAATCTGCTCCATTTCTTTCCAGATCTCCTCCCTGTAGCAGATCCTCTCCATGGATGCCTCAGGTCTGGGCTGGGGAGCACAGCTGGGCTCTTTCAGACCCAGGGCTCTTGGTCCCAACTGGAGACCTCCCTGCATATCAGTGTCCTGGAGATGATAGCGGTGCTCTATGCTATGCAGGCTTTTCAGGAACACCTTGTTCCTGGGCAGCTGCTAGTGCAGTCAGGCAATTTGAGTGTAGTGTACGACATCAACAAGTGGGGGACACTCAGTCATACCCCCTATGCAGGGAGGCCATGAGAGTGTGGTACTGGGTGCTGGATCATGGCCTTACTCTCTCGGCAGTCCATGTGCCAGGTGTGCTAAACACTCTGACAGACAGACTCAGTCCAGCATGCATGAGTGGGCTCTCACCTCATCCGTCACAGAAGACTTGTTCGGCAGATGGGGTCATCCAGAGTTGGACCTTTTTGCATCCCCACTCAACACAAAACTGCCCAATTTCTGCTGACTAGATCCAGAGCCTGGAGTTTTCTGGCAAGATGCGTTGTCCTTCTCTTGGAGCGGGAGGTTCCTTTGTGCCATCCCCCCATTTCCTCTGATTCAGAGGGTGCTCATTAAATTGCAGCTGGACGGGGCCAATATGATTCTGGTAGCTTCATTTTGGCCTCAGCAGATATTGTTCCTTCTGCTTCAGCAGCTGGCAGAGAAGCCTCCAGTCCCTCTTCCCCTCTGCAGAACCTGCTGACCCAGGATCAGGGGACCCTGGTCCATCCCAACCTCAGGTCCCTCCATCTGCATGCTTGGCTCCTGAGGACATAGCCATCGCTAGGTTCAGGGTCTCGAACAGAGTGGCGGATGTCCTTGTGGCCACCCAGAAGCCTTCCACTCGAGTCATGTATGCCATAAAGTGGTAGCAGTTTGCCATCTGGGCTGCCACACATGGTCCGGACCCTTTCACCTGCCAGGTGAACCACATCCTGGAGTGCCTGATCTCTCTGTCTGACTCAGGTCTCCAGTACTCTTCTCTCAAGGTGCACCTTTCATCCATCTCTACCTTTTAGGAGCCCATGGGTGACTGCACAATTGCTCAGCTGGATGTCTCCTGTACCTTTCTCAGGGGCATCCTGCATCTGAAACCCCCCATCCATTCTCCTGTCCCGGCTTGGGATTTGAATTTTATTTTGGAGAAGTTGACCCTGTCTCCTTTTGAGCCTATTGCAAATTGCGATCTGTGCTTTCTCTCTTGGAAAGCATTATTTTTAAGTTGCCATTACTTCCGCTCAAAGAATTTCAGAGCTTCAGAGCATCTGGTGTGAGGAGCCTTATTTGATTTTTCACAAAGACAGTGTGTCTTTACACTCAGATCCTAAATTTCTCCCTAAGGTGGTATAAGAGTTTACACTCAACCAGTCTATCCACCTTCCTGCTTACTTCCTGAGCGTGCCAGTCTAGGGAAGCACTGCTCCATACGTTAGATATGCACAGAACCTTGAAGTACTACTTGCTTTGGAGCAAGGAGAGTAGAAAGTTGAAGCAGTTGTTTCTTTTTCCCCAGGCAGAGAGGGTGCTCAGTTTCTAAGCAGTTTTTATCCAAATGTTTGGCAAATTGCATTGTTTTTTGCTACAGTAAGTACGGCAAAGACTTGCCTGGTGCTGTCAAAGCTCATTCTACCAGAAGCATGGCTACCTCTGTGGCTTGTTTCCAAGGGGTCTCAGCCACTGATATCTGTGTGGCTGCCACCTTGAGTACTGTCCATACTTTCACCAAGCACTACAGTCTGGACATTGCCTCAAGAGCCCAAGCAGGTTTCGGTTGGGCTGTGCTGCAGGGCCTCCTGTCTTGAGTTTATAGAGAGCCCTGCTCCCAGACTATCTGTTTGTACCTCTAACTGCTTGGGACTCACTCCTGTTACCTGATTACTGAGATACCTTGAAGAAGATAGAACAGTTATGTAAGAACTTACTGTAACAGTAGATCTTTGAGGATTTCAGTCATCAGATCTGCTTCCCACCATTCCCCTTCTTGGGGCTCTTGTCTGGGAACTGGCTGTCTGGTGTATCCAGCCTTTCACATGGTCTGGGCACCTCTCTCTCTCTCTCTCTCTCTCTCTGTCCTCGGTCTCTCATTGCTAGGGCTATGCTCCCTTTGTCTATGTGGGGAAAGAACTGCGGAGGGAGCGGGGCTGCTCACGCCTTTATAGGGTTGGTGATGTTGATGGCATGGGCGGTCCCAGTTTTACTGATGAAAATCTTCGATGTGGATTCCCCTTCACTGACAGTGAAGGTTCCTACAGTGTTACCTATGAATGAGATCCCCTCGAAGATCTACTGTTATAGTAAGTTCTTATGTAACTGTTCTTTTTCAGCCCTTGAAGTGGCCATTTGGTAAAACTAATGCCAGGGTTCAATTAACAAGAGTCTTGGCTCTGGTTTTGCCAAATAGCTACTTAAATGGCTGAAAACTGTGTTTTAAAATCATATTCCACAGACTTGAATGGAGTGCGATCCTGTGTTCTCCATATACCTGCTGTACATCATAAAATGGAGCACGAGGGCATGGCCAGCAACAGGGAAGTGGAAAGGGATTACGCCTTTATGATCCCTTTCCTTCCTTTGGGGTAAAATAAAAAAGCTGTTTTTACTACAGAGTAGCTTCCATAGAGGTAAGGGAGCTTCCTCTTATTTGTGCACAGCACTGAGAAAGGTGCTCTTTAACTCTCTATTGTTAAGGAACATGGTTTGCAACCATAAACTGCAGTGTGCCTGGATCTCCATTTTGGGCATTTTTTTAAAGTGATTTCCTACTGTAGTGTCACAGTGCTCATAATTTACCAATCTTACATGTTCTTGAATTCTCAATTTTACTGCACAAATTGTTTTACTTATGTAATATTGCCCAATGCCCGCATCCACACCAAGTGCCATAAATTACAAAATTATTGGAACAGGTCAATATAAATCTAATATCATATCACCTTCCATTGTTAGTTGCACATACAACTTTATCTGAGTGTGCATATTTTCAAATGGAACAGTTGTCTCTACAAAAGAAGTCTATAGGCAGCGGTTTAGTTGAATTACCTGCTGAGTGCCCCTCCTTTCGCACTACCTCCTCTCTGTCCCACCCATTTCTGAGAATCTTTAAAATGCTGCAAGAGGTAATGTTTATATATTTTTGAGACTATGTAATCAATATTGGTGAGCTACCCTGAGAGATTAATAAGTCATTAAGGCCTGATATTGCCATAAAAGAATAGAATGGCACATATGTAGCAAATATGAATAGATTATGAGCACTCAGCGAACCTTTTGAGGTTTGAGGGGGACTTTCTATGCAGGTCTATTCCTTTTGGAAGTTTCTATTTTAACTGGGCCATGGAAAGTGATGTCACTGGTGACGTCAGCACGCTACCTGCGTGTACACCTTTGCGGCCCGGCCCCTCTCCTCATTACCTGGCAAGGTGTAACAAAGAGTTAAGTAAACTCAGCGTGGTTTGATAATGGCGGTGGGAGTGTGTGAGCATTCTTTGCCCTTTTGGATTTAAAACACTGAGCCGTAGAGAAACAAACACAGAGGCTTTTTGAAAAGGTAGGAGAATGAAACGATAAAAGAAATACACTCCCAATACCTGATTGTTACCTGCTAAATATAGCAAAGTTTGTTTTTTTTAAAAACAAGTGTTTGTTTTTTGTGTATCCATTTACAAACAAAAAAGTAGGAGAGAGGAAAAGGCGTTTGAAAGAGTTTCCTCCCGACATAAAGATACGAGGAGACATTATAGGAAGTACCAGAATGTGGTACATGTTGAGTCTTTTACATTTTATTTGGGACGGTCTGATAAATGAGAAACTGGCTCTGAAACTTATTTTAAAAGTATTTTTATTTCTTAGACTCAAACAAAAGGCTCCAACTTGGCAAAGGACCTCCACCCCATGACAAACACTTTTATGAAAATGATTTACAAGTTCACAGGTCAGTTCCACCTATGTGAATCAGTTCATGAATCAGTTTATGTAGTCATTTGAATCATTTTGAAAAAAAATACAGCAGAAATATAAATAAACCTTATGTTTTATTTTTTCATAGAACTAAAATAAAGCTCCATGTCTGAAGGAACTTTATGTTCTGAAACGTTACAAAATGAAGTGTAATAAGAGTAAATGGAAATTAAATGGAGAATTTGTGAAAAATGTATGACCATTTATGGAATAACCACTAGAGATAATAGAAGAAACGGAAAATAAAAATACAAAAGGAAAATTTACATATGAAATTCAATTTTATTTGGAAATGCTAACACTGTCATTTATTATTTCACTTTGATTAGGTTTCAGCTGATGATAATATTTCAAGAGTAACTTTCAGAAATGTTTATACAGTTCTATCTCAAGTTGGAATCTGCTTGGGGGGGAGTAATTAGAAAGTTTAAGCCTTTTCATAAAACATTTTCCTGTACTGGTGTTAGGCAACTTTTTCATTCTTTTTCAACTTTCTTTATGCCTCTTGGGCTGCAGGCAAAGATGTACCCCTTCATCAGCGCTTGGACCCACCACCCGGCATTCCCCCCCAGGCTGGCACGATTGGGAGGCCAACAGCTTGCCTCGTGTGGCAGGGTTCACTGAGGGGAGAGAACGAGATCAACCTACGGGCCCCAGCCAAGGCTTACGCCTGGGGCGTCATTTGGGTGATGGTCCAGGGGCTTCATTGTGCTGCAGGCCCAGTGGTTTTCCCCCTTAGGGTCCCCCAGGACATGTAGTGACATCAGTGCAGGTTATGTGCGTTCCTGCACCTGACCCATTTGTCTGCCATCACCTCCACCCACAGCTTGGTATTTCCGGTCGGTGTCCACTGGGTGTCGCTAGCATGTTGGGATGCCACAACCCCCCCAAGGAGGAGAGCTCTGTATGGGACGCTCATCCTACCTCCTTCCGGCTGACCTTCTTATGCTCTGTGCTCATTCCCAAACATGGGTCATCAGCGCTGCAAGCAGTAGTGCTACTGCTGTGCCAACAGGCTGGCTTGGTGTTAAGCATCATGATGGTAAATTAACTACTGTGTTTTCTGATTGCTCCATAGCATTCATGATTGATTTCTTCCATCTCTGTTGTCTTCCCCCCATCTTCTGTTTTTTTCCTATTCTTCTTTTCAAACAACACGAAGTCTTGCTGTATTCTGACAATATGCAGTTAGCCCTAGCACTTGAACTGCCCCGGAGAGTATAGGGTTAACTCTATGCAGAAGCATAGAATGTTGAGCTCAAGCTCAGTTTTCAAACCTCTGTCTGTGGTGCTTTAGAGTGTAACCATCAGATTCTTTACACCGCTTCTAACTGTGAAGTCACTCCAGAAGGCGCTCCTTAAGCCGGTTTGGTAAAGTTTCAAAACGCGTCGGTTTTTCAACCGATTTGTTTATTTTCGGTTTTGAGCCTCTGTCTACACTATATTTAGTATTGTAGATAGGTAGTGGACTGTTATTTCTGTTTTACTGTGGAAATTGTAATCTTTCGGTTTCTTATCGGTCGGCCGGTTGGGAACCGACCTCGTGTGTTTACTTTTAAATTCTGGGATTTTAGTAGTGGTGTGCTGATTCCTATAGGTTTAAAAATCCCAGACTTTTACTGTTTTTTTTCCACAACCCGTAACCCGGTTGGTAACCGATAGGGGACTATTACCTGGCTAAAAGCTAAAAAGGGTAATTTTGTTAGTGTGGCCATGTCTGAGAAACCCAAGAAAAAAGATGGCCCCACTGGGTTTCAACACTGTATGGAGCGTGGGGAGGCCTTTGCCAAGGATGGCCCCCACCTCATCTGTGTTTATTGTCTGGCGTTTGACCACCTCAGAATAGACTGCCAAATTTGTAACAATTTTCCTAAGGCCACTCTGGAAAAATGGTTGAGTAGGCTAAAGAAAAAGGATGCCGAGAAGTCCGCTGACCCAGATGGCCAGACTGGTTCGGTTCCAACTGAACCTGAGGAGGTGCCCACTGACCTGGGCGAGATGTCCTCGGGCAAAAGGAGAGCCAACGGTTCCGACAAAAGATGGAAAAAGTCAGCCAGTTCGGATCCAGCACCCCATACTCCAACCACTGAAGAAGTAGCCAAGGAGATCAGTATAGTGCAATCGCTTTGGCCGGTTCCATCCAATCCAGCGCCGCCGGTTAGGCGCTCGGTTCGGTTGGATCCTACTCCATTGGATTGTGATCCGGACACTTATTATGAAGTGGAATGAGAGGGGGATGAACACTTACTGGATGATGATGATGATGATGATGACAATGATTTTGAAGGTCTGGATGTGCCCATTGAACTGGACGTCTCCCCAGACAGACCCTCCAATGTCTCCCCTCCCAGGTTTTTCGAGTCCCCATCTCACTATTTGTGTTACAAAAAGGTGGCTGAAACCATCCAGCTCCCTATGGTAGAAGCTGTTGAGGAAGAGGGAGAGCATGATTTTGTTGAAATAATGGACATCCCAGAGTCCAAGAGGTTGTCTATTCCCCTCCGCAAATCTTTGGGGAAACGGACAAAAAAGATTCTACAGACACCAAATTCCTTACCTCTTTTGGATAAGAGAATGGACAGGAGGTATACACTGTCAGGCTCGGGTACGGAGTTTTTGTACAATCATTGCAGCCATGTTGGGGTAGTGCAGGCTGCAGCCTGTGACAGTGCTAATATACCTTTGGCTTCACACACCCCAGATAAAGACTCCAGGAAGGTGGATGCCATGGCCAAAAAACAATATTTGGCATCCTCCTTGGGACTCAGGCAGGCTAATTATATGGCCTACACAGCCAGGTACCAGAAGTCCAGGTGGGATATGGTTCTGGAACTGGCTAAACGGGCCTCTCCCCATCTAGCCAAAGAGCTGGAGGAGGTGGCTGCTGATGGGATTGAGGCATCCAAAGTGCAATTCCATGCTGCTGTGGACTCCAGTGATGTGGCATCAAGAGTCATGGCTATATCTGTGTCTCTCAGGAGATTTGCTTGGCTCAGATGCACTAGCCTTTCTCTGGACACCCAGGCTAAGGGCATGGATTTCCCTGTGGTGGGTAACTTTCTGTTTGGGGAGCAGACAGGGGCTTACATGAAGAAAATGGATGAGTACAGGACCACCTACAGGAGCGCACAGGCCAAAGAGAGGCAAGCCACTCCTCAAAAGCAGCAGTCTAGGGGCAGGGGCAGGCCTTTTCACAGGCCTTTCTACCAAGCCCAGACCTCCACTCCCTTTCCACAGAGAGGGTTCTTCCAAGGGACAGGCAGGAGGGGGATGAGCAGGGCTGCATCCTCTTCCCAGTCCAAGGCTCCTGCCAAGCAGACACCCTGATGTGTCAGCCTGAGTCGACTCCCCTATTCCAGTAGGAGGCAGGTTGGCTTACTACTTCCAGGCCTGGAAGTCTGTTACCTCAGACAAGTGGGTCCTGGAAGTAGTAAGCCAGGGACTGGCCCTCAGTTTCAAAAAGTTTCCAAAAATGAGGGTCAGGTCTTTTCCACCTGCAAACATCTCTGAAACCATTGCTTTAGAAGCAGAGGTTTCCTCTCTGCTGGCTCTCAGAGCTGTTGAGAGAGTTCCTACTCTATTCAGGGGCAAATGTTTGTTCTCCAGGTATTTCCTTACCCCAATAAAGATGGGAGTGGTGACCCATCCTAGACTTAAGGTATCTGAACAAACACATCTTAAAACCAAAATTTAAAATGGTGACTCTGGGAGTAATTCTTCCCTCTCTAAGGCCAGGGGATTGGCTAGCATCCCTGGACATCAAGGATGCCTATTTCTACATTCCTATCAGGTGCTCCCACAGAAAGTACCTCAGGTTCGAGTTGCCTTCAGGCCATTATCAATTCAGAGCCATGCCCTTTGGCCTTACATCGGCTCCAAGAGTGTTTACAGAGTGCCTTGCAGTAGTAGTGGCCCTCCTCAGAAGGAAGGGGATTTCTCTCTTCCCATACCTGGACGACTGACTCATTGTAGGTCAGTCCTCCGACCAGGTCAAGTCAGCTCTACAAGTCACTCAAGACTTGCTCAGTTCTTTGGGATTCCTTCTCAGTCTGCCAAAGTCAGTTCTCGGACCAGTATAACTTCTCACTTTCATAGGGATAGAGTTAGATACTGCTCAAGCAAAGGCCTTCCTCCCCTTAGCAAGGGTAAAGGCCCTTACAGATCTCGCTTCCTCATTTCATCCTCTGGTCTCTCATCCAGCAAGACATTTTCTTCAGCTCCTAGGCCACATGGCAGCTTCCACTGCAGTGGTACAAGGAGCCAGGTTCCAGATGAGGGACATTCAGTTCCACCTAAGGTCTTTTTGGTCTCAGAAAAAAGATTCTCGTACCAAATTGGTTCCAGTGACTCAGACTCTGGTCCAAGCTCTCCAGTGGTGGCTGGATTAGGACAATCTCAGACAGGGTGTCCCTTTCCTCAGTCAATCTCCTCAGTGGTCCTAACCACAGATGCTTCTCTCCTAGGATGGGGAGCCCACCTGGGAGCCCTCACAGCCCAGGGTGTTTGGTCTTCACAAGAATATCTCCTTCATATCAATCTTCTGGAGCTCAGGGCAGTATTCCTAGCCCTTCAAGCTTTCTCGGACTCAGTCAAGGACAAGGTGGTTCAGGTCAGGACAGACAACACCACCACCATGTGGTACATCAACAAACAAGGGGGCACTCGGTCCACGGCCTTGTGCATGGAGGCCATGAAAGTTTGGTCTTTAGCTTTCTCGCTTCAAACTTCCCTAACAGCAGTCCACCTTCCAGGGAAGGACAATGTGCTAGCAGATGCTCTGAGCAGAATCTCCTAGGGCCATCACAAATGGGTCTTGGATCTCCTCATCCTGAAAGTAATTTTCACCAGGTGGGGCACTACAGAGATAGATCTCTTTGCAGCCCCAGACAACCACCAACTTCCCCTGTTCTGCTGCAGACCTCCAGTCCTAGGGACTGTTCCTCTGGATGCTCTGATATTGGATTGGAAAGGCAGGTTCCTTTATACCTTTCCTCCCTTTCCCCTGTTGTGCAGGGTTCTAGTCAAGATCAGGTCACAACCCTGCACAGTGATTCTAGTGGCTCCAGATTGGGCCAGACAACCTTAGTATCCTCTGTTGTTGTCCCTGGCAGTGTCACTCCCCCTGTCTCTTCCCAAGAGACACAATCTCCTCACCTCCTCTCAGGGGAGGATCTGGTACCCCAATCTCTAGTCTCTCAATCTCAAGGCCTGGCTCTTGAAGAGTTAGAATATGCAGACCTGCATCTTTCTTGGGGAGTTTTGGACATTCTTATGGTTTTAGGAAACCTTCTGCTAGAAAAACTTATGATTCCAAATGGAAAAGATTCAGCATTTGGTGTTCCCACAAGGATATTCTACGAGAGGCTGCAGGCATTGCTACAGTTTTGGACTATTTGGTTCACCTCAGTGGCTTAGGCCTTAGGCCAGCAACTTTGAAAGTTCACTTAGCAGCTGTGTCTGCATTCCTATCAGCAGGGAAGGGCTCTTCCCTAACATCTCACCTGTTTTCAGTAACTTTTTTAAAGGTCTGGTTCATATTAACCCTCCTTTTAGAGAGCCTACTCCGGCTTGGGACCTCAATATCTGCATTGCTCAGCTTACGCAACCACCCTTTGACCTCTGGCTACTGCCGAGCTTAAGTACTTGACCTGGAAAACTGTGTTTTTAGTAGCTATTACTTCTGCCAGGTGTATTAGTGAATTACAGGCCCTCTCAGTTGAATCTGATTTTATCTCATTCCATAGAAATATGGTGGTTCGCAGAACTAATAGGAGGTTCTTACCTAAAGTGGTATCAGATTTTCATCAGAACCAGTCTAAGTCTCTTCCAGTATTTTTCACTGATCACTCTTCTTCAGGAGAAAGAAGATTACACAGTTTGGATGTTAAAAGGGCACTTAGCTACTACATACAGCTTACTAAGGCACACAGGAATGACTGTCTTCAATTGTTTCTCACTTATGCTGAAGTGGGAAAAGGTAGGCCTGCTACTAAAAGAACTATTGCCAGGTGGATTGTCTCTTGTATACAATTCTGCTATGCCAAGCTAGGTAAAACACCTCTCTCAGGCCTGAGGGTCCACTCGACTAGGGGTACAGCTGCTTCTCTGGCTGCTGCCAGAGATATACAGTCAGCACTCAGATATCTGTTGCCCTCTGTTCTCAAGTCAGGTGATGGATATCTGAGAGAAACGGTTAAGTGGAAACTGGATGCTTTGGTCTGCAGTTTGAACTATGGCTGCTGTGGTTTGTGACTGCCTTGCCTGCTTTGTTCTGTTGTTTTCTGTACAATACTCTACTGGGGATGAAAAGAGTCAGTTATCTGAGAGTAAACATTGAGATCCACATAGGAGACAACAGGCAGAATGGACAATGGAAATGGATAACGCGAGGGATGGATAAACGAGTGTAAACAAAATGGGAAATAAAAAAATCATGCAGTCAAAGGTGGCTACATGACAGAAATGGATAAATGAGAGCCGGATAAACAAGTGCTGGCTGTACGCTTGTTAGAGATCTGTAAAGCAGCCACCTGGAAAACAGTACATACATTCACCAAGCATTACTCCCTGGATATCCAGGCTAGGAGTGATGCCAGGTTTGGTACAGCAGTACTGCAGAGCCTATTCCCAAAATAGGTTTGGTAGCCCCCCTCCATGCAGGAACTGCTTGGTAGTCTGCATATTGTCAGAATACAGCAAGACTTCATGTTGTTTGAAGAAAAAAATTACTCACCTTAGTAATTGTCTGTTAGCACCCTTTGCAAACTGTGTGAGAGGCCTTTCGGCACCATGCAATTCTGCTTAAAGTTGGACCAGCATAACATTCTGTGGTGATTTGCATATGCAGCCCATGATGCTTTGCATTGTGTGGGCATGTGTGATTTTGTATTTTCTTGAAACTTGGCTTCTCAGCCAAATGCCCTTTGGGGTAACCCTTGCCTCAGTGTTTGCGCATAGAGGTTCTTTGTCTTTTAAATTAGTAATTGTGTTTCTTCTAATGGAGTCTTACTGTGTTCTGACCTCCCTTCCCCCGCCTCCCCTCTCAGAACCTAGCTTTTGGGATGTGGGCAGGCAGGTACAGTGTTGCACCTCAGGGGTGTGCCCTTATAACCCCCCCCCTTTCCAAGGTGGGGTAATTTGCTATTCTGTTTGAATTTATCTATATATATTCATGTATGTGTTCTCTACCTGTTTTTTCTTGGGTTCTCGACTTGAGTCTTATGGACCCAGGTTGTTGCCTTTTGGCTTATATTTCTACAATTTCCATATTAAAGGTGTAGTTAGTTAGTAGTTCATAACAATCTGATCGTTACACTCTGAAGCACCACAGACAGAGGTTTGAAAACCGAGCTCGAGCTCAATGTTTAATGCTTCTGCTTAGAGTTAACCCTATACTCTCCGGGGCAGTTCAAGTGCTTGGGCTAACTGCATATTGTCAGAATACAGCAAGACTCCATTAGAAGAAACACAATTACTAAGGTGAGTATTTTTTTCTTCTGTTACATTCTATCCATCTCTTGAGGTATTAACACATTTACTTGTTGAGGGCTCTTTAAAAATTACAGTTAACTCTTGTTCCGAGTCACTGTTTTTATTAGCTCCAGAGTTGCTTGTTGCTACATTAGATCTTGATTGATGTTTCCCATTACATTTCCTTTGCTTAGATCTTTCCTGACTTCTGGATCTGAAAACATCTTTATCACTATGCAGCTGTGGAAATAGGAAGTAGCAAGACCCCACTGGAAACAAAATATTTCATCTCAGCTGGGCTAGCCTTGGTAAATGAATTGCAAACAAAACAAATTTGCATGGAGAACAAGTCATTGTTCCTTAGAGTTCCTTTAATGAAATCATATGTTTCTGTCTTTACAATATGTACCTGTGGACAGGATTATAATTTACTTACAATACAGGCTTCAAGGGAAGTCTGGACAATTTTCTGCTTATCAAAGGAATCTCCTGATACCCTTGGTAAATTAGTATGCTTGCTCAGCACACTTATTTATAGCTGTTTATGAAGTCAGGGAAGACATGATGGACCTAGACTCCCTTCTGACCTCATGTTATATAGGGAATACATGATGGGCAATTGTAGATTATGGAAATATTTGCATGAGTGTAGTGACCTCCAGTAATATCACGAGTGGCGGAGTGTAGTGTAGCCACGAGCGATATTACTAGAGGTCACCATGCACAAGTGCAAATATTTCCCATGTTCCACACTCACCCATCATGTATTCTATTTATACAACAGGGCTCCAAATAACCCACCGTGGTGATGTCACCACGGTGGTTTATTTCACATCTCAGTGGTTTACTTGAGTCACCACAATGGTTTATTTTGCTGCAGTGAGAATACATGTTTTTATTCAATGAGTTATTTGCTCACCCCTATTGTATAAATGTTAATATTGCCACCAAAGCCACTCTTATTCTTGTTAGAGTGATCTTGTGCATTCTTAGGGTAGGAGGACTGCAAACCATTTGAAGGTGAAAAGTTCTTGTACCCTAAGAACGTCAGTGAGACCACTTTAACAACAGTAAAACTGACCTTGTTGACTGTATAAATATATGAGTGAGACTGAGTATATATTAAAACATTTTTCAAAAGTCTCCCGATCATAGCTATTGTCAGGGCACCTACAAGTGAGACCTTTACAAAATATGTGTCTGATGTACCATTTCATCTTACTAGAACACAATTATTTCCTTCTGCATCAGGGTCCGCATGTCTCCCTCCTGAAGGACCCATTGGTGTGGGTTTTGGGAGGACAACTACAGGATAGCTCACCTTAATCACAGTGCACGCTAATGGATCCTTCCAGCTGCCTTGGAAGCCAGGCGTTAGCTGCTCTTTAGATGGTGCACAAATGCTCACCAGCCTTTCAGGATTGGCTGATGGCTCACTCCAAACTTGCTGAGTATGAGAGGTTTTCAGATCTGTCAAATTACTCCCTGCCCAGACTTTTAAAATTGCATTCCTTCTTCCCTGACACGTGCTACATGGGACACAACCAGCAAATGGGGGGGACATGGACCACCACACCCGACCATTAACACTCTTTATCTCTAAGTACAAAAAGACCTTAGGTGTCCTGGATTTCATAAAGCCAATGTAGAAATAGCAATGCAAGAATCTCCAGAATTACAGACTTTGGTACAGCAAAACCAACCAATGACTTGTGCTACAGTACTTACTTTTCTCTAACAGTTGACCTAGACAATCTGCAAGCAATAGATCTTACTTTGAGGGGGCTCTTGCAGTAGGCAACACTGTTAGGACCTAGCTGCCAGGCACCAGGACCACACAAAAAATTCCAGCTAGCAGTCTATAATGGGGACCGCCTCCTGACGCCGGGCACGTTGATGTCCGATCAGGATAAGAGGGGCGGTCCCCCATGCACACCCCAGTTCTTTTCCCACAGTTGACTTGCACTTATCAAACCTTGCTGATCTGTACTACAGTCGACAGCTATTTTCTTTATTGTATTCTTTGTTGTTTTCTAGTGATCATAGTTCGCTTTTGGCTCCATGTCGTTGCCGACTTCCTCTGCAGACTCTCACAGGTCAAAGTGTGCCTGTGGAAAGCAGCTCCCCGAAAAGGATGGCCATACCACGTGTGTCATTTGCCTAGGGTCAGACCATGACACCGAAGCATGCCAAACATTAAATCGGGTCACGCGAAAAAGATGCCAGAAGGTTCTGGACACCCATCTCCTCAGGAAAAGATTGGCCACCTTGGAAAAGGAGCTGCAGACCAGGGCAACAGAGGGGACTTCTGCAGAGGTGCCATCTTCCAAGAAAGAAACATAAGAAGCACCGTGACTGGGAAGGGTCCACTACAGAGCCATGTTCACCTCCGGGGGCCACAGCAGATCCTGTGTCTTCCTCCCGTGGGGGGGTCGACTTCTACTGCCACATCAGCCCTTCATCCTTCTGGGTTGCCTGTGGAAAAGCCTCCTGCCATTATTTCTGTGGCAGGCAGCACTTGCATGGGTTTGAAGGATCTTCCCTGTATCAATCTTCACCATTCATCACTGGTGGGTTCAAGATGAAGGCACAGGACCCCGCAAGAAGCTTTTCTGCTTTAAGAAAAAGCTTTATTGCTCTATAAGGAGAGACCGCGTCAGAGATGATGCACCATTGAGGCTGACGCATTGCGTGGTGCTCTTGGGTTGGCCAGTAACCAATGTCCCCTCCATTACCTCAGTTCTGCTCTTCCCACCATTGAGGCTGCAGGTGCTCTGTGGGACAGCGATACCTGAGAGGATCAACTGCGTCACTATCCGTTTTGCTGTTTCTGTTCACTCAAAAGTTACTCGATGCCGTACTTTGCCATTTTTGGCTCCGTTTAATTTTTGCGCCCCAAAGTTTAGTCAGTGTCGAGTCATTCACTTAGTTTTATTTTCTGTTGTGCAGTCAGTGCCATGTCAGGTTCGGAGTCTAAAGGTTCAAAGGTGGGGACTTCCCCCATGGGTTGGTGCCCCTGTGGAAGTCGGTTCACTATATCGGACCCACATGACCAATGCTTCACTTGCCTAGGATTGAACCACGACATGGACTGTTGTGATGCTTGCTTCAGTATGGACTACTGCGCTCTTGAACTCAATGCGGTGAGGTTGGGACATGACCCCCCATCTTCAGTGGCAAGCACTGAATGAGGGCCGCTAAGGTAAGGACCTTGGGCTTGTCCCCCGGGCCTCCCCCATTACTACATGCACTGGGAGAGAGCAGCCCACTGTGGAATCATGTTCCGCTGAGTCCGAGCAGCCGGGGGAGCGGTCGGCCTCCTCTGGGAGGTCGGCTGCTGACTGCTTCAGGCCCGGTTCCAGGAGAACCGGGCGACCCATGTCGAGGCCTCAGCTAGACACGGGGCCTACACTGGTTGTCCCTTCAGGGGTTTCGAAGGGTGCGGTTTTGGCTCCTGACACTGATTTCAGTGTTGGTGAGGGAGGCTGGCCTTCCAGTGTCATGGAGTCCCTTCCTGACACCACCTTCAGTGCCAGGATGGGCTGGATGACCGGGGTTGCCTCGCTTGGGGTCTCTGTGGTCTCCTGCTCATATTCAGAGACTATCCTGGAGGACCTAGACTGGCAACCCAGCTCTCCAGAGTGGTCACCCCCGATTCTGCTCGAGGATGACTTCAGTGGGATCATAACTTGGACTTGACACCATGAACGGTGCAGCCCTTTCCTCTACCGGTGCCACAGTCAGTGCTGTGGAGGACTCTGGCACCATCCTTGGTGCCATCTCGGGTGATACCGCTTGTGGCATTGTGCCCGATGATGGTGCTGCAGTCGGTACCTCACCTAATGATGGCGCCACAGTTGGTGACATTCCCGGTGTCAGGCTGCAGTCAGCACCATTTCTGGGGCAGCACCATGGTTGGCACCATCCCCGATGTCAGTGCTGCCTCTGAGGTCAATGTCTATGATGGTGCCACATCTGGGGATGGTGCCTAGGTCAGTGCCGCTACGGGCCCCTTGGTTGACAGTGCTGCGTTGGTGCACATCTCTGAGGAGGAGGTGAATTTTAGCACCGGGTCGCTGTTGGGTGCCGCCACAGAGTTGGGATAGTCAGAGGCTGACCCTGGTGCTGGCTTTTCTCTCCCTTCATCCTTGAGATCAGTCACCATTGGAAGACCTCACTCGCGGGGCAGCTCTCTGTCTTCTCCTGGGGGTTGGGGGCAGGTCCACACCTCGCTCTGCCCTCGTGTCCTTGGCCACTGGGAAGCAGAGTAGGTGTGTTGGTCTGAGCACCCCTTTTTCCCCTCAGAGGACAGAGCCCTGCATCGGGTGTGGATAGAGGCCACCCTGTTGGGCTCGCTGGGCTCCAGTCTCCCTACTAGGGATCTTCTCCCCTTGGGCTTCCCACTGCTGGCTTGGGGACAGTTGAGCAGCAGGTAGTGCCTGTGCAGTGCACCCCCCTCACGGTAGAGAGGTCTCCTGCTGGTGCCCACAGCCCTGACAGGGAGGGCGTGATCTTTCCCGACCATCCTGCCAGCCCTCCCCCTCTCTGCAACCTCCCCCCATTCTCCCAGGTCTATTGGAGCCCCTTACCTGTAAGCAATATAGGGCCTCGGCGAGTGCTTTTCCAACATTCTACAGGGCCATGGATGAGCTGGTCTTTGCAGCCCCTCATACAGCACCGTTGTTCCCTATGCAGAGCCCCTCCGCTTCATCAGCTTCCTCCTCTGAGGAAGTGGACTCCTCATCATACCGGTCGTCTGATGCTGACTTCATGGAGTATCGGGTTCCCGGCGATGATGCTGGAGGAGCTCAATTTAACCCCAGTGCTACAACACAATACCGCGCATGCGGCTATGGTGTTCCTTGGAGAGTACAGCCAGGAATCCTTGGTGATCCCTCCGTGGCCTCAGCCTTTCGCGGAGGAGTCACACAACGCCTGGCAGTCTCCTGCATCTGCTTCCCCAGCCCCTGCAGACTGCCAGCATTGGTATTGCACTTCCTTGGGGTCTCCAGGGTCATTGCCCACCCTATCTTGGGTCTGGAGTGGCTGGACACCCCTTCTGGGTGTCTGTGCCTAACAAGAGATCATCCTCCGGATGTGGACTTTGCAGAGTTTGACCACTGGGGCGGGCAGGTTTTTGCCTCTGTGTGTCTCTTGTTGTCTATCGCAGCACATTGGGCACACGTGGTAGTCTATGAGAGGCACCTGTGGGCCATGATGGGATCCTTCCTATTGATCTTGCCTGATGACAAGGCAAACAAGTGAGCTATTGCCATCACTACAAGGGGTCTGGAGCTAGTGAGACACCAGATGCGGGCGTTGTACTATACCAAGGTGGTAGCTTCCAGATTTATGGGATCTGTGGTCTGCTTTAGGCGGATGGTAAGGCTTCACCTCTCCCAGTTGTCACCCTTGGCCTGGTGTAGGGTGACTGCCTCACCTTTCCGGATGGCACAGTTTTTTAACCGGAGGGCCAGGCAGGAACTGTTGGGGCGCCCTCCTTCTCCTGCTGGTCAGGAGACTCGTCCTTTTTCTCAGCAGTAGCAGGTCTGGCCAGACCAGTGATGTCCCCTCTCCCACCATGACTCCCCCATAAACGGCTGAAGGTGATCCAACCTACAGGGAGGTACCGGTCCACTTTGTGGGCTTGGTACTCACCCAACAGTGATAAATGGTGAAGACTGATACAGTGAAGATATGAAAATTATGTACCTACTGTAATTCTTGATCTTCCTGTATATCTTCACCATTCATCACTGCTTCCCGCCCTCCATCCCCTCATGGGCCTCAGCTTCTGGGCAGTGCCTCCTCTCTGCTCGCCCCCCCCCCCCCAATCGAGGCCAATTGTGGTCTCAGTCCCACTGGTACCTCTGGGCCCCCTGCCACTACTCTGAAGCAACGGGGCCCATCTGGGAGGAGGGCAAGTAGGGGACTCTGGCCTTTTTTTCCTTTGGCTCCCCAGTGTCCTAGTTACAGTAGTTTAGGTCTTCAGGTCTCTCTGAGTCCTGTTGATCCCCTCTGTCTCGGGGTCTGACTATTCTGGCCCCTCTGCTGGGACTAGGGCCCTGGGGCCCCTATATCCTGTTCTATAATTCCCTTGCAGAGGACTCCTCCAGGATCCCTTGTTATACGTATAGTCCTCCAGGAGTTGTTGTTTTTTTCCCATGACACTCACCTCCCTGGTGGTGCTGTGATTAAGGGATTCTATCTCTTTTCACCCCCGGTCCCAATTGGGTACCGAGGTGCTCTCTAGCTAGAAGGTGGTCTGTCTTATGCCTCCAGCTTAAAGGGGTAGGGGAAGAAGGAACATTCAGAAACCTGGAGTTCTTCCTTGTGGACCAATTAGGGTAGCCTGGCCTGTAAGCCTTGTTTCCTGTCAAACCCTCCTTGTGGGTGAGGGTTACACTTTCCCTCTCCTTTTGGGATGCCCCAGGTTCTGGGCTAATGCCTCCAGGCTCTCAAAAAGAAAAAAAGAAAAAAAAAAAGGAATGGCGACACCGTTGTTTCACAAGGAGTGAAGGAGTGAAACCAGTCAGCTTAAAGTTACCCTGGTCCATAGGAATTCTAAGTGTGGAGGACACAGTCCGTCTCTACCCACTTCATCTCATTCTACCCCTGCCTCTTCTCTGTCTCTCTCTTTCCTTTCCTCTTACCTTATCTTCCTGCCTGCCCAGAGGTTGGGGGCTCTCCTCCAGACCCAGCTAGGCTCCAACCTTCTGAAAAATAAAAACCTCTAGCCTCTCTTGCTGGCTTATTCCTTTTTCAGTTTATATTCTTTCCTTTTACTGTCCCTTGGGCTCCCTTGCCCACCCTCCACCCTTGTTTTCTCTGATGTATTTTCCTCTCCAGTGAGCAGAACTGAGGTAATGGAGAGGACGATGTCGGTTACTGGCCTACCTGCGAGCGCCACGCAATGTGTTGGGCTCGAGGGTGGCACCATCTCTAACATCATCGCTCCTTCTAGAGCAGTAAAGCTTTTTCTTAGAGCAGAAAAGCGTCATACGGGGTCCTGTGCCTTCGGCTTGAACCCACCAGTGATGAAGTGTGAAGATACACAGAAAGATCAAGAATTATGGTAGGTATGTGATTTTCATAGTCTTCCGCCTCCTTGCCGCCCCTGTTGCTCAGGTCAGTTCTCCACAAAGGTCCTGAGCCAGGTGGCCAGGCTGGTTCTTCAGGTGATGCTTCAGCTATTTCCACCTTTCTGGCCTTGGCATCTTCACTGGACCCTGGCTTGGGGCCCGACAACTGTCAGTCAGACTGACGCCTGCTGTCGCCCGCTCGTTCTGGGCCTCAGCCTGCATATGTGGGATCTCAACCCATAGTGCCTCTGGCTCCTCGAGCCTTCCTTCACTGGTGTCCCATCTGCAGACTCAGTGCCAAGTCACCTTTCACCAGAACCCACGGGTTCTCCTTCCCTGAGCCTGGGGTCCCCAGCGTCACCACCTCTGGTTGCCACCTCGGTTCAGCAGGAGCCGGTCCCTACCTCGGATCCCTCGGAGGTTTTGCCCGATCAACCGCAGCAGCCAGTCCTGATCTTGGGCTGCCCCTTAGACTCTTCAGTCCAGGGCTTGGACCTATAGTCCACACCTTCTGAGCATTCGACAGGCTTGTCGGGTGTGACGTCAGGCTTCGTTTACGGCCTTCTGATGCACTACCCGGCACTGGGTTGCTCTTTTCACCCGACGCTCTTTTGCGGATGTTGGCCAACTATAGAGCTCTTCCTAATGCGTGGTGGGCATCCACCCAAAGACTGGCCCCTGCTCAGCAGATGCTGGCGCCAGCCTCTTCACTGGTGAGAAACTCCCCTTCATCCGACACGGATGCTCCTCCCCCGGCAATGGAAAGTCAATTTTGGGCTGGAACGATCACGACCTCTGGCCTGTTACCACTACTGCACTCAGCCTCGGACTCAGAGGGATCATTACATGTTTTCTCAGACTCCCTGGAATCCCTGATCTCCCCACCGCAGTCACCTACTGGGGAGATCTGGATCAGGGACACTCCTAAGTCCCTTCCAGAGGACCCCTCATTCCTGGTGGTGATGATGAAGCCAATCCAGGCTTCTCAGAGGTGGCACACTGAGGAGCAGGACCCTCAAAGACACTGTCTGGTGCAGCGTCTGCTCCTTCTGGAGGTCAAAGCAGTGGTTCCCCCTTTGGTGGTACCACATGATGACATTTCGTCTATGGTTTGGCAACAGCTGGCGTCAGTCCCAGCCATTCCAAGGAAGGTCGAACATCTATATCACGCCCTGGACAGCAAGTTTCACTTTGACTCCCACCCCAAGGCTGAACCTTTCGTATTATCGGGGGTCCAGATGGAGTGTGAGGGGTCCAGTAATCTGGGGTGATTACCCTCTAAATAGGGAATCCAAACATTTGGACCTTCTGGGGTGCAGGGTCTATGCCTCTTTGACCCTGGCCTTGTGGGCTCAGAACTACTTTGTGCATATGCTGATGCATCAGCAATCCCTTTTTGGGCATGTAAGGAATTTGCTTCAAACCATGCAGGAGTCTACTGCTTGGTCTCAGATTGAGCAACTCTTAGGTACTGCCTCTAATGTAGGCTTTCACACTCACCGTGCCTTATATGACATGGTAGACACTGCTGCCCGCAGCTCAGCCTCTGCTGTCTGTATCAGGTGTCATGCTTGGCTTTGCCTGATCAATTTTACTCTAGGGATTCTGGCTTCCATTATTGATGCCCCCTTTCTAGGGCCCCTTATTGTTCAGGGAGGAAGTACAGGTGTTGCTGTCCTCCCTGCATGATTCTGGAACTTCCATTCATGCTGGCACATGTGGCCAATGGCTCCAGTCACATCTGCCTCCTGTCCACCTTCATGGGCTGTGACCCCAGCACCCTCAGCTTTCTGGGATACGGGGGAAGTGCCAGACCTCCTCTGTCCCGGCCACCCCAGCTGTTAAGGCCCACAGGGCAGAGGTGCTGTTGGCACCTACCACTTTCTTTTAAACCCTGGTGACCCTCACTTCCCTCATTTTTTCGACGGGCTAGAGGAGGACAAGGGAGGGAGGGAATGAAACAAAGGGGTGAAACTTTTTCTCTTCCCGTTTGCACCTTCCAGCTCCCATTGTATATGACCTACTAGGGAGGTCCCTTTGAAGCACGATTGGCCCGAGGTCTTGCCTGGCGAGTGGGTGACCCAGACTCTCCTTAGGTGGGGTGAGGTCACACCTTATTCAAACAACATGAAGTCTTGCTGTATTCTGACTATATGCAGTTATCCCCAGCCCTTGAACTGCTCCGGAGAGTAAAGGGTTAACTCTATGCAAGGGCATGGAACGTTGAGCTCGAGCTCGGTTTTCAAACCTCTGTCTGTGGTACTTTGAAGTGTAACCGTCTGATTTCTTACTCCGCCTAACTGTGAAGTCGCTCCGGAGATGTCTCCTGCGCTTCGGTTCAGTCCAGTTAGAATTTGTCGGTTTTTTTCAAACTGTTGCGTCTGTATTTCAGTATTCTTGCCTCTGTCTTGGTACCAGTAAGTGGTAGTAGTAGGTAGCGGTTATTTAGTGTATTTTTGGTTAAGAAATTGCTTTATTTCTTGGTTCTTTGCCGGTCGGTCCGGTTCAGAACCGACACTGATCTCCTTTTATTATATAGTATATTTGTGTGTGGTATTTCTGGTGCTTATTGGTTCCTAAAAAAATCCGATATTAGGATTTTTTTAATCGACCCGTGACACGGTCAGAACTGTTAAGTGTGTAATCGCCTGGCTTAACTGCTGTGTAAGGTGATTTTTGTTTGAAGGCATGTCTGAGAAACCCAAAAAGAAACCAGACCCACTGGGTTTCAGCACTGTACCGAGTGTAAGGAGGCCTTTGCTGAGGCTGACCCTCACCTCGTATGTGTGTGTGTGTATTGTCTGGGGTTTGACCACCTCAAGGAAGACTGCCAAATATGCAAGAACTTTCCCAAGGCTGCTCTAGATAAATGTTTGAGTAGGCTGAGGGAGAGGGAGGCCGAGAAGTCCGCTGACCCGGATGGCCAGCCCAGTTTGGTTGCGGCCGAACCTGAAGAGGTGCCCACTGACATGGGCGATACCTCTTTGGGCAAAAGGAGAGCCAATTCTGCGGAATCGGTTCCGAGTAAGAGGAAAAGAAAGTCAGCCGGTTCGGATCTGGCTTCCCATGGTCTGACCACTAACGAGATAGCGAAAGCGATTTCAATAGCTCAGTCACTTTGCCCGGTTCCGACCGAACCGGCATCGGTTCAGAGCCGATTGGTTCGGTCGGAAGTACTTGCTTCGGATATAGATCCTGAGGCATACTATGAGAGCGATTGGGAGGAGGATGAAGATTATGAAGAAGAACAATGTGAAGGCCTAGATGAGCCAGTAGAGCCTGATATCTCCCCAGACAGGCCTTCTCAGGCTTCTCCTCCCAGGCTTTCTGAGTCCCCTTCCCATTTCTTGTTTTACAAGAAAGTGGCTGAGACTCTTCAGCTTCCTATGGAGGAGGCTGAACAGGATCAGGAAGAACCTGACTATCTGGAAATGATGGATGTCCCAGAGTCAAAAAGAGTGTCTATCCCCTTACACAAATCCTTGGGGAAGCAGACACAAAAAATGTTACAGTTTCCAACATCCATTCCTCCTGTGGAAAAAAGAATGGACAGAAGGTATGCTTTGTCAGGTCCTGGGATTGAATTCCTTTCTAATCACAGCAATCATGTTGGGGTAGTACAAGCTGCAGCCTGTGACAAGGCTAATATTCCCCTGGCATCTCACCCCCCAGATAAGGATTCCAGGAAAGTGGATGTCATGGCAAAAAAGCAGTACTTGGCATCCTCTTTGGGACTCAGGCAATCGAATTACATGGCATATACAGCCAGGTTCCAGAAATATATGTGGTATACGGTTCTGGAGCTGGCTAGGAATGCCCCTCCCCAGCTAGCCAAGGAGCTGGAGCAGGTGGCTGCAAATGGTATTGAGGCATCCAAGGTGCAATTCCATACTGCTGTAGACTAAAATGTTGTTCATTCTGGGGTCATGGCTACATCTAGCTCCATGAGGAGATTTGCTTGGCTTAGGTGTGCCCACCTCTCACAGGATACCCAGGCTAAGGCCATGGATTTCCTTGTAACTGGTAATTCTCTCTGTGGATCAAACAGAGAATTACATGAAAAAAATGGACGCGTACAGGACCACATATAGGAGTTCTGCAGCCAAAGAGAAGCAGACCATTCCTCAGAGGCAGCAGCTTAGGGGCAGGGGCAGGCCTTTTTACCAAGCTCAGGCCCCCTCCTCTTCTTTTCAGCAGAGGTTTTTTTTAAGGGAAGAGGTAGACATGGGGTAACTAGGACCCCATCAGCTGCTCAGTCCAAGCCCCCTGCCAAGCAGACACCCTGAGGTGTCAGTCAGGGTCGCCTCCCCAATCCCAGTAGGGGGCAGGTTGGCTCACTACTCCCAGACCTGGGAGTCTATTACTTTAGACAAATGGGTCCTGGAAGTAGTGAGCCAGGGACTTGCTCTCAGTTTCAAAAGGTTCCCAAGAATGAGAGCAAGGTCCTTCAGTCCTCCCTCTCCCTTGGAGACAAAGGCCTTAGAGGCAGAAGTCTCCTCTCTTTTGCTTATGCAAGCAGTGGAGAAGGTACCTCTTTATCACAGGGGAAAAGGACTGTATTCAAGATACTCCTTACCCCCAAAAAGACGGGAGTGGCGACCCATATTGGATTCAAGGTACCTGAACAAACATCTGACAAAACCAAAGTTCAAAATGGTGACTCTGGGAGTAATTCTTCCCTCTCTGAGACCAGGAGACTGGCTAGCCTCCCTGGATCTCAAGGATGCCTACTTCCACATACCTATCAGACATTCCCACAGAAAGTACCTCAGGTCTGAGCTGCCCTCAGGCCATTATCAATTCAGGGCCATGCCGTTCGGCCTAATATCTGCTCCAAGAGTGTTCACCAAGTGTCTTGCAGTAGTGGTGGCATTCCTCAGGAGGCAGGGCATCCTTCTGTTCCCTTATCTGGATGACTGGCTCCTAGTGGGCCAGTCCTCAGACCAAGTCAAGTCAGCTTTAGAGGTCACCCAAAGACTTCTAGAATCCTTGGGATTCATTCTAAATTTAGAGAAGTCTGTTCTAGAGCCAGTCCAGCTTCTCACCTTCATAGGGGTGGAAATAGATACAGTTCGGGCAAGAGCATTTCTCCCCTCTCTCAAGGGTTCAATCATTGGTCACTCTGGCCTCCTCTTTTCGCCTTCTAGTGTCTCGTCCAGCCAGACACTTCCTACAACTGCTGGGCCACATGGCAGCTTCCAAAGCAGTGGTTCAGGAAGCAAGATTTCAGATGAGGATATACAGTTTCATCCCAGATCTTACTGATCTCAGAAAAAAGGACCCTCTCTCCAAACTGGTTCCAGTCTCCAAAACCTTGGTCCAGGCCCTTCAGTGGTGGTTGGAGGAAGACAATCTTTGACAAGAGGTCCCCTTTATCAGTCGGGTCCCTTCTGTAATTCTCACCACAAATGCCTCCCTGTTGGGGTGGGGGGCCCACCTAGATCATCTTACAGCTCAGGGAACTTGGTTACACCAGGAGTCTCTTCTACACATAAATCTTCTCGAATTAAGAGCTGTCTTCCTTGCACTTCAGACATTCTCAGCAGTGGTCCAAGGGAAAGTAGTGTAGATCAGAACAGACAATACCACAACCATGTGATACATCAACAAACAAGGAGGCACTCGGTCCTCGGCCTTGTGCACAGAGGCCATGGAAATATGGTCTCTAGCTTATGGCTATGCATCTCCCAGGGAAGGACAACATTCTAGCAGATGCTCTCAGCAGGATTTCTCAGGGTCACCACTAATGGACCATGAACCCTTTCTTTCTTCAAGCCATTTTCAGGAGGTAGGGTACCCCCAGAGACAGATCTCTTTGCAGCATCGGACAATCATCAGCTTCCTCTTTATTGTTGCAGACCACACCTTCTGGGTCCTGTTCCTCAGGATGCTCTTCTACTAAATTGGACAAGCAGGTTTCTGTATGCATTTCCTCCTTTTCCTCTGATATTCAGGGTCCTGATAAAAATCAGATCTCAGCCTTGCAAGGTGATTCTAGTGGCTCCAGACTGGGCCAGACAGCCTTGGTATCCTCTACTGTTGTCACTGTCAGTAACACTGCCCTTGTGTCTTCCCATGCAACACAATCTCCTCACCTCCTCTCAGGGAAGGATTCTGTACCCCAACCTTCAGACTCTCAGGCTCAAAGCCTGGCTCTTGAAGAGCTAGAATATGCAAGTTTGCATCTTTCTCAATCAGTCCTAGATATTTTAAAAGTTAGCAGGAAGCCTGCTACTAGGAAGACTTACAACTCCAAATGAAAAAGATTTGGGTTTTGGTGTTCCAGTAGGCATACTAAGCCAGAGCTGGCTGATATTGCCACTGTTTTGGACTATTTGGTACATCTTAACAGTTTAGGCCTCCGGCCTCCTACTCTTAAAGTACATTTGACAGCTGTGTCTGCCTTCTTTTCTGCTGGTAAGGGCTCTTCCCTAGCTTCTCATCCAGTTTTCAAGAAATTCTTCAAAGATTTGGTCCATGTCAATCCTCTCTTTAGGGAGCCTACTCCTTGGGATCTGAACATCTGTATTGCACAACTTATGCAGCCCCCTTTTGAATCTTTATCTTCAGCTGAGCTGAAATATTTGACTTGGAAAACTGTTCCTGGTGGCCATTACCTCTGCAAGGAGGATCAGTGAATTATAGGCCTTATCAGTGGAACCTGATTTCATTTCCTTTCATAGGGATAAGGTGGTCCTCCGCACCAATAGAAAGTTCCTTCCCAAGGTGGTGTCAGACTTTCACCTGAACCAGTCTATGTCTTTGCCTGTCTTTTTCACTGATCATTCTTCCTCTGAAGAGATGAGGTTACACAGTCTTAATGTGAAAAGGGCTCTTAGTTACTATATTGACCATACTAAGGCCTATAGGAAGGACTGCTCTCAGTTGTTTCTCACTTATGGTGAAGTGGAAAAAGGCAAGCTTGCTACCAAGCAGTCTATTGCCAGATGGATTGTCTCTTGTATTCAGTTCTGCTACTCTAAACTTGGGAAGGAGCCTCCCTCAGGCCTGAGGGCTCATTCTACCAGAGGTACAGCTGCTTTGGTTGCAGCAGCTAGAGATACCTTTAGTGGACACATGTAAAGCAGCTACCAGGAAATCTGTTCACACCTTTACCAAGCATTACTTTTTGGACATTCAGTCACGAAGTGATGCTAGGTTTGGCACAGCTGTGCTGCAGATCTTGTTCCCAGAATAGGTTCTGTAACTCCCTCCTCCAAGGGGGTACTGCTTGGTAGTCTGCATATAATCAGAATACAGCAAGACTTCATGTTGTTTGAAAAAAAAATTACTCACCATAGTAACGTTGTTTCTTCTAATGGAGTCTTGCTGTATTCTGACCTCCCTCCCTGCCTCCCCTCCTGGAACCTAGTAGTTATCCCCAGTTCAAGTGCTGGGGATAACTGCATATAGTCAAAATACAGCAAGACTCCATTAGAAGAAACAACATTACTGTGGTGAGTAACTTTTTTCCTCTCTTTCTTATCGTTTCCAGAGGTTCAGGTTTTACCTTCCCTCCTCCATGGCTATTGGCCCTAAGCTCCTTTTGGCCTGGCCATTCCGGGCCTGTCATGCGACCCGGATAGGGACGCAAGTCTACTGGCATTTGGACTTCTCCTCTCATCCCCCTTCTTCGTCTGCGTGAGATGGAACCATCCTCAACAGAGATTAGGGCTGGAGCAGACCTCACTGATCCTCCCAGCATGCCTAGCTGGCGTGTCCTTTTCCTTGATGTTACTCCCGGCCTTTCTATAGTCTGCCAGATTTTTTACCAGAACCATGCTGGGACCCAGTGTCAGCCCATTCCCCCCCCCCCTTATCATTTCTGCCAGGGCAGCGTGACACATTTGGACGGTGGTGGGCTTCCGCCACTCCTTGTGCTGGAGACAGCGGTTGCTCCTGGGCGAGCTCAGAAGAATTTTCCTCATTCTCTTGCTCCAACTTCAGTCACTTCCTTTTGGGCAGCAGCACTCTTTTTCATGGGCGTGCCTGACTCCTGCTTACTCGGACCCCTTCAGAACCCCCTTTTCCTTCAAGGTGGTTCCACAGGGTTTGCTGACCAAGAGTCTTTCAGCTTCAGCCTTGGCCAGGTCTTCCATGTCTGGACAGGATTCCCTTGGGTCTCCCTGGTTACTCCTCGATATGGAGAACCTAGCATGCTCGCAGAGCTTTACTATCGCTGGCCTCTTCAAGTGTGCCTAAGGCAGACAGGTGGTGAGTGAGGGTCTTAAAGCCTCTCCGAGACAAGGGGCACCTAGATCAGGTCTTCTTCCTTTTAGATCAGTCATTTCTGCCTGTAGCCCTAGGCTTATGTTTTTACACGTCAGCCTCCCCGTCACCGGGTACCAATGGTGGCCTGCCTGAAACCCCCCCCCCCCGGGTTTCAGGGATAGGGGAGTAATCTCTACACGACCCCTCCCTGCATTTGTTTGTGACAGCTTGTCACCCTGTCCAGATCAGAAGTTGTGGGGTGGCCCTGTAGGTGGGCTCCAGTTCTCACTTAAGGGATGTGTCTCCATGTTGTCCGGCATTTGATGGACGACTGCGAGAATCTACTTCTTCTGGCCTGGCGTCAGTCCTTGTTATTCTCACCTGGATCCTTTCTGTTAGTCCTTGCAGGGCAACGGTCTGGCCTTTGGATTCTCACTGTTACCCATGACCCTCCTCCCTTTCCCCATGAGGGATGAGACCTGAGTCTTTTCGTCACGTCCATCTCCCAGGGGGACGTGAGCAGAGCATTTTTTTTTCTGTCCCACCTAGTTGTTTGGATGATCCTTCCTGGGACACCTTGCCTCTTTGCCATTCTTAGGCAACCGAGAGTCAGGTCCTACAAGGGTCTCATAGTATTTTCAGGGAAGAAAGGCCCCTTTTGCTGGTCCCTCTCTTTTTAGGATAAGCTTTTCTGGCAGAACTCTGCCCTCGGGACTTTTGGGTACTGAGGGTACAAAGGGGGAAAGAAACTCCTTTTTTCTCTGCTTCTCAAGGCCATTTAGGCTTTGAGTTTGCCCTTCATTCCAGCTTCAGACATGAAAGATACCTTCCTGGGTAATCTTTTTTGATGCCTCCTGTCAGAGGTCCACTTCCTTTCCTCTTCCAGCATGATTTCTTCCCGGGTTCCCCTTTCCACAGGTCACTCCCGTGAAATCTCCATGGAGTTTAGGGAGTTACTTTGTACCTTGTGAACAGCCTGTTTGACTCTGGTGTATGACTGACATCGGGGGACATTGCTTTGGCCTGGTTCAGTTTACCTTTGATTGTCTGTTTTCTCCGAAGGACAGAGAAAGATTTTCTCCTTGGGGGAGATTAGACTGCAAGTGTGGTAGCTTTCAGGCACCATATACTCTTGGTTATCCTATCCTTTGGCCTCCTTTGGGTTTGCCCTAGTCTATCCCTGATGGGGCATGCCTCCTGCTAACCTCTTTTTAGAGGGCTAGCTTCAGGCCAGGGTTTGCTTAGGCCTCCTTTTCCTTCTCTGCATATTGCAGGGATAGTTCCTCCCCCGGGAGGGGGGTTTACCGCCCTGATGGCACTGCTTGGGACTCAGTCCTAATGGTGTTGCTTACTGCAAGAGCCCCCTCAAAGTAAGATAGTACAGTTACGTAAAAACTTACCATAACAGTAGATCTTTGAGAGGAGCTCTTGCAATAGGCACGTTTTCCCTCCCTCCATCCCCTCTGCGCTCTTTCCATCTCAGACTTTCTTGGCTACAGGAGTCCTCTTTTTCTGCTGTTAGACCTTGTTTCAAGGTCTCCGGTAGGGGGAGCTGAGGTAGGCATGGGGGACCACCCCTCTTATTTCAGATCGGATGTCAACGTACCAACATCAGGGGGTGGTCCCCCATTGTAGACTGCTAGCTAGAATTTTTCCTTGTGGTCCTGGCACCTGGTGGTTTAGTCCTAATGGTGTTGCCTACTGCAAGAGCTCCTCTTGAAGATCTACTGTTACGGTAAGTTTTTAACATAACTGTACTTTTTATAGTCTATGGTTCCAATATATGTTAACCCTGAGACTTATTTCTGTCAGTTTGTTGTGCTTTGCTGGCCTTTTGTTACTATATAACAGGATATATTCACACTTTTTTTTTTTTTTTTGCTGTTTTTGCTGGTTCCATGTTAGCGTGAAAATAAGACAGTGAATATTAGGTGACTCACTATACAGTAGTAGCACCAGTGTTCCACCTGTGAAAATAAAATTATGCGAACATGTCAAGTTGTGCTCAGAGCACTAAATATAAAGGCAGTGAAATTAAACTGTTATACAGTATATGAATGTACTGCCATCTCGTGGCATTTATGTAACCTGCCAGGATGTATGTATGTTTGATTACCTATAAAACTAATAAAAATATTTTTTTTAAAAAGAGCGTCTCATGTACAGGGAAAAGGAGCACTCCTGTCACTGCAACAATGATTGGACTCAGCTTTTCACTACTGCTATGTAGCTCTAGCACCCTAAATCCATGTAGTACCTCCAATGTAATGGCTTGCTGTGAGCCATGGTGCTGTACTGGGTCCCTTGTAGAACATGTCCCATTACATCGAGCAGACCAGCTTGGGTTTGGTGTACCAATACACCAAAGACCAGGTTGTTTAGCACAGTTCCTCCACAAGGAGCAGACCTTTGTAATGCATTTGTTGCATGCAGAAATGCTACTCCCAGAAAATTATAATATGGGGGATTTAAGGGAGTAAGGGCCCTACCAGCAGCTGAAAATGTACACCAGTCACTTTCTCCAACTTTCTGTAGAGATGCTTCAGACTTGAAGAAGGTGAAATGTATGTTTACTTCCATTCTTCTGATAATACACTACAGGTCATTTCCACACACATGTGGCTTTAGTCAGTTCATTTGGCGGTTATGGCTGCGTAAGGCCTAAATCCAAGTTTCAGCTGATCTCCCAGCTAACACTGGTTCTAGCTAACTGTTCATCTTCTAGTATCCGCACTTGGCTGTCACCCACGGATGAGGAACTACAACACCCCTAGGCCATCTTATAACAGGGATTACACTTGGGTCCCAGCCCTAAGGCCCATGGAACTTTGATGCCCTGCTTTGCCCTACCCAGCCGCCACTGGGGTGGTTGCTCTTTACTCCCTATTAAGGCTGCTTCCCAAAGGAACCCATGACTCTCACTGTCATACTCTCTCTGCCGGCATTGGAACCTTGTTGGGGACCCTATGCCAGACCCAAAAGCCATTGGGGAGCCCCCATTGGTGGCAGACCCCCAGGGTCTTCCTCACGATAAGTCTTCAGGACAGACGTGATGGCCTTATGGTCTTTTCTGTCCTTAACTATGCTTCTATGTTTCCTATAGGCCTCAGTCCTTAGCCACTGGGCCTCCACTTCACACCACCTCTCCTCCTTTTATGTCCTGCACTGTTGGTGCCTGCAACTCAGACTGTTGAATATTTTACAGGTACTAAATTAGCATGCTTCCTTTATATACTCTGACCAGATTTTCAGTTGGGTAAAGAATATTGTACCTCGTATAACCATGGGAGTTGGCAACTCCCAGGCAACTGAAGCTCTTAACCCCCAGTTACAACTAGGAACGCTAGGACTATCAATACCCCCTCTCCCCAAGCTGGGAACCAGGACACTGAGGCAAGCAGCTGCAGTTCAGGTCATGATGACAGATGTAATGAGCCCACTCCTGTGTTCCATTTCTCTTGAGTATACCCAAAGTAGAAATGAAATTTGTGTAGAAGAAATGTCTTTTGTCTTGATCTTCGTGTTGAGACCCCTGGTCTTCCTTTACTATTAGTCATCCCAATTACAAAAATCCAGAGCATTTGCATAGCTTTCTTCTCCATCTGTACTTTATTTTCTTAGAACCACACCACAGGCCTCATTGCCCTCTAGGGTTTCCCTTGAGAGAAATACCCTTGGTTCCCTCCTCATGCCATCAAGGGTTACTGCAAAACTCTGTCTAAAAGGCACCTAACCTGTTCCTTGTTTAACAAATATGCTTCTTCCACTTAGCTGCTCTGTTTCCAGATAGACCTTAACCATTTACATGGCTGACTGTATCCACCCAAAGAGTGCCCCCGGCTCCTTGGAGGCTAGTAACAGTAGCCTCTGGGGAGCACATAACTCTCTTGGCTAAAAGGGAGGGTATGTTACATTAATGGAAATACACATACACACACTGACACATGTTTGAAAGTCTCTGATTGTGGATCAGGATACCCTGCACCAAAAAGGCACCTGATTAACCCTTTCCTTCTGCTAGGGGCACTGCAAGGAGTAAGAATCAGATAATCAAAATGGAGAGCTTTTGCTGTAAACTGCAGCATCATTCCTGCTCACAGGGAAAGGAACGGGGTAAAACCACCGTTCTGTCAAGCCTAAAATTAAAATAAGAAATAAAGATGCAAACAGAATAGGAATAGCTGAACCTGAATTACAGAGTGACTTTTACAGGTTGACAAGCTTGCAAGTAAGCAAGCGGGGGGCTGTATAGTGTGTATAGTGCAGTGGAAAAGGAAGAAAGCAATAACGCACCAGAAGGCGCTGGTAGTGCTCTAATAACCCACTCTGTGGGTTAGAGCCTTGGGGCAAAGCCAAGTTTTATCAACCCTCCTTAGAGTGGGTTATGAATGTGCCAGCCCAGTGACATGGTGGTAGCATTACTGCCTGCCCCCCTGGTGAAGTGGGTTTTGGGAGCAAGCTTGAGACACATGGAAGCCAGAAAGAAAGAGAGGATGGAGCATCTGATTGAGCGCTCTCATCGCTAGAGGAGGGGGGAACAGGTCACTCTACTGTACACTTGCCACCAGGCAAAGGTCAGGGGCAGCACAATTGGAGCATTACTTTGGGGACAGGCTTGATTTTTTTTAACTTTTTATTTATAGATTTTGTGCAGTAAGATAAAATGGAAATATTCTGTGCAATGTAGTACATCATAAAATAAGAGTCAGTAAAAAGATATACAGATATGTGATCCATTATAACACTTGGAACAAGATTAGGGGTAATTCCAGATTTCAAAGCTTTTCAACACAACCTTATCCTATTTGGCTATATGCTATCAATGCTAGTTATGAAAATTCCATTTATTACATTACCACAGTTAAAAAATAAGACCAGGGCTATAATGTCCTTTAGTTGTTAGATAATCCTTTGTTTATAAAACTCCTATATTACCTCCCAGTATGCTCCCTCAACATCCAGATTAAAGGAAAAGGGAAAGAGAAAACAAAAACAAAGGGGCATATAATTAATAAATCATCTCCCCCAAACCTTACATATATTTAAAGTATTTTTTCAATATCTGCCCCAACTTTCCTTAAATTACTAGAAAAGGCCCAAAATCGAGAGATTTTGTTAACAATTAAGTGTATGTCCAAATGTCCCAGAGTAAACATCTGAATCAATGTCTCAATGTCCCTTATCACTTAAAAACAGCCATTCTATTATCATAATCCATGGAGGACACTTGAATCTGGACAAAATGAGTGAGCTTTTGTTGTCTTGCCAGAGTATCTTTCCTTTTGCTCTAAAGAAGAAAAGTCATGCAATCGGTTCTCTCACTTTCTAGAGGGGACAGGCTTGATGGTGGATTCTCCTTGTGTCATTGTATTGCCAGCAGCTAAAAAGGAGAAAAATTGAGGGAAATCCCAACCAGGCTGGATGAAACTTCTGTCCTTTGCAGGCCCCACACCACAGACTGGGCTTCTGTCCACACCCTGGATTGTGCTCTGGAGGGGCCTGGTCAGCCCTGTCTGGTCTGCCACAGGGATTATTCTGTGGGGATTCAACAGAGAAGATAAGTCCCGGGGCACAGTTGAAGGAACTGAGGGACCAAAGCTGATAGGGGCAGGCTGGTGACCAGTAGATAAACAGATGACAAAAAGAAAAAGATTGGGTTATTAGAACACAACCGACAAACCCTCGAGTGGGATAATATAATGGGACTTTTTCAGATATTTTCAATCAAAGTGCCAAAAAGTTCCCAACTGTAGGTTGTTCTCTTATAATAATGGGCTACATGGTATTTATTGACCAATCATAGTGGAGAATTTTCGGAATCCATTTTATCAAAAGAGACAAAAGTGGTGTTTTAGTGAACCATTTTTTCGGGTTAGATCGGTTTGCTGTCCTAGTTCTTCTTTGCTGGTGGCTTCTCTGTTCTCTCTGATTTTTTTCAGTAGCAACCCTTAGCCTGCTAGTGACAGCCATGGACCAAACCCACCCAAATTGCCCTGATCATAATACAGAAAACAACTAGCTGTTCCCTCCTGTTCTAGCAGCAGACTAGTTTGTTTGATCAGTAGATTACTTTGGATTGAAAGGGCTTGTGGCCATGAACATTCTCAGTAGTTCTACATACAGCTACACATGGCTGAACAGATAAGGGTCTAAACGTGAAGGTTTTACATCACATTCATGCTGTCTAGTCTCTGGGGAACTGAGGAGCAACCCTGCAGGGAGCTCCACAGATAGACTGAGGCTCCAGTGTGAATCAACAGAATGTACAAGCACAGGTTTTATTCCAGACAATAAAAACTTTGCAAGGGGCCAGCAGTTTTCCCGTTTGACTCATGATTGGAGAACCACTTGTGTGACTGTGGGGGTGTGGTGGTTGCTAATGTAAAAAAGACAGGTCCCTTATCTGCAAGACAGGTTCATCTGGCATATTTACCTGGCTATTGAGCTATCTCTAGGTCTGGCTCCAAGTGTAGATCCGGCTGTGAAATGTGATTTTTTTTGTTTTGCTGCCAGACAGCTAAATTGGGTTCACCTACTGGAGAGAGCAAGTGGGACAAGTTCAAGACTGTTCCCCGCTTGGCACTAGGGGGTTCTGGTGCCATACTTCCACTTTTGGGAGGTTAGGCAGTGTTTGGTGGTACCAGGGCACCAGACAAGGGATCCGAGTGCCACCTAGTCATTTGGTGGGGGGGGGGGGAGAGACTGTTCAGATCAGCTGGGAGCAGTTGGGACTATTTGCTGACCTTACTGCCTATGTAAGATTAATCTGTGGAGGACATTATCCTGAACCTCTAGTAATGGAAAAAGGAAGGAGATTCATATGGAAAACACCAGCAAAGTCTTATTTTGAATGAATTCTCATGCAAGTCCACAGGTTTCTATGAAATAGGTGTCTGTACTTTTTCCATTGTGATTGCATTACAGAGCTATTCACAGACCAGCTATAAAAGGGAAAGTGAATAAGAACCACTGTATAAGTGTAAATATTTGTATCCAAGGCATTAAATATCTGTAGCTGAGGCATTCTAATAAAAAGCATTAGAGTATATAAATAAATCCATGAATAAGAAAATTCATGTAGTTCTCTTATTCACTTATATGGCAGTCTTCTGCTAAGGTATAGCGTATGTCTGAATTGCACCATTACTTAGGCAGAATTCACTCTCTGCAATAGTGAAACTTCTGGATCACTTATTGTAAGAAGAGGGCTGTTCCTTGTATAGTACATGCCTCTAGAGAGGACTAGAAAATGATTGTCTGGTTGAGTTACAGTACTTTCTTCAAGTGGCACTGATGTGATATTTATGCTGTTGAATTCTGGCCTGAGCACTGCTTGTAGAAACTCCCAGTAGGTTTGCTATCCCACTATCACTGCACATCAGGAGCAATAGGGAGCCACCACAGTAGGAAAGGGTAATGGAGATAAAAAGGGAAGGTTCAAAAACAAATGTTATTTTGGTCTGACTTTGAGAGGCCTCAGGATTTCAAATTTGGCAAAAACAACAGTGTGACCTAACCTGGGATTGAATCCAGGCCCCTAAAACAGTCCAAGTGCTTTACCAGCTGACCTAGTAACTGGCTGATCTAAGCTGCCCATTATTTTCTCATGCTGTTGACACACAACTATGTGTTTATGCTTAAGCTAGAAGAAATTGTTTGTATGATCTTATACTTAATGATTGGCTTTAATATGTAAGTGGAAATCAGACAAATCCATCTGAAACTGAACTGCAGTGTAGTTCTTCTGGCCAATCTCTCATGCTGCTACCACAACTTGTGTTTTTTTTAGGAAGGAACAAAACATATTCATCTCAAGCCAGGCATTTGAGAATATGTGGGTTTATTCTTCAGTATTTTTTAGTTAAACTTTGTAAGATTATTCAGTATTCCCCAGTATGTGTATGTGTCAGTGTCTGTGTGGTCTAGTTACCCATCTGGGCATGAAGGTCATGGTTTTAAATCCCATACTGAGGAACTGCTCTATAACTGACACTGCAGTGCAGCACTAGGAGTTTGTGCACTATTGGAGGAGCTATCCATCATTTGAAACATTAAGTCAAGGTCCCATCTGCCCTGGTGTAGCATATTTAACACCCAGGGATTTGTTTATATGTTTATTTAAATATTACTATCTATGTTGCCTGTCAACTAAGTTAGTTAGGTGGTTCATGGGGAGAATTGAAAATTGCCTCCTGTTATTGCCTACACCTAGGGATGCTAAGCTATTAGGACCTTTGTGTAAGCAATCCAGCAACTGCCCTATAAAAGGTTTTTGTTTTGGGTTAGACTTCAAAGGTCTGAATCTCTTTCATAACAATGAGTGTAAATAGGACCATGGCAGAACAAGACGTTTTCCTGCTGGGTAGCTAGATGGGATAAGAAAATGACCAAGCTCTAAATAGCAAATCCAGTCTAAACCCATTCTGGAAAAGGATGGTCCCAGAGATCAAAGAAATGGTCCAAGCTGTGATGTCAGAGAGGCATGTGTAATGATAGGGCCATAGTGGGTCGGCCAGCTGAACATTTGTTTGTTTACTTTTACAGTTTCAGTTATGTTTTGGGATTCTGAACTAGTAACATCACATTTCTGAGTCAGTCATAACTCACAAAGTTCCCAGTCGGGGTAAGCTTCTTCTACTCTGCTTGGAATCTAGATAGTTTTGACATTTGATAATTTTCATATTTTTCTCTTTGCCACCACTGGGTGCCTGACCCGACCCTTTCCCTGTGGGCTCATGTTTTCTAGCCATGTTCCTCCTTCTCACTTTAGCTGCCTCTCTTAGCCACCCGCTCTTCTCCTCCACCTCTACACCTTACTCTTCCAACACTTGACCTTTCAATAGCTCTATTGTAACATGCATTGTTTACTGTTTCTCACTGTTGTTCTCATGTTGTTTGTAAGTAACTGACATGGAACCTTTGTAAAAGAGCCTTGGCTCAAAGGTATTTGTAATCGTAGACAAAATAAATAAAATAAAAATAAATAAAAGTTATTCTGTGCATCATCTATCGTTTCAAATGCATTTATTTTTACCTCTTTAGAAATATTGTATTCCGCATAGTCTTTAGCGGGTATTAGCCTGTATCATACGTTATTATCATGGAGTATTAAATGTTATTTTTATATACATCATGCTTTCTGTGACAGTCTCATTTTAGGTATAGATAACCAGGTGTCAGTTGGCAAGTCTGTGATCCATTTCCAAAGAGGCAGGCTACAGTTACCATAGCTAAGGCAAAGAGTTCTCAGTTGTAATGGGGGGTGATTGCCTTTTGGTAAGGTGCACTGTACTAAGTGATTGGTGGCTTTGGTGGAATTTGGACCTGAAGATACCCAGAGTGAGGTTGTGGCTCAGTGGTAGCATCCTACCAAGGTAATACTTTCAGGCATCTGAAAGGTTATGAAAACTGGTAAGAGTTGCAGGCTGAGTTCTGGAAGAGAACCAGTCTGAGACATTTGGTTATTACCCTGGTGGAAGTTAAAGTGCATATTACACTTTATGAAAAGAATATGGTATTTCTCAGTCTTCTTGCTTACATTTCCCTTTCAACTACCCAGGCCCTAATGCAGCTGTCCATGGCAGTACGTGGACTGTTGATCATAGCATGGCTGCTGCATTTTCTGACATGTAGCTACTTTGCTTTATTGTATTGTATTACTTTAACCAGCTAAGTGCATTGAGTCACAGACCCATTTTCTGCATTGCCCGATGACTGTACAAAAATACTCATAAAAGTTCTTAAACCCAACAAAAGTGATAGTAGAGACTTCCAAAATACTTTATTGTCAATGTCATGATGCATTGCTTCATAAAGTACATTGGCAAATAGTGTGTATATGAAAAGTACTGAATAAACCCAAATTTGAGTTTGTTCTATATATATATTGTACACACACACACACACACACACACACACACACACACACACACACACACGATCTGTTACCTAATTACTTGTTGTCTTAGAAATGATACAGGCTGAGGTTTACTTTCTGTTTATAATTATATCAGCCCTGCTAAGAAACAAAAGACAGAACCCTTATGATAAAAAGAAGTCTTAGATAATAACCAAATTAGTACAAATACTGAAATAGATTTGTATATAAAGAATGACAAGATAGACAATTCACAGGCATTTTTGTAAGTGAGCAGTTAAGTCATTGTTGGAACTCTTTCAAATTTGTTTTTAAAAAAGGATGCTTCTGAAAGTAAAATGTAAACATTTAAAACATTAAGGTGATTTTCTTGGAACAGTGATATTTTCCCACTAAGAAAAAAGCAATACCATAATTATATAAGAGGCATTGTTGACTAAGACCAGACCACATCGGGTTACAGTACTGAATGAGATCCTTAAGTAAAATAACTTTTTTATGTTAAATTTGAATTAATGGCATTTTAGCGTGTGAATATGCTTTTAAGTCACATACAAATGTAGAATTTGTTGGCAGAACAATATCCAGGATCCAGCTAGTCTCTGCAAAATACCATATGTGTTCCCATGACCTGTTGTCTTAGAGGGGTATTTAGCCCTGGTTGCTACCCCCAGCCAAGCCCCCACCACCTCCTGTTGGTATTACCTGCCCCCTGAATCAGTCCCATCTACTTTAGAACCCATTTATATATTTCATCCCAACCATCTTCGTAGGTAATCTGTTTCACGGGTTCAACCATCCTCTCGAAGAAAAATAACTTTCTGTAGCATTCCATATTGTCAATGGGTATTCATAACAGTTGGATATTGTGCAGTCCTACTAGGGGAAATGGCACAGCCCAAAGCTTTAGAATGTTGGGCATATGGGGATTCCGGACAGCAGCAACTCTCTAGTCTTAGCTGTGCCGTCAAAGGGGAAATATCTATTAAGCTTCTCTGAAGATCTACTTGGCTTCTAGGTCTTGGGGCTGCAATTCTGCATAGCAGGTTGGGGCTACCTAGTTCCAGGGAGCACACCTAAATTAAAAGTGTGCCTGTTAAGCTACAGCTTTCAAATTGGCGGATCTGCTTTCCCATTTCCACTGTTTGCCCTTGGATTGAGAACCATATCTCCAACATATCTGCTGAGTGTTTATTAAAAGAAGTCTCTGTTTTTACAAAATTAAACAATAAAAATGGTGCCTCAGATAAGTACCTGTCCTTTTGTTTGTTTTTAGATTAGATGGTCCCTAGGGTTTTTCCCTCTGTCTTTGGCATTGTTCCCCACGCCAGCTGGCTTTTTATTTTCTGGAGTCTTCAGTGGTCCCGGTGGAGAGTCCAGTGTGACTCTAGTGGAAGGAATACATTCCGTTGGTCATCAGCTTTGTAGGACACTCGGCGGGTCGCTGTATGTGGGAGTGACGTTACCGGAGATTTTTGGAGCTTGGATGGCATTTTTCTTCTCCAGATAGTCTGGATGGTTATTCGACGTTGGTACTCTTTATTTTATTCCCCTCGTTTTGGATACTGGAGGGGCCTGGAGAACTCAAACTCTGTTTTTAGCAGGGTTGTGAGTTGTTACTACTTTTCCACATATTCCCCCACAGTCTGAAGCGGGGATTTGTGATTTTTTTTCTCCTAGCTTTTCTGTGAAGAAGTGTTTTGGTTAAGGGGAAAGTGAGGAGCTAGCCCTAAAGGCGTTTGGAGGAGCTCTGGATATTGGGTTTGCTGAAGAGGAGACGGAAGATCTCGGACTGGGGCTCTGTTGGAGACTTTGAGCCCTTTGAGTTTTCAATTTATAGGTGGTTTTCCTGCCTTTTGTTTGCTCTGGCTGGCGCTCTCCTGGGTGTTGCTACTCCACAGGGGTTGGGGCGTTTCCCAGTCGGGGAGCTGAGTGGGGCGCCCGCCACCTTGGACCATGGAAGGGGCTATGGTAGTGGCTCTTCTTGTGGCCCTTTAGTGTGAGTGGCAATATTTTGCCCGGGGGGGGGTTCAGTTGGGAGTAAATAAGATTGGAGTCTGCTCAATCCTTTTTGGATATAAACTTACTGGATTTTCTGAACTTCCTGGATCTCCTTTGGACTAATTTTTCCCTCCGGATTTGTGCGACTGCCTCTTTTATGGACCTGGACTGTCTTGGACCTTTACTGTATCTGAGAAACTGCTGTTTTTGTCTTCTGTTGACTCTGTTCTGGACTTCGGGGTGGTGAGAGGACCCTGGGTCCAGAATTTTTGTTTATTTATTTATTTGCTATTTGTTTGATTTGATATTGTGTGTCTTTCTCCTGGTTTGGGAGAAGGACTAATTTTATTTCTCCCTGTTGTGGAGAGAACTGGGGGAATTTAAATATTTGTATGTTTTTATTAGGCAGTGAGAGTGCCTTTTACCTCGCTCCCGTGGTGAGAGGATTGGGGTAGGAGGGGTCTGTTTTGTTTTAACTTATTTTTTTGTGGTTTTTGTTATAATTTATTGATCTCATTTGTTTATTAGTTAGTTTTAGGTAGTTAGTGAGGTTTTTTTGTATATTTTAGGTGGTGGGTTTATTTTTTTTGTTTAATTTGGGTAAGCAGCGTCATGTGCTGGCCTTCCTCCTCCACGGTGGTGCGTTATTCCCCTCCTCTCTTGTGCCCTCAACGCACACTTCTCTTACAGTTCGAGATTTATCAGCATTGTAGGGCATTGGGGATTGCTCGTGGGGGGGGAGGCGGGGCACAAACAGGGAAGGGGAATGAGCGGAGTCACCGTGTTAGTTATTAAGTCCAGAAGGCGCCTAGTTAAATGGAATCCAGATCAGGTCCGCTCTGTCTGGTTTCCATACCCAAGGGCACTACTGATTTCAGTAGGCAGATAGGGTTTCGATAACCTCCGAGGTTTGTCCAACTCAGTGTGTTATGCAATGCCAGGTCTGTTAGGAATAAAACTCTATTATTGCCGACCTTATTGGTTCGGTTGATCTGGCTTGCATCACTGAGACCTGGCTGGATGAAAATTCTGGCCCTATAGTGGAGCCATGACTCCGCCGGTACTCAGTGATGCACAGCCCGAGATTGGACCGCAGGGGCGGGGGGGGGGTTGCAGTCTGTTTTAAGACTGAATTGGGCCTCTCGAATGTGGCAGTGGGTGAGGCTGAGTCCTTTGAGTGCACAGTTGTAGCAGGTGTAGGCGTTCGAATCGTTCTCATCTACCGTCCACCCGGAGATGGGAAACGTTTCTTACAGGAAGTGGCAGACTTCATCATCGATATGTCGTTTGAGTCACCCAGATTGATGTTGCTGGGTGACTTCAACGCCTGGGTGGACGATGAACTCTCACAATTTGGTAAACACTTCCTCCAACTAATGTCTTCTTTGGGCCTCACACAGGTAGTTTCCACTGCTGCACATAAATCTGGACACTCTCTCGACTTGGTCTTCCTTCTTGGGATTGATGCATCCGATATGGGGGTGGAACCAGTCGTTTGGTCTGACCACCACATCGTGAGGTTCAATTTTTGCACCCCCCTGAGAAGGTCAGCCCCTGTGGAGATGGTTAGGTACTGCCCATTATGGAATGTTACTCCACAAGGCCTGGCGGCGGTCCTTGACCTATCATCCCTCGTGTTGGTGGGCAGTAGTCCAGAGGCGCTGTACGGGCGATAATGAGGCCATTATGGTTGCCCTGGATTCTATTGTTCTAGCCATGAAGCGCCTCTTTCCTGTCACCCCAGGGCCCCTTGGTTTGATGGGACTCTGAGGGAGATGCGGAGACAAGGGCTAAGGTTAGAGCTGCTGTTGAGTGAAGTCCGCCTTGATGCCGACTGGCCTTAGATTGATTGAACATTATACTAGTTATCAATCTGCAATCACCCATAAGAAGGCAGAATTCCTGTCCAGGAGATTGCAGTTGCTCAGAATCGACCGGCTTCAGCTGTTCCGAACTGTAGATAGACTGTGCAACCCAGCCTGTCTGCAAGTTCGGAAAGCCTTTTCGCAAACTGAGTGCGATAAGCTTGCTCGATACTTTGCAACTAAGGTGACTGACATCAGGGCGGACTTGTGTCCGACAACCTCTAAGGGTGATGTGGTGGGAGTGTGCGAGAGCACAGGACCTCGCTTCTCCTGGAGTTCCTTTTGTCGACCTGAGTTCATGGATATTATGAGGATCATCCACAGTGTGCGCCCCACAAGCTGCGGCTTGGATCCTGGACCGACTACCCTAATTTTGGGTTGTGTAGATATCCAGTTCTGTTCTGTTCAATTCAGTCCAGTTCTGGCGCAAATTGTCTGGTGCTCCTTGGAGTCGGGTGAGTTTCCTAGCTCCCTGAAAGAGGCGGTGGTGACACCTCTCTTGAAGAAAGCTTTCTTGGACCCAGATTGTTTTTCCAGCTATAGACCCATCTCTAACCTTCCCTTTATTGGGAAGGTTATTGAAAAGGTCGTAGCTGCTCAATTGGATGACCATTTAACCATCCATATTATCTACGAATCCTTCAAGTCTGGCTTCCATAAAAGACACAGTACCGAGACTGCGCTGGTCCGGATGCTAAATGATCTTCTGAGGGCGAGAGATCAAAGGAGATGTTCTATCCTGGTTCTCCTTGATCTCTGTTCAGCTTTTGACACTGTGGATCACATGGTGTTGCTAGCACGCCTGGGGCAAATTTGCGGAATGTCTAGAACCGTTTTTAAATGGTTCGAGTCATTCCTCACTGGGAGATCACAAAGAGTTGTGTCGGGGAATTTTTCCTCCGGCCCAGTCTCTTTGTTGTGTGGAGTGCCTCAGGGTTCTGTGCTGTCGCCCATGTTATTTGCAGTGTACATGCTGCCCCTTGGAAACATTATAAGATGGTATGGGCTGAGGTTTCACTGCTGATGATACCTAACTATACCTCTTTTTTGCACCTACCAGGATGGAGCTCTCGGTATTTAATAACTGTCTGGGGAGATCCAAGACTGGATGGATTCTAGTTAGCTAAAGTTGAACTCAGAGAAATTGAGGTTTTGATCATGGACCCGGTGGTAAGATTGAGAGGTCGTGTGTTGGCACGCCTGTCTGGAATTTTTTTCTGTATGTGTGTCGCCGGCCTCTGAATGGGTGCGTAACCTTGGGTGATTCTTGACGACAGGCTGACTTTTCAATCCCAAGTGTCAGCCGCCATCAAGACTTTTACCATCTTAGGAATATTGCCCGGTTAAGCACCTTGTTCCGTCCTGACTTCTGCCAACACTGGTCCATGCTTTGTGTCTCCCTACCGACTCATTGCAACGCCTTTACTTTGGGCTTGGGTTGAAATCCGCCGCCTACAGCTTGTACAGAACGCGGCAGCCCGGGTTTTGACTGGGACAAGTAGGTCCTGTCACATTACCCCGTTGCTACGCGAGCTGCACTGGCTCCCAATATGGTGGCGGATCACCTTTAAAGTCATTTTATTGACTTTCAAAGCCCTTCATGATCAGGGTCCGTCCTATCTGAAAGACCTGCTGATTCCTTACTGCCCTGGCCGATCACTCTGTTCGGCCGACATGGGGTTGTTAGAGATTCCAAGAGTGAGTTTGAAATCCTCTGGCAGTAGAGCATTTTCTCATGCCGCACCCACTCTTTGGAATTCTCTACCATGCCGGTTACGAGAATGCTCCTCCGTGGAGATTTTCAAGAAGGAACCGAAAACTCATCTTTGGAGAATGGCCTTCTCGGAAGGTTAAATATACTGTAAAGTTTGTGAATTGTTATTGTAATTTATTATGTTTTATGATATATTTTATAATCTTTATGGTTTTGATGTTTGTATTATGTGTTGAAGCTTTTATTGACCTGTTCAGCGCCTTGATATAGTGAAAGGCACTATATAAATAAAATTATCATTATTATTAAGTTTTATAGGGCCTTTGCTGGTGTACTTGTATCAGGAAAGTACCTTTTTCCTTTTTTATGTGGGACTCCTCCCCCCCCCCATTTTGTTAGGTGCTGTGTAACAGTTTTTCCCCTTAAATCTCAGCCTTTTCAAAATAAAAAAGAAGAAAAAAGTCACATCCTGCCTACAGTGTGAGCCTCTGGCTCTACCAGTGTTGCAGGCTCTTGTTTCGATTTTGGGCTTATATTTGCTTGGGCTTGGTGATGTCATTTCATTTTCAGCTCTACTGAGCTGTGTTTCTTCTGCCATTCACCTTTGACAGTTGGGTGCACACTCCCTTGTGCCCTGAGGCTTCTAATCACACATCTTAGTGATGTGGGTGCCCTTCTCCTGATGTGCAGATGTCACAAGCGTCATGATGTCATGCACGTACTCCTCGACAGACAGCGTGCATGCCAACACTTCTCCTATGCTAGGTGCGGCGACTCAGAGTTTTCATACGTGGTTTCTGTTCACGCTTCCTCTTTTCCTGCCAGCTCAGTGGAAAAGCGTTCCTATTTTTAAGCAGCTCAGTCTGTTTTTGTCCTCACATTCAGATGTGGGCACCACAGCAGTAGTACTCTAGTTCTCCTTTAAAGAGAGGAAGTGTGGTCTACTGGTAAGACCATCAACTGTAGGAATCAGAAGATTGTAGGTTCAAACCCCAGCAGAGCTAAATTGTGCAGTCATGGGCAAATCAGTTAAAGTAAATTTCCGACATACTTGCTATAAGGTATTGGGCTTCATAGCTCAATACCTTATAGCAACGTGAGCTCAAATCTGCAAACATTGTAATTTTAAAGTTCATAATTTTAGCAGGGGAAGGGATTATAACTGGCACCAAACCCTCGGCCAGCTGATACCTTCCAGCTTCCTGGTGCCCTTGCTCTGCCCCCGAGCTCTCTGAAACTGTGACGTGTGGCCAGGGAGAGTGAGGGGGTGAGCCCCATACAAGTCTATGGGGGCTATTTTTAAAATTCTTAGTATTTTACTCAGTCCCAGTAGAATTAAAGCAGTCGCTAACTAGTAGAGTCCCCAGTAGTTCAGCCACTGCTTATTTTACCTTTAGGACTGGTAAAATTACTAAAAAAACAGCTTTAAAAATAGCCCCATAGACTTGTATGGGGCCCGCCTCTGCGCTTTCCCTGGTCGCACGTCACAGTTTCTGAGAGCACGGGGGCAGAGTTGGGGCAGAGCGGAGGCACCAGGAAGCTGGAAGGGCTCAGCTGGCTGACGGTTCGGCGCAAGTTACGATCCCTTCCTCTGCTGAAATTATGAACTTTAAAATTAAAATTTTTGCAGGAGGGAGCTCAGGACGATATAAGGCATTGGGCTATGAAGCCCAATACCTTATATCGGAAACTTCCTTTAACTTCTCAGTACACCAGTCTGCCCAGCTGTGGCTCATGTTCGATGAAACTGGCAGTGATTGGGGACAAAGCAGTTAACTCCAGGGAACCAATTCCAAAATGGTTACCCCCAATTCAAGGTGGTTGCGTCAAACATCAATGATGCAAGTTGCACCTTGCATCATAGTTTGTGGGATTCCTGGTCTGTGCTGGAATGGGAAGGCGCTGCGCCAAACGAGCACTATGCCACCATTGTGGCCTACATTTGGGTACGCCAGGTTTCAAGGGGGCTTGCACCATGGGGGGGGGTGCTACATCCTCTAATTTCAAAATCCTAAAGCCCCGCCGTGGCCGTAGCAAGGGGCTCCACTTAGACCTGCCAGGAGGCAGTCTAAGACCCTTGTGCCAGAGTGGCACACAGTGGGTGGGTATCTACATGTAGAGTGAGGGGGTAGGAGGGGTACAGAGGGGCATAGGGTGGGTTAAAGTTAAAGCCCCTTGACATCTTGAAGCTGACATGACCTTTTGCTGTTGCTTGACACAGGAATGTAGCCCTTTTATCCTGGATATCCCTGAAAATATGAACCAGGCCAGAACCAAACCAAATCTGATTTTGAAACGCCTCCTTGAGTGACATTGTTAGCGCCCAGGGATGCAGCATGCCTAGGTGCGCTAGGGACCATGCACCATATTCTGCAAAAAATCAGGGTCCCAGCACCAAAATCCCTGGGTTTGCTGCAACTGTGGATCAGCGTCCAACCATTGGTGCAGCTGTAGCACATGCCGCAAGGATAGGTCTCCCCCCTCTCACTGGAACAACACAGGATGGGCAGCATTGGTGGTGGTGGTGTTGGTGGTAGTAAAGGGGGTAACTGCATGCCTGGAGGCCGTGAGGGGGCAGAATGGGCATTGGTTTAGTTGGTGGGACAGCAGGGAGGCAGGGGATTGCTTTGGCACCCGGTGGGATCCATATATGTAAGACATAGGCATATGCACCCTGCCAGGTGCTAAACCAATCCCTGACCTCCCCGCTGTCACACCAACTAACCCAATGCCCCTTCTGCCCCCTCACTGCCTCCAGGCATATGATTACCCCCTTTACCACCATCACCAATGCTGCCCATCCTGTGTTGTTCTAGTGAGAGGGGAGACCTAACCTTGCGGCATGTGCCACAGCTGCACCAATGGTTGGACGCTGATCCACAATTGCAGCAAACCCAGGGATTTTGGTGCTGGGACCCTGATTTCTTGCAGAATATGGTGCAGGGTTCCTAGCGCACCTGGGTATTGCTGCATCCCTGGAGCGTCGTAACTTGAGTCGCTCCAAGGGAGCGTTTCAGAATCAGGGCCCCAAGTATTTACATTTTTTAACATTTGGCAAGACCTTATTCTTATTCAAGGGGCAACAGCAGTGATGTTTATCTATCACTTTGGCACCGTGGCTTATCGGAGACCCCTTGCTTTCCAGTGATGTACCTGCAAATGGGTATTGGGACAATCTCACCTGAGTTCCAGTTGTCCACATTGTGTTTTTCAAGCTAACATGTCTCTTATGGTTCCCCCCAGTCAAACCTCTGGGCTGGGGGGGGGGTTGCCACCTGGTGTACCAGTTGGCAGTGGCAAACAGAATTGTGTAATTCCTTATTATTGCTCTTCGGAGATCTTTTGGGTCCCAGTGTTCCACCGAACATCCCAGCAGTCTCATCCATCCACAAACTGGGCCCCTCAGATCAGGAGGTGGCCCACACAGGCACATCCAGGTGTGTGGAAGCAAGACAGGACTGCCTTTTCAGATCTACAGGTAAACTCTGACCCAGACCATACAGAGGGTCAAAAGGAGGATATCAAGGATCTTGGGGAAAGAAATCCTGACCAAAAGAAGTTACTTGATCAGGAGGACAACCTCTGAGGAGGAGGAGGAGGAGGAAGGGGAATGGTGGGAGCTGAAAAGGAGGCTTCCTATCCCTTCCCTGTTTGATGCCAAGTCCTGTCCTATCTGATACCTGAGCCATAGGTCATTACAGTTCAAGGTGGGACATTCCATGGAAGGAGTGGATGTCAGCCCTATCCTGTCTGTGTCCTCCTCTGCTATAATGTGTTTTCCAAACTGTATTCACTGGGACCAAATTAAATATCTGCCAAAACCTATGGTACTGTGTTTCCTTTTTTTTTTTTTTTTTTGAAAGAAAATTTTCGTAAGTTGAAAATCCCTTCTCTGGTTTACAAGGCAGTTCATATTTCCATTGGACACACCATTTCTTCCTTTTGAAGAGTCCTTAACCGTGACAGATTTGCATGACAAGCGAGTGGATGTTGCATGCAGAAGAGACTGGCTTTACCGGCGCAACCCTGCGCACCTTCATATTCCTCCTTCTTGTTTGCTGGAGCCTTAAACATGTGGGTTATGACCCTTGGCAGTTTTGTTCCCCTGATTTGAAGGGAGAAAACATTTTGCCTTTGGTATCCATGGCCTCCACCTTCTTAGGGTCTGGCAAGATGAAACACTTATGATTGTCAGTTTGCTCTGCCAATCACATTCTGTCAGCTAGGCAAAGTATGTAGCTTTGCTTTGGGTAGCTGTTCAGGCTTCAAAGACCATGCTGTTTATCTTAGCCTTCAAAGGTGGCTTATTGTTTGGTTCTGGCCTGGTTCATATTTTCAGGGATATCAAGGATAAAAGGGCTACATTCCTGTGTCAAGCAACAGCAAAAGGTCGTGTCAGCTTCTAGATGTCAAGGGCGCTTTCTTGTCTAGGCTGTGGCTGCTACTTTCAGAGGTGGATTCGATTATTGTATACGGACCTGACCGCCAGAGTGCTTGCAATCAGTTTTTGTTGGATTCCTTCCCTTTGTGGTGGGGAACTCATCAAGGTTGTCCCTTCTCCCCTCTGCTTTTTTTGCTGGCTATATTAGCAGTGGTAATTCATTCCCATGTGAATATCTTGGGTATTATCATCAATGGGCGTGAGTTTTCCACCCTACTATATGCAGACAATCTTCTGGTGTTGCTTTCCTCTCCTGGCACCTCCATTGCAGCTCTCATGTGCACTCTGCAATCCATTTCCAGAATTTCAGGTCTCCATATTAACCCCCTGAAGACACAGGTTCTTCCTTTCACCCCAATTTGCCCCTCCCAACCTTTCACTGCTGTGAGTTTATCTTGGTTCCCTGTGGGCACTAAATATTTGAACATTCATATTGTGTCTGATATTCCTTCTGTTCCTAAGGTCAATTTTGAACCTTTGCTCCATGTTTTTCAGACAGATTGTGAGCACTGGAAGGCCCTGCGTCTTTCTCTGGTCGGTAAGATTGAGGCCTTTCGGATAGTAATTGCTACTAAGCTTCTCTATGTCCTTGGTCACCTTCCTCTTTTGGTTTCTGATTTTTGGTTTTCCAAGATCAATGCACTGATGGGGTCTTTTCTCTGGGAAGGCCGTCCCCCAGGTACAGTCATCCTAAATTGCGGGCCCACTGGTCTCTTGGGGGATGGGGTGTCATCTGGTTTAATGGCTGCCATCTCACTTTCTTGACTGTGCAAACAGTGTACTGGTTTCTAGACGAGCTTGAGCAAGCTCCATTATGGCTTCAAATGGAATTCATGCTTTTTTCTGATGTCTCTATTTGGTCCCTTCGTGTACTGCTCTCTCTTGCTGCCTTCATCCATATCCAACTGTTGTAGCCTTTTGCTCCATTTGGCGGGCGCTGAGCAAACAGCTCCATGTGAATCTTTGTCCTGTGGAATTTATACTGCTTTGGCTCAACTCCTGGATCTAGATTGTGGGTCATTCCTTTCTGTGGCATGACTGGAGAGCTTGTGGACTTTTCCAGGTGCGGGACCTTCTACTTCCTCAGCTTCAAGCCTTTGAGGCCCTTATCAAGCATTTTGTTGTCTCCTTACAGGATTTTTGGAAATACCTGCAGCTTCGCACTGCACTGCAGAAGTTGTTATGTGCCCCCTCTGCACACACTCCCCCTCACCCCAGTCTGAACTCCCTCTCTATACCTAGCTTCACACTCCGCGGGGCATGCCGGTCTCATTTATAAAGCAGTAATGGACTCCATGCCCGACCATATGCAATCAGCTAAACTCCGATGGGAATGGGACCTGGATATGGCTATCTCATCTGAGAACTGGGCCCAAGCTTGATTGGTTGCATACCTTGCTCACAGGGATGCACAGAGTCGACGTCTCCAAAACAAAGTCCTACATTATTGGTATCACAGTCCACTCACTCTCTTTGAGCTTGGTCTGACTCAGTCCCCAGAGTGCTGGCGCTGTCACTCCATGGAATTTTATTATATGTACGGACATTGTACTAATTTTGAAATCTTACACATTGCACAGGACCACCTTGTAAACAGAACCTACAGTCCTAATGGTGTAATTGTCAGCTGTTTTTCTGCATGAAAATTAAGATTTTACTACTTCTCCGCAGATGATTCCTTGCTCCATATTCTGTGGTCTTGTCCAGTGCTCTGTTCCTTTTCGCATGTCCTTGAGTTTTCTATCCCCTTCTCCCCTACCACTTTTATTTTAGTCTTCCCTTCACAGGCCCCTCATATCCCACTCACACTGTTTAAGTGGCTTGTTGTGGCTACGTCTGAGGTGAAGCGGCTTGTACTTCAGAGATGGCGGTCTGCCGCAGTCCCATCTGTCACTGCTTGGACAGCCTCATTGGGCAGTTTGGCCCATAATGAGCACCTCAGTCACACAGCACTTGGTACCCATTCTACCTTTGATCATGTATGGGGCCCATATCTTGGATGGCTCTGTGTGTGATCTTTCTTGGTCCCCTGCATTCCAGGACATCCTTATATATTTTCCTGCCTTTTAGTGGCACTTTCTACCTGTCTTTTTTTTTTTTTAGCTCACTGTTTGGTTGCTGTGCTTGCAGTCAGTCTATTGGCCCTTTAGCTCATTAATGGTGCTTTGTCCCCCCCTATATTTGTTCTTCTTGTTTATGGTTATTATGCACAGAATGTATGATAGGCTTATTGCAATGTTTTTTACATATGGGCTTTCTCCCTTCTCTTTTATGACATTCTCTGTATGTTGTTCCCTATATAGCGGGGCCTGTTTCTCTCCCTATTTTTGCAAGCAGTGCCACGTATCTTTGTACTGATGCCCTATTTTGCTATGTTTTATGCCTGACTTCCACCCATGTTGTTTGCTGTTTTGCTTTTTGCTTGCTGTAATTCAATAACATTTTCAACAACACAAGAGGTCAAAGAGGCGGCCGACAGAGGTAGTCCCAAGGGAGTTTCTGTCCCTTTTTCAGAGCTACAAGAACCAGAAGAGTGGAGAAGCTGACTCTGGTTTCAAGAGCAAGGGTAGCAGTGGAGCCCCTGCCCAATAATGCAACACAGGCACAGGGCAAAAAGTGGGCATCTCACATTGAGGGTATGAGGGGCCCATTTCTGCCTCCCTTCCCTTTGTGGAAGGCGGCACAATTTTTACTCAAGATGGGCCCAGATAAGATCAGAAGCTTGGGTTTGGAAATTCTCACAGACCCGGTACTACATCTGTCATATCCAGGTGGTTGTTTCAGTGCTCCCCCAAGGCTGGGGATTTTTCTCAGTCTTTTTCAATTCAGGGTTTCCAACAAGTCGGGGGTTTCAGGCCTGTCCTGGAACTGAACAGTTTCTTTGCCACATGTCCTTTGAGATGGAGTCCCTGTGTTCAGTCATCTGAGCTGTCCAGCTGGGGGATTATCCAGCTTCTATAGATCTGAGGGATGTGGGTCTCCACATCCCTATCCATCAGTCTCTCAGTGTTTCCTGGGTTCTTTGTCCTGGGACAGTTCTTCCAGTACAGGGCATTCCCTTTTGGGCTGGCAACAGCCTCAGGGTTTCTCGAACGTGTTCATAGTCTTGGTGGCTCACTTTCGACGGGGATATCATGTCTAGTCCTATATGGTCGGTCTACTCATTCAAGCACTGTCTGCATCATTGGCAAGGAAGTCCGTGTCCAGGACTCTGGAGGGTCGGACTCCATGACTGGGTGGACCAGGGGAAAGCCATCCTTTCGCCAGCCAGGAAGAAGAACCTATTGAGAGATGTCCAGTGGCTGAGGAGTCAATCATTGGCTTCAACTCTCCGACAGCTACAGATTCTGGTCCTTGTGATGGTGGTGAGAACTAGTACCATGGACTCGCCTTTACATGTGGCCTTTACAGATGGAATTACTGTCAGCTTGGGATCTGACTGTGGAGGATTGGCCCACTCTCTCGGGAGATGCTGGAAGTAGCCACCAGTCTCTTGCTGTGGATGGAGGAGAATCTCTTTCTCTCTGTCCACAGTCCATTGTTGGCGGGAGTCAAACATTCAAGCCGATTGGCTAAGTCGCAAATATTTTTCACCCAGGGGAGTGGATGTTGAACCCAGACGTGTTTGACCTGTGTCAAAAGTTCAATCGTCCCCAGATCAGTCTTTTGCCTCCAGCTGCAGAGCCCAAGTTCGACAGTTCTTCAGCCGTTACCGATGTCCACAGGCAGAAGCAGTGGACGCTCTGTCACAAGAGTGGAATTTCAGTAGAGCATATGCCTTCTCTCCTCTGCCTCTCCTCTCTGAGGTCATATGCAACATAGAACACTCAAGAAGAAGCTTTCTTTAAATAGCTCCAGAGCGGCCCAGAAGACTGTGGTTCTCGGTCTTGAAGAACCTAACTCAACGTGCATCTCTTTTCCTCCCAGTGGAGGGGGACCTTCTGTCACCGGGCCCCATCCTGCATTGAGATCTGGAAGCGATTCATCTTGTGGCCCTGCTTCTGAAAGGAGGAGACTACTGAAGCAGGGATTCTCTAAGAAGGTGGTGGTTACTCTGTTGGCTTCCAGGAAGAATTCCACATTGACAGCTTGCTTGCATATGGGCCACCTTTTTCATCTTGGGCCAGAGATAAAAATATCCTGTCTTCCAAAGCCTCGGTTCTGCAGATTTGGGATTTCCTGCAGGAAGGAGTGGAAAAAGGCTTGGCCTTGAGCGCCCTTAGAGGTCAGGTGTTGGCCCTTGAACCTTCTTGGGTCTGACCATAGGGACTAACCGGAAGATTATTCATTTTCTGTGGGCTGTCAGCAAGAGTTGACCTTCGTTCCAGTCCCTGGTTCCCCTATGGGATCTGAATCTGGTTCTCAGTGCCCTCTGTAAGGAGCTTTTCATACCGCTTTTGTCTGTACCATTGGATGTACTGTCTTACAAGGTGTGTTTTTTGTTTGCTATGTTCTTGGACAGGAGGTTTGGTGAACACCAGGCCTTGTCCCACAAAGAACCATACCGCATCATGCATAAGGACAAGGTGGTGCTCAGCACAGTACCATCCTTCATCCTGAGGGTTCCCCATGGCCTTCCATGTGAACCAGTCAATCTGTCTTCTGTCTTTCTGTCCACATTCTTCTCACCCAAAGGAGAAGGTATGGCACAAGCTGGATTTGTGACGGGCCATTAGGACATACTTTAGAAGGACTGCTGAGTTCTGGAAATCGGATAGGTTGTTTGTCCTTTTCAGAGTGGCCAAGCAGGGACAAAAAGCCTCCAAAGCCACTCTAACTAGGTGGGTGAGGGCCTATAGTGCCAAGGTTTAGGTTGTAGTAAAGAAGAGGCCTCCAGCTCTCATCATAGCTCACTCCACCAAGGCTATGGCCACTTCCTGGGTGGAGAGAGGTGAAGTGTCTGTTTTAGAGCTGTGTAAGGTAGCTATGTGGTCCTCCATCCACATAGCACTAAAAAACTGGATGTTCAAAGCTCTGCAGATGCAGTCTTTGGTCACAGAGTTTTGCAGGTGGCAGTTAGCAGGTAACCCGATTTCTTGTCTGGGAACTGCTTCTTAGAACTCGGTTGTTATGAATACCAATTGACAATGTGGAGCACTACAGAAATAAGAAATGTCTGCATACTTGCAGTAATTTCCTTTTTTGTGAGCTCCTACATTGTCAGTGGTGTTCTCCCAGGAGAATATTGTTCAGTATGCCAGCATGGGTACGTCCGTTGTCCTGTTATAACCTTTGTTTTGTAAGTCTGTCTCGACATACCTCTATAGTTTACCTGCTGCACCTGTATTTATTTAGATATGTTAAAAAAAAACAATAAGGACAGCAGTTCCACATTAGAATGTTGCCTGCTAGTATGCAGATTCAACAGGTTCGAATTTGATGTTAACCAAGGCTGCCTCCTTTGTTGCAGGTGAGTGCTTACGCTGCATGCAGTCCTTGTTTTTTTCACTGAATCTGTTTTTTTTTTTTCAGATTGATACTTTCCATTGGACTTTGCAAGCCAGACACCTTTGGTAGATGAACTTTGATCATTCACTTTTTGTCATCTGATGATTGCTATACTATATCATCTGTCATCTGATGTTTGCTATACTTTATTCTGGCTAGAGTCATATCTGTATAGACAGTTAATTGTGTGCTTTTCTGGTCAGTTGACCAGTATGGCATTTATTTTCATATTTAGAGACACTGCTAGGACAGTAGTTACTGGAGAGTTGCTGCTCTCAGGAATCCTCATATGCCTAACATTCTAAAACTTTGGACTGTACCATTTCACCTAGTGGGGGTGCACAATACCCAGTTGTTATGAGTACCCACTGACAATGTAGCAGCTAACAGAAAAGAAAATTACAGTAAGAATGAATAAATTTCTTCTTTCTCGTCTCTACTACCCCACCCTCCTATCTCTACCCTCCCTCCCAATTCCTCACAACACCAACAATTAGCGGAGAGTTTTGCCTTTTTACCCATCTCTCTCAACGACACCTTAAAGGCACTGTTCTCTACCAACCCAACTAAGGGCAGCTCCCTGATGGCCTTGACCCTAAGCTGCTATACCTTTCTGCTCCTGCTATTTCTCTCCCTCTCACTGATCTCCTCAACCTGTCTTTCCACACTATGGCTATCCCTGAAGCCTGGAAACATGCTACAGTTCTCCCCCTACCAAAGGGAGGTAAACTCTCATCTCCTGGGAATTACCACCCTATCTCGCTTCTACCCACCCTGGCTAAACCTCAGGAACACCTTGTTCTCTCCCAACTCTCCTCCTTTCTTGACGATGACTCCTTCTTCACTCCCTTCCAATCTGGTTTTCAGAAGAATCACTCCACAACTACTTCCCTACTTAGACTCACTGACTCTATCCATTCTGTCATGGATAGAGGTCACATTACTTCTGCTATCTTTGTCAGCCTTGCCAAAGCTTTTGACACTGTCTCCCACTCCCTCCTTCTCAAAACTCTCTGGTCAGCTGCCTTGTCTCTGCCTGACTGCAACCAGTTCAGAGCCTACCTGGAAGGTAGAATTCAGTCTGTTAAAATAGCTGACTCTACGTCCCCTCCACTATCCATCTCTATTGATGTGCCTTAAGGCTCCGTACTTGGTCCACTCTTATTCTCAATTTTTCTAAATGACCTACAGTCAGTATGCTCCTCATCCTCTATCCATATGTATGCTGATGACACGGACTTGTTCACCTCTGGCCAATCTCCCTCCGATGTGACTTCCAGACTACAGTTTGGCTTTAATAATGTTCAACGCTGGCTAAGCTTGCATCAACTCTTCCTCAACACCAAGAAGACAGTCTGCATGACCTTTGGCACTAGGCAGAGACTCTTTAGCCTGCCGTCCCTTCCCTCCCTCCATGCCCTTCATGGGACAACACTAGAGGACACCACCTCTTTCAAATACCTGGCTGTCTGGCTTGACCAACACCTTACCTTTTCTGTACATATCGACGCCATCCTGTAAAAACTGTGCTCCAATCTTTGCACCCTTTACAGGAACCATAGTTCCTTACCACTACGGGTTAGGTGTGATCTTGTTCAGAAAATGATACTCCCTATTTTTGACTATTGTGACATAGTCTACAGTGCTGCTTCTAAGTCTTCCCTTACTAGGTTGGCTACTCTCTTCAATGCTTTCTGTTGTTTTGCTCTTGATTCCCCCTCCCACACACATCACTGTACCTTGTATCATTCTCTAGCTTTCCCCTCCCTTTCTTGCAGGTGTCTCTGTCACTGCGCCAAGTTCACTTCTAATTTCTGGTTTGGGACTCTCCCCTCTTACCTCTCCTCCTTGCTCTCTGCTCCACCTCCCTCCCTCCTTCCACCCTCTCCGATCCACTGACACATGCAGTCTAGCTATTTCTTGTCACTCAACCGCCATAGGCCAGGAAGCTTTCTCCTACTGCTGCTGCCCAAAGCTTTGGAACTCACTGCCACCTCCTATCAGACTTTCCTCTTCCCCTTTTTCAATCTCCTTAGCCCTTCATAATTTCTATTCCCCTAACTGCACTTGTTTTTATCCCCCTTCAACCCTCCCTATCCTTTAGCTCTACTTTACTTCTGTTCTCCTAACTGCAGTTGTTACTAGCCCCCCTTTGCAACTCTCCCCACCCTTGCGCACAATCCCCTACTCCTCTATCCCTGACTTACCTCCTGTCTTCTAACTGAACCCTTCCTCTGATTACTTCCTCACATGCTGCCACCTGTTATACCCCCTCCTCCCACCCCCTACCACAACCTACTATGCCATTTTGAAACTCTGCTACCATCCACAACCTACCATGCTTTTTGACACTGTATTGCTGTCCTTCCCCCCACTACCCCCTCTCCCCCAACTGATGCTCTCCTTTTCTCCATTTCTAATTTACCCCTATTTTCTTCAGCCTCCCTATTCATTATCTCTCTCTTCCCCTCCAGTCACCCACCACATTCCACTCCTCCTCCCTGCCCCCCCTTCTCTCTCCTCCTCTTCTGCCTGATCCTGTCCCCCTGGTAGGGTTCTCTGTCATCCTGAAGGGGTATAGATCTTGGCTCCCTCTCTTCTACCTCTCTTCCTTTTCCCCCACTTTCTAATCCTGACCCCTTGCAGGGTCTCTGCATCCTTAAGGGGTATATGTTGTCTCTCTCTCTCTCTCTCTCTCTCTTCCCCCCCTTTCCCCCATGTTCAAATCCATCACCTACCCACCTCCCTACTTCCCTATCCCTCTCCTCCCCTCCTGTTCCTCTGCCCCGCTCTTCTCTACCTCCCCACTCCCTTCCTCTCCCCTCCCTTTCTGCCTGGTTCTGTCCCCTTGCAGGGTTCTCGGCATCCAGAAGGGGTTAGATCTTGGCTGTTCCTCTCTTTCTCTCCCTCGCTCTCTTTCTCTCTCTCTCTCTCTCTCTCTCTCTCTCTTTCTCTCCCTCTTCCATCCCCCACCTTCTACCCCTCGCCTGTCCACTTCCTCACTTGTATTATAACTGCCCTCCCTTGGATATTCAGTAGCACTTCGAATTGTGTGCTCATCCTACTACTTCTAGCACTTCAAATGTGTTATCCATTCTGTAACCTTTACCCTACTGGATCATCTGCTCTTGGGTTGTTGCAATGTACATTATAAACGTGGTTTTGTTTACCATGGCCACTTGGTCCGGGTTATTTCTACTCTGTAATTGTACTGCACTGTTTTGTTTTAGTAATTGTACTTGTATTGCTCTGTTATTGCTATGTATCTGCCTGTTCTACCAATTCTTGTCCTCCCCCCCCACCCAGGACGCTTCTGGAAACTAGCTATTTACAGCTCATGTTGTCTTTCCTGGTGAAATATTTTCCAAATAAATAAATAAATATCTCTCATGAAAATCCCACTGATGAGTCTCCATACATGCTCTCTCGTTACTGCTTCCATATGTGGTTAACAGGTCCTCACAGCTCACTTTATCCCCCTCAGGAACTCGTATGTTTCTAGTGTATCACTCCTCTTCCTCCTGGCCTCCAGTTAAGGACAGCCAACCATTCGTCACATGATCTGTCCTGTTGTCCCTGTCTTATCTTGGTGATGCTGTGCTGCACAGTCTCCAGTCTGTCCCTGTGCTTTCGCAGGTGTGAGCTGCAGAACTAGGCACATTACTCCAGCCAGGGCCTCACCAGTCATGACTAACATATGCATAAGTCTCTAAAAAACATTTCACTCTGACAGCTCGATTTGAATATTTTTATTCTTTTCCCCCCTGTCTGCTACCCATACAATCAGGTTTGTTGCAGTTGCATCCTTCCTCCAGCTGAGAGTGTAGGCAAGCATCTGCATACACAGCCGACACCAGTGCCAGTGTTGGTTGACTGGCAGGGAAGTGTATGAACATTTGGCAGCCCACACCCTCACTCCCCACTAGTCAAGAACCTTATCTCCATTTAACCCTTTCTGGCTACAAATAAAATGGTAGATAGCCAGGGAAATTAGAAGTAGTTAAAAGATGGAGCTCATTCAGGCCTTTGTAAGGCTGAGATTTTACGTTTATAAATAATATAGGTAAACCAGTTAAATGAGGACAGTTAGGGAACCAGGAAAGATGCACAGTTTATACAATAATCAAATAACACATGATGTGGTTCTTTATATTTTGTTCTTTGAAATCTAAAGAGTATTAAGAAAGAGATTGTTGGCCCTGCTTTTGAGTGAAAGGCCATACCTCTCATTTGCCAATAATGAGGCATGGCTTCTTACATCTGAGAAGACTTCAGTCATGTGTGTTCTAGTGAATTTTGTGTTCTGGGCCAACAAGGAATATACAGTAGGTGGTATAAACATAATTACAACTTCCAGTGAAGGGTATGATGAAGCTTGTCGCTCTTCTGTGAGCTCTGGCAGAGACATTAATCTACTGAAATTTGTCACGTTAAAGAGCTAGTAGAACCAAAAGTAGCAAACAGGAACATGTTACAAATTTTATGAAGTAGCTGATTTTAAGTTTTTTATTTCTAATGTATTTTTCCTTTTCCATTTGCTCTGTGATAGTATCATGCTGGATGTGTGGAATAGCACTCTTCCGGACAACTGAAATATCTAGCTGTATTCCTTCCCATCATCAACAACACTATGACCTTACTGACAGTAACGTCATAGGTGACTGACCTGGCAGCTGCTGAGTGGCTCCTCCTGAGCAGCTGTGATGTCACAGTCAGTGAGGAAACAATGCTGATGATGCAGTGGGAGGAACAGGGCAAGATGTGCTAGCTACCAGGAGGGAAAATGCTATTTCACACATCAGGCCTGTTAACGTTAGTTAAAAAATCTTCTAGTTAACCAAAGGGAAAACAAAAGTTACCTCAGCTATAAAAGGTAATAGTGGACTTCTTTCATATCAGGGGTGCTAAATCACAAAGATGACTCAAGGTAATGCTGAACCGCTGATGGATATGCTGCAGCCGCCATAGGTCACAACGAGAGCATGGGCCCCAAAGTGGCATAAAACTAATATGCTGCCTGATACACCCCTTGACTCTAATCTGAAGACCAGCCTCCTAACACAGTGAATTGCAGAACTCACCTCCATCAAAATTTTGATGAGCGGTATAATCGGTAATGTGAAATCCTTTAAAACACTGATGGAGGCAATGAACAAGTTGAGTGTTGTATGTTGAGGCCTGGGTCTGCTCAGTTGAAGATGCTGCTGTAACAGAAGAAGAGCTAATCAAACTGAAGAACCAGACTGATGACCGGGAGAACATGTGTAAGAGAAATAACCTGCTCCTGATTGGTATCCCAAAAAAGATGAAAGTTTGGACCCCATCAAGCAGGTAAAAAACATTTTCAAACAGATACTATAGCTTGGCCACTGATGGAGGGGCAGAAATACATAACAGAGCAGTTCCACAGAGTATTTTGCCCAATGTCCCAAGCCAGAGAGAAACAAAGAGCACTAATATTCCATGTACTGAACTTTCAGGACAAAGTGTGCATGTAGCAAGTGGTCAGAACTCAACCCACCCTGCACTTGCAAAACCACTATTTTAATCTGTTCAGCTATCTCAGCCAAGCAGTGAGGGAGAATTAAAAAAACTAAAAAGACACAAAGCAAAATTACATGTTGTTGGAATTAAATTCAGAGTGGTATTTCCAGCTAAACCTATGGTGCAGACTCCCTAAGGACTCAGCAGCAGAGCAACTGCTACCCAGGATCCTCCCAAAGCAGTTCCCAATTACAAAAACACTGCCGACTCCTTCCGAAATAGAACAGTAAACCAGCTAACAGTTCCTTAATAACTAAATGTTTGGCAATGGGACATACAAAAGGTAATGTAATTAAAGAGGACCAAGACTGGGGCTGTAATGGAAAATGCCTCACTTGCTTGGACTGACCAAATCAATCAATCCTCCTTTGATTTGACGGAGGGGAAGTTCTCTGATGGCACCAATTGATCTTTCTCCCTGCACCTCAAAACCTATGTTATATGACTCCAAGATGGCACTGGCAGCATTTACTCTTCATCCACACTCTCACCACCGAAGAAAGCAGAACTGCATCCAGAAGGAATGGAATGACAATGCAGACCATCTGTTTCCAACCTGGAAGTTCTGGTCATGACAGCAAGGGACACAGAAGTGGGGGACAAGCCAGTAACACTATGGTGGTCCTCCCGGGCAGTGTGACAGAGATAACGTTTCTTCCATGGACATACTGACACTGCCCCATGATTGTTTTGTGCTAACAGGTCTAGTTTTCAAGCCTCAGCAATCAAAAAGCAGCACACCTCTCTGAGGGGAAGAGTCATCATATCAATTGGCACCAGGGGGAGGGTTCAGCTCCTGGCTGCAGGTAAACCCCGACAAGGGCAAGGGACATGTGGCTGCAAATAGAGACACTGGGACACAATGTCTACTTTCTCGGTTGATGAAGTGCAAACTAGTGGTGATTGAAGCCTCTGGGTATTACCAGTAAGAGGGAGGAGGGGGGTAAGTTTCAAAGTATAACTGGCATTCTAACCCCAGTAATACTCAGGTATTCATAACTCATAATTTGGAATATATGCAAATGATGGAATCTTTGAGCATGCTATTTTTCAAATGCTGTCTTCAACTAACTGCCTTAGTTCTAAACCTTTCGGATTTCACTTTCCGCCTGTCAAGACCAGAAGCTCAGAGATCCTCTCCTCATCTACCTGACGCGACAGAACTTATAAAAGAATACATAAGTATATTCTTTGTTTCATTTGCTGCCTTTTACTTCTTGTTATTTTTAAGCTAAACCGTTAATGTTATTTAAATTGTGTTTTTCAGCTGGCCCGCTGGCGCAGAGGTTGGATTTCTGCTTGCGACGCCGGTGACCCGGGTTCGAGAACGGACCCGGGACACCAGAGGGCCAGCCGGGGGGAGAAGGATCGAGCGTCATCGGACAGCTGTCCTTCTCCGGAGGGAGGGCAGGGCAGCACTCGGCGTACGAGCGGCACCTAGCGGAGGCTGGGTTGCCGCGTCACGTCGATGCTCAACAGTACGTCAGGATGGGGTGGACGCAGGTCGTCATTGCACGTCCCCATCCTGCTTAAAGGGGGGGGGATAAAAAATCCCAAACCTCGCCGTCTATATGGCGCTCTGCCCCCGTAAGGCCTCAATTAGCCTCTAAGAGCCGGTCCCCCGACCAGATATTAGTACTGCGGCTCCGACAATGGGAGGGCTGGTGCCGCGGCCCTGCTCTCTGGGGGGAAAGCCAGGGATAACCGTGGGGATGCAGGCATTTCTGGAGGTGGAGGCATAAGGGGGTCCATGACCAGAGCTGAAAACAACGATGGGAGCAGTAGGGGGCCAAAAGAATAAATAAAAAAAAAATAAATAAAAAAATAAATTGTGTTTTTCTCAGTTTCTCCCGGTTCAGTATAACCAGTGGAGAACTGAGGTTTATTTTGTACTTATCGCAGTTTTCTGACTAAAAAACTCCATTAGTTTTGTTTAAATTTATTTGTTTAACTTGTTTTGGGAACTGCTATTACCGGTTCCTGAACCACTAGTCTCGATTCATTTTTATCTCGGTTCCGGAACAGACCGTAAGCGCTAAATAAACTTTAAATTCTTTTATTATTTAGCGGTTCTTTATTTTTATTTGGTTTTCTTTTTAGAATGTCAGAAAAAAACTAAAAGAAAAACCAGTGAACCCGATTTCAGGCCTTGTTCTGATTGTGGTGAGATTTTTGCTACTGCAGACAAACATAGTTTATGTGTTGTTTGCCTTGGTTATGATCATTTAAAAGCAGACTGTGAAATCTGCAAAACTTTTCCAGAGAAACTATTGAGAAACATCTTGAAAGGCTTAAGATAAAGCTTCTACCACCTAAGGGTCCCTCGAGCTCTGACCAGCCGACACCCTCTGCTTCTGTGGGTGAAACCACAACAATGGTAACTGCCACCCCGATATGGGTATACAAGCAGTTCCAAAGAGGCTTGCTGAACAGGCTGACTCTCCGGTTCCCTCTAAGAAAACCAAGCACACAGAACCCCCTGCTGAACAGCACTTGGGGACTTCTGTGACTGCAATGAAACTGCCAACTGCTGAAGAGATTGCACAGGCTTTTCGGGTTATCCGGGCTTTACAGGGGCTGACTGCTCCTTAGCCACAGACTCCTGCCGAACAGACTGGCTCCTCTACTCAGTCTTCCTTTTTTGAGTAGGAGGAATATGGTGATGATGATGTGGAGGATGAAGGGGAACCCATTGAACCTGAGGTTTCCCTCGAACAAGATTTTGGTTCTCCTCCCAGAGCATCAGAGGACCTTTCCTCACGCTTTACATTTGTAAGAAGAAGAAGAAGAATCAGCATTTATATAGCGTTTTTTCATACACAGTATCCCAAAGTGCTCTACAAGCAATGCTAGACTGGTAGCGAAGTGACTGAATGTGTGGTGGCAGCCATATCGCACATCATCACCCACACACAGCCTGGATAATTGCATGAACCGGTTTATGGGAAGGAGAATGTTGGCCAGGACACCGGGAATGTTCCCTGCTGTTTGTGAAGAGTGCCCTGGGTTCTTTTACTTCCACCTGGACACCCACCAGGACAACACCAGAATGGGCAGAAGGGACCTTGGTTTAACGTCTCATCCGAAGGACGGCACACCCCAGCAGTACAGCACCCCCCAATACTGCACTTGGATGCCAGCAATTTTTAGGTGCAAGTTCAGTCCTGGTGTGGGACGAGAACCCACGACCTTCTGGTCCAGAGGCGGATGTGCTACCAACTGAGCCACACTTAAGAAGGATGGTAGATGCCTTAGACATCCCTTCTAGTGAAGTGATTGAGGGTGAAGAAGAAGCCGAATATTTAGAAATCATGGGACTGACACCCACTAAAAAGCTTCTCCTTCCTGTAAACAAGTTCTTTAAGAAGGATGCTTTAAAGATTTTGCAAACCCCAAATACAGTCCCCCCTCTTGATATGAGGGTGGAAAAAAAGCACCAGTTGGAAAGAGAGAGTGCTGAATTCCTATTCTCCCACCCTGACCACCAGGGAATGGTGCAAGTGGCAACCTGTGACAAGGCAAAGGTACCATTATCATCTCACACACTCTCCCCCCCACCGCACCAACCCAGACAAGGACTATAGAAAGATTGACAGCATGGCCAAAAAAGGATATTTATCAGTTTCCTTGGCCATCAGATACGCAAACTTCCAAGTCTGTGCTGCTCAATATCAAAAATCTCTTTGGCAGTCTGTTCTTGCCATGGCAGACAAGGCACAGTCTCTCCTTTCAGTCGATCTTGCTGAAACAGCCAGGTTTGGTTTGGAAGCAGCCAAATATCAGTTCTAGATGGCTGTTGATCCTAATGACACTGCTGCCAGGTGGATGGCAAACACTGTGGTGCAGAGGAGGTTTGCCTGGTTGAAAGCCACAAACCTTACCCAGGATACACAGGTCAAGGCACTGGATTTTCCACTAGAGGAGAACTGCCTCTTTGGAGAAAAGACAGAGGCTTACATGAAGAAGGTGGATGAATACAAAGCCACCTACAGAAGTAATTCTGCCAAAGAAAAACCTTCCCCATCCACCAGATCTTACGGAAGGGGAGGCAGGTGTAGATCATTCCAGAGCAGGCCTTTCTTCCAGGCCATGGCTACACCCCAGTATCAGCAGTACCCACAGCAGGGGTACTGTATGGGCAGGGGCAGAAGGGGCTCCAGGTGTGGCTGACAATCCTAGGCTCAGCCTCAAGCAAAATAGGCACCCTGACCTGCCTATACAGGCTGCCTCCCTACCACCTGTAGGAGGCAGACTGGCTCACTACTTTCAGACTTAGCAGGAAATCGCCACAGACAAGTGTGTCCTGGAAGTAGTGAGTAAGAGATTGTCTCTAAGCTTCAAATCCCTTCCACCTTTAAAGAACCCAACTTTTCAAGCTATCCACATATGCTGAAAGAAAACTCCTGGAATCAGAGGTTCAGAACTTGCTACTGTCATGAGCAGCGGAACCAGTGCCAGTGCATCTAAAGGGAAAGGGATTCTACTCAAGATGCTTCCTTACCACAAACAAAAATGGGGAGTGGTGGCCCATCTTAGACCTAAGGGACTTAAACAGATATTTAACAAAGCCAAAGTTCAAAATGACAACCCTGGCACTGATTCTGCCAATCCTCCAAAAAGGAGACTGGTTGGCTTCACTGGACCTAAAAGATGCTTATTTCTACATCCCCATAAGGGAGTCTCACAGAAAGTACCTCAGGTTCAGACTCCCTTCAAGTCATTATCATTTCTCAGCCCTGCCATTTGGTCTTACTTCAGCCCCAAGGGTGTTCACAAAGTGTTTGGCAGTGGTCATGGCACACCTTCGAAGACAAGGTGTCACAGTCTTCCCATACCTAGACGACAGGCTGGTGGTGGAGAAATCACCCCAGCAAGTGAGGGAGCATCTGCAACTCACCCAGGGGCTCCTGGAGTCTCTAGGATTCCTGATAAATCTAAAAAAAGTCACTCCTTCAGCCTGCTCAGGAACTGCAGTTCATAGGAGCCAAGGTAAATACGCAGCAGGGCAGGTCCTACCTGCCTTTGGACAGGGCAAGGAGTATCCTTCAGACAGCAGGTTCATTCAGCCTGAACAAACCAAAAAACTGCAAGATGGTTTCTTCAGCTACTGGGTCATATGGTAGCTGCCACAGGCACAGTACTGGGATCCAGATTCCAGATGAGGGACATTCAGTTTCACCTCAGGGCACACTGATGTCAGAGAAGGGATCCTCTCTGAAAATTGATTCCAGTAACAAAAACTTTGTTGCAGGCTCTTCAATGGTGGAAAGAGGAAACCAACCTAAGGGAAGGGGTTCCCTTTCTAACAGGAGTCCCCATCAGTTGTTCTAACAACAGATGCATCACTACTGAGGTGGGGTGCCCATCTGGGAGATCACACCACCCAAGGCACATGGTCAAGTGCAGAGTCACTTCTGCACATAAATCTGCTGGAACTCATAGTGGTATTGCTGGCACTAAAGACTTTCGCACCACTGCTGCAGGGAAAGGTGGTACAGATCAGAATGGACAATACCACCACAGTGTACTACATAAACAAGCAGGGAGGGACAAGGTCAAACCCTCTCTGTACAGAAACCATGAAAATATGGAATCAGGCATACTCCTTGGGAGTTTCTCTACAGGCCATTCATCTGCCTGGCAAGGACAACACCTTGGAAGACACCCTGAGCTGAATCAACCAGGCCCATCATGAATGGACCCTGAATAGTCAGGTGGTGCAAGTGCTTTTCAGGAGGTGGGGCACTCTGGAGGTAGATTTGTTCGCATCCCACCAGAACTACCACCTGCCACGATATTGTTGCAGACCTCCAGTTCAGGGAACAATCCCCCTGGATATTCTGGCACTGAACTGGTCAGAGAGGCACCTGTATGCTTTCCCTCCCTTCCCTCTAGTATACAGAGTACTACTCAAGCTCAGATCCCACTCAGCATCCATGATCTTGATAGCACCAGATTGGCCCAGGCAGCCATGGTACTCTCTGCTGCTCTCCATGTCTGTGGCCGAGCCAAGACACCTTCCCAGGAGGCACAACTTGCTAACCTCCAATCAGGGGAGCCACCTGTATCCGAACCTCAGGTACCTCAGACTCAAGGCGTGGCTCTTAAGGACCTAGAATATGCAGGCCTAAATCTTTCTGAAAGTGTCCTGGACATTTTAATGGGTTACAGGAAGCCCTCTACTAAGAAAACCTATGCTGCAGAATGGAAAAGGTTTTCTGTTTGGTGTTCCACCCAAGAACTGGTGCCAACACAGGCTGGGGTCCCAGCTATACTGAATTATCTTAGCTATTTGCATTCGTTGGGTCTTCAAAACCCAGTACCCTGGAGGCCCACCTGGCTGCAGCATCTGCTTACATTTCAGCCAGGCAAAGAGTTTTTGTTGCCTTACACCCTATCTTCAAGAGGTTCTTTAAGGGCCTTGCCCATTTGCACCCCCTCACAGGGAACCAGTGCCAGCATGGGATCTCAATGTATGTATAGCCAAGCTCAGGGGGGCAATTTTGAGTCCATGTCCTCAGCTCCTGTAAAGTATGTCACATGGAAAACAGTTTTGCTAGTGGCAATGACTTCTGCCAGAAGGATCAGCGAGCTCCAGGCTCTCTGCATTGAACAGGACTACATTTCCTTCCACAAGGACAAAGTGGTCCTGAGAACGAGCAGGATATTTCTCCCTAAAATGATTTCTGATCTCCACTTGAACCAAACCATTACCCTACCTGTCTTCTTCACTGAGCACTCTACTGCTGGTGAAAGGTGACTCCACAGTCTGGATGTCAAGAGAGCTCTTAGCTACCACGTGACAGCCACTAAGGATCATAGGCAGGAGAGAAAACAACTGTACCTGACTTATGGGGTTGTGGAAAAGGGTAACCCAGCATCTAAATGTCCATTTCTTGCTGGATAGTACAGTGTATCCAGTTCTGTTACACTAAGGTGGGAATAGAACCCCCAACAGGATTGAAGGCCCATTCCACAAGGGGCACAGCTACTACCATAGCAACTGCCAGGGATGTTCCATTAGCATCTACCTGGAAAACTGTACACACCTTTACAAAGCAATAAAGTCTGGATATCCAGTCCACAGGTGATGCCAGGTTTGACACAGCAGTCCTGCAGAGTCTGTTTCCAAAGTAGGTTCTGTGCCCACCTCCAAAGGTACTGTTTCTTAGTCTGCATAGAGCTGTGAATACCTGAGTATTACTGGGGTTAGAAGAAAAAATTACTTGCCATAATAATGTTGTTTCTTCCCAGTGATACTCAGGTATTCACAACTCCCCACCCTGCCTCCTGTTCTAGAACCAGTAGCCTCTGCAGTCCTGAAAACATTGTATGTCCTGTGGTAAAGGTGCCACAGTCTGGCACTATGGTTTGCTATCTGTGTTCACAATTTTTGTTTTTCCCCTTTTAGGTGATTCTGATGTTCAGGGGTAATGTTATACGTTATGACCTCCACTTGGAGGTCCCCTTTTTGTGGCATTGAGGGTGTTATTGCCATTACTATCATTATTATTAATCTATGTATGATTAGTCCTTTGAGGCCCGCCTTTCCGAGCTTCTAGGAAATCTGAGAGGTTTAGAACTAAGGCAGTTAGTTGAAGGCAGCATTTGAAAAATAGCACATGCCAGGATTCCATCATTTGCATATGTTCCAAATTCTGTCCGGCAGTCCTGTCTTAAAGGGTTACTGCACAGAGTTCTGAATACCTGAGTATTGCTGGGAAGAAACAACATTATTATGGTGAGTATTTTTTTCTTCCGGTTCAGTCCAACTACACTGTATGTTAATGTAATTGCTGCACAATTAAGGGGTATCTTACAGCTGTTTCATGTTTGTTGTTAAAAAATTTCCTATGCTTGACTATGGTGGGGTGTCATCTGGTACAAGTCTGCTCCCTCAGTTAGACACTTACAGTTTCCCTTCAGTGGAAGGGTTAAATAAAATGAGTGGATGAAGGCTAATTTCTAAGAGGGGTGGCGGCTACATGCATCCATCCACCCTACTCCACCAATAAATATAAGTGTTTCCCCAGATAGTAGTGTTACTTATTTGGCGCTCCCTGACTGCTGATAAGCTTAAGTTAAAAGCTTGTGCCAGCCTGCAAGTAGAGCAATGTTCCATCGTCGGCTCTTGAGCCAGACGGACTCACATTTTACACTGTCAGCTTCCATCTGCAGCATCAAAGTGAGTTTTCCATCTACTGCTTGAAGTGACTGCCTGTTTTTCATCTTCTACACTAACTGACTGTCTTCCCCTAGTGCTGATTGTGGTCAGTGTAGTGAGGGGGCTCGGCAGCGAGACAACAACCAATCAGCTGCTAGAAGTGGTGGGGCTGCTTAAGTTAAAAGCCCGTGCTGGCCTGAGGCGTGAGCGCGATGTGCCACTTGGTAGAAAAACCAACTGACAACACTAAGGCAGGTTTGAATTGCCCTGAAGTTACACTGTAGTAGTTAATAACTTAAGCTTCTGTGTAAAATGTTTAAACAGGATGCTCAATATGTATGATTAGCCTGCTGTTTACTTGCCTTGGTCTTACTTGATCAAGGTTTAATTTTCACCCCAGTTATGCAGAAGAGTACTTAAATCAGGACAAGTTTCAGAAGAATTTTTATTACTCAAACTTAATATCATATTCCATTCATAATTATCAATTCATTAAAAATTACATTGGAATTTTAAGGAAAGGAGAATTGTGTAGAATTGGGGGATATATTGAACCAATTGTAAACACTAAATATATTGGTACTGTTTTGCTAGTTCAAATATGGCTTAAGTTACTACTAGAAGGGGATGTAGAATTGAACCCTGGGCCTTCAATCCCTGAGCAGTATCTGGTTCACAATATCTGGCAAACTAGGGGCTTAAGACTGCCTCATTTGAATGTGTGCAGCATATTTCAAAAAAAAAAACAGGAGACTGAAGCCTGGGTTGCCAAATATGACCCTGATATTTTTAGTTTGTTGGAAACTTGGTTAAAGCCCTCACTATTAACCAATCTCATGGCTCTGGAAGGTTATAACATAATTAGAAAGGATAGAACAGGCAAAAAGAAGGGTGGGGGATTCTGGTTTATTATAAATCAGAGCTGGATGTCACTGAAATTGCAACTGATTATAAGAATAATACAAATTGTGAATGGCTGTTGGTGGAAATAAAACAGGGCGGTGTTACAAACTGAAGTATTGTACAGTATACAATCCTCCTAAAACTGCCCACCAAGGTTTTGAGGATTTTTTAAATGTTATTGCTACTCTACATACTGGAGGAGATTTTTTAGCCCAAGGGGATTTTAACATTCATCGGGATCCACAGGCAAACCCAGGTAACGATTCCCATCTTACTAATGCAGGACTGAGTCAATTGATGCATACATGTACTAGAATGAATACTAAAAGTAATAACCATACCATACTTGATTGGATATTAACTAATAATCAGGCAAATGTAAAAAATGTAGGAATGCTCCCGGATGCAGTGAGTGATCACGTGACCACTTACTACACCTGGAAGTGCAAAAGATTGAAGCCTCCCGCCACCCCCATTTAATTTCTTATAGGAAGTTTTCTGGAGAATTGAACAGGGGCCTGCTGCAGGATCTCCTATCGATTGATTGGACCTATTTGGATGCCATACCTTATGTTGATTTGGCAGTAGACTTTTTTTTACTTCTACCCTTTTAAAACTTCACGATACGTATTTTCCAAAAATTATTAGAAGAGTGAGGGGTACCATGAGTAAATGGATCAGTCCTGATCTATGTAAGTTAATGAAACAAAGGGATATAGCCTGGAGAAATTTGAAGTTAACTAAAACCCCTGCAGATTTTAATATTTATCGCAGACTTTGAAATGAGTGCAAAGCAAAACTACACCAAAGTATATCAAAATATTATTTAGATCAATAGGAATCAGAGTTAAAAAAACATAAGAAATTCTGGGCATTAATAAAATCATCAACAAGACCAACTGTGAGGGACCAGGCCAATGATTTTAGTAAAGAGGGTATAATTATAAATGATGCACAAGAAATTAGTGATGAATTTTTAAAAATGTTTTGGGGATTTAAGTAAATACATCCATCAGGGTGCAGGAATAGACACTGAAATTCAGAGCAATAGTCATTCACTCAATAAGAATGTGTTCTACTTTGACGTGATAAAACCATCTTAGGTACTTAAGTTATTAAAGCAGATGTCCATAAAACATCCAGGAGCCAGTGAACTTCAGCCTAATTTCTTAAAGTGAATAGCAGCCCACATTAACTTCCCCTTAACTAAGATATTTAATTTGTCATTGACCACAGGCTGTTTCCCACAACAATGGAAACAAACAATTGTGACACCAATTTTTAAAGGTGGTGACTTTAAGGATATGAGTAATTATCGACAAATATCTTTGCTCCCACCACTAGTTAAAATATTAGAAAAATTGGTTAATGATCAACTCACAACATGCTTGCAGTCTAGAGGGCTCCCGTGCAGCATGGCTTTAGAAAGTGTCATGGAACCAGTACGGATTTGGCCAGGTTCACTAACATACTAACATACTATTTGCAAGCAGATTAGGCCTTACGGTCTATCGAGTCTGCTCAAACCTCGGATCCCTAGTTGGGTGACGAGGCCCTCCCCCCTCTTGTGTTCCAGAAACCCCTATCATCCATACCCACCCCCCTGGTACAGGCCATCATCTGATACATCCACTTTCTGTGTCTGTCCCACTCTCTCTTGAAGCCCTCCACTGTGGATCTCTGAACCAGCTCGCCAGGCAGTGCATTCCAAGGGTCCAGCACCCTCTCAGTGAAAAACCTCCTTCTCTTCCTCCCCCACCCTTCCACCTTCCAACTTCAAACCATGCCCTCTGGTGATACCTCCCTGCTTTAGTCTAAAGATCCCTTCCATGTTTACCCTATTTATTCCCTTGAGGTACTTGAAGACCTCAATCATGCCCCCCCGTCTCTCCTCTCCTCCAATGAAAACAGGCAGAGCTCCTCAAGTCTGTCCTCAGACGTCAAATCTCCTAGCTCTTGTATCATCTTAGTTGCCCTCCTCTGTACCCTCTCCAGGAGCTGTATGTCCATCTTCAAGTGTGATCTCCAGTACTGTACACAATACTCAAGGTGTGGTCTAACCAGTCCATTGTACAGCGGCAGAATCACTTCCTTGCTCCTAGAGGTGATCCCCCTTACGATGCATCCCAACATCCTGTTTGCCTTGCTAGCCACTCTCCTGCACTGCTCAGAGTTATTCATACATGCATCCACCATGACCCCTAGGTCTTTTTCCCCTATTGAAGCCTCCAGCACCTCCCCTCCCAGGGTGTACCTATGTTTAGGGTTTCCCCACCCAAGATGTAACACCTTGCACTTGGTGATATTGAAATTTAATTTCCATGTGTGAGCCCAGCTTTCCAGGGTGTCCGGGTCCCCCTGCAGGGACAATCTCCCCTCTTCTCCCTCAACTACTGCTCCCATCTTGGAGTCATCAGTGAAGAGACTCATTTCACACCCTATACCCTCCTTGATGTCCGATATGTATGCATTAAACAGGATCGGACCCAGGACTGAGTCCTGCGTTACCCCACTACCAACCTCTCTAGGGTTCGAGAGCTCCCCACAGACCACTACTTTCTGGGTGTGTCCAGCTAGCCAGTTTTTAATCCATCTGACCATCAAAGGGCCTACTCCCAACCCCATCAGTTTCTCCACCAGACCATTGTGGGTGACAGAGTCAAATGCCTTGCTGAAGTCCAAGAATAATACATCCACAGGCTTTCCCCTGTCCAGTTCTGATGTTACCCATTCGTAGAACTCCACAAGATTGGTTTGACATGATCTACCTGGCACAAACCCATGTTGCCGACTATCCAGACCTCCTACCTCCTCCAAGTACACCCCCAATCGTTCCTTTAGTATACTTTCCATTAATTTTCCCACCACCGAGGTCAAACTGATGGGTCTGTAGTTACCTGGTACTTCCTCGACCCCTTATGGATTGGCACCACATGTGCCTCTGCCAATCCCTAGGTACCCTCCCTGTCTCAAGTGACCTGTTGAAGAGCTCCGCAGGGTGCAGCCAGTATGTCTGCCAATTCCCATAGTACTCTCGGATGAATGCCATCCAGCCCAGAAGATTTGTCTTTCTTTAGGGCCTTGAGGGCTAACCACACCCTTTTGGGGGAGATAGCATCATCTGTCCCCTTCACCTTACTGGCCTTTTTATCCTTATCCTGATGTGACACCCCTTGGGTACCTCTCCCTCCCTCTTGCTCCATTTCTGTTGCTCCCCTGATCCCACTCACTGCTGCTTCTATCCCCATCGTGCTTTGCTTTGTAGATATCCCATCCCCCTCCCTAGCGAACACAGAGGCAAAGTACTTGTTAAATACCTCTGCCTGGTCACTCGCCTCTTCCACCCACCCTCCTTCTGATCTCAATCTGCTGAGATGGCCCTTAGTTTTTCTCTGCTCCCCAATGTACCGGAAGAACCCCTTTTCCCCTCCATGTATCCCCTGTGCCAGCCGCTGCTCTTTACTGGACTTTGCCCCCCTCACCATCCGGGTGACTTTTCTCAAAGCAAGATGGTACATTTCCTTACCTCTATCCCATCTTGTTGTTTTATATTTTTTGTAGGCCGCCTTCTTTTCTCTGACCGCTACCTGAACCTCACTGGACCACCAACATGGTTTATGTGACCTTGCTCCCTTACGTTTCACCTTAGCGCAGGTCCTGACTGCCTCATGAAGTCCGGTTTTATGACCTCCCATCTCCTTTCCACATTTGTCATTGATGTAATCCCCTTCAAGTGATCCTTGAGAATATTTCCCATGCCCACAAAGTCTGCCCCCCTGAAGTCCACTGCCAGTGTCCTAGATCTCCCCCCCTTCCCCCATGCTTATTTGAAACCAGACAGTATTGTGCTCACTGCAGTCAGGGGATCCTCTACAACCAGGTCCCTTACTAGATCCCCATCCGCCAGAACCACGCCCAGGACATGCCCTCCCTTGTGGGCTCCATCACATGCTATGTTAAGAACACATCCTGGAAGCCGTCCAGCAGTCTCTGCTCCTTGGCCACCTTAGAGGACATGGTTCCCCAGTTTGTACCTGGCATATTAAGGTCCCCCATCAACACCACTCCTTCCCCTTTTGGTCCACACCGGGCAATGATGTTGTCCAGCAAACCATCCTCCAGAACATCACCCATCCCGGTGGGCCTATATACTAGACTCAGCTTGACCTTATCTCCTGCTGGGGATCGTAAGGTGACCCATAAGGCCTCCATGTTTCCCTCTGCCTCTTCTACCCTAGCAATTTCCATGTCATCTCTAAGGAACATAGCCACTCCACCCCCTCTGTCCTCCTTTCTATCCTTCCTAAGCATAGTGTACCCCCCGTACATTTAGGACCCAGTCATGGTTTTTGTTGGCCCATGTCTCCGTGACCACCGCCACATCCACCCCTCCCCCCAAATGGCATGGCCTGGAACTCTGGCAACTTGTTTCCCAAGCTTCTGGCATTTACTAACACCAACCCCCACCCCTTATCCCTGATCCCCTATGTCGAACCCCACCCAGGTTCCTTATACTTCCACCCTCCCTCTGCTCCTCCTGAAACCTCCACCCCAGTCTGTTTCCCCCTCCCCTTGGGTTTGAAGGCTACCCTCATCTGGAGGAGGGCTTCGGTCAGCCCCTCCCTTATCTCTTCCCCTTCACAAGTTTAAACCCCACCTTCTTGGAATGTAGTCAGCAATTCCCTGTTTAAGGACTTCCTTCCCTAATAGGGCAAGATGAAGCCTGTCCTTGGCATACAGTCCCTTATCCTCCCAAACTCCTTTCCAGTTCCCTAACACCCCCAACCCACTCTCTTCACCCCACTTCCTGAGCCAGTCATTAACCTCTGTGATCTTCATTTTTTTCTCCACTGAGGCCTTTGGTACTGGCAGTATCTCCAAAAAGGAAATGTTGCATCCATTATCCCGTTTCACGGACCACATCAGTGGAGATATGGATGAAGGGATGCTCAGTGGTGCTGTGTTCATGGACCTGTCCAAGGTTTTTGATCTGGTGGACCATCACCAGCTGCTCAGGAGCCTAGGTGATTTTAGGCTCACCAACTTGCCCATCAAGTGGTTTAACAGTTATTTAAGGGGTAGACCTTTCAAAGTCTCTTATGGGGGTACATTATCTGAAAGCAGGGAGTTATAACAGGGAGTCCCCCAGGGCTCAGTTCGAGGGACACTCCTTTTTACCTTATTTGTTGTTATCACTTCTTCCTTGTCAAATACTAATAAAATATTTTATGCGGATGATATAATATTGTATTGTAGTTTGAATTTGGTAGAAACTATTAACCAGCTCCTGAATAAAGATTTCCATGAATTGGAGAACTGGTTCATTAAACTTCAACTGTCTTTAAATTGCACAAAGACCAAAAGCGTGTTTTGGTTCGAAACCAGGGCTTGAAAAAGCTGATACATTAAATATTTTAAACAACGCTGGTACTATACTAGAACAGGTTACCCAATTCAAATATCTGGGCATTTACTTAGACCCACAACTAAATTTTTCCTAAAATATTGGAAAAGTAACCAGACAGGTGAATCAAAAACTGGGAGTTCTCTTTAAACTACAGTACAACTTTCACTAACACGTCAAGCCAAAATTGCTGTAGCCAAGAGTATTTTGCTGTCTAACTTAAATTACAATTCATTTTTATTTACAGACTTAAACAAACAGGATTTGGCTACTTTTACATCAACATTCACAGTTTCTGTAGATTTACTCATAAATTATCTTAGCATATTATCTTATCATTCTATGTTTATATAAAGGAGCTTAATACATATACCCTTGAGGAAAGAAGGGAGAGGGGGATAGGATAGAAACTTTCAAGTACCTCAAGGGAATCAGCATTGTCCAAGAGGGTAGTATCTTTCAGAAAAAGAGATGTGCAAGAACAAGGGGGCACAATTTGAAGATAGAGGGGGGAATGGCTCAGAGGTAATGTGAGGAAGTATTTTTTTACAGAGAGGGTTGTGGATACATGAAATAGCCTTCCTGAGGAGATTATGGAGTCAAGAACAGTGGGGGAATTCAAGAATGCATGGGACAGACATAAGGCAATCCTAGTGGGGGAGTAGGAGGAAGTAGGCTGCTGGTTAACTAGGATCTGCAGCTTATCCATCAGGTAGGAAAATGGGCAGACTAGGAGGGCCAAGCGGCCCTTATCTGCCATCAAATTCTATGTTTCTATACTCACCACTATATATTATATTAGGTCACTAGATGGCTTCCACCAGCCCAGAGTAGTTTATATAGTCTGAGCTGTCTTACAGATAATGTTGCCTGACAAAAAGACAATTCTCCTTTATATTCTTTATTTCAGCTTAGAGAGTTTATAAGAGAACTGTGGTCTAATGAAATACCATACCTAGTTTTTCAGTCCGGAAGACAAAAACCGGAGACCGAGCTTTCTCGATTAAAGCTGTGAAAACCTGGAATGATCTTCCGGCAACCTTACAGTTTAGTATAAGGCATGATGCTTTTTAAAAAGAACTAAAGAAGCCCCTTTAAAGTCAATTGGAATGCATTTGTTTTTCTTAACTTGTAATTATTGATGATTATGTATTGAATGTTTAATGTTTGTATTATTGTAATTTACATCTGTCTTTCTGTAACAACTTGACTATTTTATATAATGGTCTTGGGTCACACTTGAAAAAGGGCCAGTGGCTCATGTGCTTACCTGGTGAACAAAAGTTTAAATAAATCCTACTTTAGATGAAGATGGAAGGGAGAAACGGAGCTTCAAATCCCAGGAAATCTTACTGTATTCTGACATATGCAGTATGGTATCACCATAGGACTGCCCTAGAGCCGAAATGGTTAAAAGAACCTATGCTTACTCAACCTGTCTTGTCTCCAACCAGGATTAATTATAAGACTGCTACTAGTACCCCACTTGACTGGATCTTGCCCAACCACCCGGACCGTATCTCCAATGTTAATGTGCTCCCTGATGCGTTAAGCGATCTCTCTCCCATTACCTGTCACTGGTCAAATAAATTCAACAAACCACCCCCAAAAAATTATTTTCAGCAGGGTACTAAAGTGAGGTCACCTTGAATCCCTGACACTACACTGCCGTAACATCAACTGGTCACTACTAGAGGCCACAAATGATATAAATGTAGCCCTTAACCACTTCATCAAGCACTTTAATGAAGCCTGTGATATCCATGCTCCTCTCATAAAGATGCAAATCCATGGCACTTCCAACCCCTGGATATCCACATATCTCATTAATCTGATGAACCTCAAAGACCACCTTTTGCACCATGGAAGTGCCTCTGGCAAGCCAGCTGATGTCCAAGAATACAAAGCTGCCAGGAACAATTGCACCTGGGCAAGACACACAGCAAAAAGTAAGTGTCATAGGGAAAAACTTACTCACATCTGGGGGAACAGCAAAAGTTTCTGGAACAACATTAAAGAAGTAACAGGTAAAGATCCTATGGCCACTTCTACCATGCTCAATATAAATGGAACCCCTACACTGGACACTATCACAATAGCCAATGCATTTAATAATGCATTTGCGGACCTAAGCAGTGTCCTCCCCCTGACTTCTTCGATGACTCAGTAAGGGCCACATAAAGGACATAGATCAATGACCTCCTGGCTTGGTTCTTGACCCATCTCCTTTCTGTTTCAAGGCTGTATCACAGTTTGTGGTCAAGAAATATCCTGCTAAAGTTCTCTGTAAATCTAGGAATAGTGGCGATTCCCTAGATCTCAAATTCATTGTTCTAGCCCTTGATGAAACTTTGTCTCCCTTTACAAAAATTTTGAATCTCTCTCTAACACTTGCACAATTCCTCCATATCTGGAAATCAGCCTTAGTTACACCCATTCACAAAAGTGGAGACTGTTCCCTTCACACAAATTATAGACTCATATCTATTCTCCCACCCCTCTCTGAGGCGCTTGAATATGTAGTTGCTGACCAGTTGGTGGATTACATAGACAAATACTCGATACAGTGCCCGCAGCAGTATGACTTCAGAATGAGACACAGCACTATTCAGCACTGCTTGAGTTCACTGGCTTCATTCACAAATCCCTGTCCCAAGGAAGCCTAGTTGTTGCAGTGTTCATAGACCTCACAAAGGCCTTTGATATAGTGAACCATGCTCTTCTCTTTAAGCAACTAAACTCCATAGGCCTCTCCACAGACACCATGTCCTGGTTCAAAAGCTATCTCTCTGAATGCTCACAATGGGCGAGGATAGCCAGTATCATCTCAGATCATCAACCCATCACTGTCAGTGTTCCACAGTGCTCCATATTGGGTCTACTTCATTTTATCATCTTTCTCAACAACCTTCCTCATGCCTGTCACCAACAGGTCCTCCTCTACACAGATAATGTGGTAATTTTCAGTAGCAGCACTGACCCTGTTCCTCTCGAACACCAACTTCAACTAGGCTTCACAGATGTCGAGGACTGGTTCAGTAAGCACAAGCTGATCATGAACTGTAGAAAAAAATAGCGTCTTGTTATTCAGTGGTATTTGCAACAAACACAGATCCAGCTCCCTCACCATCAAGAACTCCTCTGGCATCCTACTTGAACAAATTTAGCACTTCAAGTATCTAGTGGTAACTATGGCTAGCTCACTTTCCTTCGCCCAGCATGCTGAGCAAGTTGCCAACACTGTCAACAGCAAACTTGGATTACTACACAAACATACACATAATCTAATGCCGGAAGCCCTTAAACTCACAATCTGTAGCTCCATCTTATCCACAGTGGACTATGCACTGGCTATCTATGGCACTGTTTCAACCACCTCTCTCCACAGAATAACAGTGGCACTTAATAAAACTGGACACCTTCTCACTGGAGCAGCTCGCCTCACTCACATGTGCAATCTCCATAAGCAAACAGGCTGGCTTCAACTAACTGGGAAGATTCAATATCAAACCTACCTGCTAACAAAAAAAGCACTCCTTGGTCTTCTACCTGTTGGACCTACAAACATACTTAACCCATTTTTCAGCACCCAGCACACGCGTAGCTTGGTCAATCAACTTCTCGCTGTCCCAAGATGTCGAACCACCCAGGGTCAACGCTCATTTGCTTATAGAGTATCACTCTGGTATAATGCACTACCTAGCATTATCACTGCCTTACCTAAAGTGGGTCCTTTTAAAACCACTCAACGTCAGCATCTTACAACAGTCATTTCCTGCGACTGTTTCACCTAAACAGGACATCTTCTCTGCTGCACTGAATAACCTTGGGCAGCCTTTCACCACTCCTTCACCCCCCAGACCACTGCCACCTGTTCCGCTCCTTCCTACTTCCATCCTCTCACTTCCCACCCCTCCTCCTCTCACTCCACCTTCCTCCCACCTCCTCACTGTCACTTACCCTACCTTCCACTGAATATCTATATACTATGACAAAGCCCATGGGCTGCTTCCTCTGATAAGGCCTATTGTTTACCTATGTTTTTTGCATTGCTTAATGTCATCTTAAATTGTTAAAACATTTGTAATACCTACCGCTGTATGTCTGTCACCCCTCCTACTGACGTGGAACCTTTGTAAACGAGCTGTTTGTGCTCAAAGGTATTGTAATCCAAGAACTAATAAATAAATAAATCAATAAAATGCTAATGATGGAATGCTAGGCTCAAGCTCGGTTTTCAGTCATTGTTTCTGGAATACATCCTGCAGCCTACAGATTCTTTGCTCCCCTTGCCTAAGTAAGACGCCTCGGAGAGCTCTCCTTCGCCTTTCTTGAAGATTTAATTTTCTCAGTTTTTTTCAAGTACTGTTCATTTCTTTTCATTTTTAAAGCACTGTCCTTGGTTTTACAGGTGGACTAGTCTAGATTTAGTGTTATTCCAGTAAGATAAATTACTTAAATATAGACTTCTCTGGGCCGGTTTCTTAATTATAGTTCATTTGTGCTGGGAACCGGGGTAACTGTCAGTTCTCTCATTGAACCAATCGCTAACAAGAAAAGACAGAAGTCTTTTGTTTATTATTTATTTATGTAGATTTTGTTTACCGGGTAAGCCCACTGAGACCAAAGGTCCCTTTTTCAGGGGCGACCCGGAGTTAGTTACAGAGAGGACACTAAAACAATAATTACATTAGCTACATCTGTTACACCAATAGTACAATGATAACATTTATACAAGGGCAGCAGTAGGGTTCATACAAGGCTCATATTATAAACAGTATGTTTAGACCACACACATACAGTATGTTTAGACCACACACATTATATACAGTATATACATCAGTTCCGCCAGTAATCAGAGTCCATATTAGCATTTCATGTCAAGACGTAGGGAGAGTTCAGAGCAGTGTATCGGCCAGGAGGACTGTTCTGGGGAGCTAGCGGTTACAGCCACAGAGACTAAGATTGAGAAGATATAGTTTGAGTCCATTTTTGAACTGTGTGAGGGTGGGTGAGTTTGTCAAGGCAGGTGGTAGAGAGTTCCATAGGTAAGTTGGCAAATTTGAAGGAGCGCCACATGGTTTGAGCGTGTTCTAGGGATGACTAAAGGTGACTTGCAGTTGATGCAGCGTCTGGTATGTTTTCTGGGGAGAGAAATCCTCTGAGATGGGGAGGGGACCCAGGTAAGTAAACTTGAAAGCTAGGCAGGCAACGGGATAGGCAAACTTATGACGGAGAGTAGGCTGTTTAGATCCTTTAGAGCCTGCATGGTGTCTCCTAGGAGAGGAGTTAGTGGTGAAATGGGCCACCCGGTTATAAAGTATGGAGTTTATTGTATTCCATCTCATGGAGGAACTGCAAGTGGAGCCCCATAGGATGGATGGAAGGAGATTGCAGCAGGCGATTGCACGACATGCAGTAGTGGTAAGGAGTTCCCCAGGCGGTAAAGGAGGCCAAGCTTTTGATGGGTGGACCTGGTTATTGAGTCGATATGGAATTGGTAGGACATTTCTTGATCTAGATGGACCCCAAGATATTTGAAACTAGACATGACCTCAACTCTTTTTACTTGGCTGGTACAGATCTGGAGGAACTGGCTTCTGTCAGAGCCCAGGCGTCTCAAGCCAAACAGTACGGCTTTAGTTTTTTCATCATGGAGTTTAAGGGAGTTTGAGAAGAACCAGGCCTCAAGGGTGGAGAGACTATCCTGCAGCGTAGTTGAGATGACACTAGGTTGGGGGTCACTGCAGTATATGACAGTGTCATCAGCATACAGAATGAGGTTGCTGCAGGGGCTGTTTCCCTCGATATTATTGAGGAAGAGTGAGAAGAGCAGAGGGCCCAGGATTGAGCCCTGAGGTACCTCAGCAGAGACCGATCTAGGTCCAGACTGTGCACCCTTCCAGCAGACCTTTTGAGAACGGTCCCTCAGGTAGCTCTCGAACCAGGAGTGTGAGTGGTGATCCAGTCCTAAGGTCTGGAGTTTGGAGAGGAGGAGATTATGGTTAACCAAGTCAAAGGACCTGGATAGGTCAATGAAGAGGGCCTGGGAGAACCTTGGTCCATATAGGAGAGGATGTCCATAGTGAGTCGGATAAGTGCAGTGTCAGTGCCATGGCCCTTTCTAAAGCCATGCTGGACATCAGCCATGAGAGAGTGCTGCTCAAGGTAGTCTAGTAGTTGGTTTGAGACTAGCCTTTCCTGAATTTTCCCCAGGGGACTGAGAAGGGAAATAGGTCTATAATTTCCCAATTTGTCTTGGGGCCCACTTTTGTGTACAGGTACAATGGTCGCTACTTTCCACATTTTTGGGACCTTTCCTTCCTGAAGTGACCTATTTATAAGTAAGGTGACAGGGTGGGCAATAGCCGGGGCGGCAACTCTCAGAAGGCGAGGCTCAAGCTGGTCATGCCCTAGAGAGGAAGAAGGGTTAATTTTGCGTAAGAGAGGTAGTACCTCTGCCTGTTTGACCAGCTTTAGGTGAAATTGGGGCCGAGGGTGAATCCATGCATCTCCAGAGTATAGGTTAGGCCCATGGGGGGCCAGAGGGGGAAACCCACTCGGGATAGAGTAGGAGGCACAGAAGGCCTCAGCAACTATGGCTGGGTCATTTGTCAGAGAGTCCCCCACCATGATGGAGTCCATTTGACTAGTTGAGGAGCCCTTGATAAGCAGATTTAGGTGGCCCCAGAATTTTTTGGGATCCCGTAGGTGCCTAGTTTGTAGGTCATGTGGGTATTGAGACTTGGCTTTTTTCGAAGATTTTTTACACTGATTTCTCAGCTCTCTGTACTTTTCCCAGTCTGTTGGGCTGCCAGAGGATTTGAAGGTACCCCAAGCTCTGTCCCGAAGGAGCATGGAAAGCTTGAGGCAAGGGCTCAGCCATTTATGACATTGTCCCTGTACCCTGAGCTTTTTTATCGGTGCATGAGTGTTAGATGCAGACAAAAAGGTCTGGGTGAAGTACTCAAGAGCCTTGTCGAGTGTGGGGAGAGAGGTGATAGGGGCCCAGTCAGAGTTCCACAACTGGAAGCAGTAGTCTGCAGGTACAAACCTACTGTAGTTTCTCGCTTCAATGATCTTTGCGGCAATTTTGGGGGGCTTATTGGACCATATGCAGAAAGTGGGCGAGTGATCGCTGAAGGAGTCAGCCATAATCCCTGCAGCCAGAATACGGCCCGGGCAGGAGACGAGGATCCAATCAATGAGAGAGTGGTTTCCAGACTTAAGGTTGTGTCTTGTGGGGAGAGCGATGATCTGGGTAAGAGGTGAGCCAAGTAATGGGTTTTTAATAGAGGAGGAGAGTAGGGACGGCCAGTGGTGATTGAAATCCCCAAGTGGTATGGTTTCCCCCAAGGGGTAGTCCTCAAGCTGGCTAGTTATGGCTTCCAAGGAGGAGGCAGCAGATTGTGGGGGGATGTATACACCTCTTATGGTGAGGGATTTGGTGTTACCAAGTAGTACTTTGACGAGCAACAATTCAGCCAGGGGGTCAATATGAGTGGGGGAGTCCAGCTCTGAAGCTTGAAGGTCAGTGCTGACATAAATAATGACCCCACCTCCCTTTTTCCCAATCCTGTCTTTTCAAAAAGTAAGGTATCCCACTATGTCCACTTCATGGAGGAGGATCTGAGGTTTGAGCCAAGTTTCTGTCAAGACTAATATGTCAGGCTTATATAGAGCCACCCAAGCCTCGACTTCATGGAATTTGTGCCTTAGGCTACAAATGTTCATATGAGCGAGTTTGAGCCCCTTGCTGTTAGCCCACGCGGGGCAGGAGGGGTTGTTTAGAGTAAGATTTGGGGAGATAGGACCTGGATTAGATTCTATGTTACCCCCAAGGGCTAGGAGGGTCCTACCCAGATTGTCAGGAGGTAGGTGAGTAGGGGGAGGAGTCAGTCGTCCATCGCACCCCTTGGGGAGAGATACCTCGGCACCACCATGTCCTGACAGGGATTGGCTTAAGAAGGCCATATTAGAAGGGGTCACTTTGAGTACAAAGCAGGAGAGAGAGAGTCCTTAGTAAGAAGGCACTAGTATGATCTAATGTCTGGCAAAGAGGTTCGGTATAGGGATTGAAAACTCGATGGCTTTGCCAGAGGTTTTGCAGGGTTAGTAGGTTAAGTAATTAACAGCTACTGGGAAAAGTAAAGGGGGGACAAGTTACTCTTATAAAGTTAAATGTCATAGCGCATTAGGGAAATATTGCCAGGGATTGGGGAAGCAAATTTGCAGTTACTGTGAGAGTTTGAGTGGAGAGGCTTCTTTTTAGTTATTTAAGGGAATCACAGGTAGCAGGAGGGCCTCTAGTGGGGAAACTGAGAAGTGAAATAAGATAAAAGTACAGTGCTGAGAGTTTACAATGGGAGTGGCTAGTTATAGTGTTGACAAAGGGGCCCCTAGTGGAGGAATTATATAGGCTGCAAATGGTAAAGTGAGCTGATAGGTATTTTCAACTCATATGACCATCCCAGCAGCTATATAAGGGAAACGCCGACCTAGGGTGGTGGTGGGGGTGGCGGGGAAGCTGGGGAAGCAATGTATTCTTCAATGGCGGCACACAGAATATCAAACCCCGATGTTTTATAAAAACGCACTTAGCACAGAGATTATGCTCGTTCCCCAGGAGTTAAGATTGAGGCAAATGGTCGGGAAAAGTTGCAGCCCTGACCTTGAAATTTTTTACAATTAAGCGGTGTAGGACGGGAGGGACTCACGCACTTAGCACTACTTATGAATGCAGTCCCCAAGGTTGCAGCCATGCTCTGTACACTATGAGTGAAAATCTAGATATCACTTTTACATGAAATTACTTTTTAAATTAACTTTTCAAGAGCACACTTAACCTTTAAGGCAAGGTTAGATTTAAGGCACCCTATATAACTCGAAAATCAAATAAAGTACCAGGTAAAACAATTCATTGTTGGGGAGAAACATGATTACAGCTTATGTTTAAAGAGCACACTTAGCCTTTAAGGCAGGGAATACTGTTAAGGAACCATATATAGTTCATGTTCAAGCACAGGATTCCTGGTTTCAATAAAAATAAAACAGTCTCCACGTCTGCGCCAATTTAAAATGGCACCTGGCCACCAGCTACAGCCTCTCAGCAGCCAGGAGGGCTCGTATGGTGAGGAAGCAGGAAAGAGACAGAAATGGAGCAGCTGGATCCCAGTAATGGGTAAGCTCCTTGCCGTACCAGTTACTTGCTTCCTTTGCTCTCCTGGGCTTTCTTTACCTGATTCGGTGGTGCGGTGTTTCAGGGGGTTGGGGAGGGCTGGAGCAGAAGCCCTCTCGACTGCAGGGAGTCCACCTGATTCAGTGGTGCGGTTTCGGGAGGCGGGGAGGGCTGGAGCAGAAGCTCCCTTGACCTGGTGGGCGGTCCACCTGATTTGGTGGTGCGGTGCTCTGGGTGGGGGAGGGCTGGAGCAGAAGCTCCTCGACCGCGGGCGGTCCACCTGATTTGGTGTGCGGTGTTTTGGGGGGGCCGGGGAGGGCTGGAGCAGAAGCCCTCTCGACCTCACGGGCTGTCCACCTGATTCAGTGGTGCGATTTTTCGGGGGGCGGGGGAGGGCTGGAGCAGAAGCCCTCTTGACCTCGACCTAGTGTGTGTATCTGACTTGGAGAAACCCAGTTGTAAGGGTTTTCTCTTATGTCACTATCCAAGAAAAGAACTCGCCCTATGGGTTTTCAGCATTGTACAGAGTGTGGTGAACCATTTGCTAAAGCTGACCCACATTTAATTTGTGTTTTCTGCTAAGGGTTTGACCACCTTAATGCAGACTGTGGCATTTGTAAAAACATTTCCCAGTCGATGCTTGATAGGCGGTTGAACCAACTGAGGGAACAATGTCCGATAAGGCTGCTGACTCAGCTTCAGATAAACAGACTCCTTCTCACTCTAAGGAAAAACACAAGGAACCAGATGAACAGCCCTCTGATAAGGGTGAGGGTTCCTTGGGTAGAAAGCGTATCACAGAGACTGCCACTGAACTGGCAACATCTGCTAAAAAGAAGGAGAAGCACTCGGGGAAGGAACCGCAACCAACAAATCTGCTGGCTCCTACTGCTGAGGAGATTGCTAACGCCATCAAGATAATTCAGTCACTGCGTACTTCGGTTCTGGTTCCGCTATCCGGTTCACAGCATCCATCGGTTCAAACTTCAGGTTCTCCTCGGTTCCTGGTTCCTTTGAACATTACCCTGATATGTATGGTGAGGATGATAATGAAGGGGATGGTGATGAGGATTTTGGGGAGCCCCTTGAGCTGGATATTTCCTCTGATCCTCAACACCCTGACTCCCCTGATAAGGGGCCTGGGGATTTTACTTCACATTTTGCTTTCATGAAGCAAGTGGCTCAGACTCTGGACCTCTCTACTCAGGAATCCCAGAGGAGGAAGAGGAACCAGATTACAAGGAAATGATGGATGTACCAGAAACTAAGAGATTGCTACTCACCATCCATAAGTCCCTAAAGAGACAAGCCACTAGGATTTTACAACCCCCCCACTTCCATCCATCTAGTGAACAAAAGGTGGATAGGAAATACTGGATTCCCAAGGCTGGAGTGGAGTTCATTTTTGGGCATCCCAGTCATGAAGGGGTGGTGCATACTGCTGCATGTGATAAGGAAGGCAATCCCCTGGCATCTCACCCACCTGATAAAGATTCCAGGAAAATTAATTCTATGGCCAAGAAGGCTTACCTGGGTTCTTCCCTGGCCAATAGGTAGGCCACTTACATGGCTTATGTTTCCAGCTACCAGAAAAGTCTCTGGAAAACAGTTTAGGAGATTGCTAAGGCGTGTCCTGCTCCCATGGCATCTGACTTAGCTGGGGCTGCAAAAAGGGGCATAGAAGCCTCCAAATACCATTTTTGGATGGTAGTGGATGCCAGCAACATTGCAGCCAGACCAATGGCAACTTCAGTGTCCCTAAGGATATTTGCTTTGCTAAGGGCCTCTAATCTATCCCAGGACACCGAGGCGAAGGCCTTGGATTTTTCTTGCGAGCCCACATCCCTCTTTGGTGAGCAAACAGAGGCCTACATGAAAAAGATGGATTAGTACAAGTTGGCTTGCAAGAGTGCTGCTGCTAAGAAAAAGGCAGCAACACCTCAGAAGTACCAGAGTAAAGGTGGTAGGGGTAGAACCCACTACAGATCTTTCTTCCAGACTCGGGCTGTCCCAGCCTATCAGCCACAGAGGGGGTACTTCAGAGGCAGGGGCAGAAGTGGCAACAATTGAGCTGGCCCCAGTTCCCTGCCAAGTGCACAAGCAAAGCAGACCCCCTGAGGGGTCTGCCAGGCTCACCTCCCCATTCCTAGTAGGAGGCAGGCTGGCTGATTACCTCCAGGCTTGGAAATCCATCACCACAGACAAATGGATCCTGGAGGTAGTGAGCCAGGGTCTTGCTCTCAGCTTCAAGGTCTTACGCAGGCTGAGGGCAAGAGTGTTCAGACCTGCCAGCCCATCAGAAGCAGTTCTATTAGAGGCAGAAGTAGCAAAACCCCTTCAGGAGAGGGCAGTGGAGCCTTTTCCTTTGGCCCAAAAGGGAAAGGAACTCTACTCAAGATACTTCCTCACTCTAAAGAAAACAGGGGAGTGGCGACCCATATTGGATCTCGGACATTTCAACAGGCATTTGACAAAGCCAAAGTTCAAAATGGTCATTATGGCTACCATTCTGGCTAGATTCAGACAGGGAGATTGGCTGGCATCCCAGGACTTAAAGGATGCCTACTTCCACATTCCTATCAGGCAATCCCACAGAAAGTATCTCGGGTTCAGATTGCCATCAGGCCATTACCAGTTCAGAGCTATGCCTTTCGGCCTGACTTCTGCTCCAAGAGTGTTTACAAAGTGCCTAACAGTAGTGGTAGCACACTAAAGGAAGCAGGGAGTTAGCCTTCTTATACTTGGACGACTGGCTAGTGGTAGGCTAGTCCCCCCCAGCAGGTTAAAGATGCACTGACCACCACTCAGGATACCCTGCAGTCCTTAGGCTTTCTGGTAAACCAAAATAAGTCAGTTCTGAGACCAGTTCAGTTCCTGGAATTTATAGGAACAGAACTGGACATACTAAGAGGAAAGGCATTCCTCCCTCAGGGGAGGGTGGACAGCCTCTTACAGTTGGCCAGATTTTCCAGCTGCATATTCCCAGACCAGCAAGACACTTTCTCCAGCTGTTGGGACACATGGCTGCATCAACAGCAACAGTGCCTGGTTCCAGATGAGGGACATCCAGTTCCATCTCGGTTCCCACTGGTCGCAGAGAAGAGATTCCCTGTCAAAGCTGGTGCCAATCACAGGAACTCTTCTTCAAGCACTCCAGTGGTGGCAGTAAAAGGGCAACCTCAGGGAAGGTGTGCTTTTCCTTCAGCAGCCACCATCAACAATGCTAACAGATGCCTCCCTCCTAGGATGGGGTGCCCACCTGGGGGAGTACAGCGCACACATTACTTGGCTTCAGCAGGAGTCTCTACTTCACATAAATCTGCTGGAACTCAGGGCAGTTTACCTAGGCATTCAGTCCTTTGCCCCAGTGCTGCAGGTCAAGGTGGTTCAAGTCAGAATGGACAATACAACCACAATGTATTACATCAACAAGCAAGGGAGCACAGGGTCACCCCCCATGTACAGAGGCCATGAAAGTATGGAATTGACCTACTCCCTTGGGGTCTCCCTATCAGCAGTTCATCTCCCAGGGAAGGACAATGTCCTCACAGACGCCCTTAGCAGGATCAACCAGAATCACCATGAATGGTCACTAAACAGGCAAATCCTGCAAACTGTGTTCAGAAGATGGGGCATCCCAGAGGTGGACCTCTTTGCAGCCCCAGGCAATCACCAACTGCCACAGATGTGTTGCAGGCCTGCTGCAGTGGGCATAGTGCCTGTGGATGCACTAGAGTTGGATTGGACAGGGAAGTTTCTGTATGCCTTCCCTCCATTTCCCTTGTTGCTCAGAGTACTGAACAAGCTCAGGGTACAGCCAGCGACAATGATCCTCATAGTTCCAGACTGGGCTAGGCAGCCATGGTATCCACTGCGCCTGACCCTGTCAGTATCCAGACCAGTCTCCTTTTCCAGGAGACACAACCTACTGACCACCTCACAGGGCAGGATCCTATACCCCGTCTTCAGTCCCTCAAGCTCAAGGCTTGGTTCTTGAGGACTTACAGTATGCTGGCCTACACCTCTCTGAAGGGGTTCTGGAGGTCCTCAGAGTTTCTAGAAAACCCTCTACTAGGAAAATTTATACCTATAAGTGGAAGAGGTTTTCTATTTGGTGCCAGCAAAAACATATAGACTGTAGCCAGGCTGGCTTGCCAGTCATTTTGGATTATCTGGCACACCTTCATTCCTTCTGCCTCAGGCCATCTACCCTTAAGGTATACCTGGCAACTGTCTCTGCTTACCTCTCAGCTGGTAAGGGTTCATCTGTCGCTACTAACCAGGTATTGAGAAAGTTTTTCAAAGATCTGCTATACCTGCATCCCCCACACAGGGAGCCAACTCCTGCATGGAACCTCAATATATGCATTGGCCAGCTAATGCAGCCACCCTTCGAGCCTATGTCTTCAGCAGAGCTTAAGTATGTGACATTAAAGACTGTGTTCCTGATAGCTGTCACCTCAGCCAGGAGAATTAGTGAGCTCCAGGCCTTGTCCACAGAACCAAGTTACATCTCAGTCCATAGGGACATGGTAGTCCTCTGGACTAACAGAAAGTTTCTCCCCAAAGTGGTGTCGGACTTTCACCTGAATCAGTCCATCACTTTGCCAGTCTTTTTCACTGACCATTCCAGTTCAGGGGAATGTAGGCTACATAGCCTAGATATCAAGAGGGCTATCAGTTGCTATTTGGATCATACTAAGAATCATAGGTAGGCTAGTGCTCAGCTCTTCCTGACTTATGGAGAGGTGGGCAAGGGCAAACCTGCCTCGAAGAGGACCATTGCACGATGGATTGTGACTTACTGTAATGACTTACTGTACTGTAATGACGAGTGTAACTTACTGTATGCAACGTTATCTGTAAACCACTGCTGTAAATTGCATTCTAATTGTTATATGTATTGCACCTGTATGTTACCACTGTTGTACCTCACACTGTTATCTTGTCTGCCCTCCCTGCAGTGAGGTGCCTTTGTAAATGAGTCCATGTCTCAAAGGTTGTAAATCTGACTCTTAAATAAATAAATAAATAAATAAATAGATTGTTGCCTGTATCCAATTCTACTACAGCAAAGCAAGCAAAGAGCCTCCTGTGGGCCTTAGGGCACACTCTCCAAGGGGTACAGCTGCTTCTATAGCAGCTGCAAAAGATATTACTTTGTTGGAAATTTGTAAAGCAGGTACCTGGAAAACTGTTCACACATTTATCAAACACTATAGCCTAGATACCCAGGCCAGAAATGATGCCAGATTTGGTACAGCAGTACTGCAGAGCCTGTTTCCTAAATAGGTTCTCTGCCCTCCTCCAAAGGTACTGCTTGGGTAGTCTGCATATGTCAGAATACAGTAAAATTTCCTGGGGTTTGAAGAAAAAAATTACTTCCCATAGTAATCTTGTCTCTTCCAAGGGAATCTTACTGTATTCTGAGCTCCCACCCTACCTCCCCTACTAGAACCTAGGGGCACAGCACTACAGCTGTCCATGCCGTTTGAAACTTGTAAGCATTTCTTGATTGGGGCATTTGTGACTTGAGTTTTAGTGATGCACACACTTTTAAATAAAAGGGGATTGTTTGTTTTTAGGGGGGGTATTATTTATTAGGGTAGTTTTGATAGCTTGTTATGATGTATGCTCCATAAGAATCTGACGGTTTCATGGTGTATTCCAGGGACAGTGGTTTGAAAACTGAGCTCGAGCCTAGCATTCCATCATTAGCATTGGTTCTATTAACCATTTCGGCTCCAGGGCAGTCCTATGGTGAGACCATACTGCATGTGTCAGAATACAGTAAGATTCCCTTGGAAGAAATAAGATTGCTATGGTAAGTAATTTTTTTGGGGGGGTTCCCTCAGTTCAGAAATGCATTTGCAAAAACTTGTCATTTTATTCACTTTTTGTATTCAGTTTGGGGTTATGGGGGCAGTCTCCTTGTTATGGTAGTACTAAGGGAGCTGTGAGATTCAGGGCAATTGGTGTTGTTTGTGTTGCATATGGGGGGTCTGGGGAGAAGGGGAACTCACAAGGGAGGAGAGGTGTACTGAAACACTTTGTTTAAGTTCTTAGATGAGATGAAGTATTGACCAGTGTGAATATCTGAAACTATGGAACTAGCTTATGCACAGAGGTGATAACTAGCAATGCAATAAACTTTATTGACTGGAATATTAATGGGGCAAACACTCGGGGAAAGAGTCCCGGGGTCTTGACCCATATTAAAAGATATAACCTGGCAGTATGTTTTCTGCAAGAAACACACTTCAAGAGTAACTACCTGGATGCCTTAAAATGAAGTTGGGTAGGGTAAGTATTTGGGACTGGGAGAGATTCCAAAAGGGCAGGGGTAGAAATATTGATTGCTAGAGCAACATCATTCCAGATACAGCAGGAGGTAAAGGACCACCAGGGCTGAGTCATTATTGTGAAGGGTGTCTTAGGGAAGTAGTAGTACTGGCAAGTATAGTATATATAGGCAAATGTGGACACACCTTTATTCTTTACAGAATAGTGCTACTCTTGGCTCAGTGGCCCACTACCCCTGTAGTATTGGCAAAACATTGGAATGTTATGCTGTATATGACCTAGATAGCTCAGGAAGGTGTATGGGAGGGCTATCTCTAGCCCAGCAGGTCTTGAAAGAGATGCATGATACAGCTAACGTAATAGATCCATGGAGGCTACGTCATCCCACCTCGAAAGAATTGACTTTCTACTCCAGTCCCCATGGGACCAGTTCTAGATTAGACTGTTACCTAACCAGCCATTCCCTGCTCCTGGGACTGTGGTTCTCAATGATATTACCAATGGTGATATCTGGCCATGCACCCGTTTTACTCTCACAGGCATTTATTCAGAACACTGAACAAGATAGAGGTTGGAGTCTGAATAACAACATACTTAAATATACAGTACAGAGCCGTACAACATTCCTTAAACATTCCTTTGAGGAGAATGCCCAATTAGTGCCCTGGGCAGAATCAGTGTGATGGGCATTCAAAAGTGCTATGAGGGGAAGATAATTAGGATAACAACTGAAAGAAGAAGATTCTACAACAGAAGACAAGGCTGCCACTTTTTAAGATTAGGGGTATCAGATGCACAAACAAGAATGTCACTCACTAAGTTAAGAGAACAGTATCATGAACCATATGGAGAGGCAGAATTAAACATTTTAAAGCAAAACTAAATTATGTGACATGGGGAAAGGCAGAGAAACTTTTTGCCCTGTGGCTAAGGAAGCTAGCCACTTCAAAGGTGGTTAGAATGATCTAAGAGCAGCCTACAAGGAACAGCTAAACATCTCCAAGGGAGATTGTCCAGAAATTTAAAAAATATGAATCCCTCCACAACCTTGGTAATGCAAGGATAACACTGGAAGGCATGGATGAGTTTCTGGCTCAGGTAGACCTGGATGAAGTTCAACAGGGAGGTCTGCAGCAACCACTCTCTGAGAGAGAGATGATAATAACCATATATTCCCTGGATTTTGATACATCCCCAGGGCTGGATGGTCTATTGTCCAGTTTGTACAAAACCTTGAAAGAAGATCTGACATTCCCCATAAGAAAATTGCTTGTGGAAGCTCATGAAAGAAGTAGTCTGGTGGCAGAACGCCAACATGCACTAATTACAGTACTGCCCAAGCAAGGTAAAGATGAATCACTAGTGACTAAATTCAGGCCTCTATCCCTCATGAATTTGGATAGTAACATTTTCTCTAGAGTTCTGGCCCTGAGACTAAAGGTCTGGGAAACACTTTTGGGACATAAGATCGATTTTGTGAGGGAGAGGCTCATCAGACTACCGCAGAAGGGTAGCCCACATAATTTCTGTATTAAGGGATGATGGAGCTCCTGTGGCCTTGATGTTCCTGAACTGGGAAAAGGCTTTTGACAGGGTTTCGTGGGGATATCTATTTAGAGTTTTAGAAAAGTGTGATATGCCAGTAGATTGTATAAAATGGGTACAGGTGTTATACTGCTCTTCGGCCTGCATTAAATGTAATGGAGTGCTGTTGTCTGGTTCTAAGCTCAGTAATAGGACTTGCCAAGGGTCTTTCCTTTCACTCTTTTTATTTAACCTATACCTGGAACCCCTCACCATTAAATAAAATGGCATCCAGATATATGGGGAGTTAGCTTTGGTACCCAACAATTTAAAATTTCACTATATGCCAACAATATCTTCGTTCACTTACAGAATCCAGAAACCTCTCTGGCCAAAGCAATGCAGAATATCCTGCACTCTGGCAAAATATCCCTCTATAAACTATATGTAGGTAATACTAATCTACTCCGCCTGAATGGCTTCATCAGATGACAGGACTTCACTATTCAGCATTCATTGGGTGAGTAAAACATGATGTATTTGGGAATACAGGTCTGCCTATCCAAGTCACAAGTGATATAGGGCAACTTGACAACCATCCTCAGTAAGCTAAAGCAGGATTTAGATAGGTGGACCTCACTACGAGGTAATGGAAGATTGTTTAACCAGGAAAGGCACACTGAGTGAGTTTGTTTCCAGGTGTGACCTGGGAGCACAGGGAAGTTCAGTGACTTGCTTAGCGTCACACAGTATGCAAGTGGGGGCTGTGGGATTCAAACCTAGGTCTCCAGGTTTGCAGCTAAGTGCCCTAAACCACAGCACCATACTGCTCCCTCTATACTTTCACTATGGGGTAGAATAAATGTAGTGAAAATGAATGTGCTGCCTAAAATATTATACCCATTGGGGATGCTCACAGAAGCCCTACTCTTAAAATGGTTTCGTAAGTTACCATTCATAATAGCCATTTTTATTTGGAATTGGGCAAAGCCAAAGAGAGCACTTTTGAAGTCAGCAGCCACCAAGGAGCAGGGAAGCTTAAATCTTATGGATTTCCTTACCTATTATTATCCACTGCAAGGGGCAGAATACTTTAGGTGGGGAGAAAGTAGGGTAAAGGAATTGGGTGCTAGATACACCCCAGTGGCTAAACATTAAGAGAAATATATATAAAACACACACACACATACACACACATATATGTAAAATATATACTGGCGCAGTAGCGCCAGTATAGTTAGTGTTGGGTGCACATTTCTGTTAAACCCGAAATTGTGAACCTTAATAACTCTGGAACCGATTAACAGATTTGAACAAAATCTGGTGTGCATAATCTCTAGGGGTAGGTCTCTTGACCTGCCAATGTTTGTGTGAATCGGTTTTGTGGTTTTTGAGATATAGAGTGTCAAAAAATCCTACCTTTAATAGTTTTTTTACATTTCTTTGTCCACCTGTATCTCAGAAATGGTTTAAGGTGTTGCTTTGAAATTTTCTGGGTAGAAAGTGTTTGGTTTACAGATGTGCCTTTTGAAGGTTTGGTGAAAAAACATTAATGTGTTCAGAAGTTATAACTATTTTTATTTCCCCATTATTGCCTATGGGAAAAGTTGTGTTCAGCATGAAAGTATCGAATTTTCACAAATAATGGTGTGTGTGTGTGAAAATAGGTTTATCCTACTGGCGAAAACCATGTCATATTTGTGGAAATATTTTGTCAGCATTGTTAAGTAAGATAAGAACAGTGTAGCATGAATGGTGTCACTGTGGCACAGTAGATGGGGGCAGAGCTGCAATGGCAATGGTTCCAGGTTCAAGACTGATGAAATGCTAATTATTTTTTTTTCTGTCACAATGAGGTAAGGAGCTTGGTGCAAAAATAGGTGTGTTCTACTGGTTCAGCACGAAAGTACCGTATTTTCGCGATTGTGGTGTGTGTGTGAAAATAGGTGTGTCCTACTGTCGAAAAACATGTCATATTTGCAGAAATACTTGGTTCCATTGCTCAGCATTATTTAGTAAGATAAGAACAGTGCAGCACAGAAGGTGTCTCTGTGGCACGGCTGATAGGGGGCAGAGCTGCAATGGTTCTGGATTCGAGATCGGTGCAATGCTAATTATTTTTTGTCTGTTACAATGAGGTAAGGGGCTGTGTTTTTCAAATTGCAAGAAACTGTTCGCAAGTCATGGTGTGTGTGCAAAAACAAGTGTGTCCTACTGGTTCAGCACAAAAGTACCGTATTGTCACAAATCATGGTGTGTGTGTGAAAATCCAGTAGGTATGTCCTACTGTCGAAAATACCTTACTCAACATTGTTAAGTAAGATAAGAACAGTGCAGCATGAAAGGTGTCTCCGTGGCACAGCAGATAGGGTCAGAGTTGCAGTGGCAATAGTTCTGGGTTTGAGATCGGTGCAAAGCTAATTATTTTTTTGTCTGTCTCAATGAGATAAGGGGCTCTGTTTTTCAAATTGTAAGAAACTGTTAACTTTCCATGCTATTTTCATGCAGTACACATAATCTGCTGAAAGGGAGCCCATTGTAAATTGTTCTTTTGATTTTATTGTACGTCATTAAAAAAATAGACAAAGTTCATAGCATGAAAACAAGAATTTGCAATGACCTTCCTTTCAGCAGATTATGTGTAGTGCATGATAATAGCATGCAGTGTTAATTCTTTCATGTAATTGACAAAAGCAGTGCACCTTATGTCGTTGTGAGACATAAAAAATAATCCCATCACAGATCTGGAATCCAGATCCATTGTCATTGCCGCTCTGTACCCTATCTTCTGTACTACCAACATACCTTTGGTTTATGACAATTTTTTTTCACGTTATTTCCTATGGGAAAAGTTGTGTTCAGCACGAAAGTACCATATTTTCATGAATCATGGTGTGTGTGCGAAAGTAGGTGTGTCCTACTGACGGAACCTATGTCATATTTGTGGAAATACGCGATTCCCTTGCTCAATATTGTTAAGTAAGATAAGAACAGAGCAGCACAGAAGGTGTCTCTGTGGCACAGTGGATAGGGGGCAGAGCTGCAATGGTTCCGGGTTCAAGATCGGTGCAATGCTAATCATTTTTCTCTGTCACAATGAGGTAAGGGGCCCTCTTTTTCAAATTGCAAGAAACTGTTCACAAATCATGGTGTGTGCAAGAAAATAGATGTGTTCTACTGGTACAGCATGAAGCAGAAAATGATTATGTGGTGTTAGTCCATTGCACCACCACAGCAGTGTTAACAGTCTAGTACGTATTTCACAGCTTTATAAAGCTTGTGGAATATATTTAAAAAAAAAAAGGAAAAGGAAAGATGTGACTAACATGATATGTTATATCTGTGGCAATTTCTAGATTGTTTTCCACAATGGAGAATATGAGACTGCTATTTTCGCACACATAGGTCATGTTTTGCGAAAATATGATACTTTAGTACTGAACATATTTCTGGTAACAAGGGAGGTTGTGGGTCTCAAACCTTGCACCCTTGATGTCATAGTCACAAAATAATTGTCTGGTGTTGGTCCACTGCACCACCAGAACAATGTTAAAAGTCTATTGCATATTTCACATCTTTATACTGCTCATGGAATACATTAAAAAAAGGAGAGGTATGACTGACATGATATGATACATCTTTGCAGAGATTATTTGAGGAATGTAGATAACAGACAGTGGGGTTAGCTTCTATTGGGAAACAACATTTTTATTACTAGTATAATTCACATTAAGTAATACAGATTTACAGCAGCTAAGGTATGTACTTAAGAAGCACAGATTTACAGCAGCTAAAACATGTACTGTACCAACAAACAGGTGACACCTGCACAGATTCTGCTGTACAGATGTGTAGAGTAACAGGTGCCTACTCATTGAAGCTGGTCCGTGGGTGCTGGGTCGGAAGTGCTTGACTGTGTGGGGGCTGTAGCTTTTCATACTATTTTCTTAATCTCATTTAAGTTGTCTGCAATGTCATACAGCAGAGATTGATTCTGCCAGTCAATTGTTACGTTGTTGTATTGTACATGTGTTTGTATACTTTGCTGGTGAAGGATCTCTTTCAGTAGTTCAGTTTGAGTCTTTTGCTGGTTGAGGATATGTCATTACTTGTGTCACAGACTGAAATCCTGTGGTTATTGCAGCAGTCAGATTCTTCAACTTTTGTCCGATGTCCACTGTGGCAGCTGTTAAAGGGAGATGAAAGACAAAAGAGTAAAGTAATGCTTTTGCTGTGTTCCTCTGACATACAGTATTATATCTGTTGCCATACAAAACAAAACAGGTGTAACAAAAAAAAACTGGTGTTTTCTACTCACTATGTATACTAGCATGCTTCTGGTACAGTAATAATGGTGTCTATTTACTGTTGATAATACATACCAGTGGTTACAGTTTCTTCTTTATAGTGTATTGTGGAGTGTTGTTCTGTATAGAATTCCATCCCTTTCAAAATGCTGTTCTACCACAGTTCCAATGTCATGGAATGTGATTCTACCTTACTGTGGTAGAACAACATTCTACAACCTCTAGAGACTGCATGAGTCAGTTTCATTTTGAAAGCAAAATAATTCTCAAAACACATATTTCATATAGTACTATACACTATAAAAAAATACAGGATGAGCAACTCTATGCACAATCAGTGTGTTTTGCCACCTTGGGGTTCTGATTCCCATGGACCTCTGGAGCTTCGCTCTCGAGGTCAGAGGGAATCAGCACCCCTCCGTGGCAGAACACACTGGTTCTGCATAGTTGCCCATCCAGCATTCTCTATGTTGTAGTGCGCTTCTTCCTCGGTGATTTCATTTGTGGGGTGTTGGTCCTGTGTGTCCTGTTCTGTTTTGTCGTCAGTGTTGCTGTTTGGTCCCCCTCTCCTTCATATGGTGTGTCTTGTACGTTTGTGTTATGAAGTATGTCTCCCACATTGTGTGTGTCACTTTCTATGTTGCTGCTGTCTTCTTCATCATGGCATTGATGTTCTGTTATTTTTCTTTGTTTCTTCTGTGGGGAGTGTTGGTATTCAGAAGCCTCAGTTGCTGGAATACAGACATGGGTTTGGGAATATGAATGTTTACAACCGATGCATGTCATGTGTTTACAACTTCATGGAAGTGGGATTACCTGGAGGTGCAATTGGTCCAGTTTGACTGATGTTACCATGCAGTTCTTGTTCTTCCAGTTTGTGTTTCCCGCTGGTCCCTGAAGGTTGGTCCTTATCGGATACTGTCAGTTCTGCAGTGTGGACATTAATAGTGGAGATTTCATTGTATTTGGATGCATGTGTGTGATGTGTACTGTGCTACTGTTACAAAATTACCTGATTGGGCAGTCACAGCAATTTTACTGATGTGAGGTTCCTCTTCTGACTCAGGGTTGTTGTCATCAGAGGATTCCACTTCTTCTTCTGGCAATGATACACGATACTGTGAAAGTGGCATGCCTCTTATACATCCTGCAATATAGAATGGCAGAATTAGGAATACATGTGCAGCATTATGAATTAGTATTATTTGTCTGAGTGTGTAGCTTCTTTGTTTTTTAGGTGTCACTTACTTCCATATTGCCTAGTGCCAAAAGTGGATTTCCTGCTGTTGCCCAAAGTTCTTTCACAGTATCAAACCATTTTTGGTGGCATGTTGAGATTGTTTCCTGTGGAAGAAGCTTAAAGAATTTCTGTCTGATCAGCTTCTATTGTTTTTTTTTACATGAGATTGCGTCTCTGGTTAGTTGATGAGTTGTTTGTATGTGGGAGCTTACAGCTTCCCACATTTCCATCAAAGGTTGATTGGAAGCTCTCATGACAATGTTAGGGTCTGCTAGTTCCTTCACAGCCTCAAGCAAAAATGGAATTTCAGGGCCGGCCTGGTGGCACTGAGGGGTTGAGGCACTGGACACCACACCAGCGACCCATGTTCGGGAACGAGTAAGGGCCGCTGATGGCTGGGGGTCGGCAGAGGTGGAGAAGGATCAAGCATCCCAAAGACTGTTCTCTTTCTGTAGGGAGGGGGATGCCAGCAGTCGATGAATACTTGCCCCCTAGCGTAGGCTGGGGGGGGCAGCTCACCAATGCTGAAGATGTGGGTGGGGCATGGAGCAGACGCCTAGAGGAGCGTGTACTGGAGCATCCACGCTGCTGCCATTGGCATCATTGCATGCTCCACTCCCAAAAAAAAGAAAACGGAAAAGGAGGGGGTCCTCTTGTTCCCCCGCGGCGCTGCCTGGGAAGACGCCTCCCCGATAAACTGGATCCGGTCTGGTGGGTCGAGAGGTCTCCCCACCCCCTGCCATGAAGGGTAAGTCATGAGGATTGAAAGGGGAGGTGGTCTGATACCCAGTGTCGATGTAGTGGGGGATGTCAGAAGGCAACCGGCAGAGGACCCAGGGGAGAAAAAGCATCAACAAAAAAAAAAAGGAATTTCAGAGTCCTTCCACTTTTTCCCCATCTCTGTTACTTCAAAGGAAAAGAGGAATGAAACTGTTGTGACAATGGAACACTTATCAGAATCTGTGGAAAGTGTTGTCTATGGGCTGTTATGTCTGCACACAGGGTGGGTAATTGTACATCATAGAATGGTATCAGTGGTAAGTGGAACATGGTATGGATTGGTGGTGTTAGTTATGCATTTGCACTCTTCCTCCTGCTCCCCTTTGTCATGAATTGTTTGTTATTACTGCTGAAAACACTGTTTTCAGTTTTGCACAATGTTATAGGTGTGATTTGTAGATCTGGAACAGTTCGAAAACTTTCTTTGGCTGGCGGAGTCTCTCCGCACCCTTCCCAGGACCCTCCCACTGCCCTCCATGGAGCTCTGTTAGTTTTACAACTGCAGTGCTACTAGTTTAGCCAGTTTTTGACTGTTTACATTGTATAATAGCTTATTTTTCATGCTGTCAGAAGCTGTACTCAATCTCGATGTTGTCTGAATGTCTTAACTCCTTTGTTTTTCCTGAGGTTCATGTTTTCTGTACTTTCAAAAGTATGGTACTGAAAACTGCTAAGTTTTGCGATTTCAACTGATGCTTGAATGGTATTGGTTGCCTGATTTCTGAACTGCCAATCAGGGCTGACTGTTAAAGTTTCAAAACTAACATAATGTTCGCAACTATGCTGCTCAACTTTTGAAAGTAGTGTAATATTCGCAAATATGGCTAGTAGTGGCGTTTTCAGCACTGCACACATTTGTGAAAATCTGCAGTGTATGCAGACTATCTACGTAATCTTGTAGGGACACTTTTGAAATGACTTATTTTCTCAAAACTGCTCACCACTTCTGTCACTTGTGAAAATGAGTGTATGTGAGGTATCTGCATACTGATGCAGGAACACTTTTGAAATTACCTAATTTTCGGAAGTGCACATGACTTCTGGAAGTTGCGAACACATGACAGTGGTCAATCAGAATGCGTTCTACTACCCATATGACAATTTCGAAAGGAGGTACCTAGTAAATGTGCATGAGAAACTGGCGGGCATTTGGCACTTTCTTTGCAGTTTACAGTGCTCACAGGGTAGCTGAGTCAGATCATTGAAGAAAAACACATATTTTTTCACAATTTATTGAAGATGACTGGCACAGTAAGTTGAACTTCACTTGTACAAGTGGCACCTTAGGTTTGTAAATATGACTAATCTACAGAAATAATGATACGGATATTTCCATTTTGGCATTTTGTGTACTGCTTGGTTTCAGTGTACAGACACAGGGCTCCAAGATCTACATGGATTCCTGCATTTTACAGGGGTTTGGAGTCATCTACAGGGAAATTCTTCCCATACAATTGCATTAGTTATACAGGGGAAAAAGGAGCAATTAAGCTTCCATAGGAAATAATGCAATCTACAGGAAGACACAGGGAAATCACCCTGGGGTTACAGGGAAAATGCCACATCAATCTGGGATCACTGTCTAGACATAACAATAACATCATATTGCCAGACAAGCGAGATGGCTGGCACAAGAGGTTAAACTTTACTTCTACAAGTGGCATCTCAGATTCCTAGGTAAAACTGCTTCACAGTCATGTTGGCATGGCTATTTCAGTTTTGGCATTGTGTGTACTGCTTTCTTTTACTGTGCAGCAGACACATGTCTCCCAGATCTACAGGGAAAATGCCAAGTCAAACTGGGAGCACTGCAGACATAACAATAACATAATATGTCCAGACAGAGGAGCTTAATAAGTTCTATTATCAGGCTTCTTTCCATGAACCAAGGTGCTCATGTACTGTCACACTCTTTTTCACTAAATATGTTCTTCGGTGGTCCTTATACTCCTATGTTAAGACTGTAAAATTACATTGTTTCACAGATTGCTTACTGACACTAAGACTTTCCCTTTTCCTAGAAGAAAATTCCAAGGTTGTGGAAGAAATTAAAAAATTCCCTATTTGCTGGATGCAGTTAAGACACATGGAGTTTCACACATCATTAAGAGGGCTAGCAACCAGCCCCTTACAGCTATGTGGACTGCGACTAGTAATCATATAAAAGAAAATCATAATGTCACCAAAGGTCCAGTGCTTTGCAGAAAAAAATGGAAATTACTGAGGCAACAATGTTACAAGTTACAATTGACAGGAAAGATGTGCACAGCAGACACATTGGTATGGGTTCTTAGAACAAAGGTGGAAGGCAGCAGGAAAACCAAACGTAGGAAAGAGAGGCTCCATGGCAGTGAGTACTAATATAAATGATATGGACATCACTGTACTATTGAAGAAGTAGCTATATACTTAGACAGCAGACTCGATGGACCACAGGTCACCTTCTGCCATCATTTTCTATGTTTCTGTATATTAAAGATATTCCTGTTGAAGCACCAGGACAAGAAGGACAGCAAGAGCCAGCAGCATCACAGGATGAAAGTAAAGATGAAGATACTGATGAAGGACTAGATACGTGTTGTGGGACAAGATTTATGAGGGAACAATTTGTGCAGGATCAGTTTTGTAGATTTGGCAAACAATGCTATCACATATGTATTTCTACATTCAATATATTTCTATGTATCCTTCCAGAACATGCAAAGGATAAACCAGAAGATAATGTTGGGAAGTCATACTGTGCCACTGGTAGTCAAACCATCAAAGATGACAGCAACACAGACAGAGGGGAGACACACATGAGCATTGATGCTAAATTCACCAGTGAAGAATCATTACAGCCACTGACAAGAGAACACAGTCAGCATGAGCCACTTAGTACATAGTGACATGTGCATAAAAAATTCATTTTATATTAAGGTACATTGTGAAACAGAGAAACCATGATAACACATGTAACTTCTTTTCACTGTGTATTCCACAGCCAATCTGGGAAGAGATATTATGGAGAAGATCAACCATCTTGAAAGGGTAATGGAAGCTGACTTTCAGTCACTGGAGGAAAGTTTTGATGAGCTCATTCGCATAAATCACCTGCCACTACAAGGAGAGAACTCAAGGGTAGCCCTAGACTGGCAGAATCAGTCACATCTCATGGAAATATCTTTTGAGCTTACTCAGGTAAAACTCATTATACAACAACATACTGTATCACAACCCCATTATCATCAGGAGAAAGTAGAAGTGAAAGTAACACATCCTAGCAATAAGTGTTTCACTACTGTATTTCACAAATACTAGATAGTGGTGATGTATGTATGCATCCAAATGGGGCAATTTCCGTTTCGTAATTCCCATTCTCATAATTTGCATTTCATTGCTGATGACCACGAGCTTCTCATGGTTAGGCTCCTGTTTGGACCCCACAATAAATCCCTGGTCATTGTGTGTGTCTGCTTCTCACCCAGGAAGGCCAAAGAGGGCCTAAGCAAAGTCCTTGGGGCCAAGGCAAACATTAGTAAAAACTGTGAACTTATTGTTACAGGAGACTATAAATTGGCTCAGTAGTGACTCGACCCACCAGAAGGATATTGTGGCAAACCCCTACCTCACGCAATTAATCAGTGAGCCCGCCAGAATGAACCATAAATCTGGCAGTCACACACTTCTAGACTGACTCCTCTCAAGCTCTCTGGATAGGACATCTGAGGTCTCTGTGCTCTCAGACTTTCTAAGTGACCACTCCCCAATCACCTGCAAGTGGTCCAATAAATTTAAAAAAGCTCCACCAATCTTAGTGAAAAGTAAAATGTTGATAAAAGGGCCGCTTACTGCATTCAAAGAAGCTCTTTCCCAGATTGACTGGTCTCCTATTGATATTCTGCAGGACCTCGACCAAGTACTTCAATACTTTATTGACACGTTTAACATGGTTTGCAAAAATTACGCCCCAGTCAAAAAAAGGAAATCCCGTGGTTACAACAATGGGTGGATTACCGGTGAACTGCTTGATCTCATGAGGGCCAGGAATAACTTATGGAGCAGGGCTAGGGCTACGGGGGAATATAATGACTGACAGAAGTACAGGACTGCCAGAAACAAATGCACTCAACTCATATGGCGTGCTAAGGCCAGTTACTAGAGGAATCAATTGGAAAGTAACTGGGGGAACGGGAGGCAATTCTGGAAAAATCTAAAGAAACTCACAGGGAAGGATGGTAAAAAACAACCTTTATTGCTCAATATCAGTGGCTCTAACTCAATGGATCCCATCACCGTTGCCAAAGAATTCAATTCCACCTTTACAGATCTAAGCTGTGTTCTCTCGGCTGAGTACCTTAAGCCAGTTGATGTGGACCTTAACAGCATACCTATGCCTAAACATTACCCCAACTTCTACTTTAAAAGAGTAACAGTTAAAGAAACCATGGGGTATGTAAAAAAAAAGGTCTTGGGTAGAACCCAACTGGGTAGCGATAACATCGACATGAAGTATGCAAGAAGGGGTAGGGACAAGCCTCATTTAATTATACATCTTGGGACAAACGACCTGGCTGACAAGACAGTAGATACAGTCCAGAGGAGGTTTGAGGAACTAGCACAATTATGTGAGGGGGCAGGAAGATCAGTAACTTTTTCAGAGATACTTCCGGTGCCGAAGGCAAACACAACAAGAAAGCTGAGAATAGAGGAATTTAACGGATGGCTAAGAACCTGGTGTTGTGCTAAAGGGTATGGGCTGTTGGGGGTGGGAGGACCTGGGAGGACAGTAGTCTCTTGCAAGGACAGACTACACTTGAGTGAGGAGGGAAAGAAAGTGTTGAAACAGAGGATGGAGGAGTACATAGAGGAAGTTGGGAATTTAAACTAGGAGTGTGGGGTGGCAGTTGGTGAAGAGATATGCAGAGACCACAGGTTGGGAAACCATATGAGCTTACCCCCCATAACAGTGACAAAGGACAAATGGCAAGTACTGTTGGTGATGCTAGGAAAGGAGGGCAGGATGCGAGAGGGGGGAAAAGGGTGGAAGGTGGTTACCCTTAATGCTAGGAGCCTTGGGAGGAAAACTGCAGTTACAGGTGCTCATGGCAGAGGGAGAGGTTGACATTGCAGCCATCACGGAAACATGGGCCACCCAGTACAATGACTGGGACCTGTCTGTACCAGGGTACAGGTTATTTCGTAGGGACAGGGTGATTGGGAAAGGGGGGGGTGGCACTATATGTGAAGGAAGGACTGAAGTGTGTAAGGGAGGAAGGGGAGGAGGGTAGTACGGAATCACTTTGGATGCAAATCCAGGATTCCAAGAGTAGGATTCTTAGAATGGGAGTGGTGTACAGGCCACCATCTCAGACGGAGGAGTTAGACAGGGAACTAGCTGGACAGATCAGGAGGACCTGCGAGAAGGGTAGTGTGGTGATTGTGGGGACTCTAACATGCCAGGAGTGGACTGGAGCACCACAACAACAGGAACAGAAGGGAGCAGGTACTGCTGATGCCTTCCAAGACAGCTTCCTGCTGCAATGGTCAGTGAACCAACCAGGTTAGGGAATACCCTTGACCTTGTGCTGGCAAATGGGGACTTTGTGAGAACTTACAGTGGAGGAACCGCTGTCAGGGAGTGACCACCGCCAGTATGGCTCACATTGGATATGGGCAAGGAAGGGTGGAATCTGGCACAATAGTGCTGGATTTCAGGAGGGCCGACTTTGGAGGATGGGGAAGTGGTAAAGGGTACCTGGCCAGAATTCAATCTAGTATGGACACTAACCAGAGGTGGGAGCTCATAAAGCTGGGGATAATGGAGGCAACCAAAACCTGCTGCAAAGCCCAGAGCAAGAAGGCTAGGGCTAAGAAACTGATCTGGTTGAGCAAGGAGGTCATGGAAAAGGTAAGGAGGAAAAGAGATGCCTTTAGGAAGTACAAGAAAACAGGGAGGGGTACTTGACAGAATCGAAGGAGGTGACAAGGGCAGTAAGGGGAGCCAAAGCATCTATGGAACTCAGGCTGGCACAAGGCATTAAGAAGGGGGAGAAGGACTCTTTAGTACATCAGGGAGAAAAGAGCTGTAAGGACCACATAGTAAGGATTAGGAAGGAGGGGGTTGGTGAAGCAGGGTGATAAGGCGGAAGACTAAATGAGTACTTCGCTCAGTATTTACTAAAGAGAAGAGGGGGGGGGTGACACTCAAGGTGGGAGAAATGGCAGAAGCGGGGGAGTGGTGACAGATGGGGAAATCATGGAGAGCAGAGTTCGAGAGGGTTTGAAGGCACTGAGGGTGGACAAGGCGCCAGGCCCAGATGGCATCCACCCCAGGATACTGAAGGAGCTGGCAGAGGTCCTTGCAGGACCTTTGGCAGACCTATTTAATGCCTCACTACATTCGGGGTGTGTACCTCAGGACTGGAGGATGGCACATGTGGTGCTCCTCCACAAGAGTGGCCCCAAGGATGAACCGGGAAACTACAGACCAGTGAGCCTCACATCCATTGTCTATTCTGGTTGCAAGATGGCGGCCACGCTGGGCTGCCGTCTGTAAGCCCTCTAGTTGCCTGCAGAAAATTTAGTAGAACTTAGAGAAATTCGCTTACTTTATTTGCCGCTTTGTTTTGTGTACTACCGCGATTTGGAGTTTGAATCGAGCATTGTTTGTTGCGCCTCTTGGGGGATTGATGCCTGCGGAGATTGGCGGTCGGAGCCGTGGAGGTCGCTTTGCTGGGCGCCTAATTGTTACGCTCTAATCGCTGGCTCGATCCATTGAGGAACTTTACCGGTGGTCCACTGGAGTTGTCGGGTTGTGGAAATTGAGGAACGGTGAGAGGAGTGGCTGTTTCCATACGGGACGGATACAGCTGGACTGTGCGGGACGATGTGGCTGGATGCCTGTGAGAGGACTGGCTTGAGGAAGTGGAAGCCCTAGAGGGGTGCGCTGGAGTACAGCAAGGATTTCGCAAGTGTTGTACAAAGGAAAGGTTGGGCCCTCGGTCTGGATGGAGGGAAGGTGATCACTGACACTGGAGGTGTTGGTGCGAACTCAGTTCCTTAGGGGAGTAGGGGACCACCGGAGTGATCTTGCTTGCTCCACCGTGGTGAAGGATCGGGTTGAGCCTAACCTGAAGGTGAAAGTGATATGCTGTCTACTTGTCTATCTGCTATCCACCATCGCGAAGGATTTATAAGGAAGGATTCATAAGGAAGGAAACCACAACATAGGAGGAAATTGGGACTCCTTGGACCATTTGTTTTGGTGAAGTACACTGAATTTTGTTTTGGGCCAGCGTTTGTAATTTATCTTTTTAGAAAGATCAGAACTGGGTTCGATGGGGTTGTTGCCGCCTTTTGAGAGGAGGCTGGCACACTTTGAAAAAAAAAAAAAAAAAACCTTCATAGTCTAAAGTGGTGAGAGCACACGGCTGTGGACAATAAAAGACCTGCGAACTCTTTCTTGAACTTTCAAAAAGAAACTGTGTTGTTTGATTATTGGATAAACGAAGCCATTTAATCATATTTTTTAGTAGTTTTAGGTGGGGTGCCTCTTCCTGCAGTGGTGAGAGTACTGGGGGGGGGCAGAACTAGAATCATAATAGATAATTTTATAGTACTAGAATTTGAATAGATGATTTTACAGCACTAGAATTTGTTAGATCTTATTTTATTGTGAGTGTTTTATTTTAGTGCAGAGATGTGCTGGAGTGATTGTAAGACGGTCGGGTATTATTCCCCCTCTATGCTTAGGGACCTCCGCCCTTTCTCCTGTCCCCCACTGCCAGCTGAAGTTTATAGGAGGTGTAGGGCTTTGGGGATTGTGAGAGGGAGACGGAGGTCCCATGCTGGAGGGCGAATGGAAAGGAGTGGGCGGATTGGGATTGTAGGGTCAAGGAGACGCCCTGGGGCGAAATGGGCACGGGAGAGAGAGGGCCTTCCTGTCTTGTGCCCATACCCAAGGGCTCTGGATTGGACCAGCAGGTAGGCCGGTCACTATCGGAGGTTTGTCCTACTCGGGCGGTGTTATGCAATGCCAGGTCTATTAAAAACAAGACAGCTATTATAGCTGATCTTGTCGAGTCATCTGACCCTGGCATGCATCACCGAGACCTGGCTGGATGAAAATGCTGAGCCTGTATTAGCCGCAGAGCTACCCGGCTGGGTACTCGTGGTGATAGATGTCCGAGGCAGGATCGTGAGGGGCGGGGTGTTGCCATGTGTTTTGGGTCAGAACTGGTCTGGTGGAGGTGCCAGGGGAGTCACCAGATCCTTTGAGTACATTGTATGCAGGGTGTGGGGTGCAGGATACTTCAGATCAGCCACCAGGTGACGAGAATGTTTTTCTGGAGGAAATCGGAGATTTCATTGTCGACTAACATTGGGGTCCCCAGATGGTTGGTACTGGGGACTTCAATGCTTGGGTCGATGATGAATTCTCTCGGTTTGGTCAAGATTTCCTCCAGTTGATGATATCACTGGGCTTCACATAGGTGGTTTCCTCCCAACCCATGTGGGTGGACACTCATTGGCCTGGTGTTCCTTCTGGGGATGGGGATATCTGACTTGGTGTGGAACCTGCTGGATGGTCAGACCATCACCTATTAGATTCAGTTTTGAGGCCACCCCTGTTAGGTCTGCCCCTACGGAGATGGTTCGATACCGCCCTTTGAGGGGTGTATCCCCAGAGGACCTGATGGCAGTGTTGGACCTATCGAGCCTACCGATAGATTGCATGGATCCAGGTGTTCTGCTACGTGCTTATAATGAGGTAGTAGCAGGGGCCTTGGATTCTATTGCACCATTTCGTGTTCGTCCTCTTACTCCTCGCCCCAGGTCTCCTTGGTTTGATGAGACCATGAGGGAATTGAGGAGAGTTGGGCGAAGGCTGGAGAGGCGTTGGCGAAGGTCCGGTCGTGATGATGACAGGCTTAGTTTGATGGACCATTATTTGGTCTATCAATCCGCAATCTCTCGTAAGAAGGCAGAATTCCTGTCCAGAGAGATAGTGGCTGCACAGAACAGACCGGCTCAGCTCTTTCGGACTGTGGACAGATTGTGCAATCCAGTCTGTCTTCAGCCCAGAAGAGCCTTATCTCAAGAATGGGGTGAGGAGCTCGCTCTCTTCTTTGCAGATAAGGTTGCCAAAATCAGATCGGACATTCGCTCTTCCCCTCCTAATGGGAGCAGCGGTGGTCGTCAGGAGATGTCAAGCACCCAGTTGGATTGGTCTGACTTCAGTCTTCCCATAATCGAGGATGTTGTGATGATCATTCGAGCACTGCGACCGACCTGCTGTAATTTGGACCCTGGTCCCACGTGGCTCTTAGTGGGTTGCGGATAAGATTGGCCTAGTCTCTAGCTCTGATCGTGATGGAAGTCTTTGGAGAGGGGATTTTTCCAGATCCCTCAAAGAAGCTATAATTAAGCCCCTTTAAAGAAACCTCCTTAGACCCATACTGTCTAGCAAATTACAGGCTAGTCTCTAACTTACCTTGTGGGTAAAGTTATTGAGAAAGTGGTCGCAGTGCAGTTGGAGGATCATCTGGCCAACAACAATATCTACGATTCGCCCAGTCTGGATTTAGGAAAAGGCATAGTACCGAGACAGCTGTGACGGTTACTAAATGACCTCCTAATGGCTAGAGATCAGGACCCGATCCATCTTGGTACTACTTGATCTCTCGGCAGCATTTGGACACCATTGACCATGGTGTGTTATTGAGCTCTTATGTTAGTCTGTGGACTGTCTGGTACGGTCCTCAGATGGTTTCAATCTTACCTTGAGGGTAGGACTCAGAGAGTGGTGTCGGGAATTTTTTCTCAACATCATTCTCCCTGCCCTGTGGGGTACCGCAGGGCTCCGTTTTAGCACCCATGTTGTTCTCGTGCATATGCTACCATTAGGGGCATTATTAGATGGCACGGTCTGGGTTTTCACTGCTATGCTGATGATACCCAGCTGTATATGTCTTTGTGCCCGTCAGGACGCTGCCTTGTCGGTATTTAATAACTGCCTTGAAGAAATCCAAGAATGGATGAATGGGAGTTGGCTGAGGTTAAATCCGGAGAAAACTGAGGTGTTGGTTATGGATTTGGGTCGCTGTGAGGCGGGTCTGCCAGAAGGATCACCCTCAGGCCTTTGGCTTGGAGGTGTCCAGCTGACGACCTCAGACCAGGTGCGAAACCTTGGCATAATACTTGATGACCGTTTGACACTCAAATCCCAGGTGTCAGCGGTTGTGAAGACTTCCTTTTTTCATCTGAGGAATATTGCCAGGGTGAAGCACTTGGTTCCTCCAGAGGACCTTCCAACATTAATCCACGCCTGTTACCTCCCGGCTTGACTACTGTAACTCCTCATACCTAGGCTGTCGGTTGAACTGCCTGCAGCTGGTGCAGAATGCGGCAGCCAGGCTGTTGACTGGAGTCTCTAGATCCAGTCACATAACGCCTGTGCTCCACGGACTGCACTGGCTGCCAGTGTTTTGGCGAATCACCTTCAAGGTCGGTTTGCTGACCTATAAAGCCCTACATGATCTGGGACCTGCCTACCTGAAAGAGCTCCTGTGCCCTATAGTCCCTCTTGCCCCTCCGATCCACTGACGAGGGATTGTTAGAGATTCCCAGGATGCTTTGAAAACATCTGGTGCTAGATCTTTTAGTTTTATGGCACCTACCCTGTGGAACTCTCTACCTCGTCAGGTGCGAGTGCCCGACCATCCTTAGTTTTAAAAGGGAGTTGAAGACCCACCTTTTTAATATAGTTTTTAAGGATTTCTGTTGATTTGATTTACTATATTTATTGTCATATTTATCTGTACAGGCACTTTGATTTAAGAAAAGCGCCTTTTAAAAATAAAGTTGAAATTGAAAATTGAAATTGAAATTGTGAGTAAGCTAATGGAGACTATCCTGAAGGAGAGGCTGGTGGCCCTCCTAGAGGCTAAAGGACTACAGGACAGCAGGCAGCATGGCTTCATACGTGGCAGATCCTGCCAAACCAACCTGGTCGAGTTCTATGACTGGGTAACTAGGCAACTGGACAGGGGCCATGCAGTGGATGTCCTGTATCTGGACTTCAGTAAGGCATTCGACTCAGTGCCACATGGAAGGCTGGGAAGGAAGTTAGTAGGCACAGGGTGGGTGCAAAGCTGGTGAGATGGGTAGGAAACTGGCTGCAGGAAGGCAACAGAGGGTGGTGGGTGGGAGCTGTCACACCCAAGGGGCAGTGACGGCGGTGTTCCACAGGGCTCGGTGTTGGGACCAGTGTTGTTTGGGATATTCATTGCAGACATATCATGGGGCATCAAGAGCAAGATCAGTCTGTTTGCTGATGATACCAAGGTAGGTGCGGTGGGATGACCTAGGGGATGGCAGGGTTGCAGGATGATCTGGCAAAGCTTGAAATCTGGTCAGACACCTGGCAACTGGCTTTAATGCCAAAAGTGCAAGGTGCTGCATTTTGGGATGAAGAACCAAGGAGGAGTTACCAGCTAGGGGAGTGCAGCTAGCCCAGACAGAGGAGGAGGAGGAGAAGGATCTGGGTGTGCTCATTACAGGGTCAATGAACAACTCCGGGCACAATGTAGGAAGGCAGCTGCAAAGGCCAACAAAATGCTGGGTTGTATTGCAAGGTATATCCTCGAGGAGGGAGGAGGTGATTCGCCACTTTATAGGTCATTAGTTAGACCACACCTGGAGTACTGTGCAGTACTGGCATCCGTATCTGAAGAGGGACATTAAGTTACTGGAGGGGTGCAGCGAGAGTGACAAAGATGATCAAGGGCTGGGGACTTATCATACGAGAGGAGGCTGAAGGAGTTGAACATGTACTCACTGGAGGAGAGGAGAGACAGGGGTGACATGATTGAAACCTTTAAATACATGAAAGGAATAAACAAGACAGGTACGGAGGGGCTGTTCAAAGTAAGGGAGGGGAGGGCCACCAGGGGCCATGATATGAGACTGGAGCGAGGAAGGTTCAGAAGGGAGATGAAGAGACACTTTTTTACAGAGAGGGTGGTGGCTGGGTGGAATGCATTGCCTGCTGAAGTGGTATGTAGTAGAACAGTGGACTGCTTCAAATGAGGATGGGACAGGACAAGGGGAAGGGTGGAAGGGAGGGGCAGCTACAGAATAAGGGGTGCTAGCTGCACATTCGAGCAGACTTGATAGACCTCTAGGCCTTTATCTGCTGGCAAATTTCGTATGGTCGTAAGTTGGCAGTTCTAGCAATCAATGTGCTAATAGTTCCCATCTCCAAAATATTTAATAAGTCTCTCATACTGGCTAAATTCCTATCACTCTGGAAACAAGCTCTGGTGATCCCAGTTCACAAGTGTGTGGACAGGACTCTCATTTAAAACTATAGGCCCATCTCTATTCTCTCTCTCCCCTATCCAAAGCACTGGAGAAAGACAGTGGTGGACCAAATCATTGATTACATCCAGAAATACCAGTTGCAATGTCCCCAGCAGCATGATTTCAGAAAGAACCATAGCAGTGCAACAGCTCTGGTGGACTTCACTGATTATGCTCACAAGGCCTTAGATGAGAGTAAGCTGGCTGACTCGATCTTTATTGACCTAACAAAGGTCTTCGAAATGGTCAGTCACCCCCTTCTCCTGAATCAACTGCAAACCCTTGAAATAGTCCCAAATGCTGTCATGTGATTCAAAGATTATCTATCATCTAGATCCCAAAGAGTCAAAATAGGTCAATCAGTATCTGATTCCAAAGAAGTCTCTCTGGAATTTCCCCAAGGGTTCATCTTGGGACCCTTGCTGTTCAGCTTATTTCTAAATGCCCTCCCGGAGGCCTACACTAGTAAATATTTTATACACTGACAATGCCATCATACTTAGCAATTACTCCCGCATTGAGCATCTACAAGCTGAGTTGCAGACTGCCTTCCAACAGTTGGAGACCTGGTTCAGCTCTCAATGGTCATTACTTAACTATAAAAAAATGAAAACAATACTCCTCTTGAGTCCCCAGCTTAAGAGGAGGTACCATGTCCTGACAATCACAGATAACAGATCAGGCCTACTAGAACAGGTACACTCCTTCAGGTACCTGGGCATCTTGATTGATGACACCCTCTCCTTTGGGCAGCACATAGACATGGTGGTGAAGGCAATGAACACCAAACTGGGCGTCCTGTTTAGACACAAGAAAAGCCTTTCACCTAACACCCAGTGGCTCTCCAGCTCCATTCTCTCCATTGTAGATTGTGGGCTGGTGGTTTATGAAGCGGCCACTGATATGGCACTCAAGAGGGATGTTACAGCCCTAAACAAGGTGTGCAGGTTACTATTAAATACGGACCGCCTTATGCACACTTGCGCACTTTATGAGCAATCCAACCTGCTATCCCTCTGTGACAGAATCGGATACCAAACCTGCCTCCTAGGGAGGAAAGCCATGCTTGGCCAGACCCCACCTTGCATCTCTGAGTTGATAACGGTAGCCAATTCCAAGTACTACACCAGGAGTACAGAGCTTAACCTGCTAAGTGTCCCATTTCATAGGAATGCTCTGGGACAACACTCTTTCTCCTGCAGAGCACCACTTTGGCTTAATGAGATCCCAACAGCTGCACTAAATTCTGTAAACCTTCGGGCCTTTAAATCTGAAATAAAGCAGTTTCTGTTAAGCAGGAATACTGTATATATGAATGCCAGAACTGATGTACCCTTCAGGTACACCTGCTCTCTGTGCTCTGGGACATCCCCACGGCCTTCAACCTAGTCCACTCCCTCTGACTCACTGACCTTCTTTCCTGGTGCTTACCCTCCAGATCCCATCCACTTCCATTACATTACATTTACTATTTTCACTCTCTCGTGTGCTCCCTCTTTCCCCCCTCTCTATCACTCTCTCCTCTCTCTCTCTCATGCCCCTCCCGACGTTATACCTCTTTCCTCTCTCTCTCACACCTCTCTTCCTTCTCCTCTCTCCCCTCACCCCTGCCTCCCTCCCCTTCTCTCACTCTGTTTCTCTCTCTCCCTCTCTCTCTTACTCTCCCCCACCTCCTTCCTGTGCCCCCACCTCCTATATAACTGTCTGCCCCTCGTCCAACCCTCCCTCCGGACACTGCTATATCTCTGACTGAGGTATTTCCAAATCTCCATGCAACAGTACATCTCCGCCCCTTCTGTCACTCACTCCTGTTATCCTCTTCTATTTAAGATTTGTCTATTCCTCTCTTTCTCAATGCTATTGTCTGACAAGACCCTCCCAGGGCTGCACTACTTGAACTCTATGCTGTAGTCTTCTCATGTTCTTGCCTGATTCTTCTACATTTTTAACTCAATGCTATAATTTGACAAGGCACTCTCTGGGCTACACCACATGAATTCTATGCTGTAGTCTTTTAATGTTGTTGCTTGAATCTTCTTCATTTTTAACTTTGGCATCCCACTGTAAGACTCGTGTTCCTGAAGAAACTACATGCTTGTAATCTTATTTATTGCAAAAAATCATGTCTGTATTGTATGCTTTGTGTTTTTTGATGTGGAACCTTTGTAAAAGAGTTCTTACTCAAAGGTTGTTTCCGAATATGTAAGGAAATAAATAAATAAAAATAAAAAAAGTATACCTTACTGTGCTTATTGGCACGGTCATTTTGAAGTTTCAAGAAAATTTTACTTTTGTTCTATAAACATAAACGTACTTTTAACAGTTGTCACACGTTTCAAAGTGGTTTCTTACTATTTCATGTTATTGCTAGTTATTTTAAACATATTGCACTGCAGGAGCTCAGTTACATTGGTTATACCTTCATGTACCTTGTATTGCCTTTTTGGCAATGTATAGTACTGTACGTTACTGTATTGTTCTTATGTGATAGCTAGTTACAAAGGTAATTGGGAATGAAGTGTTCCATTGATAACTGAAGAATTTTGTGTTTGTATTTTAGTCATTTTCCATAGACGGAGAAAATAAAATGTAGTTTTCAGTGATCTACCATTAACACATGTTACTGTTGCAAATAAATATTGTCATCGGACTGCACTGGCAATGTGTGTTGTCTATGCTTCCAGTAATAGCAACATTGTTTTCCCTTTTTTTTACTTTTGAACAAAACTAAATTATAAATGCTTGAAAAATCAATACTGCCAAGTTCTATCTGTGGTGGTATAGTGGATTAAGGCTTTGTTCTAATAAAGCATACTATCATGCAAGGGTCATGGTTTCAAGACTAGGTGTATCTTTTTCATTTTTCTGCATTGCTTGTTATCTGTTAGTATTTCTTTAAAGTCTGTCTTCTGACTTATAAAGCCCTACATGGACAGGGCCCTGACTACCTGAAAGAGCTTCTGGTTCCATACCGCCCTGGGTGATCACTTAGCTGAGCTGGCGAGGGGTTGCTAGAGATCCCAAGAGTGTGATTAAAATTGTCTGGGGCCCAGGATTTATGCATGCAGCCCCATCTCTTTGGAATTCTCTATCCCGCCGGTTATGTGACTGTGCGACAGTGGAGCAATTTAAAAAAGCCTTAAAAACTCACTTATGGACCCAAGCTTTTGGTGATTGATGTATTAATTTTAATTTAATGTGTACTGTTTTATTTAAGTTAATTGTGTTCATTTGATGTGTTTTTAAAATTGTGAGACACCTTGGTTTTGGAAAGGCGCCATACAAATAAAGTTTTATTATTTTTATTATTACAAACTGTACTATGCAGTGAATATACCTCATATGGTACAATCTTGTAACATTTTCAGTGCATTTATTAGTCGACAAGTATGGTTTTCCAAAATGTTGGGACATTCGTAGCAAAAAACTTTGCTTATGCATCAGTTAGGGTAAGTAATACAGTAACAAAATGAAGGTAAATGAGGCATTTAGGGTTTCCAACCCTAACTTGCCACCTGCTTCCCTGTCCTGTACAGGCTAAGATGCATCATGTGAGCCTTGGGCTCATCAGCCACAATTTGTCATACAATTGCACCCCCACCCCCACATCTTGCCCCAAAACAGACAGTGACAGGCACTTGGTTTTCTTTGGGTGTTTGTCTGTAATGCTCATCCATTCCGCTATACTGTAATCATGTCACCTTATTTAGTTAGGGAATGGAGTATGTGTGTTAGGGACAAACAACCAAAGGCAAACCCCAATGCCTGTCACTGTCTGTGGGGGGTGTTGTGTGGTGGTGGGGTGCTATGGTGTGAGCACTGCGGCTGAGGACCCCGAGGCTCAAGTGACGCATGTTAGCCCATATAGGATGGGGGAGCGAGGTGGGGTAATAACATGGCTATGCTGACAATGGAGTCACTGCTGTTGGACACGTGGTATAGGTATGCGTATCTATGATGGAATGGGATCCCACACTAAAGTACGGATACTATTACTGTATACTATCTCAAAAAGAAGGGAAATTCATTGCAAAAACTTCATTATTGCATCAGTTAGGGTGGTAACTACAGCCACAAAAGTTGGAAAATGTGGAGTTAGGGTTTCAACCCTAACGCCCACCATCACCTGCAACCTCCATACAGTGTCAGTAGTGAGTCTGCCTTGGGCTCATTGTCCCTATCTCACCCCACCCCTCATCCTGCACACACCGAGGCAGGGTTGTCCCTGGGTTCATCGGCCCCAACTCTCACCCCATTGTCCTATACTGTGCCCAACCTAGGTTATTTACTTATGGAATGTGGTGAGCGTTAGGGCCGATGACCCCAAGGGACAACCCCGATGCCTGTCAGTATGTGCAGGATGGGGGTGGGGGTGTAAGTGTTAGGCCCAATGAGCCCAAGGCAGACCCCAACTTCTGTTACTGTATGGAGGTTGTGGGTGGTGGTGGGGCGTTAGGGTTGGAAACCCTAATGCCACATTTCCCAACTTTTGTGGCTGTAGTTACAACCCTAACAGATGCATTAATGAAGTTTTTGCAATAAAAAATATATATATATATATATATATATATATATATATATATATCTATATACATAGTTGCCAGCAGATTAAGCCTAATGGTCTATCATGTCTGCCCAACACAGCTCAACTGCGCAGTACAGTAGCTACTCTACCTCCCTTATTTACCCCTTTCCTCCCACATCCCCTCCTGCGACTCTGGTGTTCATCTTACCCCAACCTGTACCATGCCCTGTGCCTGTCCCAACCCTCTTAAAATCTCCCCAAGTATCCATTTTTATCAGGTCATCAGGAAGCACTTTCCAGTGTGCCACCACCCTTCCGTGAAATAATGCTCCTCATCTCTCTTCTGTACTGCACCCTGCCAGTTTCAGACTATGACCTCTCGTAGTCCCTCCCTTCAATTTGATCAATCCGTTCATTTTCCTCTCTTGACTCCCTTCAGATATTTGAAGGTCTATATCATCCCCCATCCCTTCTGTCTTCCAGGGAGTATATGTTCAGCTCTCTAAGTCTGTCCCCATATGACAGTTCCCCAGACCACTAATCATCTTTGTCACCCTTCTGGACTCTTCCAGTAGTGCGATGTCCTTCTTTTGCGGGGTGCCAGAACTGCACACAGTACTCGAGGTGCGGCCTCACCAGTGAACAGTACAGGGGAAGTATAACCTCCTTGTCCTAGCTGTTATCCCCCTGGCTATACACCCAAGCATTTTATTTGCTTTAGCAGTTGCTCTCCTGCACTGCTTCAAGTTGTTCCATTTGGCATCAGTCATCACTGACAGATCCTTCTCCACTGTAGAGACAGCCATCCTTACTCCCCCCCTCCCCAAGTGATAGCTATACCCAGGGTTCATAACACCCAGATGCAGGACGCTACACTTATGTGCATTAAAACCCAACTGACGTGTGAGCCCAGTTTTCCAGCCTCACCAAGTCTTCCTGAAGTGTCCTCCTACCTTCCTTGCTGTCCACCACAACCCCCAGTTTGGAGTCATCACTGAACAGGCTCATTTTTCTCCCAATTCCCTCCCCGATGTCTGCAATGAACACATTGAAAAGGATAGGACCCAACACTGAACCTTGCAGGACCCTGCTGATGACTCCTCTGGGTGACTAGGCTTCACCCCCTACCACCACCCTCTGCTGTCTATTTTCAAGCCAGTTTACCACCCACCCCACCAGTTTATCACCCACCCCCAGTTCCCTCAATTCCAAATCAGTCTTCCATGTTATTGAAATGGTTCCATGTGACTATCACGAAAATTTAATTGCGATCGACAAATTTGTGAATGCAATATAGCGCCATCAACTACAGCTCCTGTATTTTATGGCACCTCACATATTCGCAGTGCAGTAATAATAGTGAGACATTTATGATCACCTCACCTGTACTAGTCTCATTTCTCTCACTTGAATTGTCCCCAAATAATAACCTATTTTATGCATTAGTAAAATCTCCAGCTTCACTCACTGTTCCAGAGTTATACCCCCTCTCCAAAAATCCTGTCTGCAGATCAATAGCTCTTCTCTCAAAACTTTCCTCAGTACCACAATTCCATCTCATGTTAAAATCTCCAAGTATTTACACTAGGCATCCCATGCCTACGGAGCTGCTCCCTACCCGCCGATGATTCACTGAAGCGGCTTTCTTTTACATCAGGCATCCTGCTCCTACGGAGCTGCTCCCTGACCCGCCGATGATCCCCTGAAGGTACAAACCCTGCAGCACCAGGCACCTTTGTGGGAATTTTAAACTTTGTGCCTTTCTTGCTGCCCTAGCATCACACCCTGCCACCTCTGCTATGCCTTGCCCCGCACCACACTGCCACAATGGAGACACCTGAAAGGGAGAGGAACGTCACTGTTCAGGAAGGAAGTTTTGTTTTATTTATGAGAACATTGCTTTTAATACAGTTCAGGAAATGCTGGCCAGAAGTCACTGAAGGAGTAGACACAGGACCATCCTTGCAATTTACAACAAGGTACATATACAGCAATAACCGACCAGGTAATTGCTGTTATTCGCTGAAATGTACTGGCACTATATTTGGTTGCACAAAACTAGCTGAAGTCACCGATGTTTATAGGCACTTGCTAATATTCATTTTGTGATTCTTGATTCGCTATTGTTTACTCGCTGAAATCACGGGATACCATTGAAACCCTATTATACACTAGCATATCTAAGCTCCGAACGTTTATTGGTGACTTCCCCATTGGCATATCTCTCAATATTTAAAAGCAACTCTGAAACTCTTAAAATACTTCCTGGGGCTCCAAGACTTACAGTCTGTATGGCACAGTCTGAATTTTAGGATACAGGGTAAGACCATCTCAAACAAACAATGGCAAGACAAAGGTATCACCAGGCTAGGACATTTCTGAAATCTGTTACTAGACCCTTTTTTGCTAGATGTAGAGACAATTCAATTAAGAACCTAAAGATATATTTTTTATTCAGTTTCAACATGTTCTAACAAAACCACTAGAGCACCCCATGGCAAGTGCCTCCACACAGAAACATTTACAAGTTCATATGTCTAGCTTAACAAGCATTTGTCTATGCCGAATGTTTGCTTGCTGGTATTAGCATTGGAAATGCAGGAGTTAGACAGATGCAGAGTAGGAATGGCAGTGAAGTATTGAACTCACGCCAACCCCACCTCCACCCCACAGAGACGGACAGGCATTTGGGTATGCTGGTCATCGCCCATAATGTTCATGCTGCTTCACTTTACCCTATCCTGCAGACACTGACACTTGGTGAGGTGTGCCTTGGGGTGTTTGATTTACAGTCACCCCATTCCATAAGGACATACGCTTAAATGGGTGCAGTATAGGAGAATGGGGTGAACTCTGGGGCCAAAGAGTCCAAGGCACGCCTCGATGCCTGTCACTGGCTGGGGGTTGGGGTGGGATGGCATGAGCATTACAGTCGGCAATTCCAAAGGCACACCCCTGATGCCTGTCAGTTTGTACAGGGTGGGACATTATGGTTAGAAACCCTAACATCCTGGGCGTTTGCTGGTATTTGCACTACAAATTTCCAACATGGCCTTTTTGTGACCCCACCTCATGAAAGCATTTGGGACCTCTTCTCATGAACAGTGGCAGTGTGATTTTGTTAATGTGTCCTGAACTTTGAGTTCCCACAGCGACCGTGCCATTCTGCGCCAGATGCACAAAAACACAGATTGGGCAGGATGTGAAGAATGACAGCTGTACCATTCATAGAGGTGTGAAGAGATGGCAATGTTGAAAATCTGTAGTGAAAATATTAAAATGCTTGCATTTCGAGAGCACGTGGAAACAGCATAACGATGCGTGTAACACAGTCATTTAGTGAAATTATTTCACCAAATTTTCAACATAGGCATTTTGTGACCTCTGCTCATGAACACTGTCACTATGATTTTCTTAATCTGTCCCGAACATTGATTTCCCACAGTGACCGCGCTATTCTGTGTCAGATATGTAAACACAAATTTCGGGCAGGACATGAAAAATGACATCTGTACTTGTTCATAAGGAGGTGTTGAAAATCTGGAGTGAAAATATTACAAATGCGTGAAATTACAAGGGTACATGGAAACTGCACAATGTACGCTCATAACACAGTCATTTTATGGACGTTTGTCACAAGATTTTCAACATAGGTATTTTAGGCCCTCTGCTCATGAACAGAGTCACTGTGATTTCTTAATCTGCCCCAAACACTGATTTCCTCACAATGCCTGCGCTTATTCTGCGAGGAAGTGTGAAACACATTTCAGCCAGGATGTGAAAATGACAGCTGTACTGTTCGTATGAGGTGTGAAAAATGCCAATGTTGAAAATCTGAGTGAAAATATTACAAATTTGTGAAGTTACAAGGGTGCATGGAAACTGGGCAATACACGTCAGAATACAGTCATTTTATGGACTTTCATCACCAATTTTCAGCATAGGCATTTTAGGACCTCTGCTCATGAAAAGAGTCATTGTGATTTTCTTAATGTGTCCCAAACACTGATTTCCCACAGTCAGCGTGCTATTCTGCACCAGAAGTGCAAAAACACATTTCATCCAGGATGTGAAAAATGACAGCTGTACTATTCACAAGGAGGTGTGGAAGAATGCCGAAGTTGAAAATCTGAAGTGAAAATACTACAAATTTGGGAAGTTATAAGTGTGCATAGAAACTGCACAACACACACACTTGTAAAACAGTAATTTATTTGGATTTTTTCACCAAATTTGCAATATAGGCTTTTTGAGAGCTCATCTCATGAACAATGGCACTGTCATTTCGTTAATCGGTCCCAAAAGGTGATTCTGCACAGTGACCACAAAATCACCTTTCAGGACCGAATAACACCTTGACCATGACTGAATAAATGAGGAGGGTCCCAATAACCCCATGTTGAAAATTTGATGCCAAAAGTCCAAAACTGGCCAAGATCCACATAAGTTGGAAAACCCTATTTATGCCATCATACAGCTTACCGGCATTTCTTCAGTTTGCTGTCGACTTTGAGGAGTGCAGACGTGTTCTCGGTCCATCAAAGATTGTCGCGCCAGGCTCCGGAGGTAAGTATGGGGTGAGGCGGTGTGGGGAGGTGGGAAATGCAGAGGGTGTGTGTGGGTTGGGAAGGGTGCACAAGAGACTGCGAGGGACCGTTTTCTTTGTTTCAGGGACACAGCATAAATAAAAGATGTCGAGGAAAAGGTTTTTTTTTGCAGGCTTGTTACATGCACACTGGGGTGGCATCCAGTGTGCCACCTGCGTTTTGGGGGTGGGTGACTGAAGCCGACAGGATTGGGCCCCCCGTTGGCACAGAAATGTGTGAGGGGTGCATGATGCCGAGGGGGATTGGGCACCCCCCTTGACACAACAAATGGGGGGGCATTATGCTGATGGGGAGTGGGCTCCCCCGTCGGCAAACGAATTGGGCCAGAGGCATGCTGACAGGGGGCTTGGGCACCCCAGTCAGTCAGTTTTCATGGGGCTCTGAGGCAGCGGCTATGCCACCGCCATGGTTAGAGAAGTGTTACACAAGTCAGTGTACCGCCCTGCAATGACGGGTTGCTCCCTCATTGCAGCGGAATGGCTGACACTGCAATGATGAGGCAGCCCCTCATTGCAGCAGCCAAATTGTTTCAAGTTGGTGGCACTTCTGCAGAACCAGTGTCATCAGGACACTAGGCCTGCATTGGGTGAACTGTACCGAGCCCACAAATGCAGTGCCAGCACTGGCTGCCACAATGTCGCACCTCCACAACCTGCTTCTTTCCTAATCTGCACATAATGTTTCTTTACATGCGTAAGCAAACATAAAAAGGACATGCCATTTCTACAATATATAAGGGTCTATGGATTGGATGCCCCACAGATTTGGGAAGACATCTGCTTATTGGGAGAAAGCCCTAGAGTGAACAACAGCCCCCAGAGGTATCTCCTAGGTCTAGAAATAGAACTCTTGTCAGGCCACAGAAAATACCATTTCTCTTTGCAGTGGCAGTCAAAAAAGTAATATTACGCCACTGGTTAGAGAAAGATATCTCAACTCCAATTTACTGGCATCAAGAAATGGCTCTCTGCATGGAAAAGATGGTGGCTTCCACGAGGAGCAATTTATAAACATTTCAGGGAAAAATGGGAAAGCCTATACACCTTGGTTGGCATAGTAAACACCTGAGTAAACTATATTATCACATCTTTTATTTTTATTCTTTGGTAACCGGGGAAGATCCACTAGGTATAAGTTCCTGTTTTCAGGGGTTACCTAAGAGCACTGGCGAGGTTAAGTGGTTTGCTCAGAGTCATACAGCATGCAAGTGGAGGTTGTAGGAATCAAACCCAGGTTTGCTGGATATACCAAGCTCATTCACAGCTCATTACTCTTAACCTCTGCCATACTGCCAGCTCTATTTACACTGATATACAATTGCCTGTGATCATAGAGATAAAAGGTGTATTGTATATATAATGTCTGTTCCACTGCCACTGTAAAATAAGCAGGTGAGTTCATGTGTTTGTATGTACTGTCGTGTATAAATTTGAAAAAAAAAATGTAATAAAGTTACTGTATTTAAGAATTGTGTTTGTATAGGACTTGTGTGGTGTCAACTGATGTAGCCCATTTTAAAATTGTATCTAATTGTTTTTATGCTACTGTATGTATATTGGTGACATTCCCTTATGGACTGTACATGTGATATTCATTCTTCTGTTTGTTTTTATATTTTTATCCTTTTGTAATGGTCTCTTGATTATACACAAATAAATGCTGCTACTACACTTCATCTCTAAGACATGTTTTGCTTCTGTTTGCCTCAGCGTGACCTCTAGTGTCCCAGATAGCAAAGTGAATGATTCAGCATGCCACTGGACCGACCTTACGCTGATACTGTAGTTCTGTAATACCTCAAGGTACATCTGTTATTTATTAATTAAATGTCTCAAGGTTCTTAATCTTTGAGCCTAGGCTGCTTACAGTGATGTCCTGGGTGATAGAATCTAAACCTAGGTTAGATTCTCCAGTGTCCGCCATCCGAAAAAGTTCTGCAAGCTGAAATACAGTTAGTGCCACAAGTGTTTCCAGTGTTTTGGGAGGATAAAAAATTGTGACGTGTGTTTTTCCAGTTGTGTCAGTTTTGATGCCAAAAAATGGAGGGGGCCTAGTGTGGGGACTCTATATGTCATGGATAGGAGTCTGAGGTAGCCAGAAGTTCAACATTTTGGGTCATATTATCCTGGTAGGGACAGAATCAAATACTAATGCTCACGCACCTTGGCCAGAGCATACCAGTTTGGGGCCCACCACAGCTCATTAATGCTAGTATTCACACATTCTTATAAAAGGGGTTGGGGAAAATCCTGGCATGTGACTGGCTGAGGCAGATAGGTACTAATATATTGATCTCAGTCTAATGCTCACTAGGCAAGACAAGTTTATTTGTTAGGCACCCTCCCAGGGCTCTCAGTACTGTACAAGCAGAATAAATGATTAGAAATGCAGACGCCATAGTAAAACAGGTCAGAAATAAAAAGTGATAAAGATCAACGATATACCATCCTAAAATTTTTATAGCAGACTAAGCGGTTTCAAAAAAAGTACTGGTGTCAGCATGCTCAATTACAAATATCCCATTGCCTGTCTAGACTTTAATTTTGTAAAGCTGATACCATTTTCTTTCCATATCCATTCATCTCATGCCAACCATAAAAATAAATGTACTGTCTCCTAACTGGCTTCATCCTATTGTTTTTTGCTGTTGACTGCACTCCACTCTACACAGCACTCCTGTACACATTACCCCTGAGACCAACACATGGACAACCACTGTGTCTGAAAGATGCAGTTGGGGACAGCAACTCTGGGCCCTCAGTACAGGCAGCAGGGACTGGGAGAAACCTTATATAAATGGACAAAAGCTGCAATGAGGATGCATCTGAAAGCTGATCTTCAGTGCAGGCAACAGAGACTGAGAGAAATGTTAAATAAATGTCCAGAAGTCACAACCAGGGATGTATCTAAAACTCCCTGTCCTCAGGGTTGGCAGCTGGGCTGTGAAAAGAAACAGACATAGCCACCATCCACAACATTGCACACATTTTTAAAGTAACTGCTGGTACACATAGCAAGCACTGAGGACTGGGAGCTTCTAACAATGTAAATGTAAGGGCCCTCCTGGTGACAGACCACCAGGGGAAGTAGGCTTGTTTTGTAAAACATGAGAAAGTTTGTAACAGTTTTTACATTTTTTAGAACTTTTCTCACCCAACCCATTTTATAAACACAAGAAAACACACCAGAATAATCTCTAGGCTGAGAACACTGCCGTTCTAGGGGCTGTAAAGCATTCTGCCCTCACAAGGCCTCTGGGCAGATGATTATCTCCACATAAATCCCACCCTGCCGTGTCTTATTACTTGCTTTTACAACACACAAACCTGGGACTTATATGCAGTGGTTGTTAAACTTTTTATTAAAAATGTTCACATTACAGGTAATATGGCACACATTGTCATATATGAATAAAAGTTTGTAGTCGATGATAGATAATATATAGTAAAAGTACAGGAAGGCATAACATGTGGTTAAACAATTAAAGAACCAGATTCTGTCTTTGGTTTAAGACCAACTTTGAACAAAATGAATGACATGAAGAGAAATTATCAAGTTGAAAACTTGTATGCATGTAATTTTGTCTCATGATAACCAATGATGGTGACTCAGTAATATTGTGATTAGCTACAAAGCCAGGAGAATGTTTCATAGAAAAATGCAAAAAGAAATTCAGCAGAACACATGGCATTCTGATTGTGAAGAGCAGACTCAGGTGCTCACCCTCATTATTGAATTAAAAAATGAGAGTACACCCAATGACACTGAGGAATAGGAGTGGAAGACAAAGATACTGACCACACCATGACATTATCCACAAAATTATACTTCAGATGAGACGTTAAAGCAAGGTCCCATCTGTCTTTTCTGGTGGTTGTTCAGGTGGATATTAAAGATCCCATGGCACTTCTTAAAAGAGATGGGGATAGCCGGCCCTGTGGCACTGAAGGTTGAGACACTGGACACTGCACCTCATGCTATGCTGGTGACCCAGGTTTAGAAATGAGCCCAGGCTGTTGGGAGTCGGCGGGGGAGGGGAAGAGGGCGAGGAGTGGGATTGAGCTGCCACGAGGCAGCTCTCCTCTCCTGGGGAAGGATGAGTGCTCTTCCCCCTAGTATTTCCACTCCCATCGGGTGGAGGTCCGATGGGAAGCATAGGCGGGGGGGCAGGTGATCGCCAGGGATGGAGCGGAAGCGCTAAGCTTGTACCGGGTGTGCATATATGTGCCTTCATGCGCATGCACGCATACGTCTGCCGGGGTCCTGGGTGGGAGAAAACCGGGGAAGAAAGCACAAAAACTACATATGTAAAAGAGATGAGGATAGCTAATTAAAATAAATATATATAAATAAATCAATCTGAAGTCAAACTCCAAAAAAGGAAGACCAAGCAAAAATCATACATAAATCACTGTACATTCTTCTCAGTGAGCAGAACATTTATTTCGTTTTTGTTGACCAGGTAAGTGCACTAGACAAAGTCTGCCTATTTTCATGCATGACCCGGGGGAGGGGGGATACAGATGAATGCCAGTGGTCCTTGAAACAGATTAAGCTCTTGGTGGTATTTTTAGTGAATGGGGGGAAAATTTGACCAGGGCACCGGGAAATTGCCCTACTCTTTTTGAGAAGTGCCATGAGATCTTTACATCCACCTGAACTACCACCAGAACAAGCAGATGAGACCTTGGTTTAACATCTCATCCAAAAGATGGCACCTCAGGAGTGCAGTACCCCCCTCATGCTGCACTACAGTGTCAGTATTGGGATTTAACCATGTGAATGGTGGACAGAACCCACAGCCTTCTGATTTCCTGGCTTTAGAGACAAGTGTGCTACAGTACCTGCTGAACCACTGACACTGATAAAGAAAGGGAAAAGAGAAATCAAAAGAAAGGAATCAATTTAAAGCTATACAGACAACAAACAAAGCTTATTTATGGCAATAACCATTACCTCCTTTGTTTACAGACATGTACCCTTGCTCTATCAAGAACAGTCTTTTGTGAGTCCAGCCAAATTAGCCTTTAATCCACATCTCTTGGTCAAAAGAAGGGTTAGTTATTAGAGCTGTGTAGAATGCAGAATTCCACTGGCAGAGTTCAAGCAGAATGATAATTCCACTTCTGAAATGCATCTCAGAATTTCTTTTTTATTTTCATTTCTATGTCAGCTGCAGAATAATATTCAACAGATCATGTAATACACATAATAATATTCCATACTTTATGGAAAATGGGTCTGCGGTTTATATAAACTGCATAATATAATTCTGCAGTTTCTGTTCTGCTCCCAGAATATTGGAAGTCCATTTCTAATAACATTCAGTGGAATTAGGTGGAATTTCTGAAATTCTGTGGCATTCTGGCAGAAGCAGAATTTGAAAATTCTGCACAACTCTAGGTATTATTTCCTTCTCATACAGAGGTAAGACCTGCTAATAATGGCTTCTAAATCCATTATGTGCAAATGTACTTTTGATGAATTACCAGCAGGCACCTGCTGTGCTGTATAAAATACTCTGTCATCCTGAGCCGCACCATACAGTATCACTGCTATATTTAGACCTTTCTAATTGGTAGATGCCTAAAACCAATTCTTCATGCCATAAGGAAAGGAGTAAAGGGTCTCCCCATTTTAGAGCAGAATTACACTGTAATAGAAGTTTTGTATTAAGGCATATGCCAGAAAGAGGTGCTTCTGTGAGTCTGCATTACCTACATTGGGGTCCAGAACTGCAAAAATGTTCGGTCTTAGAAAATGGGCACATGGAATTCTGTATCCTGATTGGGTGAAAGCTTCAATTAGCTGGGCAGGTATGAGGCAACAGAGACCGGGAAATAACGAGTCCCCGTCTCTGTCGCCTCATTTCATTCTGAAAAAAATGGGCCAGTAGAATTTTGCAAAAGGCAAATGCCTCCATGTTGCTTTTGAGGTTTAGCGAGCCATAAACTAGAGGCTCAGCCATCACCCTTTAATGTGACATGCTGCTTCACTTTGCTGTATGTTTGTAATAAATAAAAATCAATGTAATTTAACAAAAGTGCAGCAGGGCTAGTTGTGTGTGTCGGTGTTCGAGCAGCGAGATGGATACACTGGGGTTGCAGGTCGGACGACAGCGATCGTGCTCCAAGGGAAAGTGGCTGTGGGCACTTATAACTCCCACCCCCTACGGAGCTCAGGCTGCGGCCTACTCATGTACGTGGAAGACTGAGAAAAAGGGAGACAGCGGGAGGTGGAGGAGGCAATGGTGGAAGCGCCACCCCACCCGAACCGCTGCTCCTGCAGTAAAGCTCACTGTTTATGCCGTAGGGTGCTTGAGAGGCAGCAGGAGCTGCTACTGAAGAAAGCCGCTTGTGCGGCAGTGCTAAAGCGGGCAGGAGCGAGAAAAAGCATAATTACAGGACTTAGAAAGCGGTCTCAGTGTCTCGCTCCACTCATGTAGCCGTTATGCATTCACTAAAACTATTTAGCAAGCAAGCTTCTTCTTCTCCTGCATAGATTATATTGTGTGAAAATAAAAAAAAAAACACAGTACCTCACTCTTACTGATCCCAATTCTCACTGTACAATCTACACATCCAGTACTGGTTACTGTGACCACACTACAAAAGCTACCAAAAAACTAGTAATATGCAAATATTGTTAAGCCGTGTGTGTGTGTGTGTGTGTGTGTGTGTGTGTGTGTGTGTGTGTGTGTGTGTGTGGGGGGGGGGGGAGTAAACATGACAACCAGCTCCAAAGGCACAACTACAGAGACTCAAGCAAGACAAAAGTCCCTAACTCAAAAAAACAACAACACAGCATTCTAATATAGGCGGAGGAACTATTTTATCATTTTGACACATAAATTAACATCAAAATTATTTATTTTGAAACATATACATATCTTATACAGTGGTCTATTTTTCAAGAGTAATATTTCAGAGGCGGTTGTGCTATACCGACCTTCAGGTATACCCTCACCCTGCGCGTCGCCTTGATTACTATCAGGGCGGTCCGATAGCTTAATATCGCTTCACCCTGTTGGGTATTATTGCTTACATATTTTATGTTTATTATTTCCCTTAAACCCTAACTGTCTGTGACACCCTAGCCATAAAGTATCCCACATCTGAGCTGGGATTGTATTATTTGTTAACACCTTGAAAACTTCAAATATTCTATCCCTGGGATGGTTTAACTGAGAAACCAGAACTTGGGATGAACCTATCTAATCCTTTCCTATTTACCAACTGGAGTAAATTAGTGAAAGTACCCCACTTCCATTCCTTTGCTAGTGTATTATGCATCTAGGCCAAAAGCCACAGTAGAATTTTTCTTCAGCAATTATAAATTCTTGCTTTCCCATCCTCCAAATCGGGGTTATCCATTTCAGGACCCTACCCTTCAGTGCTCTTTCATGTCTTTTAAAAGCAGGGGTAAAATTACTTCAAAACACTGGGTTAAACTTACCATTAAAAAATGTTGAAGTAAAAAGCAATGGGGTTCACCATATTAACACCTCATTTTATCTGTAAGTATGTTATGTTCTAATAAACCGATTGAATGAGCTTTCACCAAAAACTGAACAAATCAACTAAAATAGTTGTTTCCATTATTGTTGGGGAGGATACGACTTAAAAACAAACCAAATGGTATAAAATAATTCTTAGCCATGTGGACAAATTTTTTTTATACACGGTCCATTTTTCACAGCTTTATTTTCTTTCCAGTTATACTTAGCCATATCCTCCTTCCCTAATCAAATGCCTAAATGCCTAGTATTTTGTAGGATCCTGTTATAGTTATCTTGGCCACTGTTGTTACTTTGAAGGCATTAAGGCAAAGCCTCATACATATATCTATATTTATATTTATTTTGCCCCAGAAATTTGAGAAATGCCTGGAGGACCTTTTGAATGAGTTTTCATTTTGAACTAATAAACAGATGCCATACGATAAGCCAATACTGGTGGAAATGTCCCTAGCCCCACTAAAAATATCTGTGTCCTGCTCTAGTTTTCTTAATAATGAATCTAGATACAGTGGACTTGATTTTCAAAGCCCTTAGAATGATGAAAGGTGCCTACATCAAACATAAATGATGCAAGTGGCACCTTGCATCAAAAAGATGCAGCATTCCCAGTGTTTGAACATAGTCTGCATCAAAAATGGGAGCCATTGTGCCAAAGTGGCACAGCACCAGCCTTCTGATCTAAACTGGGGTGTACCAGCTCACAAGGGGGCTTGCACCACAGCGGGACTACAACATTCCCTTTTTTGGGATTTTGTAAGCCCCACCACGGCCGCAGCAAGGGGCTCCATTTTGATCAGCCAGGAGGTGGTTGAAGTGTCCTGCATCAGTGTGAGACCTGCCAGGAGGGGGCTGGGGGCAGAAAGAGCATTGGTGGGATGACCTAGGGGGCATGAGGGAGACTGAGCATGTGCTGCTTTTTATTATGTGTGTTTCTTCAACCATTTTCGTCATTATGCTTCTACCTGTAGTCCCCCCTCCCCACGTTTTCATCCCCTGTCTGCCAATGGTACAATGTATGTACTGTAATAACTGTATGGCAGTGACTCTTCCAACCCCCCCGGACCAGGGCATGCCCTGATCTGCCAGCCAACAGGGTGCCTAATTGGTGGGTCACCATCTCTTCTGCAGCTGTCTCAAGCCTGTCTGCATCTTATAATATTCCCCTCTGGTATGCCATTTCTTTGGCACAGCTGTTGGCTTGTGGCAAACCCAGGGAGTTTGGTGCTGGGACCCTGATTTTCTACATTTGGGTGCAGGATCCCTGGTGCACACAGAGTTTGCTGCAGCCCTTAAGTAATGCAACTTGCATCACTCTATGGGATCTTTGAAAATTGAGCCCGTATGTACAATAGGAGGCTTGGAGGATACCCTTGGGCACTCTTTTGTGTGAATCTGAGTCCATAGCTCCCCATTAACATTAAGTATCGTAACCATTTCTTTATATATATCACCTCTATCCAATGGATGAACCTATTGGGAAATCTGAACTTCAGTAAAATGGTAAGTATATACTGATGGGATATGAAGGTGAATGCTTTTTCTTGATCAATAGATAGAAGCATACCCTTTTATATTCCATCTTCTGCTCCTTTCAAATACTTCTGTCAAAAGCAGATGATCTTGAATAGACCATTGTTTGATACAGCAAGGCTGAGATGGGGTCACAATTTTTTTAGAACATTGCTTTTTTTTATTTTAAATTTTATTATTTTGAGGTCTGTATTCAACAGGCTAATCTGTTGCCAGTTGCCATTTAATTGTTTGTCCTCCTTTTATATAATAAAGCTACAGTAGATGTACTTGATCCTTACTGGTAGGTAGTGATTGGTAGCCTAAAATTCCATTAAACAGTTCTGCCAAATCATCCTTTTTGAAGTCTAGAAAAACTTATACAATTCTGGAGCTAACTCATCCCCTCAAGGAAGAGCGTGATTTTAATGCATTTATTGCCCAACAGACCACTTCAAGAGTTCTAGGTTCAACCATTTGTTCCTCATCCAGTTTAGGAAGAGTTGGTAATATTAAACCTATCCCAGAATCCCTTTCCCTGACTCACTATCCTATCTGCTCATATCTGTTCACTGAAATATTTTTTCACTACTTTTAATGCTTCCGATTGAGTGGAGACCAAATGGCCCTCAGGGGTGTACACATCCCACACAGTACTGTTTCTTACCTGTTTATGACAATTCTCAAATATCATACTTGTGGGTAATTTCCCCTGTGTTCCAAACTTCTGTACCACCAATAATGATGCTGCCCAATGATATCATAAAGATTACATTTCTTTTTTGATATTTTGAATCTGGTCCTTATACCCCAGGTCCCCATTTTAATTTGCTACAGTGATTAATCTCTCTTCATATATGTAATTATTCCTTATTGTGTTATATTTCATCTGGAAAAGCTACCTGAAGTCACTCTTAGTATCCTCCCACCAATCTCCAAGCAAATCATATAGGCATTTCACTGACCTTCTTGCATGTGTAATCTAAGGAATTCAGATGTTACCTCTTCTTTCTGAAATAATAGCTTATTTAGTTTCCATAGGCCTTTCCCTGCCATGCCCCTGCCCTTGATGTTGTATTAAACAGCACATTAGTAGTTGATCTGAAGTTTCTGAAGCTATAACTTCTGCAGTTCCTATCAGAAGGCTAGGGATATAAAGAAAAAGTCAATTCTGGGTAGGTAGCATTTCCCTGTAATAGGTATACTCACCAGTCTTATGCATCATTGTCTAAGCATCTTGCAATCCCACTTGGTTAAGCATCTGTAGGAGAAAATTTGAGTCACAGTTTGAAATCTCCACCTAGGATCAAACTTCTTAAAGTATGAAGATAATGCTGAACTGAAATAATACAATTATTTTACTCTCAATTTGGAGCTCATAGACTTTAATCAATCAAAAAGGATTATGTTGAAATTCTATATCCAAAAGAAGGGCCCATCCAGGAAATATATCTACTTGTCTGGACACATGGAATGTAGTCCCTAAAAAACAAATCACTCTATTGTGTCATTCCTCCCCCCGCCCCACGTGTTTTGTGTTTGTCAGATAGCATCAGAGATCTATGTTATGATACATATTTCCTATCAGCTTTAAGTAGTGTCACCAGAAACATGTGTCATGGCATAGATCTCTGATGCATAGACTTTCATTGAGTCCTTCAGGAGGGTTCTCCTATATACTTTAAGTTCTGTCTGGAATGGCCTCCTTGCCCTTTTATAGCAAAATCTGATGCATGCTTTTTATTTTGCAGGTTCAGCTGTATTTTTGAAAAGGTCCAACAACTTAAAGTCATTGGTTTCTGGATTTGGTTCTGAAGTAGCTGCCATCCTGTATGATTTGTCTCACATATGTAGTAGCCTGGGTGAAGGGGGGGGGTGTTCTTTATTTTGGTGTAGCTGTGCCATTATTGTCAAGCCCTTCTGTTTCCTCTGTTTGAAGCTCCTTATTTGTAGCCTCAGTGGCTCTTTCTGTCTTTGGTCTGCACCTTCCATGAACTCTGGGGTATTTTGGTTTCCTGCTGTCTTGAGACATCTGTGTATTAGGGAGTTGTATAAAATTAAGAGTCAGTGAGCTCTCCTGAATAAGGTCTGTCTATAACTTCTTAGATGCAGACATCTAATCATCCACTGCACCTTGTTCAGAATCAGATGTAACCATTTTCTTATTTCCTTCACTTGACTCTGTTGGAAAAGGCAGCCATGTGTTTCTGTCACATGATAAGACAACAAAAAGAAAAAAAAAACAATAAAGGAAACACTGGTCTGGATTACAATGTTAGCTAATGAGACAAGGTGCATAAAGGGTAACCCAGTGCAAACAAGACAACTTGAAGGCAACACTTATGAATAGATGATTGTAGGAACAAAGTGCAGGTATAAGGAATAATTTACAAACACATGCAAATATTAGTAGCAGGCGCATTTGACTCTACACAATATTGGTTGAGAAGAGATTTGAAGGAGCAGGGACAAACCAATATGTGTAATTTGAGTATTTTCCGGATGGCATTCCAGGCTTAGGGGCAGTCCAGCCGAAAGCCATCTTACCATATCTAGAACAGTGCCTGGGTACATCAGGGAGTATGACAGTATGTAATCTGAGCATGTATGGGCCTTGGGATCTACTGAGTAAAGAGGAGATGTATGTAGGTAGTGAGTTGCATGGGGCTATGAGAGACCAAAGGTCTAGGTGTCTTAACCTCCTAATCTCGAGCGAAGTCCACCCTGTTTCTTTATAAAGCAGATAGTTATGTGTGAGAGCAGGGAGTCACAGATATAACAGAGAAATCTGTGATATAGCACATCCATTCTATCCAGGAGAGAGGCTGAGGCACCTCTATAAATAATGTCACCATAATCTAGTAGTGGGAGAAACATGGTTTGCACTAGCATTTTCTTGTCTTCATGGTTTAGCAAGACTTGTTGCAGTGGTAAAAACCCAGTTTTTGTTGTAACTTCTTGCATAGCATTTCCAAAGCTGCTTTACAGAAGTACATATCAAATGAAATGTTCCAATAACACTCTCATCAGCTTAAAATAAAATACAGTATGTGACTTTAAATGCCCAAACAATAAGTTATTTAACAAAAACTACAAGGGGTGGCCTGACTAGGCTGAAGATGGCAGCATAGCTCTGATTCTCTGCAGGGAATTCAGAAATCAAACCTCATCCTCCACACCAGACCTTTTGTGTCAACTCTGAGGATCTGTTCCTGACTATCTTGCTGAAAGCAAACTGTAAGTCATTTTGAGCCTACCTAATCTCAATCAGCTATATTAACAGAGCTTTGTACTAGGCCACTACCTTGGACATCATGGCTGATCCCCATCTACATTATAACTCACTAGCCAGAGTGGAGGCTGTGTTTTCAAAACTGGTAGCAGATATTAATGATCTTAAAACCTCTACACAACAAAATGCTGAAACACTGAAATCTTTTGACAAGAGAATCTCTATTAATGAAATTACAACAACTCAAAATTCAGCCTCCATTCATGACCTTCAGGCCACGATATGGAATCAAGATCACACTATGAAATCTCTGCAATCCAAAATAGATGATATTGAGAACCGTAATCATAAGAACAATTTACATTTTTTTGGCTTCCCTGAAGGATCCGAGCTGGGGGACACAACAGCGCTATTACTGTACGTTCCCCCCGCGATGTTAAGACTATCCCCAGAACAGCAATTGATCATTGAGCAATCCCATCGATTCTAGGTCCTAGGCCAAACCACAACCAATGGCCTAGACCTATCATAGCCAGATTTTGAATTACATGCACACAGAATTAATCTTACATCGAGCTAAAGAAATCGGAGTTCTGATGTGGCAGGAGCACAAGATATCTATCTATAGAGACTTCTCTAAAGAACTGTCTTCCAAACGGAAAGCGTATAACCCATTGAAATCTATATTTCACCAAAGAGGTCTTAAATTTGCCTTACGCGACCCCTCCACAATGCACCTTTTTCTGGGATCATCCTTCAGAGATTTCAGCATGCCTGATACCTTTGCTAATTTTTGGGATGTCTCGCTTGGTGATCTTAGTGTGGTAGGCTCTGCTGCGGTGCATGGGGATGCTGATGATGTGGACTCCACTCAAATTGAGGAGACTGCTGCACAGGCCATGGGAGGATGTTCTGCAGAGCCAATGGTCCTGAGTGTTATCGCTGCTGTTGTTCCCCCCACCAAGGCAATCAAGCAGGCTACAAGAGAAGCTTCTGTCTGGTTCTCGATTGTCTAATCCTCCCTGCTGTTCTACTGCAGACTTTCTGAGTCCCAACCAGAATCTGGCTCCCCCACATACAAGTGAGCTCCTCTATTCCTCTGAGCAACAAGTTCACCCTTCTAGCTGAAGAAATACATTCATCACAAGAAGACTTAACCTCACACTGTCCAGTTGATCAATCTACTGACCTGTCCACTGCGATTCAGGGCAACATCTCAGCTAACTCTTCTTGGTCAGAAGTGGTGGCGAGTTCTCCCCTTAAATCATTAGAGCCTCCTAAAAAGAAACACAAGACTAAAAGGAAGGGCAAAAATTCCAAAGCCGAAAACAATGCTTACAAAGCGATGGTGACCTGACATCATATGTTTAATCAGTGGCATTTGTTTCTCCTGGCATATTAAGTCCAGGACACTATATTGCAAAAATCAGTACTTTCTCTTAGTACTTTGCCACGTGTTGTACACCTAGTCACTATTTCACAATATCGCTCCCAGCAGGTTGTGAACCCAGAAGGCTGTACAGCTGGGTGGTCTTAATTAACACCATATGTGGCATTTCCAAAGGCTGTTGGTTCATAATGCCAATGGAACCTTATCCCATTGTATTTTCAAGCAATTTTTATTATCTGTCGAACTGTGACTATATTTGGCACGATTGCTGTTAGACTGCCTTTTTTAGTCTCTACAAGCCGCAATTATTAATATCCACAGCATCAGGAGGTAATGAAACTTATCTAACCCATTCATCTTTCTTTTTTACCAGAATATTAACAGAACTCAGTTTGGCAATACCTCAGTCATGAACCTCCCCCACGCTTATTTATTCCACTTCCTATTACTACTACTATAGAGAAGTTAACTCCTATACATATATATATATATATATGCTGGCTATTTTCAGTGTATTGGTGCAAGGGCTTCTGTCCACTAACTTTTGTAGCCCTAAATACTCGAAGCCTATTATACAAAGGGGGCTCACTATTATGTTCCTATCTTAGATTTGGAGCTCACTTGGTCTATTTCGTAGATCTAGTCACTCCATCTATTATTCATATAGGCAATTTTCGGGTAGAAAGAATGAATCTTTTTTTTTTACAGACTACTCATTGTCCCTTGTTATTTCCAAAGCTAGCCATTCTTTATATTTCACTTGCCTATATCTGGCTTATGCCGGGGGGAAGTTAACATTATATTACTTATTACTATTTACTTAATCATTTCTATCTTGAAGCTGTTTTTATTTATTACATGGTTGACTTTGTTCAGGAATTTCATTCAGAGTCCTGCTAAATGTAGTTGCTCTTGACCCTTCTTGTAAATATAATTACACCTAACTATGTACTTGGTTCCCTTGACATCTTCTTACCCAGGCAAACTGATTTTCTCCACAGTCAGTTCAGACCATTCGCTATAATAAGTTGACATTCTTACCAATTTTAGAATTACCAGTTTAACAGTATGATCTGGTGACATTTTTTACCTTTGCTATGTAAACTTTTTGTATTATGCAGAGGTTTTCTTTTCTTGATTTCCTTGCTATATATGATATAGCTTAGTTTCCAGTCAAGCTTTATTTAATTATTGTGCTATTGTTACTATATTCATTGGTTCAGATCTTGGAACCCGACCAACACTTTTTCAGTTGGTCCTTCCAGGTCATTCCTATCCTTTTAACATCCTGATGTGTGGTGAGAGAGTCGCTTAGCTTTTTTAGCTGATTCCTATCTCCCCTCACTTACCAAAAATGTGTTGTTACTGTTAGTTGGTTAACTACATTATTAGAATTTAATGTTCCTTACTCCTCTAAAAAGTTTTAACCTGCTTATTAGTATATTGATAATATCTTTCCTATTAATGACCTCTCTTTTTCTCTCTTCCTATTCTATTTTCAGAAAGATATCTGTGCCTTTCATGTTTTACATATTCTGCCTCCTTTGGTTTGGGTACACTGCCACCCTCTGCATATACATTTATTCTCTGTTGCACTATGAACATCTTCTGCTTTTTAATTTGTCCCTCCCATTCCTATGATTATCCCCTCTCCTTCATACTGATACTATGAGTGATATACTTTTATATACATGGAATGTGAGGGAACTTAATTCTCCTTGTAAGCAAAAGCAAATTCTTTCACATCTCCAAAAGCATAAAACACAAATTGCTTTCCTTCAAGAAACAAAATTATTAGCAGAAGATGTTCATAGGCTTAAGAAATTCTGGGTTGGTCAAATTTATGACTCTTCCTATACCTCAAAAAAAAAAAAAGAGGAGTTGCTATTCTTATACATAAGCGTCTTAAATGGTCCCTTATAAAATCCCGCTCTGATAATGAAGGCAGATGGGTCATGGTCAAATTGAACACCAATTCTGGACCCATCCTGCTTGTCAATGTTTATGCACCCAACTCCGATCCCCCAAACTTTTTCCACAATTTAGCTCAACAGATTCTTTCCTTCAACTCAGATAACACACCAATTATTCTTGGAGGGGATCGTAACTTAGTTTTAGAAGCTGGCATTGACAGGAGCACCCCCACTATAGATGCTCACCCCAGAAGTATTAAAGCCCTTTCATTACTAATGAAAGATATTGGATTAGCTGATGTCTGGCGTCTCCTTCATCCCCGAGATTGAGACTTTACCTTTTACTCCTCCCTACATAAAACATACAGCAGAATCGACTATTGGCTAGCCTCTCCTATTATAATGGAGAAAACTATTGATACTTCCATCTCTCCAATTATAATTTCAGATCATTCTCTGTTAATTGCACCTTTATGGGGTCCATCAGCACCCAAATCTACTTTCTGGCAGTTGGACCTCTCCTTCTTAAAGACCCAGAGTTTTACCCACGATTAGGTTCAAACTCAGGACTTCCTCTCTCACAATAACCCCACCGAATCATCTGTGTCCACTGTATGGGAAGCCCTTAAAGCTACAATCCGTGAGAAAATTATCAGCTATGCTACACAGAAAAAGGTACGAGAACAACAATTGGCTGGTTTGGAAAAATCTCTGAAGGTTAAAGAGAACTTACTGTATATTTCTCCTCTAACAAGCACTGTCCTGACTCTTAACTTCATCTTGAAATCCTTCAACTTAGAATCAAAATAAACAATCTAATTTCTTGGAAACCGATTAGCCTTGTTTAAACTTAAGCATAAATTTTGGGAACATGGTGACAAAATGGGAAACCCTGTCTTACCAGCTTAAAGCACAACAAATGGAACAACATATTTTAAGCCTTAAAGATGAGCAAGGTATAATTCACTCTGATAACCCTCTATAAACCATATTATGAAAACCTTTATCAAAATTATACTCCAGTATAAACCCACCTCACATCACTCAAATTCAGCAATCTATAGCTTTACATCTTCCTCTTCTCTCCTCTCATGAAGGAGTCCTTAGACAAACCCTTTACACTTCAAGAAATTCAGAAAGCTTTGTCATCTCTAAGATCAGGCAAATCCTTGGAGGTGATGGTTTCGGTTGACTTCTATAAACTGCTCTTCGACACATTATGCCACCTTCTTCTAAATGTTTATCAAGAAGCTTCCATCACTGGCAAAATTCTCTTTATCCTGTACTGATGTGGTTATAACCTTAATCCCTAAGAAGGATAAAGATCCCACGCACTAGCAAGTTATAGGCCAATCTCTTTATTAAACACAGATGTAAAGATATTTGCTAAACTACTCACCTCTCGACTCAACCTCGTTCCACAAACTGACCCATAGCTCTCAAGCTGGGTTTATTAAGCACAGATCAGGTTCTGATCACCTTTGCTCCTCTTCAATCTAATTCATAAGCTAAATTTCAAGTCTCCTATGCGCCATAGCTATTGATTTCGAGAAGGCTTTTGATTCTTAAATTGGGATTACCTTTATCGTTCTATCTCATTTTGTCTCCTTTATACCTTTTGCTCTTGGATTAAACTATTATATAATTTCCTGTTGCTCAGGTACTTGCTAACTCCACCTTCTCCTCTCTCACTTTCAGCTGGCAAAGGAACTAAGCAGAGTTGTCCCTATCACCCTCTCTGTTTATTTTAGCCATGGAACCCTATCTGCTTGCTTGTGCAATCTGCTGGCATTAACAGCATGCCCGTGGGAAACTCAAGATATGCTTTCTCTCTCCATGCGGATGACCTCTTAATCTTACTTGAAAATTCTACCAGGCTGGATCCTTGCTGGTAGATTTATCAATAAATTTACAATAATTTCTGGCCTTGCTCTAAATTATAGTAAATCAGAAATCCTACCTCTTAATGACCACTGTAAAGCTTTTATGATCCTGCCTCTTGGATTCCACTGGTCTCCTCAAGGTATAACGTATCTAGGAATCAAAATAATTAGTAACCTAAAGAAAATATGGGACATTAATCTTAACCCCTTATTAGACAATATCAAAACAATCCTAGACAGATGGAAACTTCTTAATCTCTCCTTTATGGGGAAAATCGCAGCCATTAAGATGTCCATATCTCCCAAAATTCTTTACATTTTTGCCCAAATCCCCTTAATTTTACCATCCTCTTTTCTCACCAAAATTGATAAACTAATGGGGAACTTCATCTGGGATGGGAAGCCACCAAGATTTCATCATAATAAACTTCGTGCTCACTGGAAAACAGGTGGATTTGGATTTCCATGGTTCAAAGGGTATCTCTGGGCTTTTCGAGCAGCTCAAATTATCAAATGGTTTCAGAAACCCTCCGTTCACTCTCCACTTTGGATTGCAATGGAATCTGCACTTTGCCCTGGAGGAGTTCCTACTTCCTTTATTTTTAATCCTCTCCCCTCAAAACTAAAATCTCACCCGACTATATTCTCCTCTGTTCTCTTCTTTAAACTACTCCACAAGTTCTTGAAATCTAATACCAGACCTTGGTTTTATGCCCCCCTATGGGGCAACCCATTGCTCACCCTAGAAAATCACCAAATCTTTTGTTCTACATGGAAGAATAAAGGAATTATTTTTAAAGGAGATATCTTGGACCAGAATTATTCACTCTCAAAACATTCTCAGATTTGCAGGTCACTTGGAAACTTCCTAAACAGGATTTTTGGAAGTTCTTACAAATCCGGTCAGCTTATAACCCAGTTTCTAACTATGTGTATAAGCACACTCTTCTAGAACCATACATCTTGCACTGGGTCAATTTATTTGCTAAATAGAATAGTTACATTTATAAAGACATTATTGTTAATCTTCCTGATCAGTCCATATCAGCTAAGAATAAGTGGAGTGCTCTCCTTAGCTATAATATTTCATATGTACAATGGAGTAAATGCTGGCGTCTAGCACATAACACATTCAGAGATACTCTTAGTTCCTTAATACAAATTAAGATTCCTACACCTCTGTTATAGAACTCCCTCTGTTCTGCAACGAACGGGCCTCCTAAATAATAATAATTGTTGTTGTTGCAACCAGGCTAACGAGGATTTACTGCACATCCTATGGTCATGTGCTCCTGTTTATAAACTATATGAAAGTTTGTCTACTCGCTTTAGAGTAATAGGACAAAAATTACCTTTGACCCTACATTATTCCTTCTCGGCATCTTTATTCCCAATAAACTCCCTTTCACATGCACGTTTTAGATGGTTAAACATACTTTCGCTCTTGGTTAAACATCTGATTCTTATGAAATGGAAATCCCCATTTTCCTCTACCCTTTCAGATGTTCTCCAAAGCCTTTCCCAGTATGCCTCATTAGACCATTTATCTCACGTTATTCATGACCAACTTACCGTATATGACAAATGTTGGCAGGATTATCTCAAATTCATTGAACCTTCTGGTTCTTCTAGATCTAATCCTTAGCTGTATCCAGCCTCTTATTTATATTGCTGTCAGATTAGGTTTTTCCTCTCTCTATTTGATACTACCAAGCACAGATATCTCTCTTTCTCCTTCTTTATTATTCTTACTCTCTTATTCTTTCCATTCTACTTTTTCTTACTTTTTCCTGTTCATTTCTCCTGTTTTTCCTTCCTCCATTAGTATACAATGTATGTATTCCCAATCATATCACTTTATGTAACTTATCAGTGTCTTGCCTCAACCTACTCTAGAATATATTCTGTACTTGGTTACCTCCTTTTTGAATTCACAATTACCTTAATAGTTGTAACTCTTTTGTTCAACACTTATAACACAGACAAGGCTAACTCTTACCATCACCATATGCACATAAGGCTATCTTCTTTATATAATATGCATACTAAGTGATTTTTCTATGTAATTTTATATGGAGGATACTCTTTACTGTATATGTTTGTATACTTTTTTAATTTTAAGTGCAATAAAAAGATAAAGTCAAAAAAAAATGCTAAACAATAAAGGGCCAGAAATTGAGCCCTGAATCCTGTGCATGGTGTCCTCTCTCTGGGATGTTACATAGCCATCTGGCAACCTCTTGGCTATCACCTCAGGACTGGCAATGGCCCTAGAACTGCTTGGTCAATGAGCAGTGGCAGCACATGGAGGTCACTGGGCTAACTCCCTCAAGAGAACAATACTGTATCCCCATCCCAAAACAATGTGAGGGCACACTACAACAGAATGATTTAATGTGTGTACATTTATTATCTGATATCACTTGATCAACTGTGACTGATTAAAGATGAATTAGAAATGTATAATGTATATTAGAACGTTGTTAACCTTAGGAAATCATCATTTCCTAAGATTGTTAACCCATCTTCCATCCGACCCAATGTTGTTAACCTATCGATGCGAGGTTGTTAACCTATTGATGCTACGTCACATCAATGGGTTAACAACTGGGAATGATCTGTGCATGTGAGCGCCTTTTTTCCCTCAGGAACTGATGGATGTATGCAACAGTGAGGGAATGACTGAACAGCCATGACAGTGACTAAATTTTGAAAAGTAAGGAGCTGTTTTCATTTTTCTTGGGATCATACACTATAAAAAATAATATATGGTCCTTCTATCTGCAACCGGTTACTGATAACCTTCTCGAGATTGCCATGGCAATGTAAACCTCTTGAGCTTTGCTCTTGATGTTTACATGGTTGCCCTGGTGACCTCTCAGCGGTTAACAGACCCATTACTGATAGAGGACCATACATTATCCTCTATATAGTAGCTAGCTGCAAGAATACATGTGACCAATTATTGTTTCCTTTGATTTTATTTTGTGTTTGGTCATGTTTTACAAGTTCTTGTTACTGTTTGGTGTTAGTTTACTATTTCCCTTCAAGCATGCTATGTCTCTGATATCAACTGTTGCTTAAATGTTCCTTAACCTTGTTTGTATTGCTTGTTTATTTTCCTAACAAAAAGTATTTATAAAGAAAAAAAAAAAGAACTGAGCCATGCAGCCCTCCAATATCGATCCTGACCGAAGGTGAAAAAACTCCATTAACTAAAAAATGTAGTATTCTATTAATAAAAATTATTCTCAAACCAACTTAATACAGTTTCAGTACATTTCCAAGTCCTGAGACCGTCAACAGACGGATTAACCTTAAGTAAGCTAAACCAAAGAGGCCGCTGTCAACAGCCATGCACGGAAAACAGCTGAATGGTAAATTGTGCTATGCCATAATGCCGCTTTGTCAAACATAACACGATTTACTTACACACCATGGCTGCCATGGATCAGCTTGAGGAGCACAGCTTGGGGAGGAGCAAATTGGGGAGCAGAGGGATGTACTATTCCAACAGGGGAAGCAAATTAGGGCACACAACTTGGGGCCAGGAGGATATGCTATTCCAACTGCAGGGGACACAACTGGGGTGGGTGCAACTCAGGAGGGGAAGATTATTCCAACTTGGGAGAGTTGGAAGAACTCAGGGGTTAGTGAGCACGACAGACATAAACAATAAAAAGGAGCTCACAGAACTGAACCCAGGTCTGCTGGATGTAACAAGCCCATTCATAGGCTGTCACTTGCACCTCTACACTACGCTGCCAGCACAGGTAGGCAGCATGCACTACTGAACTTCAGCTAGTCGGCAGAAGTGAAAACAGCTTTTATGACCAGCACCATAATACATTCGCTGTTAACTCCATGTAGCTGTTTTCACTCATGCTATTTACGCCACCACACATTTCACTTCCCTAACATTTCAACGTGATCTTGTTGGTATAACCAAACAGATGACAGTGATGGGCCAAATCAAAGGCATTTGACAGATCAAGAAAAATTGCAGCTGGCATATTTCCACTTTCCAAGGCCTCATGAAGATAATAACAATAATAATAATAATAATAATAATAATAAAACTTTATTTATTAAGCGCCTTTCAAGCACCAAGGCGCTGTACAAATGAATGATAAAATCAAAGAATACACATATAAAATCAATAATCTCAGCAACATCAATTCATAAAAGCCTAACTCCACAAAAGTGTCTTAAAATCCCGCTTAAAGGGTTCCACGGTCATGCATTCCCTAAGCCAATGAGGCAGAGAATTCCAGAGGGTTGGGGCCACAAACACAAAAGCCCTGGCCCCAGAAGACTTCAGTGTAACCCTTGGAACCTCCAGCAACCCTTGTCGGCTGAACGGAGCTGTCGTAGAGGGTGGTAAGGAATCAGAAACTCTTTCAAGTAGTTGGGGCCCAGTCCATGCAGGGCTTTGAAGGTCAAAAGACCTACTTTAAAGGTGATCCATCACTATATGGGCAGCCAGTGCAGATCGCGCAGCACAGGGGTAATATGTGTCCTTCTAGATAGGTGGTCAATTTGACCAGAGCATTAAGTATATTGTACTACTTAAAAAAAAAAAAAAAAAATGTTGACAAGTAAATAGGATGTCATTTTGCTGCAAGTACACCTTGATGCGGTCAAAGAGCACTCCCTCAAGAGCCTTGGATAGTTGTGAGAGGAGCGAGTTTGGCCTATAGCTTTTTACTGAAGTCTTTGGCCAGATTTAAAGATTGGCACTATAGTCACGTAGAGTTGTTCCCAAGTTAAAGTCAAAATGTCATGGCTGGAGATTGCCCACTTCATTACTGTCTTTAAAGCTGGAGTCCCATAAATCAGAAGACTCATGGATTTTAGAGCCTTGGTTGGCAGCATACCAGACACAAAAATATTTGCTGAAATTGCTTCAGAACCATTGCTGCACCAGGGAGGGAATATTCTGCAACCCTGCCTTAAGTAATCCATGAAAAAAAATATGTATGGAAAAAGGTCACTGGATTCAACATATTCAAGCCACCTTTTTTGGGAGCAGATACGTTACCTCTCTTTTTATAGGACTGAGGCGACTGCCCCAAAGCATCTGGAAGAAGATGCTATAAATTCTGGTTTCCAGGTTGAGAGGGGGAGGAAATTCATAACTTAAAGTAAAATTGGTAAGAGAAACTGTTAAATAATAAAAAAAGTTTTAGTTTTGGCTAATCTACAGGATTTACATTTGTTAAATTTATTCCCATGTATAGCTAGTGTATCTTCCCATTTCAGAGAAGATATATCCTCACTGCCAAATCTGAGGCCAAAAATTGTAAAAGGAGCCTCTCACATAGCAATACCTGCTACTGATTGGTTCCTAGTAGGTGTAGACCCTAATTAGATTCCTCCACTTTTACTCAGGTTGAGTTTAGAGCTGGAAATGTTTGAAAAATCAGAAGACAACCTCCAAGGCAGCCTGCCCAGAAACTGATCAACCACAAATAAACAAATATCATCTGGACAAGCAGCAACTTGAGAGGTTCCCCTCCTAAAGGCTTAGCAATCCCTCTGATCTGAGTATTGGGTGAAATGCACTGAAGTAAAGGATCCAGAGCAAAAACATATAAAGGGGGGGGGGGTCAAGGGGCACCCCTGTCTGACACCCACCCTGATAGTCCCTGTGTTAGTGCGGATAAAAAGTGTTGAACTTGACCAGATGATTTGGCTACTGAACCAAAAGCACCCAGGATGTGTTTATCCAAAAAAAGCCAATAAATCTGTTCCAGGGATAACCTTACCTTTATCATTTTAAGGTAACTGAGCTGAGATGTTTCTGATGCTTCTTTGCACTACAGTAAAGATGATCTCCATAGGGTTTTTTTTGGGTGCCATATTTTAATTCTGCTTCCAGGGTTGCTGCTCTACCATATTAGTATTGTCTCACTTCTAATTTTATTTGTTGAATTTGATCTGAATAATCTCTTAAAGACAGGATGTTGTGTAGCATTTTCTTATTTCAAGTAATTCAAATACTGTGTTCACTGCCTATTCTTCCAACATTTTGAAACCACAATTGAATATCTACTTTAGTATTGTCCCATCATTCAAGTGGGTCATCATAACAGCAAAACACAGATTCCTGACTTTAGTAAATATATTATACCTGATTGTACGACTGATTGTGCCAAGAGACACATTAACCTCCATCTTCCCTTTAATGCACAGGAGAAATTCCAAAATAAATCAGTTCCCCAATAAAATGTGGTCAGAATATTCCACTAGTATCAGACTAAACTCCTGAATCTGAGGTCTAGATGATCAAAAATAAGTAGCGATCCACAAAGCTAAATACCCTAATATGTCTGTAGCTCCAGTTTTATAGGTGGACCTGTTCTCATTACGTAAGCTAGTGGGGTCACTACTTCCTTTAGTGGAAAACATACAACATATGAATATACGAATTTGCCAGCAGAAACAGGCCACCTAGTCTATCAAGTCTGCTAGCTGGGGCAGCTAGCACCCAACTCTTGCAGCTGCCCCACCCCTCCCTTCCCAATTACCCCCACCTTGTTCCATCCCTTTGAAACTACCCACTGTCTTATAAGAATCACAATATGCTTTTCCCCCTGTTGAGTGCTTTATCAGTGCAACAGTTTAAATCCCCTCTTAGTACAATAATTCAAGCAGTACATAGATATGGTTGTATAGCTTCAAAAAGTTCCACTCGGCTTGGGGCATAAACGTTAATATAACTTCAAATGCATCCTTCTCATTTGATATCCAAAAGTAGTGCCCTTCCTGGAACAATATCCACTACTCTTTCTATTGAAACTGTAGAACTGTTAAATAAAATTCCTACCCCGTCTGCTTTGTCTTGCCCAAAAGACCAAAATGAAGGGCCCACCCCACCCTTCTTATACTGACCCAAATGGAAAGTAAAAGACATCCACGTTTCCTTCAAAAAACATATTTGAAGTTTAGCTTCTTGTAAAAGTGAAAAAAAAAACTGCTTCTCTCCTCTGCGGATGTTTAATGCTACAAAGTTTCAAGGAGGCAATTTTTAACTGTTCCATTGAAAAAAGGCAAATTAGGAGATAAAGTACTGATAACTAAACAGATGCCAGATTTTCAGTCTCACTCCACAGCTGTCGGTATGGGAAAAATCTCTGCACTGGCGGACATTTCAGTATTCAGCCTGTGCTCTGTACAAGCAGCAGGCACAGCAGCAGAGGATGTTATGCCTGGTCCTACCGGAGTAGAATTCCAATGCAACTGAATGTAAAAGTCTGCAAGCTGCCATAAATCATAGAGCTTGCTGCAAAATGACTCTGTGTCTGAAAATCTGGTGCATGTGGGAAGAACTGCAAATGAAGACCCACTTGCACAAGTTTGTCCTGCACCTGCACTGATTTCAGGGTCTTCAAAATCCAACCCCAGATTCTTAAGATCCTGGGGTATCTCAGTCATTGTCACCACGGAAACTTCACCATTGGTGAAGCAGTTATCCATACAGAAGATTCTCAACGTACAGCTGGGGTGCATGCGCTGTTGACTTCCGATGATGTCATCAACTGTATAAAGGGCAGGAGTGGTCTGCCCTCCTCAGTTCTTTCCTCATTGTGACTTATCCGCATGGTTCTCCACAGAAGCTCCAATGCAGTTTTATGCCATTTTGCCTATTTCTATGACTTTTAGAATCTCTTTTTTGTAAGAGATTCATTTATATTGTTTATGTTGAGAGTTAATCCTTTGACCTTTCTCTTCCGTTGCTGCCACTGTGGAAAGAAGATTGCCTCCATAGACAAACACTGTCTGTGTCTACTGGCTTGGGCCTGACCACAAAGTTTCTGACTGTGAGCTCTGCCAGACGTTTACTCAGACAATCCTCAGGTGATGCAGAAAGGCTTTAAAAAGTGTCCTAATGGAACAACAAACAGCCAGTTCTGAGTAGAGGTTCTCCAGGGTCCCAGCCTCTCAATCACTGGCAGTGTCATTGAGCTCCCAGGCCGTTAATGCCCGAGACAAGTCCTGGGGTTGGATTCATAAAAAAGACCGGGACTGGGACAGTTCCCCTCACCCCCAGTGATGATCTCATTCCTCGACGGCCTCTCCTCCTTTGTCTGGGGGAGTCGTCATTGGCTGTAGCTGCACCAACACACAAAGTCACTGTTCAGGTCTCTGTGCCCTCCAGACCCATACTGACAGCACATCCACCTGATGCTCAGGGTGGTTGGTCGTTGACCTCCGGGTCATCGTTCCCTCCTTCGTCGATGACAGGCTCATCATCGACTGCCCTCCTGTTGAGACCTGCCCCTTCTCCCTCCAGGGCTACAGGCTCTTCAGGTTTACAGGGTCCATCAGGCGGGTCATCGTCCCTGTACCATCGACCCCTCGCTCTGTTGATGCAACCTTCTTTGGTCATCGACCTGAAAGAAATCCTCACCAAGCATACCTCGGTGATCATTCATCAGTTGGGCATATACAGGCCCATTTCACCAGCACCATCGATGGCAGCCTCAGCATCAACAGCTCATCTTCAGTTGTGGGAAGCCCCCTGTAAGCCGGTGTCTCCAGCATCAGGCTTGGATCTGGGAGAGGTCAACGTTGAAGAGGAGTACCACCCTGACCTAAGTCTTCCTGATGAAGAGGAGGAGGAAGAGGGGGTCTTTAATTCTGACAAGTCTACAGCCTCCTCTGTTAGTGAGGACTCTGTCAAGCATACCCCCAGGTCTCCTCCTGAAGGCCCCACTTTCTTCAGTATAATGAAACAATTGTCCTTTGCCGTGGGTTTCCATACTGAGGAGGAGGATGTAAACAGAAATAGACCTGGTGGACTTTTTGGTCCCTGTGTCTCCCAAAAAGATCATTCCTCATATTCTTCCTGCTCTCAGAAATGCGGCCACTGCAGCCTGGCACAGGCCAGACATGGTTCCGGCTATGCCCCACAGGGCAGATAAACTTTATCATGCCCCCCACGGGTTCCCTTACTATGCTGCCCAGCCAGAAACCAATTCAGTGATCATCAAGGCAGCTCATGACAGATCTAAGGCACCAAAGCACCTTAGCTGTCTTCCCCTGGACAAGGAGTCTCGTAGGATAGACCTTCAGGGCAAGAGGGTTTATGCTTCCTCCACCCTCAGGCTGAGGATTGCCAGCTACCTGTCTCATGTGGTGAAATACCAGAATACCAACTGGAAGAAGGGCAGAGCTGCCACGGGAGCTTCTCAAGTGTTTGCAGACCGATCAGGATGTTAGCAAGCACCTCTTCAGGGCACTCTATGACATCTTGGATACTATTGCCAGGGCTGCTGCCATCGACATCTGCCTACATAGGCATTCCTGGCTAATGGTCTCTGGCTTTGCTGCTGATATTCAGCAGAAGGTGCTTAATGCCCCTTTAATGGCACAAAGCTCTTCAGGCCCAATGTCCAAGACATCATTATGATTTGCAGACATCTGGCAGGCCATAAAGTCTGACCACTCCTTTACCATACCCAGCCTAAGGGTAGACAGCTCTCCTTTTGCAAGGTGTCCAACAGGCTTGGAACAGCTTCTCAGTCCCAGGGCAAATGTAGGGCATCCACTGCCTTGCCTGCCTCCTTCAACACAGTAACCGTGGCCAAGCATCCCCGAAGTGACAGATCAGCCCCCGTGGTTGCATCTGCCACTGCTTGACTCCTTGCCAGACCCCCCTCTTCTGGTCCCTGACCAAGAGGTAGTGGTTGGTTCTCCCTCCATCTGAATCAGTGGAGAATCATAACTTCGGATGCCTGGATTCTGCAAATTGTAGAAAGGGGTCACAAGCTGGAGCTCATCGAGCAGCCACCAGAAAACCCTCCCCTGCCCTCCACTTTCCCCCCAGGCTCACCTGTCTGTTCTCCGGGAGGATGTGCAGTCCTTTCTGCACAAGCAGGCCATCAAGCCAGTACCAAGGCACCAGAGAAACAAGGGGTCTAACTCAAGGTTTTTTCTGGTCCCCAAAAAGACCAGAGATTTGAGGCCCATTTTAGATCTAAAGGACCTCAATCTGTACATCCAGTACCGAAAGTTCAGAATGGTAACTTTGCCAAGCCTGATGCCTCGTCTTAAAACAGGTGACTGGCTTTATTCACTAGACATGCAGGATGCCTACCTGCACATCTCAGTCTCCTCCCTTCCCCCACAGGAGGTTTCTCCGTTTTCTATTTCAGGGCGAGCATTACCAATTCAAAGTGCTGCCCTTTGGCTCATCCTCTGTGCCGTGGGTTCTTATCAAATGCTTAGCAGCAGTAGCTGTGGCCTCAGAAGGAGAGACTGTACGCTTTTCCTTACCTGAACAATTGTCTCCTCAAGGTCCCGCCAGACAGCAGCTTCATGAACTCTGGAGCAAACTCCAGTTGTTCCACTCTTTGTGCATTATGGTCAGTCTCCCCAGGTTTGCTCTGGTATCATCCCAGAGACTGTTGTGCATAGGGGCAGTTCTAGACTCAGTGCAGGAGAAGGCCTTCATGCCTCAGAACAGGGCAGCGTGCCTTATGACCCAGGCTCAGGAGGTGGCTCAGAGCCATTTCATTCCTTCCAGGGTGTATCTGAGGCTGTTGGGTCTAATGGCGGCTGCCATGCCCACTGTTCCACTGGCCAGGCTCCATATGCATATCCTGCAGTGGACTTTCAGGGTGCAATGGGACCAATGCACGGACGAGTTAAGATCACTTGGTGCTGGCCTCCCCAGTCCAAAAAGTGCTGTAATGGTGGATGGACCCTTTGAACCTGTTGCAAGAAGTCCCATTCCAAATCTCTTTTCCACAGCAGTTCCTCATTACGGATGCCTCTGGGTTGGGCTGGGGAGCTCACCTGGGTCCCTTTCAAACCCAGGGCACCTGGTCTCCGCTTGAGGCCTCTCTGCATATCAGTGTGCTGGAGATGTGGACAGTGCTCTGTGCCATGCAGGCCTTTCAGAACCACCTTGCTGTGGGTCAGTTGCTGGTGTAGTCAGACAATCTCAGTGTAGTGTACTACATCAACAAGTGGCGTGGGGACTCATTTGTACCCCCTGTGCAAGAAGGCCATGCGAAAAGTAGGAGCTCATTCTCATCTGTCGCAGAAGACTTGTTCAACAGATGGGGTCATGAAGAGTTGGACCTTTTTGCATCCCCAGTCAATGCAAAACCGTAATTTCTGCTCACTCGATCCAGGGCCTGGAGTTTTCTGGTGAAACGCATTGTCCCTCTCCTGAAGCGGGAGGTTCCTTTACGCATTTCCTTGGTTCCCTTTGATTCAGAGGGTCCTCATCAAATTGCAGATGGAGGGGGCCAGTATTATTGTGATAACTCCATTCTGGCCCACCAGATGTGGCTTCCCCTGCTGCTGCAGCAGCTGGCGGAGGAACCTCTGGTTACACTCCCCCTTTGCAGGAACCTGTTGACCCAGGCTTAGGGGACCCTGGTCCATCCCAGCCTAGGGTTCTTCTGTCTGCATGCTTGGCTCCTGAGGACCTAGCCATCGCCAGGTTTGGGGTCTCTAACAGAGTGACAGACGTCCTGTGGCCACCTGGAAGCCTTCCACTCGAGTCACGTATGCCATGAAGTGGAAGTGGTTTGCCATCTGGGCTGCCAGACATAAACTGGACCCTTTCACCTGTCCGGTGAACCAGGTCCTGGAGTACCTGATCTCTCTATCTGACTTGGGTCTCCAGTATTCCTTCCTCAAAGTTCACCTTTCAGCTATTTTGGCCTTTCATGAGCCTGTAGCTGACCATATGATAGCTCAGCTGGATGTCTCCCATACCTTTTTAAGGGGCATCCTGCATCTGAAACCACCAATCTGTTCTCTTGTCCTGGCTTGGGATCTGGATTTTGTTTTGGAGAAGTTAACCCTGTCTCCTTTTGAGCCAGCCGCAATTTGCAAGCTACGCTTTCTCTCTTGGAAAGTATTATTTTTAGTTGCCATTACTTCTGCTTAAAGGAGCCTTATTTGGTTTTTCACAAAGACAGGGAATCTTTGCACACAAATCCTAAGTCCCTCGCTGAGGTCTCTGAGTTTACACTCAACCAATTTATCCACCTTCCTGTTAATTTTCCTAAGTGTGCCAATCCAGGGGAAGCACTGCTCCATATGTTAGATGTACCCAGAACTTTTAAGTACTACCTGCTTTGCACCAAAGAATGTAGAAAGTCAAAGCAGTTGTTTGATTCCTTCACCCTGGATAGAGAGGGTGTTTCAGTTTCTAAGCAATGTTTATCCAAATGGTTGGCAATTGCATTGTGTTCTGCTACACAAGTATGGCAAAAAGTTACCTGGAGTGATTAAAGCTCATTCCACAAGGGGTATGGCTACCTCTGTAGCCCATTTCTAAGGGTTCTCAGCTGCTGACATCTGTGTGGCTGCCACCTGGAGTACAGTCCATACTTTCAGCAAGCACTACAGTCCGGACATTGCCTCAGGAGCCCTTGCAGGTTTTGGCAGGTCTGTGCTGCAGGGCCTCCTGTCTTCCTCCCAGACTCTCTGTTCTCACCTGTAACTGCTTGGGACTCATTCCTTTGGTGTGACCTGATGACTGAGATGCCCCTGAAGAAGATAGAACAGTTACGAAAGAACTTACCGTAAGAGCAGATCTTTGAGGGATTCTCAGTCATCAGGTCTGCTTTCCCTCTCATCATCCCCTTTCATGGGGCTCTTTTACTGGAACTGGCTGTCTGGTGTATCCAGCCTTTCATATAGGCCTGGGCACCCTTCTCTTTCCTCGGTCCCCCATGGCTAGAGCTATATTCCCTGTGTCTGCCGGGGGAGAGAACTGAGGGGGGAGCAGGGCTGCTCATGGCTTTATAGGATTGATGGCATCGATGGACATCGATGGTGTGGATGGCCCTAATTTTACTGCTGTAAATCTTCCATGTGGATCCTGTTTCACCGATGGTGAAGTTCCTAAGGTGTGACCTGATGACTGAGATCCCCTCGAAGATCTACTGTTACGGTAAGTTCTCATGTAACTGTTCTTAATATTTTCTGCCCCCAAGGAGTTCTTTTTTTGATGCCTATGTTTAGGAACCAACACTTCCGTGTCTGAAGGCAGTCAAGATTGGGATGATCTTAAAGAGCTTCTGCTTGCATTCCATTTATATTTTATATATTTCTCCTTCCCATAATTTATTACTGAAGAAATGTGTATGAATATATAATTGTTGTTCCTTAGAGTTAATTTTGAGTACATCTGCCTCTATTTTATTTATTTATTGAAATGTTTCACCAGGAGGCATGCTGAGCAACTTGAGCAACAAGTTGCTCGTGTCCCGGTGCATCCTGGGGGGTAGGGAACAATGGGATAGAATACAGAGAAATGTGACAGTGTTGGAATACAGTTTGCTTACTTGCATACAATTAGAGCAGGAGGGATTACAGGTGGATAACTTTAGCTAACAATGCAACAGTTAAGTATAGTAGATATAAAGACACATGTAGCAAATGGGCAACAGTTGGTGACAGTTGGTAACACTGGAACACATATAATAACTTGCAACAGTATGAGCACTAGAAGGTAAGGTGACCCAATAGTAATTGGTAGCCATTAGTGTAACACAGATATTCAAGATTTATAGTGATTGGAGTAAAGAGAGGAAGAATGGAAGGAGAGAATGAAAATTGCAGAGGGTAGAATGGAAGAAGGAAAGGAAATTTATGGAGAGCATCGACAGAACATGATTTTGAAGCAAATAGAGATGACAGGGTGGACTAAAGTGCATATAAGAGGTGGAAGTTATAAGTGCTTAATTGAGTGTAGGGTAGGCCAGTGTTAGGCTATGTTAACTGGAAGGGGGTAGGAGGAGATGAGAGGTAGTGTGGCAGGGTGATGAGAGAGAGTATTGGGTGTGGGCATCCAAGGGGAAGGGAGTTGAAATTCAACAGTGTCCTTATCCCTATCTGGGCAGGGCGGTGGACAGCCCTACTGGTAGGACACAGGTTATAGCGACGAGAGTTATTTATATATAGTGATGAAAGAGAGGGAGATGTTGGGGGAAGGTTGTTGTGGGAGGGGGTAGCAGAGGTCAACTGTAGTAGGGGGTAGTACCCCACCAGTGTGCAGGGTGACCCTGTCTACACAAGGCAGTGATCTAGCAGTGACTGAGGGGGTGCAGTAAAAGGAGAAATAGGGGAAGGGGGTAAAGTTGTTGCCCACCGTGCACTATGGATCCTGCCTGCACAAGGCAGTGATCAAACTCACAGGAGGGAGCTAGATTAAGGGTAGAGAAAGAAAGGGAAGGGGCATTTTAGGAGAAGAGAGAATAGGGGACAAGGAGGAGCACTATCAGAGGGAAATAGGAGTGGTGGGGAGTAGGCATATGAGCCTGAGCAGAGGTCAGCTATGTATGCGATAGTGTATGGGAGCCCATACACAACCACATAATTCTCATTCTGAGTGGTTTCCATGATGACGAGGACCTCTAGAGCAAAGCTCGTGAGGTCCCGTTGATCATGGAAACTACAAGGTGTAGAGAATACTGTGGTTGTCTAAGGTGGCTCCCATACACTGTTTTTTATAATGTATAGTACCCAAAAATGATAAAAATAAGCTTACATTTTAAATTATTTGCCGCCGGGGTCCTGCGTTTCCAGTACTTCTGCTTACCGCCATGCGCTTTCACCAGGAGTCAACCTGCCCTTGTCCTATCAACAGCGCTTGTTGGGGGTAGTTGTAATGTGACGTGCCTTTCTAATGCAGAACGAAAGTCATTCTGCATTAATAGGCACGACACTAATGCAGCAGAACAACTTTATTGTGTGTATGGATTTTCATACACAATAACGTTCTGCTGTACACTATAGTAGTTATAGCTTACTCCCTACCTCAAGTCATAATCCTCTGTTGTGATGTCACAATCTGTTGCCATGGGAGTATCTGTGATGTCACAAGCACTGCTCTATGACTTCAGCAAGGGAGAAAGCAGCAGGAATAGATTAACTCTTCAGGGGCAAAGATCCTGTTTTCATGCAGATGTCCTCACTACTAAGTAATGGGGAAGAGGAATACAGAACTAATGGGAAATACAAGCTGAACAGTGCCTAAATATTATGTTTTGTTAATGTTCTACTGAGCATGTCACCAGCTCTTTAAAGAAGATGCATCTGAATCGCCTTCTCCTTAATTAGAAACTCCCTAGTTCATTTTTTCCTGCAGGACTGCAAACCTACTCGCTAGGGGCACCACTGGCTGGTCTAGTGGATGTTTTGCCAGTCTGAAGCTCCTGTGCAGGAATATAGTTTCTCTCGGTTGTAGGGGGGATCTGAACTTGATCCTGTGAAACCTCCTGGGTACAGTGTTCCTCAGTATCTGCTTCTGGTTCAGATGTCATATTCACCTGATGCTGTGTCTCAGAGGCCTTTTCTACTTCGGGACAGGGTCCGGGTCATTAGGAGGCATCTTTCTTCAGCATTGTCAGTTTCTTTTGTTACTTTTCAAGTCTCACCAGTCTCACCTCTCAATGTTAAATATGTGCCCAGATTTCTTTGGGTGGGGGAGAGCATGGGGTATGTGATCAAGCCTTAAGGCCACAGACTGTTGAGCCTTAAGATCTCATAGAAACATAGAATTTGTCAGCAGAAAAGGACCGTGTGGCCCACCCAGTCTGCCCAGATGGTCCCTGCCTAGTCTGTCTCCACAGACCCTCACTGGACTCAGGCAACCTCCCTCCTCCTGTCTATTTACTAATATTCCCCTATGTCTGTCCCACACGATTGAAGCCCCCTATTCTTTTTGCTTCCACCACTTCTGCTGGTAGTCCATTCCAGGGGTCCAGTACTCTTTCAGTGAAGCAGTACTTCATCACATCCCTCTTAAACTCCCCCCCCCAGCTTCTCTGCATGTGATCTGGTTCTGATGCTGTTTTCATTTTAAAGGGACACTGTCAGCCTGTTACTTTTTTTTTGCAGGTATTCTAAACATGCCTGCACTGCCTGCAGCAGTCCCTCTTGTGATACAGCGTAGATAGCAGCAATGTGTTCCTCCCAAAATATTTATTTTCACTGATTTTATTAAAAAGTGAAACCCCATCAGTCCACTCCTAGTGCCAAAGCATGGTCACATTTGTAAATGGCGCTGAAGTGCCGAAAGACTCATGAATTGACTATTCTACCCGAGTTCAGCCAAACACAGTTTCTAATAGAATAAAGAAAGCTGAACTTGGGAAATAGTTTTCTTTTGAAATGGTGCTTAAACTTGGATAAATCATGGTCTGAAAGTTGAGCTGTGATACTGGACATGCACGTAAACATTACATGCATATGTATGTATGTGGTATATATATATATATATATATGCATATGTGCATGTCTGCCACCTGAACCAGAAGCAGATACTGAGAAACCCTGCACTCAGGATCTTAACGTGAACAGTTGGGCTTATTCCTAGACCTACTATAGCTTGACTGGTTTGTATTGTCTGTGGTCCAGAATCTGTAACAATCACATAGAGTAAAGGACTTAATGGACAGCCTTGTTTCACTCTGGTCATTGTTTTAACAGGTGCACCAAGCCACCTGTTGACATATGGGGTGACAGTTGCTTCCTCATATAATGCTTTTATCCAAAACTTAAACCGGTAAAACTGGAAGGTCAGCACCGCACCGTGCGTGGTGGCAGTAGCACTTGCTTCTGCTTTTCTGTATGTTTTTGGTCTAATTGTATGTTACTGTAATGTTCTGTTTTATGAATAAATACACATTCTACACTTATAGAAGGTAAGTCTGTTGTCATCTTATTGCAGGAAGTGAATCGGAAGAGCTGTATGGTGCGGTGCTGCCCTTCCAGTTATACCAGTTTAAATTTTCAAAGTGGCCTGGCTCAGGCACGACCTACAGGAAGTAAGTACCCTACTGAGTCCAAGCTGTAACTTTCCTCATTTACCCATTCAATAAATACCACCAGTACCTTGTATCTCTTAATGTTTTAAACAAATATGGATGCAATGCCTTATCAAAGGCGCTTTACTGGTCCAAAGCCAGGAAGAAAAAAAAAGCAAGACAGCTGATGCCCTCGCACTCTGTGGAAGATCTCTGTTCAGAAGCAGATTATCCTGAATGGATCTACTTGGCAGGGCACAAATCTAAAAAGAGTATATTACCTTAGTTGTCATTGGCAACAGCCTCACATAGAGTATCTGTTTTCAACACACGTAACATGCGCCAGTTTTTCAGATCAGATCTGTCTCCCTTTTTGAATCGTACTGTACATAAAAGCCTGTAAGTTACTGTTGGGCATATGATTGCTTGCCAAAGACTGTTGTATAAGCTTAAAAAGAAACTGAGTAACAACATAACACACCACTGTGCCTGACGGTTTAACATGTGAATTTTACAAAACAATTGTGACCTACCGGGCAAGAGTTAGTGGTCATATACAGCAGTATTTTAACAAGTAATCCTATGCAGTGTGCACATCTGACAGGAAATAAACATAAACACACTATTGGTGAGCATCTCAAAAAGGACCAGCTTGTGCAGGCCGTTAGGACAGGTGAACAAAGACATAAACAGGAATACAAAGCATGTATACATATTGGCATTTCATTGGTACAGTGACAACCACAGTGCAAAACCCCTTTATTCTATCTTTGATTCTCCCTCATATTGAGCCCCACTGGGCATATTCCCTGAGAGTGGTTTCCTACAATAACTTGACCAAATGACTTTCGGGTTAACTCCACATGCTCCATCAACAAAGCTGAGACGTACGTAAGCCAGATTAAATGGGATTGCCTACAGGGGGAACCATGACCAGGGCCCCTTCCATGGGCTCCCAAATCTGAGTGTAGCAGGAATGCATATGTAGGACATTATATATTTTTTTCTATTGTCATACTTTCTAACATCTGTTTATTCCACAGTGACACTGTAGGAGAGACTCCACCCACCAGTTTTGGGCTGCAACTTTCTTTCCTAGCACCACTTCCAGCAACTGTTTCTGCTACAGGCCATTTCCCATCATGCACCCTAGTAACACCACCTCTATGGCAGGGACACATGCAAAGTTTAAGATATTGGACGGGGCTCTACCACTGCAGCCCAGAAAGGAGATTCCTTAAGACAAGACCAAGCTAGATGTATAAAAGAGCCCTCTCCCAATCACAGTTTGGGCACTGATCTGATTTCTCTGGATCAATCCATTTGGTCATGTCAAGGTAAAATATAACCTGTGAGGGAAACTAAACTGTTATTTGCAGAGCTTGTTACTCTTGGAAAACTGTGACACAGCTCTAGTGGCTTCCTCCCATAAATCCACCAGTTGCAGGGCCTTTTCCAGCTTCAGTGCCCACTTCTGTCTCAAGCCCTCTAGGGTGGCACTTTAGCTGTTAAAACAATATAAAATTACTGCAGTGGGCATGGCCTCTCGCTCTGCCACAAGAGGATTTGTTCCAAGGAGGAACACTGAAGCTATCTAGAGGTGGATTCCTGTTTCAGTGATCATGTTATGTAGCTGTAGATACAAGAAAAAGTCCTGTGTAGACAAACTGAATTTCTTGGACAGTTGCTGGATAGACTCCATGACCCCTCCTTCGTACAGGTCCTTGAAGTTGCTAATGCCTTTTCCCAACCATGATTTATCCCCCTGCCACGTTGGGGGAGAATCTTTCCAGATCCACTCTGCACATCTGATAAGAGTGAGGCTCCCTTCTTGTGGCCTATTATGGTGTGAGCATGTCGCCATACTCTGGCCAACGCTGTGTTAAACGGGTACAGCATGTTTTTCACTATCCCTGTGCTTAATGCAGGGGCCAGGACATGGAATAAGGGGGCGAGGCAGGGCCTTCTCCTCCATGTTCAGCCACACTGGTTGCACGGTATCTACAGCAAATGCTAATTGGGCTGCAAGGAAATAATGTCTAAAGTTAGAAAGTGCCAACCATCTTTCAGACTTGTCTGTAGAGTGTCTTCTTTTACCCTAGCTTTTCCTCCTCTCCACAGGATGGAAGCGAGGTGCCTCCTCACTGATTTGAAGTATTTCATGGGAACCCATACTGGGAGAACCTGAAACATGTAAAGGCATTCGGGGATAATGCACACCTTTGCTGTGCTAACTCTGCCTATTAAAGTAAGGGGAAGTGTCTTCCAATGGTCACAGTCTGTCTTGATGACTGCAAGTATAGGTTTATAGTTTATGTCCCAGATTTGAGAGAACTTCCTTGGGAGTATTACTCCCAGGGAATGTCACTCCCCAGGACTTCACCACCACCCCTCCCAAAGGCAGTCACTCACATTAGCCAAATTGATTTTGTGGCCAGACATGGACCTGTAGATGGCAAAGATGATATTTGTCAGACCAGGAAAGGCAACCTCTGACTGTGAGATGTACAGTAGCATGTCACTGCAAATAGATATATGACATGATGTGTCCCATTAATTATTGTCCCCTAATGTTCGGGTTGTGGCTGATTGCCACTACCAGGGTTTCTATGACAAGACACATGTAATAAGGGATAATGAGTCACCCTGTCTTGTCCCCAGGAGAGGGTGAAAGGTGCTAAGAGCCAGCCTATGGTAAGTAACTGTGCTTGTGGTAATTTGTAAAAGGCCACTACCCATGATCTTATGCAGGGACCTTGTCTGAATCTTGCCTAGGTCTCCAACATAAAGGACCACTCAACCCCGTCAAAGGCCTTATCTGTGTCCAATGGCAAAAGGTTGGGCCGAGCGGCCCTCTCCATGGACCACCTCCGTATAATATTTAATGTTTGGCGTGATGGCCCTTCACAAAACCTCCCTGGTCTTTGTGTATCAGTGTTGGGAGCACTTTTTCATACCTCCCTCCCAGTATTTTGGCCACCACCTTGTAGTCTGCATTTAATAATGAAACAGGATGGAATGATCCACATAAAGATGGATCCTTTTTCAGTTTGGGAAGGATTGTGATGGTGGCCAAGTATTGGGAAGATGGCAAGGTCCCTACCTCCAGCGCCTCAACTATCATAGCCCACATAGGCTGCCCCACAGTTTCCTAAAAGCATTTATAAAAATCCTCCAGGATCCCATCCTGTCAGGTGCATTCCAACCACCAGTGCTTTTACTGCCCTCTTCACCTCCCCAGGGTCAACGTCTGTGTCAAGCTGCTGCATTTCTTGTGGTGTCACGGCTTGAAATGAGAGGTGTCAAAGAAAGTGTCAGTGCATGAAGTGGCCTCTTTTACCTTGGATGAGAAGAGCTCTTGGTAGAATCTTTTAAATTCTTTCCTGTCTGAGATTAATCCATGACCAGGGTCCCTCTTCATCCCTGATACCTGAATAGTCTTGTCAGTTTCTTGTTTTTAGCTGCCATGCCAGCCACTTGTCTCCCTATCTCCCTCAAAGTGTGCCCGAGTTTGGGTTAGTAATAAGTTTCTCTCTCTCTTCTCCTGACACTATTTGATTCAATTTCTCCTTCAGCTTCTTCCAGTTCTGACAGATCATGATGGTTTGGGACTGCATGTGAGCTTTCTCCAGCACTGCCACCATTTCAGTCGGGGTCCCCTCTCTCTCTCTCTTTCCTCCTTTTTATGGGACGTGATGCATAGGAGATAGTAGCCCTCTCACAACTGCCTTCATAGCCTCCCATCTTGTAGCTTCTGTGATTTCACCCCTCTTATTGTGCTGGAAATATTCATGAATACCCTTCCTGTGTGGGCTTTATACTCGGGATCTACTTGAAGCCTGGGATCCACTCTCCATCTGTTACTCGCTGTATAGTCTCCCTCCCAGCATCATAAACAGTGGCACGTGATCAGAAAACAGAACTGGCCTATATTCTGCTCTCCTCATGGAGCAGAGAAGTAATGAAGAAAGCATCACCATATCAGTACTGGTGTAAAATCGATGTGCATGTGAGAAGAGGAAAACTCTTCATGGGGTAGAAGCACCACACATCCACAACAGCATATTCTTTTGCCATCTGCCTGAGTGCCACCACACTTCTGGTGATGAGTCATGTTGGGGGGCAGACCTGTCTAGTACATGGTCCCATGCGGTGTCATATCACCTCCCCCAAGTCAGTGGTGCTGGAAAGACTGCCAAGGACACTGAAGCGGGTGACAAAACTCTAGTTCATCATAGTTTGGCCCTCATACTGAGGCAAAAGCAATGTGGTTCTGGCCCAGCTTCATGTCCAGAATAACATACCTCTCTTGGGGGTCCAGGACCTGTCTCAGTATCTATACATCCAGACCCGGCCTGAACCAGACAGCCATGCCCCTTGCTTTGAAGTTAAAACCTACAGTAACTAGTAATCCTCCCCAACCCTGCTGTACTTTGCTTGCTTGCTCCCGGGTCAAGTGCATTTCTTTGAGTACAGTAGTATAATGTCCCCTCTTTACTTTTTTTATTTATGACCAAATTCTTTTCTTTCTCCACTGTCTTCAAACCATTTACATTCCATGCTAGAACATTTAGTTTTTCACCCATCATGTTTCAGTAACACTGCGGTATGCTTCTGGGCTCTGTCTCTTGCCACCCCCTCCCCGGCCCACCTCATATTATGCATTACATAGTGCACTATTTTTAGTTTTCAAACCACTTTTAACAAAGCAACTGTTAAAATTCAGTAACACGGTTAACTCCTCAATGCCACTCTCTCCCCTCCCTCCTCTCCCTACCCCAATTCCCAAATCCAACTCTGTGAGCAACAGACTCAGACTTTAACTCCTCTTCCTCCCTGGGCCCTCCAAGACCCTTCTGTTCCCTGCTCATCTTATGGTTGAGTCGGGTGGCTATCTCTGACCAAATGCACTTATAGCATTAACACATTGTGATTTAAAGTAATCCTGCATGTAAAACATTCAAATTAGTGAAAGTTAAGCAACCTTGCAACCTTCTACAATTAAAGCTGCTCCATGTTCATTAATCTTTCTCTCCCTCGCAAGTGCAGTCTCTAGTCACTAATGGATTACAGCAGTCAGGGTGGATCTGCATAGCACTTGAGGGGGGGCTACAACACTGCCGTCTTTGTACAATTCCATGCAAGCTGTCTCTATCTTTATCTCACGCACTGTCAGTCCATCCCACCCCCAGCCACCAAAGGCAGGAAGCACAAATGCTGACACACTGCTCCCACCAGACCACACTGCCCGTAGCCTTTGCATAGTTTAAATTTTACTGTGAGAGGGTCTGTAGTGAGAAACAAGGAGAAACATACTATTTTACTTTGAGGGGGAGCTCTTGCATCAGGTAACACATATAGGACTATGCTGCCAGGCACTAGAACCCTACGGAAAACTTCTAGCTAGCAGTATAGGTGGGGGACCGCCCCCTGATGTCGGCTCCACCCCGACCTCCCCTATGGTATAAAGGGGGTGGTCTCTGGTATCACCTCAGTTCTTTTCCCGGCATTGACCCTCTACTATTGGCTCCACAGGTGCCTCTTTTGCAGTCGACCCCCATTTTGCACCTTGCATAGTTACCGTTTGTTAGTTGTTTTCATTTGATAATTCTTCAGTTTTGTGCATGTCTTCTTCACAGAAGCACGATGACGAGGCATGCATGGCTGTGGATCTCTGGCTTCGCTGAGACTTGCAGGATGCCATACTGGATGCACCCTTTCAGGGACCCATCCTTTTTGGCACAGACATGGAGAAGCTAATAACAGGGCTTCAAGATTCAGGCAAGGTGGTGTCCGACGTACACAGAATATACAAGTGGGAGCCACACACAGCTCGGCGCCGCCCCTTTCACAAGAGCCAGGGTTAACAAGACAGGTGCCAACAGCAGCAAAAAGGAGGATTCAAGAGAAGAGGCCCTCACCTGGCTTCAGGTTCCCAGGGCCCCAAAAGTACCAAAACAGCCAGACCCCTTTGCATGCCCCCTCCACTATGGCATGACTCTCGATGGCCTTCCTCCGGCGGAGGCACAAGGGAAGCGGAGAGGAGATTCTCCTCTACCGATCAGGGTGGTCCAGAATCACCACAGACCAATAGGTCCTCCAGATTCCACCAGGCAGCCCACCCATCCCCTCCCACTGCTCCCTCTCCCACGAGGCACTCCTGCGAGCAGACATACATGAACTGCTCAAGAAAAGAGCAATTCAGGAGGTACCCCCAGTACAAAGGGGCAGGGGTTTTACTCCTACTTCTGCCTAGTCCAGAAGAAGACAGGGGACCTCTGTCTCATCCTGGATCTAAGCCAGCTGAACACCTTCATCGAGTACAGAAGGTTCAGAATGTTTGACACTGGCCAGCCTGTTACCCATGATCCATCAAGGAGACTGACTCTGCTCTCTGGACATGCAGGATGCTTACATGCATATAAAGGAAACAAAGGAAAATGCATAAAATCAGTCTGGTCAGCCGGTGCACACAACAGAGCAACCGGCTCGTGGTAATAGACAAAACAGAAATGTAGCTTTCGTCCAGCAATTTCCACTAGTAATAGTCACATGAAACACTAGTGGAGCCTTTTGAAAAATTTGTTAAGTCACAAAAGGACAGAAAATCCAGAAGGTATAACACCTAACCATCGTACAGCCACCCGGCGCTTGACTCACCGGTCTTCGCAGGGTTCCCTGAGGGAAGACCATGAAAATCAACTGGTGGTTGCGTAACATGAAATGACCCGCCTGGATATCTTTGTCGCGCAGCCGACGGCCACCAAAACTCCACTAATTACGTCGCGACTATTATAATGAAATGCTGTCTGTCTTATTCTATTTCATATAAAAGATCCTGCTGTCCCATAGGAGTATCTCACTTCACCTTTCAAGGAGAGCACTACCAGTTCAGGGCACTACCTTTCGGCCTGTCATCTGCACTAAGAGTCTTTACCAAGTGTCTAGCAGTAGTGGCGGTGGCCATCAGGAAACAGGGTTACTATGTCTACCCTTACCTGGATGATTGGCTTCTTACAGCCTTGTCAGCAGACCAGTTGAGTCAAGCACTGAAAGAGACATTCAGCCTCTTTCAAACCTTAGGCATAACACTCAGTCTCGCCAAGTCATGCCTTTGGCCTACCAAAAGGCTACAGTACATTGGAGTGGTTCGACACCGTCCAAGGAAAGGCCTTTCTTCCGAGGACCGAGCAGTCAGGCTCTAGAAGTCACTCACAGAGTGCTCACCTCCAACCAGATCTCAGACAGAGTAGTGCACAGCTCCTGGGCCACATGTCCACGGCTATCGCCATGGTGCCCTTCGCCCATTTGAATATGAGGGTCTTGTCTCAGAGTTCAATGGGACTAAGGCACAGACGACCTAGATCAGTTGATCCGGGTCTCCGATGCGGTTTTTCAGTCCATAGATTGGTGGGTCACCCCGGCACATCTAGACATGGGAGTCCACTTCCAGTACCCCAGTCCTAGCAGATCTTGATGACAGATGCCTCAGAACTGGGCTGGGTAGCGTATATGGCATCTCATCAGATGAGGGGCTCTTGGAACTCAATGGAACGGACTCTCCATATAAATATTCTGGAGATGAGAGCCATCTGTACACCTTGGAGGCATTCAAAGTACTCTTGCTGATCTCCTGCTGAACCAGTCAGACAACACCCAAGTAGTCTTCCATCTCAACAAGCAAGGGGGCACTCATTCTTACCACTTGTGCAGAGAAGCCATGAGAGTGTGGGTTTGGCAGTGGATCACAACCTGGACCTCACAGCAGTTCACGTTCCAGGGATTCACAGTGTCCTCGCAGACAGCCTCAGCTGCTCTTGCTCTCAGAGCCATGAATGGGAGCTACTGCAAGAGGTCATAGATGACCTGTTTGAAAGGTGGGGTCAGCCAGATCTGTACCTCTTTGCATCCCCACTCAACGCCAAACTGCCCAATTTCTGCTCGCTAGATTCAGGGCCTGGTGTTTTCTGGTGAGACTCATTGTCTCTCTCCTGGACAGGGAGGTTTCTGTATGCCTTCCCTCCCTTTCCACTTCTTCAGAGGACTCTGCTCAAGCTGCAGGCAGAAGGGGCCCACATGATCCTGATAGCACACTTCTGGCCTCAGGAAATTTGTTTCCTGCTATTGCAGCACCTGACATTGGAACCTCTGGTTCAGTTGCCCCTTCCACTTGCTTGCTCTCCCAGGAGCAGGGCACTGGTTCATCCAGATCTCAGTCTCTGCATCTGCATGCATGACTCCTGCAGACTTAACCAGGGATAGATTTGGAGTATCCCCCAGGGTGGCAGAGATTCTGGTGGCAGCAAGAAAACCCTCCATGAGGGTGACATATGCCATGAAGTGGAAGCATTTCTGCCTGTGGGCATCCCCTTGCTCTCTGGATCCCCCTCCACTGTGCGATAGAATCTGTGCTGGAGTATCTCCTTTCACTATCGGACGTGGGTCTTAGCTACTTGTCCATTAAGGTGCATCTCTGTGTGCTTTCTGCTTATCATGCACTACTGAATGGAAAGCTCTGGCACAGTTGGACCTGTGCAAGACCTTATTAAGAGGAATCTTGCATATTAAGCCCCCAGGAGGACCCTGTTCCCCCTTGGGACCTTCTTTTGTATTAGAAGGCTCACTTTGCCTCACTTTGAGCCAGCCGTGAGTTGTGAGCTACATTTTCTCTCTTGGAAAACATTACTTTAGTTGCCATTACTTCCCTTGAAGGATTTCTGCACTGCAGGCTCTGGTGTATAAACAGCCCTATCTTGTTTTCACAGGGACAGGGTACCCTGCATACAAATCCTAAGTTTCTTCCGAAGGTAGTGTCTGAGTTTACCTTAAACTGAGACATTCAACTACCGTTTACTACCCAGAGTATTCGAACAGAGGGGAGGCCTTGTTACATACTCTGGATGTTCACAGAATTCTTCATTACTACCTTGGTCGCACCATTCCTCCAGAAAGACAGACTAGTTGTTTGTCACCTTCGTCAGAGGCTCATGGGGGCACTGGTGACAAACAGACATTGGCCAAATATTTGGTGAACTGTAACACTTTCTGTTACTAGAAAACGGACAAACCCTTATTGGGACTGGTCAAGGGTCATTCCACTAGGGGGGTTGCTGCTTCCTTTGCTTCCTTCAGGAATGTTTCAACAGCAGATCTCTGTGCAGCTGCTACTTGGAGTTCAGTCCACACTTTTGTCAGACACTACAGTTTGGACATTGCTTCCAGAAGGAGAGCAGGCTTCAGCCTAGCAGTCCTCCAGGGACTTCTCTCTTAATCTCGCCTAGGGCTTATCCACAGTTCTTCACCCTTCTGACCTGGGTCTCTTTTTGTACTGCTTGGGACTCAGTCCTATATGTGTTACCTGCTGCAAGAGCTCCCCCTTGAATTAAGATAGTACAGTTACGTAAGAACTTACCATAACAGTAGATCTTGAGTGGAACTCTCGCAGCAGGTGGGTTCCACCACCTTTCCCCGGGGTTATGTAACTGTATGTCTCTCTGGGGTATGAGGATCCTTCTCGGTTCTCCATCCTTTACATCAGCCGGTCTCTGGCAGGAGAACTGAGGTGGTGCCGGGAGACCGCCTTCTTTATACCATAGGGGACCCCGGGGCAGAGTTGATGTCAGGGGGTGGTCCCCTGCCTATACTGCTAGCTAGAAGTTTTCTGTGAAGTCCTAGTGCCTGGCGGCATAGTCCTATATGTGTTACCTGCTGCAAGAGCTCCTTTCGATGATCTACTGTTACAGTAAGTTCTTACATAACTGTACTGTCTTTGGTCAAAAATCCTTTTGTAAATCAGCTCTCAAGAGCTGCCTTGCATACAGCACTAATATAAAGTGTCAAACTGTGCAGATTACAGCTGCTTTGCTCCTTAGGGTTGGGGGTGCCTAAGTCAGTGCTGCTACAGATCTGTTCTACTCTGCTGGCCCTGTGCACTTTGTGTAGCTCGGATCCTCCACCACCTCCCTTTAACTGCCATGGCCCTTTCCATCTCCCTACCTAATGGGCATGGGGCCCACGGGGAGGACCTCAATCATCTCTCTTTCTGCAGTTTATTTTTTTTATTTATTTTATTTTAGTCTTTGGTAACTGGGTAAGTCCCACTAGGCACAATTGCCTGTTTTCAGGGGTGACCAGGGAGCACTGAGTGGTTAAGTGACTTGCTCAGAGTGACACAGTATGCAAGTGGAGGTTGTGAGAATCAAACCAAGGTCTGGTCTGCTGGATGTACCAAGCTCGTTCTAGCTCATTACTCTAACCTCTTCGCTATACTGCCAGCCCAGTTTATTTGGAGAGAGAGAAAAAAAAAGAACAGTAGTAACATATATTGTTCAGTGCCAATGGCACAATCAGTTAAGGAGTCTTGCTACGCTACACAGTTTAGTTGATACACAGACCTGGTGTTCTGAGGCATGTACCAGTCCCCGCCCCATCACATGCTCAAATTGCAAAACATACTTTGAGGTTGCTCCCCTGAGTGCTGAGCCCTGTCATCCTCAGTCCCGACCTTTCTTCTTGAATCACAAGTTGTTGGTTGAGAAAGCAGCAGCGCTGCTGGAGATGTAAAGGCATGGGAGGTCACTTCTGTTCTCTAATGATGAGGAGGAAGGGTACAGGTACTTGAACTGCCATTGATTGTTGTGAAGCTTCTTCTTCATCTCTTTGAATTCCTGACATTTAGCCTGTAATCTTCTGCTACAGTCTGGAAAACTCCTAACCTCAGCATTGTCTATCATTATCTGCCCCTGCTTCCTCATCACTTGGAGCACCAGGTGCCAGTCAGGGCAGTGAAAAAATGTAATAAGGAAGTATCTTGTTGGCTGGCTGGTATCTGGCTTTCTCTGCAGGACCTATGGGAGTGCTGAACTTCAGGTTCCATGCCTTCCTCCAGGCTCAGCATCTCTGGCAGCCATTTTTCTAGAAAAAGTGAGGGATTCCTGCGCTCAGTTCACTCCGATAGCCCTTTTATATGGATATTGTTCTGATGCTTATGATATTCATGATCACCGGCCACCTCCTGCAGTTCCTTGATCACTCTCTGGGCATCTTGTAGCTTTACAGAGATTTTTGCTAGCTTTTCCTCCTGCTCAGCTAGTCTTGACTCTAGCTCCTCCAGTCACTTATTGTGAGACTGACAGAGTCCCTTAGCTGGTTCACTGTTCTCTGCATATGTATGAACTGAGCTGATAAATTATTGAAGCCTACTTTCATGTCATTCTTCATGTGCTGAAAAACAGAGTCAGAGCAATTTCAGGGTCGGTGAACCTGGGGCACAGTCCTCCTTAGCACTGCTCATTGTCTACATTAAGCGGCTGCTCTGATGTTGGTACAATAGGAGGTCTGGCTAGCCCGTCATTGCCGTTCATTTGTTGTTCAGTACTGCTAGCTCCTCCGACCTTACCTGTCCATATGTCCTATTGCTCTCCTCATCCATTATGCTCCTGAGGGTTACTGGGTCCCATTTGTTATGCCTTCTTCTGAAGGGGGGGTCCATTTCTGGACTTCTGTTCTTGCACTTACCTTTATGTTATTTTTTAAATATACTGTATTTTTCAGATGTACTGCATTTGCCTTCTTTGTATTCACCATGCAATTTGTGATTGTGATTGTTATTTTAATGCCATGTACCTTCCCTATTGTTGAGTTAGAAACTGTCTTAGAAACATAGCAGTTGATGGCAGATAAGGACCGCAAGGCCCATCCAGTTTGCCCATTTTTTCTACCTTATGAATGTGCCATAGGCCTTTACTCTGTCAATGGCCTATTTATTCATACTCATCTGTATTTCTCCCTTATGCCGATTCCCATGCCTGTTTGAAGCCCTGCACTGTATTCATGTCCACCACTTCCTGAGGTAGGCCGTTCCATGCATCCACCACCCTTTCTGTGAAAAATAACTTCCTCACATTACCCCTTAATCGACCTCCCTCTAATCTCATGCTGTGTCTTCTTGTCCTGCATTTTTTCTTATATTGAAACATGTTACACTCTTTCACCTTGTTAATGCCCTTAAGATGTTTGAATGTTTTGATCATATCACCTCTCTTCCTCCTTTGCTCTAGGGTATACCTATTGAACTCTGTTAATCTGTCCTCATATGTTTTCTGATGCAGTCCATGCACCATTTTGGTTGCCCTTCTCTGGACTGCCTCCATTTTGTTAATGTCCTTCTGCAGGTGCGGTCTCAGTACTGCATGCAGTACTCAGAAGGGCCTAACCAGTGTCTTTTAAAGAAGGATTATTACCTCCCTCTTACGACTTGTGATGCCCCTATTAATACACCCCAACATCCCTTTAGCCTTACCTACTGCTTTAGTGGTCTGCTTGGATGATTTCAGGTCATCTGTGATGATGATGATGATGCCCAAGTCTCTTTCTTCCCTTGTGATTGCCAGCAACTCCCCTTCCAACCTACAGGTAGCTTCAGGGTTTCTCTTCCCTATGTGCATGATCTTGTACTGCTTTATGTTCAACCCCAGTTGCCACTCTTCAGACCATTTTGCCAGTTTTTCCAGATCTCTTCTCATTCTGCCCACCCCATCTGGATCATCTACTCTGTTGCAGATCTGGTGTCATCTGCAAACAGGCAAACCTTACCCTCAGTCCATCTGCAATGTCACTGATGAAGATATTGAAGAGGACTGCCCCAGGACTGATCCCTGAGGTACCCACTTGTGACTTGCATCTCTTCTGACTGTATACCATTTACCGCCACTTCTTTTTTCTGCCCTCCAACCAGTTTGCCACCAGTTGACCAACTTCTGACCCACCCCAAGTCTACCCAGCTTATTAATCAATCTTCTGTGGAACAGTATCGAAAGCTTTGCAGAAGCGACATCAACTGCACCCCTTTGTCATGTTTTATTATCCTGTTGTGTTACTTTAATTGCCTTGTGGCCGGGTTGTGCCTGTAAACGGTCCTCTGGATCAATGCACCTACCCAGTTATCAAAGTCATAAGTAAATAAAAATAATAAAAAAAAAAATCATGTTTTTTGCCGGCTGGAATGTTAATTGCACCTGTTTCTTTGTAGGTGTAGTGCTGGTAGCCTTTTAGCCTCTGCGGTTATAAAATCACTTTGTTAAAAGATGGAGCAGGCTTTAATGGATATTGGTCAGAGTAGCCATGGAGCTGTTCCAAAAACCCACCATCTTGCCTGCTGGTCATGCCATGCTCCCATTGCAAATCCTCTTGAAGATATCAAGTATGTTGTCAAGCTTAGCTGGACTTGTCATGTTTATCAGTATTTGGTCAGGAAATGTTGCCACACATATCTCTTCCAAGAAGTTCCCTACATCACTCATGGGGACTGTTTATTAAAGGTATCTTGTGCCCAGTTTCATACAGTTTGCAGAATATCTCCCACCTGTCAATACTCTTCCTGTCTTATCTGTCACAGATGTCATAACTCTGTTTCACTCTGTCTTCACGGCTTTTGAACGAGTCTAACAGTTGCTTTTTCCCCTTGTGTACCTGGCTGTAATTCATACTTTAAGGGGTTCCCTCTGTCATATTAAAACAGTTGAATTTGGTTCTTGAGCTCAATAATCAGGTATTTACTAATTCTCTTACCATTTGCTTGTTGAGATATTAAGTGTTGTAACCTTTTCTAAGACTTAAGTATTTGAAATAAGTTTCTTACCTTTGCTTTGTACTACAAGAAATAGCTTTTTTTTTTTAAACATGTCTTTGGTGTCTTCCCACCATTATACAGGTTTATCGAATGCACAAAGGACAGTCTGGCCAGCCTGATACAGGGCTGTTAAACTGTCAGTCACTGAATCAGAGGACAATAGTTAATTATTCAATCCCCATAGTTTGTGTTCAGGAGGGGGAGCTTTTATCATTCCACTACAGACCATGAAAGCCAGCTGATCCAAAGTTTCCATGGTTGTGGTGGTAATGTTGTTACTTTTCATTGTCTCTGAAATAAAGAAATAATTAATCCTGGTTGCCAGGTTATTCCTAACTATGTGGCACCACCTTGTGGGTGGAGGGGTCTGTGTGCATCCTTTAGACTAGCTGTGTGTACTATGTCTAGTAGAAAACGTATATATCACAATATGTTTTAGTGTGAATTTGTTCTTTTTGATTTTCTGAAATGGGATCCCACATTTGAAGCCCACTTCCATTGCAATAATCCTATTTGTATGTAAAAAAAATGTTTTATTTCAGTAAACAGAGGATCCTGGCCACTTTGGTTTGAGGTGTGTAGATGCACAGAAATCTATAACACCTCACAATAATCAGTATCCAACATTAAAGATCTTCTTAGAGAGGTTTGTACAATATGCTTGATGGAAATACCAAAACCTTTAAACAGGATCCCTACCCTGCTGCATGGGACTTCCCCTTGTGACCAGACTGAGGTCCCAGATACCCATAATTTACGAGATTGCTGTACGTTATAGTTTGTTTTTAGCCCTGTGTCTTGGAGAAAGAATATATTTCCATGCAGGGTGTCCAGAAGAGGAGTATAGTGATTCTTGTCTTAAAATGATGTAATAGTCTTCACATTAAGGGGTACTGTGACTAATGTGATCCCTAGACACATGCAGTGAGGTGTTTAAGAAGAGGCAGCAATCAATTCTTATAACAGATCATGTCCTGCTCCTTACTGTTTTCACCAAGGAATACTCTGATGCCAATCCTTCTCTATCAGATGGCAAATCCTTGAGGAGGAAGATTCATGAGCCTCTGAATCCTTCTCTCTGTGTCTCCCCACTGTTTCTTCTCCTGTAATACTGCAAACCTATTTCTTAGGATCACTTGTCTAGTAGGTCAGGGTTTGATTCTTCTTGCGTGCCCATATGTTCTGGGCACCATGGCATCCATCTTCTCCTCCTGAAAAGTGGGAGGGGGCCATAGCTTACTGAAACACTTTCCCCTGCTGTAAGTCTTCTAGGGGAAGGAGCAACTGGTGTGTCTCATACTTCTGTTTCCATTTCAATATGGGGGGCCCTAGGGGATTGTCTCCCATCTTCAGTATCCTCATTTGTAGAGGGCACTTGCTGTCACCATTTGTCTCTTGGGCTTTGGGACATGTGTGTGGGGGGAGTTTCAGTCCCGTGCCACCTCCCTCCCTCCTATCTGCTTGTTACTGTTCTGGGGGAGTATTTTTATGTCCAGTAGCTTTTACCTTTGCTGCAGACCTCCTGATTGATTCATGCTGTTGCTGCATTAAGATAATATGCTCTTGGTCCACAGTGTCCTCTCTGTTGTGTGAAGCTCAGGGGGCACTGATGGAAAGAGTACCCCTGTTCCTCACACAGACTGCAGTGAAATGGGTGAGACACTGTTGCCCTTTAGGTCCATACTATAAAGCAAAGGTTACATTTCAGTGGTAGCATGTCAAAACGACGAAGAAATAATGGCGATGACAAGTACGGAGATGGCAAATCGGCGAGAGTCTGTACAGCAACTGGAATTTATGGCAAAAACAGTTATGGCGACATTTGCTTCCCCCCTCTCCAAAGTGCTACAACCTGGGAGTTAGATTAGTAAGGGGGAGTGCAGGGGGGGCAAAGCCCCCCTGCAGAAGCACATGTCCCTGTAACTGCAATCGTTGTAAATTCTGGTTGCCGTATTGGCACTCGCCAATATGCCGTCATTGTAATTGTCATCGCTGTAATTTTTTCGCTGTTTTGACATGGAGACCATTTCAGTCTGTCAGACTTTTACACACCCCACTTAAGTGTGATGTCTCCCCACATTCAGTATGTGGCTGGACTTGTGTTGACCTGGGTAGAAACACCAATAGAAACTGTGGTCTTTCCCCAGATAGAAACTGCTGGATAGATTTTGTACCCCAGTACTAGTGTTGTGTAACTTTACATTGAACTTCCACCATCCCATCCATATTAATTCCAAATCTAAGATAGGAACAGGTTTGTCTAAGACTTCACACTTTTGCTTTAACCAATAGATTATATCGCTTCATTCACCCCTTCATTACAGGGCAGGATTGTGATGTTTTGACTGTGGGCTTGGTGAGGGCGACAGCTATGAAGGGTACCCACAGTGTAATGTCCGTTAACTTTTTATACTATTCCCAGAACCTGTGGGGTGAATCTACAGTCTTAAAACTTACATCATACACTTCCTCTTCAGAAATGTGTATTAGAACATACAGCTCCATGGCAAAATACCCCATCAAGTTCTTCAACTATGTACTAGCTACGTGAACTCTGTCTGGGTTTTTTTCTGAGTCCTCGATATACCTCAACTTTATGGTATTCCACTGTTCTGCCAGCTCCCCTACACCTGAAATAAATCTGCCATGTGGAAAGTTCTTTCCCCCTCCCACTGCTTCTCTGGGCAACCCCACCAGGCTTTCATCGTGCCATCTGTCTTCATCCTGTGACCATTGGGATTCATGAAAGCCCTTTTTTCCCTGTGCATCCAGGCCATCCCTCCTTAAGGGTTGAGATGCAGTGGGACTGGCTTAGTCCAGGACAATGTTCTAGCCTGAGGGCCTGCCCTCTGGGGCATTCATATCTGGGGTGTCCATCTCATCTTGGGGGGCATATAGCTAGATACCCTCAGATTAGCCTGTACAGGTTCCAGTATTTTTGATTGCCTGGGGGGCCAGCAAACCCTTGGGGCACCTGTGACACCTGTGGCTCAGCCTGTTTTCCTATTATAGGATAACTAACAGACTGGTTGTTAGCCATATTCATTTACTGGCATGGTTTAGAGTCTAAACTTTAGACAAAACATTATTATCCTCAGTCCATCCCTGTATAGCATCCTTCTTTTGTTGAGACAGCTTAACACCAACATCATCCCTCCATCACAGTCCTTAGAGAGAGCCATATTTAATACTGGTACAATCTCTCCATCAGCAGCCACTCATTCAACAGCAATATCAACATCATGCCAGTTTCCCCCATGTTCTCCTTGTATACCGCACCCTCACTAGTAGCAATTCATGTAAAGATGGGACTTTTGGATGTAAAGTTCAGTTCTACCTTTACCTGCTGCTTTAACAGCAACCTGTTCTTTCTCCACTACAGCATTACTGGTTGTTTTACCCTGGCCTGACAGTTCAGTGGCCCTCAGTGTATTTAGAATGGAAAGTCTTACTTGGGATGCTGCCTCTCTGTTTTCTGCTGCCATCAATACTGTTCCTGGTAACCATCCAGTGCTGTCGGGGGAGTGCTCCCACCCTGCAGCATGAATACCATCCTCTGCCGACCACTCAGTGGTGATATCTTGGGTTGGGGCCATCTTTCCAAGTCCATCGCAGCCCCAGAGTTTTTCACACCTTCTTCTGTTGTGTCCTGGCTGGTTGTGCAGTTGATGTTGCAGGAGCTGTCAGGCTGGTGTCTGACAGTATCACTTTCACTGCAGTGCATCATTGATTTCTCTATCTCCCAGGTCTTTCTTTAGCTATTCATCCCTTCTTCTCTGCGAGAAGCTGTAGCATGTGGCATTTCCTGGCAGAGAAGCCTTTTTCCAGCACAACCTCGTCCCATCCAGGTTCCTCAAGAGTAACCTCAGTCTGCACATCCTCATTACTGCTGCAGGTATGTTCTTTATTTCTGTCTAAATCTGTCTTAAATCCTGGGTCACATACTGCATCGTTTTCCATAGTCATAGGAACCAGGGACATTTTTCCAGAAGAGGGAAATAGTTGATTGTCTGTGTCATTATTGTGCACCATAGCATTCACCACTTTTCCTCCAACATTGCTAAGTGCAGGAACAGTTTCTCTACCTCAGCTTCCTCCTCCTTCATCCTCAGTATCCACCATCTTGGTAGGCTGCTGGATGAACAAGGGTCCCCCCCACTGGCAAAATGTGAAATTTTTATTACAATAACATACAGAAACTCAAGAAGGTATTATATATTCATAACATGAGAACAAAGAAAACATACGGTATATAAACATAAGGTAGCAAACAAACTAATGGAAAATAAAAACAAACAGATGCCAGTATATATCAAAGAATGTACAAGGCCAAAAATAAAGAACATTATAAGTGCTGTGCTCATCCCTTTTAGTCAGTCAAACTCAACCACTGTACTGCTTTCCATAGAGTTTTTTGCTGTCTGAGAGGTTACCACAAAGTAATCCATTTTATATGCCTGTATCAAATCTATTTTATCATTATGAACAATCTCAATATAATCTGACATTTTCTGCTGCATGGTAAAGGCACACAGGCCTTGCCACAAATAATATTTTATCAATGCAAAAAGAATCCAAATGGTGCTTTTATGATACTTTGCTTGTCTAGGAGAAAGGATTCCTAAAACCAGTGCCTGGTAACCAAAGTAGTAAACAGTGTTTCCTGCCAGCCTGCAGCTAAGACATTCCAAAAACCCTTAACATATGGGCATTCAGAATATAAATGTTCTTGGGTTTCCAGCACTTCCCCACAGTCTGGCCTAGGGTAAATCATCTCATTAATACTCTTATGTTTATGAGACTTCTTTACACCTAATCTACTGCAACATGACAACCAAGCCACGTCCCAAATACTGACAGGAAGTCTCTTATCCTGTAACAAGGCCAATACTATTTCTCTGTTGGGGGGGCACCTATAACAATGTACTTGTTCCACTGTAGGGTCCAGAATTATACAGTTTCTTCTGAGAGAACTGTTGGACATGGACATGGGAAACATGCCAGCTCCTGAATGTTTTGAAGAT